>CM038672.1:119412810-120612810 GCA_021605145.1 Aegilops bicornis
TGAAATGTCCTAAATAGCAACTTTAAGTTGTTCCAACATGCATGAAAATGGTACAGATGGATAGATTGGATTTTTCTGATCATTTTTCATATATAATTTGTTTGATTTGGAGCTACGGTTGATTTATTATGATTTTTAGAAGTTTTGGGCATTTTCTGAATTAAAAAAATCATTTAAGACTTATTTAAATTCCAGAAAAGGATTACTGCGTCAGCCTGACATCATGATGATGTCAGCAAGTCAACGGAACTGGTCCGGGTCAAATCTGACCAGTGGGGCCCACTGGTCAGTGACTCAGGGCTAGTTAGGGTCGCAGACAGGTGGGCCTGGTCAACGGCCACGTCAGCAGGGTCAACCCTGACAAATGGGTCCCGTTGGATTATAGTTAGACTAAGCAGAAATAAAGCTGGGGTTAATTAGGGCGTGGGGCCCATGCGTCAGTGGCCCAGAGGGTTAGTTTTTTTTTTTTTTTTTGAAGGATCTATGACAGTGGGAGAGGCTCCCACTGACTTTGTATTACTCACCACATAAAATTACAAGAGTGTTACAATGGGTTTTATGCCCCGGCCATATGAGAATCAAAAGTAGGACTAGCGATCCAAATTTACAATAAATTCAGAAAGAAAAGGATGAACCTTCTCCGGACGGTTGTGAATCACTAGACCTAACAAATGTTTGAACTGGCCAGCCACGCTGATTTAACGAAAGTGTGGTATCCCCTGAAATATTGATTGTTTCTTTCCATCCACGAGCTCCAAGCTGCAAGAAGAAAGAAATCCATAAAGAGCGGTTGACGCCATTCCTCTTTGCCGCCATGTAAGATGGCTAACCGATTAGTTCCTCCTGGCGAGTTAGGCCAACCTTGCTCCAACATTGTTTGGCAAAAGGGCACTCAAAGAAGAGATGTTCTCTGATCTCTTGGTGGGTTTTAGCGAGCATGCAAGCGTAGTTGCCCCGATCCTGACAAAGTGGCGTCTCTTGACATGTTCCTGGTATTCAAACGATCAACCGTAAGCAGCCATCCAAACATCTTAAACTTGATCGGACACTTGGATTTCCAAAGCCATCCAAAGGCCTCATCAGCTTTCACTTGCCGAAGCGATGAGTCGTAGTATTTCTTTGATGAGTATCGTCCAAGGTAACAAACCCAAACGTCAGACAAATCAGGATCAAGGCTGACTTGCAGGGACCCTTGCTGGATTTCTCTGACCTCCTCCCTAGCCTGGACTGAGAGGGGTAGAGTGAAGATCGTGGTCGGATCGGTGGTCCTGAGAACCTTGGCAATGGAGACATCCTCATTCGTGAGCAAAGAGAAGGCTCATGGGTGCGTGTCCATCGTATGAACCAGAATCGATAAACCGGACATCTTTCCAAAATAGCGAGCTGCAACCATCTCACAGGATGACTCTGGTGATCCCGGAAGGTACCATTGAGCTGCATCACATCCTTCCACCAGAACGAACCCACAGGTTCAGCGGCGTGTGGTACCTTGTTCAGGTAGTATGCCTCCCAAATTAGCTGGACCCAGGGCACATCCTCACGGTTATAGAATTTAAACAAGTACTTTAGGAGGAGCGGCATTTTGCGTTTGATATCGATAACCCCAAGACCACCGCACCGTTTGGCCGACAGACAAGCTCCCGTGCTGCAAGAGAATTGGCTTTGACACCGTCATCGAGTTTTTGGCCCGAGGCGATGTCGGCGAAGTTTGTCAAGATGCTCAATCACTTTAGGGTGCAGTTTGATCGTGCACATTGCATAAATTAGCATTGAGGTGATCACCGAATTCACCAGAGTCGACTTGGCCCCGAGGACATGAGTGCTAGAGCGATGGAAGTTTTCCTTTCAAATGTAATGCACTAAAGGCATGAGATCAAGAACGGTTGGTCTCGTCGTCCCCATGGGGAGACCAAGGTAAGTGAACGGCAGGGTGCCAACGGAGCAGCCGAAAATCCCTGCCAACCTGCCAGCATGCAGTTGGTCGACGTTAATGGGAATGAGGGTGGATTTATGAAAATTGATCTTTAGTCCTACCGAGGCCGCATAATCCTCCAAGATAAGTTTCGTGCGGGCGGCCTGAGTAGGACATGCTTGCATAATCAGGATTGTATCGTCGCCAGATTGCACCACTGGAAATCACCGCATTCTCACGAGGGAGGGGAGCTCCAGCAGACCACAGCGTGGCGTCATTGATCGCTGCACTGGAGCAAATCGGCCGCGAGGACAAAGATTAATGGCGAAAGAGGGTCACCCTGACGCACGCCACATTTGCATTTGAATTTCCGACCAGGAACACCATTCAAAAGGACCGATGAAACTCCCGAGCCAAATATTGTTTCCATCCAACCAAGCCACCTGTCGTCAAAACCCATGTATCTCATAATTTCCAACATGGGGACATGTTCAATCGTGTCAAATGCCTTGGCGAAGTCCAGCTTGAGCAATATAATCTCCCGCCCAGACGAGTGACATTGATGGATATATTCATATGACCATGCGAGGCAATCTTGGATAGTCCGACCCTTGATAAATCCATACTGGTTACTGTGTATGATTTTTAGAATGACTCTCTGAAGCCGGTTCGCCAAGATCTTAGTAATGATTTTGAGGCAGCGATTCGGAAAGGGTAATGGGTCGGAAATCATTGGCCGTTCCGGAGAGGAAATTTTAGGGATCGGAGATAAACCCCTCACTAATGCTAGTGATATCAAGACCACCAGCATGGAACGCGTGACAGAGGTCATAAAAATCTGATTTGATGATTTGCCAACAAAACTTAAGAAAACAGCCATTAAAACCATCCGGGCCGGGGGCTCTGTCATTAGGCATATCCTTGACAACCGCATCAATTTCATCAGTTGAGAAGGGTGTGCTCAGTTGGTCCAATCCTTCGATCCTGCGGATGATTCTAGACAGATCAAATTTCATGCTGGTGGGTTTAGAAGAACCCAAACGATCCTTGTATGTATCGAAGAGTACCCCTTCCTTGCCAACATGATCATGAATTTCAATCCCTCCAACTCTTAATGTGGCAATAGCATTGTGCCTAAACCTCTCAGTGGCCAACCCCGGAGGGTTAGTTAGCTGGGTCATTAGTGGCTAATGACCGTGCCACGTCGGCACGCCGGATTTGAATGCCGGCGAGCACGCGAACGCGGCAGCGACGCTCGGGAATGCGCTACGGGCGGCGGCTGGATGCGCTGGGGGCACCACGAGGAAGCCCTCGCTCACCCCCATCTAGGGGTGCACGCAGCTAGGCGCAGGGAGGCCGGGGTCGACGGCGACGACCACTTGGGCGGCGGCCGGAGTTCGGACACAAGCGGGGACGCCGTTGCGGTGGCCGTGGTGATGTGAGTTTAGCACTTACAGCGTCTGCGGGGTGCGGTGAGTACGACGGGCGAATGCGGGTTTCGGTCAACAAGGGGGAGACGGCTACGGCGTGTGAGAGCGAGAACGGAGAGGGGAAGAAGGGGCAGGAGCTCACGGCCAGTGCGGAGATGTCCTCGGCGTGCTCGGGGAAGCACCAGAGCGAGCGGGGCGGCGAGGCCGATCTCCGGCGGCCAGGGAGTGGAAAAGCGTCGGGGCGGCGCTTCGGGGCTCCTCCGGTCACGTGAGCCGTCGGGGAGGACGAGGGAGGCACGGCGGAGCTCGGTGCTGCTTCCATGGGGCTAGGGCTAGCCCGTGGCCATGGTGGCAGTGAACAGCGGCGGCGGCTCTCTGTTCGGGCGAAGACGAAGAGGGAGAGGTGGAAAATGACCAGGGAAGAAGGGGGGGTCGGCATGGCCTTGTCCACGTATCCGGGCGCGGGGTTGGGGGAAAGGAGGCGGAGACACGGCGAAGCAGGAGGTGGCCGGGCGCGCCTGCGTGCGTCGGCCACGTGCCTGTGCCTACTGGCGCGAGGAGGAAGGCGACAGGCGCCCAGGCTGGGCTGGCCACTTGTGCCGCCAGGTGGCTACACAGGGAAGTTAGGTAGGTTCCCTGCTCTCTCTTTTAATTGTTTTTGTTTTTATATTTTGTGATACTATTTTGGGCTTTATTAAAACTGTCAGGGCATTTCCAAAAATCCTGAAAATATTTGTGGGCTCTGTTTGGAATATTCCCAATAGCCCTCAACTAGTTTCAGAATTATTAGAGCATTTAAAAATATTTATAGGATTTAAATGCTCCAATTCAAATACAATATGAGTTAATTCAATAATCCAAATGTCATGGAAAAATGTGCAACATTTCTGGTCACTGTTTCTAGCATTTTCCAAAAATGGTGAACATTTTTTAAGGCCATTTGGGTTCATTTGAAAAATATTTTTAATTGAACCTATTTGAATTGCTTTGGTGCTAGGGCTTGGTCATCCCCACTTCAAGTTTCTTTTAATTTAAACATGTTGCATTAATGCTTATGCAGAGTCAAGCAAGGACTAAGCTAGGGCTGTGACAACTCACCCCCACTAAACAAGAATCTCGTCCCGAGATTCAAGACGTGAGGTAAGAAGACAGAGGAGGCAAAAGCTAACACGGTCTTCACGATCTAGGTTGCACTTTGTAAGAACGTTGATTCGATCATCATCTTGATCTTGACATCTTGCTTTGAGAACTCCAGCCATCATGACAATGACAGGAGAAGGAGACTCTAGAAGGATCGATCTTCTCGAAGATCGGACAACTGACGATCAACTCATGGAATGAGACGTTGAACATTTCTCGAGCTGAGACATGGAACATACATCCCGAGGATGAAGTGTAACAGATGATAAAGGTTCACTACGTAGACACAATTCCACACTTAAGAAGGTGGTGAGTGTTTGTCAACGTAGCAAGGAGTTGATTTGCCATGATACCATAACGAGACATCTTAAGGAAGGTGACTCGCAGGAATAATCCCTTAAGTGGCAAAAAGAATTACTTTTGATTCAAAGATCATTGAAACTCTTTAAACCAGACTAAGGCAATCACAATCGATCATTTGAAGGAGTTCGAAAGGATGAAATACTCAGATTAGAATGGATGATGTGGACTACCTTGTTGAAGACAACGCAATGGATGACTTTTGCTTATCACCGGAAATGAATGGGACCCATGGCAAGTCCACTATTAAAGATGATCTTGGACAGCAACTGCTGAGAAGGGCAGCCCATGGGGAATTGGCACAATGACGATGCAAGCTAGGGACAAAGTGCTAATGCTTGAAATGTTCCAACCATCATATCTGCCTGAGATTCAGAACTAGTTGGTGTCAGGACATTCCAGACTCATCAAGTCTAGAAAGAAAAATGAAGGTTTGCAACACAAATCGACGAGATGACGTTGCGAGATTCTCGAGGAGTGAACTACAATAGCAAGCTCCAAAACATGAGCTGGTTCTGCTACAACATGTGAACACGTTGTCCGAGACAAGCATGACCACATAGTAGTCTTATAATAAAACACTACCGAGTTCTGGTTGGGAACCATCATTGCGGAGAGCGAAGCCCTTGCATAAGTCATATGATTAGCTCTTATGAAGGAACTTCTTCTCCTTGAACAAGTCAATCAGTGGCTTGGTGTGCTAGGAACACATATGGAGTGGAGGCGGCCAACCTATCAAACCATAGGGCACTTTGCACGTGCATGACTAACTTGGGATGACTCCAGAGGAAGCAAAACAAACTTTCTCAAAGTCACGACGGCAACTTACACCTAATGCACGTGAACTTGGAGAAGGTCACTTCTTCCATCCAAGCATATGCTTCATGAACGGAACACGAAGGCATTGCTTACAAAGTTTTCAACACTAGGTTGATGTTCAACATGAGTCATGGGGGAGACAAAATGCTGCTAATGAGCTCAACAACAACTCATCGGAACTTCCATATCACTGGACTTCCACCATCATGTGAACACGGTGATAGCATTGGTCAGACCAAAAGATGTAATGGTGTATGCTCGACGGATCAACCACGAGTAAGACAACATTACGAACATCGTTGATTCTGATTTGACATGACGATGGCCCATACTCAAGTCAAGGGATTGATAAGACAATAGGTCCAACAACTGATCACGAGGACCAATCGATGGAGATATCGTCTCACTTCAACACACACACACAAGGATATCCCATAGAACGAACTAAGTTAGGCAAGTGTTTATCTTCCAACTCTCCAAGTTGTTGTTTAGATTAACCAACTAGCTCAGGGTATCCAACACAGATTCTTGAAGAATGGCTGGTTTAGAGGAAAACCAACTTGATCACGAGCTCAACATAACAGTCAGGGGACAGCCTGGTAATACTTCCGAGAAGATATTCGGAAAATCATGAACCACCGATATGTTACTAAGCTCGAGAACAACCTTGCTTTTGAGGGCAAGATGATATGATCAAATGAGCGAGGACTTGACAAGATCCTAACTCATCAATCGAGGTGTGCACCAGGAAAATGGACTAGGTGGCACGATCAACCTTAGGGTGATGATTCAATAATCAACACGCTAAGAATGAGGATATTGTCCATTAACTACCAAGCAACGAGGTTGCTAGGAGTATCAATTTCACACATCACAGTTCACTTGTCGGCATTCCGGTTTCAACAACTCGGGACCGAGGAATGAATAATGATGGTGAGAAGTATCACTGCGTCAAGAATTCATGAGAAATGGTGCAATTCTCATGGCAATCCTAATATAAAGGGGGTAATACTCCGAGGTAGAACATAATCATAAGCTTGATTGCATTTGATCTGCGGATTAGAACTGCTTTGACCCAATCCTGGAAATGGATGAGGTACTGGAGTTTGTTTCTCCTAGTCATTCCAGAATAGAATGGCTTGACGGACCACAAGGATAATAGGCATCGACAAACACGATCTCACACATACTCTTGACTATCAATTGATAGACGAGGGTCAGAAGGCAAACTAAAGGGGGGCAACTCAAAGGAACATATGATTTTCTGAGTTGTGGGTGCATAGATTAGTATGTCGAACCAAGTTCAACATTTCTTCCGGATAACCCATGCGGGAAGGTAGGACTGGCATATTCACAACATAGGATAGGAAACTCATTGATAGCACTCTTGTTGTGATCTTTCGGTTCAAGAGAACTTCTGCCAAAATGGTTCATGGTATTTGGAAGAAGGGAATACCACGGACCTCGAGCACTATCACAAAAGTTACTAATAACCTAAAGGTACGAGCAACACTATCAACATGAGATAAGTAGGGTGAATTTTGGGTTCAAAACCCAGGAATAGAATACCTACTACTAAATGGCATCACGGGATGCTTTCGAGAATGGTGGCCAGAATCATCACACCGGAAACACAAAACATGGCTAGGTTACTAGGTGACTCCCTAAAACACCTAGAGTCATAATAATAACTCCAACATATATGTCGAGGCAGCGGAGTACCTCAACATACTAATTTGTGTGATTAATCTGGCCCAAATGAACATTAGAAACAGAGAGAAGGGATTTGCAAATGCATCAGACTATTTAGAAACCTGGGATGACTCGGACAGCATAACGGCTGTAAATGCTCTAAAAGATTTGAGACATCCTGCAAAAATGGTGGCATAACCTCTCAACATCATAAAATCAAGGTTCTGAGATTAACTAACAACACACGGAAGTAGTAGAAACTGAACTGGGCTTAAAACCATCAATCCTATAAGTCTGTGGATTAGTAACACGTGATCCTGCTAGAAAGATGAGAAGCCTAGTTCTTAATCCCCGTAGTAGAGAAGAGGATGACTCAGATCAGAAGGCCATGAGGTATAACGAGTAAAAGAGCCTTACGTTCCCTTCCACAATCAATTACATTACATAACTAAGCATTTGTAGACACAACTTCGACCGGTTTGGCTTGGTAGACCTAGAGGCAGTCAGGCTCTGATACCAACGCTGTCAGGACCCCGATTCCAAGTCACATCGATCTAGCCGGTAACACCTCATATCACTTTGCGGCCTCACGCACGGTATTCCCACGAGTGTCGCCTTACCATGGCCCGAGACCGTTTGCGCATTTTGGCTCACGTATATGATAATGTCGCTAGCATCCATATGACAGAGAACCCGGGCCGACATGGCTAGTCGTGAACCCAAAGCGGCACTAACCCATGGGGACAGGCATACATGAATCACATCGAGCATGTCGGTCATCAACGTGTGAATCCGGGCTGTAGCACTGGGCTAACAGGACTCCGGTGAACCGGGCTGTAGCAGGCTAGGCAGGACTCCGGATGTCACCGCGTGACATTTCCCCGAAGGGACAGACACAGGAACGAAGTGAAACACATGCCGGCCAGTCAAGTGTCCCGGCGGTAGTCTTTGGGCTAGCGAGGACTCCGGTGAACCGGTAGAAGCGGACTACTATGGCTCATGAAGCACTAGACTACATTTCCCCATAAGAGAGGCTGCCAAGGATAAACAACTAGATTGTCAGATCCCACACATACCAAGCATTTCAATCATACACACAATATGCTCGATATGTGTAAATACAACATGGCATCACAACATGACTCTACGACTCAAGTATTTATTCATTAGACTCCGAGGAGCCAAGATATTACAAACATGGGTCTCATGACCCAACAACCAAAGCATACAAGTCAAACACATGCGGAAGCTTAACATGTCTGAGTACATACAACTATAAATGAAAAAGGCTGGGAAGCCTGACTATCTACCAGATCCTGCCGAGGGCACAAGATCGTAGCTGAGGTAACAAGCTAAACGTCGAAGTCCACGCGGAACTACTAGCGAGACCGACGTCTCTCTCGCAAAACATAAAATAAGAAAACGTGAGTACAAATGTACTCAAGAAGACTAACATCGTAACTAACTACATATGCATCATTATCAACAAGGGGGTGGTGGAGTTTGACTGCAGCAAGCCAGCTTTGACTCAGTGGCTATCCTAAACTACGACTACAAGTAACTCTTTTGAGGTGGCGCACACGAGTCCACATATTCACCATATCAATACACCACTATGGATCCTCCCACATCTTCCTACGAGGACGCCATCCATAGCACTCACGCTTATCTTGCGCATTTTAGAGAATCCACTTTCACTTTGTCTATGAACTGTTATAGGCAACCCAGAAGTCCTTTACCGCGGACACGGCTATTCGAATAGATCATATTAACCCTGTAGGGGTGTACTTCTTCACACACGCTCTCACCACTTACCGCCGTTTACACGACATGTACTCGGCAACCTTCAAGCGGAAGCCCAACGTGGGTGTCGGCCACAGCCTACCTAAACACTCAAGTCTCCAGTCCAGGTTTATCGCCTATTCAGGTTCCATCCGCAGGGAGTCCGGCCGAGGTTTCTACATACGGCCCCGAACGATGTGTGCAGGGTTCCCGAGATACCAAACGGGCATTCGGTACACCGTTCCACGGTGTATCTACCGCATCGTAGCCCACCCCTAGGGTCAGCGCTACGCACGGCCTCCAACACATATCCTACAAACACCAGAAACTAGTTGCAACTCCTGGACAGAGAACAAGGGTGGTTAAGCAGCCGAGAGGGTCCATTGGTTTCGAGCCCAATGCGTGGTAGTAACTGTTTCATGGATCACAAACACAGGACTCAGTTCCTGAGGACGGCTTCAATGAGACAACCCACCATGTACTCCTACATGGCCTCTCACCGCTACCTTTACCAAATCGTGTTCACACGCTTAGCTCTCAACAAGATGGGACATGTTCTCACACCTCCGATTCATCCCGATGAATCAGACCTGACTTCGACTCTAAGCAAGAGTGTGCATGACAAACAAGCATGAATGAGTAGGCACATCAGGGCTCAAACAACTCCTACTCATGCTAGTGGGTTTCATCTATTTACTGTGGAATGACAGGTCATGCAGAGGATAAAGGGGTTCAGCTACCGCAACAAGTAACCGATGAATCCTTGTTGTCCTAATGCAGTAAAAGAGAGCAGGAGCGAGAGAGTGGGATTATATCGGAATGAACAAGGGGTTTTTGCTTGCATGGTACTTCTGAAGACAATATAGTTCTTCATTGGTGTCATCGAACTCATCGTCGAAACCACGTCTATCGAGAGGGGACAAATACCGGCAAACAAGGAAGAACACAATCAATGCAATGCAACAATATGATGCATGATCATGACATGGAAATATGCTGTGTTTTGAGCTAATGCAACTAGCAGCAGATTAAATGAAGTTGTTTTGAACCCTAGGTTCAAATTCAAACTCCACATATGGTTATTTAAATGCCATTCAATTGAAATGTCCTAAATAGCAACTTTAAGTTGTTCAGACATGCATGAAAATTGTACAGATGGATAGATTGGATTTTTCTGATCATTTTTCATATATAATTTGTTTGATTTGGAGCTACGGTTGATTTACTATGGTTTTGGGCATTTTCTGAATTAAACAAATCATTTAAGACTTAATTAAATTCCAGAAAAGGATTACTGCGTCAGCCTGATGTCATGATGATGTCAGCAAGTCAACAGAGCTGGTTCGGGTCAAATCTGACTAGTGGGGCCCACTGGTCAGTGACTCAGGGCTGGTTAGGGTCGCAGACAGGTGGGCCTGGTCAACGGCCACGTCAGCAGGGTCAACCCTGACAAATGGGTCCCGTTGGATTATAGTTAGACTAAGCAGAAATAAAGCTGGGGTTAATTAGGGCGTGGGGCCCATGCGTCAGTGGCCCAGAGGGTTAGTTAGCTGGGTCATTAGTGGCTAATGACCGTGCCACGTCAGCACGCCGGAGTTGAACGCCGGCGAGCACGCGAACGCGGTGGCGACGCTCGGGAACGCGATACGGGCGGCGGCTGGACGCGCTGGGGGCACCACGAGGAAGCCCTCTCTCACCCGCATCCAGGGGTGCACGCATTTGGGCGCAGGGAGGCCGGGGTCGACGGCGACGACCACTTGGGCGGCGGCCGGAGTTCGGACCCGAGCGGGGACGCCGTTGCGGTGGCCGTGGTGATGTGAGTTTAGCACCTACAATGTCTACGGGGTGCGGTGAGTACGATGGGCGCATGCCCGGGACAAAATGGTCACTGGAGCATCACCGGCGACGACCGCAGGCGGCGGCGGGTTTCGGTCTACAAGGGGGAGACGGCTACGGTGTGTGAGAGCGAGAACGGAGAGGGGAAGAAGGGGCAGGAGCTCACGGCCAGTGCGGAGATGTCCTCGGCGTGCTCGGGGAAGCACCGGAGCGAGCGGGGCGGCGAGGCCGATCTTCGGCGGCCGGGGAGGGGAAAAGCGTCGGGGCGGCGCTTCAGGGCTCCTCCGGTCGCGTCAGCCGTCGGGGAGGACGAGGGAGGCACGGCGGAGCTCGGGGTTGCGTCCATGGGACTAGGGCTAGCCGGTGGCCATGGTGGCAGTGAACGGCAGCTGCGGCTCTCTATTCGGGCGAAGAACGAAGAGGGAGAGGGGGAAAATGACCAGGGAAGAAGGGGGGGTCGGCACGGCCTCGTCCACGTCTCCTGGCGCGGGGTTGGGGGAAAGGAGGCGTCAACACGGCGAAGTAGGAGGTGGCAGGCGCGCTGCGTCGTCGACCACGCGCTGTGCCTACTGCCGAGGAGGAAGGCGGCAGTGACCAGTGGGCTGGGCTGGCCACTTGGGCCGCCAAGTGGCTACACAGGTAAGTTAGGTAGGTTCCCTGCTCTCTCTTTTAATTGTTTTTGTTTTTCTATTTTGTGATACTGTTTTGGGCTTTATTAAAGATGTCAGGGCATTTCCAAAAATCCTGAAAAGATTTGTGGGCTCTGTTTGGAATATTCCCAACAGCCCTCAACTAGTTTCAGAATTATTAGAGCATTTAAAAATATTTATAGGATTTAAATGCTCCAATTCAAATACAATATGAGTTAATTCAATAATCCAAATGTCATGGAAAAATGTGCAACATTTCTGGTTACTGTTTCCAGCATTTTCCAAAAATGGTGAACATTTTTAAGGCCATTTGGGTTCATTTGGAAAATATTTTTAGTTGAACTTATTTGAATTGCTTTGGTGCTAGGGCTTGGTCATCCCCACTTCAAGTTTCTCTAAATTTAAACATGTTGCATGAATGCTTATGCAGAGTCAAGCAAGGACTAAGCTAGGGCTGTGACAGCTGATGTTGAAAAAAAAGGCCTGTGTAGTAGAGTACAACCTAACATGGCTACTCAGCCCACATTCAGTGACGCCGGAAAGGCCCAAACAAGGCTTCTGTACAACTTTTTGTAGTCACTGAGCTCAATTAATAACTTAAGAAAAAAGTTAGATTACAGTGGAACCTAATTCAAAGCTGTCACGAGCAAAGAAATAATTCAACGGGTCCCACTTGTGCGTGTGTGCGTGTGTGTGCGTGTGTGTGTGAGAGAGAGAGAGAGAGACCCATCGGTCAATGCTCGTAAATACATCTTTTAGCCATATGCATTGCTGATGCTTAGTAAAAAAACTTATATAGTTGACACAATCATATAGAACATCATAGCACACTGAACTTGCATACAAAAATTTCACGCAGGCGGCACAATCAGGATGGAAGCAGTGGATCGCTACGGGTAGGGCTATGTTGAAACCAACAAACTCGTACATAATGGTTCATCGTCTTTATCAATGAGAGGGGAATATCTTGAATGTTGTGCAAAGAAAACAGACAGACAACACAATAAGTTCTGCTAGCACATTAAGTTGGCGTACAACCCTTTCTAAAAAAAAATCAGGTACAAAATTAGAACATGTCACAATCAAATGTACTGGCACATCAGTGCTTCACACCCATAGCTCGGATTTAACTAGTATCTGACAAGATTCAGTTGTTACCTCAAATTAGAGCACATCCAGGGAGCCAGCCCTGCCTCTTCTCCCAAAGAGGCAGTGGCCTCCGCCGCGCGATGGAGTAGGCCCTGTGCCATCCATCGTTCCGAGCAACACGGGGAAAGTCTGACGTTGACTCCTGTAATGGACGTCGTCGATGGACCCTGGCACCAGCGGCGGCGGCAGGACTTCGATTGATGGATTGACCACTTCTTCGACATGCACGAACACTCGATACAGGTACATCCCTAACGTGGTCTGTGACGGCCTTGGTGGTGACGAATAGTGCAACCCCGGTTCCTACACCGGTATCTCAACACCAATCACCTTCAGTATGGTGGACGGCTTCTTCATCCATGCCATAACCATCAGAGCCCAGCTGTTTGGAGGAACAAACATACTTACGAGCTCACCTCCAAGGTCGTTGATAAGCTCATTCATGGACTCGTTGTTCCAAGCACGTCGAGGCATGCCGTGGAAGGTAAGCTTTGTTTAAAACTCAAGCTCAGAGGGCACCGAGCCCCATCCTGGGTGCCACCGATCAAAGCTCACCAGCGCGCCATCGCAGAACAAACGCCGGGAAGATTCGAACACACGACTGCAGTCAAAAGTCGTCCGAAACCTGACGAAGAAATCAGCCGGTGGCGGACAGACTTCGACGAGCAAGTCACTTATTTGGATGTCGTGCGCAATGCGAAGAGCTTTGACAAGGTCGTCCGGCGAGACGGGAAGCCGGTTGTTGTTGATGGTTACCATCAGCACTTTGCCGGCAAACTGGTCGTCAAGCGCCGCCATGCCACTATTGAGCGACAGCACGCAGCGACTGAAGGCAGGACGGACCTCAGGATTTCCGGCTCGGAGATCCGCGTTGACCGGCGACATGATAGTGAGCTTGAGTATAGGGAATACAGGAGGGGGATTTGAGGGAACTGGAGTAGGATTCGAGATTCCAGAGGTGGGGGTGGGGCTAGAGATTGGGGCTGAAAAGGTAGCTTGAATTTCGAACACGCGCCAATATGCTCTCGGCGCGCAAGCGCTCGAAAACACCGGTGGCGTCCACATGTCGGCCTAAGTGTCCTTATTCTTTCTTTTTTGGAGAACTCGGCCTTTTTTTGAGGATCTTTTGAGAGCCCGGTCTGAGAGTCATAATTGACCTGTTTGGCATTGCGTTACTACTCGGCCCATATTCAACGACACCTCACTGGCCCAAACAAGTGTACATCATCGAAATGACATTGAGCTCAAATTATATAACTTGAAAAAAAGGAGATAACGACACCTCACTGGCCCAAACAAGTGTACATCATCGAAAAGACACTAAGCTCAAATTATATAACTTGAAAAAAGGAGATACACTCTAAACACTGGAGAATGGTGATGCCCTCATTTAGCCCACCAGTAGTTTGAGACAATAAACAGTTCTAAACAACGATATATACAACATTCAAACACTGACTAGTGACTACTACTGACATAAACAGCAAGACATGATAGTTCATAAGAAGTCTTGCTACACCACCAAAACGCACCCATCGGCAGCGCTCAGACTCTCGTGATCCAGACGAGAATGACATTCTAAACAGAGCCAACTATTACATACACTACAAAAAAGTACACTTCCATGATGATACGTGTTTGTCACAGTAGGTCGCATTTTTTTCATGCATGTACATCCATGACAAATTTATGACAGAATCAAGATAGTCATACATGTGCTGTCGTAGAAGTGTTCCATGACATTACCAAAATTATCATCATGGAAGTGTCCACTTCCATGATGATAAATCGTGCGTCACAGAAGTGCTTTCGTCAAGGGTGACCGCTCATGGCATCCACCGTAATGGAACGCCGTTAAGCTATCAGGTCTGGTTTTGGATCCGATAACCCGTTAACAGCCCCGACCAATGGGAAATTTCCACATGTAAAATTCTTATTGGCCGGACGAAACACGTGTCAGCTCGTCAGTGGGTCAGATAGGCGCCTATAATATGTCGACACGTGCCACGGCCCACCACCGCCCATTTAGCTTACAAAGCCGCCCATTTGACTTGGTCAAAGCTAACGCTACCGCCCATGAAAAGCCTGTTAACGGTCTCTTTGCAAATAGCCCATTTTACGGCCCGTTAACTCACGGCCCGTTAGGCCCTAAAGGAAATCGGCCCAACAACGTCATGTGGGCCGTCGAATATAACACCAGCCCATTTCACTTTCGGCCCATGTATGGCCCACAACGTCTTTCGGACCATATGAGGCCTTCGTATCTTTCGGCCTTTACAGGCCCACGGTGACTCTAGCCCATAATGAACAGTAATTTTGTTTATACCCATTAACGGCCCGTGATTATGGGCCGTTTCCAGCCCGTGTTAGCTTTCGGCCTATTGACGGCCCATACGTTCTTGGGCTCCTTTTCGGCCCTCGATTACTTCCGGCCCGTTACTGGCATGTTCCCCTAATGGGCCAAATTCAGCCCATGGAAAGAGTCGGCCCGTTACTGGCATGTTCCCCTAATGGGCCAAATTAGGGCCATGGCAAGAGTCGGCCCGTTACTAGCCTGTTACCCTAATGGGCCAAATTCGGCCCATGGCAAGAGTCGGCCCGTTTCTGACCTATTAACCCGTTGCGCCGTTTCCAACCCGTCCTATATTCTGGCCCATTAACGACCCGTTATGCCTGTGACAGAATTAAGCCTTTGCTGTCCTACGACTGTTACCGTCTTTGGGCCGATACCAATTCGCCCGACACGGCCCATGTAGACCCATTTATCCGACGACCCGAGGCCCACCGATTACAGGCCCATTTATCGACGGCCCGTAGGAGACCCATGGATCCTAAGGCCCGTATATGGCCCATGGTAGTTGCGCCACTAGCAAACCAGGGAAAAAGAAGACAAGGAAATAAATAAGGCCGAAACTAACGCTAGGCTGTTAAGGCGATTTCACAGATTACATCCACTCGGCATCAAAGATCGCCACCAGTGCAAATATAGGGAACACCCTACACTATACAAAAATGGCTTGCTGTTTTCTTCAGCCGGTGGCTGCACGCTAAGAATAAATTTTGTATCGGACCAAAACAAATTACAACTATATAACAAAAGGAAGGTTGGCATAAAACTAAACAGTCTAGCAGATAAATGCACCACCAGAAGTTTAGAAGCTCAGTTCATTTGACCTGACTGTTACGTTTTCATGTTGTATTGTCCGATGGACACCATAACCCTCGCCTTCATTTCCCCTAGGCTTCTGAACAACATAGCAAATGTCTGATAGTCTGGTTTCAAAACCATGCATATCTTGATGACATTGAGCAATGTTTCTCCTTGTTTCACAAAGGGTCTCTGTTAGGGAATGGACTTGTGACTGGAGCGCAGATACAACATTGCTTTGAGCTTGCATATCTTGATCATGAGGCAGTTTGGACGATATTGCCTTAACAACCAACCCAGTATTACGCAGGAACATGCTTTTGGCACTGTTAGTGGACGAATCTTGACCCACGCAGCAAGAGTCGACATTGCGGTTATAGTTGCCTCGCCACCTTCGTAAGGTGGCGGTTCCACCATTTTTTCCATAGCTCGCTAAAAAGTTGAGGTTTTACATTAGTAGTACAATAACAGAAGATATTAAGGAGGCAGAAAAACCAAACAAAATAGCTTTGGTCTATATACATAACTTATTCTGGTGAACCCATGTAAAATATTAGTTGTATTTTATTGCAAAGTACATAATAAAACCAGGTTCCAAACATATGACCATGTACCATCGCTAATGTATTGTCTATTTCTTCACATTGTATTGAGGGCTAAGGATAAAGAGACGAAGTTTATAATACGGTAAGCATAGTATGACGTCATTCATATCACAAAACAACTGAGAACAGACAAACAGGCAATGGTAACATTGTGTGGGCAAGTCTAGCATGGAACTAGATTATGGGTTAAGATCAAAGGAACATCACTCCTCTCTTTTAAACCTTGTAAGGTGCAATGATACGCTAAGACAATTTTGTATAAAATTGAAAAGTGTAATAGACATTGGCTGCAAACCATGCAGTTCAAGGCACAAGTCAGAGTAAGTAGTAGTTAAAAGGCATGAGGATTAAGGACTTACAACAGCGGCTTTGACCGTGTAGTCATGCCCTTCTTCTTCTTTGGTGTGAAAGTCCTTGAAGATTTCCATAGCATTTGGTTCAGGTACTTTTTGGTCCTTGTGGGCTTTCCTCTGCATTTCGAACAAGTCAATATAGATATGATAATATGGTACAGCGAAAAGAGTGAAACAACAGCTAATTACAAGAGCCTCGCAGTGTGCAATATAGCTACGAGATCCCGTAAATGCATTGGAATTTCACTTTCCTACGGTTGGCCTTGTTCTTTGAACAGTTCACCTACAAGAAGATAGATTTGTGTGGCACATGCGTAAATAGGACTTCAACATGTGATCTGATCACATATATATAATGTACCTGATACTTTGGATCAGACCAGTGTTTAACACGGCCCTTCCAGTCTTCATCCGATATATTTTCCACTGGAGATGTTTGGGAAAGTTCACTGCTAGCCTTGCCTTCAAAGTGAGTTTTCCTCAAGTTATACCGATACTGTCGCAGAGCAGACTTGAAAACATGGGTGCAAGCTTGTCTGGTTGCATCATCTTGGCTATCCAACTTGAACCTCATACGTTGAAAATTATGGGAGTCTCATTATCAGCAGCCTAGAGAGTATGGGACAGAGCTAGACGATATTACTAGTTTCCATACATAACCATACTTATAGATAAATGGTCGAGGAAGGTGTTGAACTGGGTTTCGTCTTTGTCATTCCTATACTGAATCCATGTTGGGAGGATACGTACATGACACATAACGGCAACCGCTGCCTCTGATACTAACTTGGCTGACTCTGTAGCATCACGTGGCCTTTTTAAACCTGCCTCAAAACGGATCTCCATTCTTCCTCCTCTAGATTTAGTTAACCTATCGAGCATTATCCCTGATGTTTGTTTCCTCTTGCGCCTAGGTGCTAGTCCAACAACGAACATAGGAAGTGTTAGTGTACATCAAACTGTGAGACTACATATAAAGAAGCATGCAACTATAACTTGACTCCAGCAACTACCTTCTTGCTGTTGAAGCTCACAAGGTTCATATGATATTGCCAACTCGTCTTGTGTCAAGAGTGCTTGGGAAGTAGTGTCAGGTGGCAAGGGAGCTTGGAAACGTGCTTCTAGCTCAGTTAACGCACGAGTAAGTCGTGCAGCTGGTAGTACTGTGGTAGGTGTTGCAAGAACTAGGGTTGTCTCTGCTTGTTTGGTGGCAGCTATTTGTTTCTGTTTAGCTTTTTTTGCAACTCGTGTAGCATGGGATGCTGTGTTTGTAGAATTTTCCGCTGGACTTTGACCTTCTATTGCACCATCAGTACCAGCAGAATCTGCAGGATTCATCCGCTTCTCATTCCCTGCCATTCTGTGTTTCTTCCTCTTTCTATGTGCCATGTTAAGTCAAGCCGACAAGAAAAACGAATAACAATTTAGTTCTTCAGAACAAATTGATGCGTGATCTTGAGCATTTAACTGAACTTTGATGTTAGACAACCACATGATAGGAGGATGTAATATGTATGAAAAAGCAGGACGGAAGAGATAACCGTAACTATGATGTGTAAACTAAGAAGAATACATTTCACCAAATTAGAAGCAATGCAATGGAAGGTAGCCACCATATGAAATATGCTACAAATAACGCTCTGCCAAGTTAACAGTGTCTCATCATAAATGGCGTTTAAACAAATGTGAAGCAGTACAAGAAATAAATCATATGCAAGATGCAAACAACATCACACTGCCATGTTAGAGGTCTCTCGTCATTAGTGCCATTGCATATTCACATCTTATGACGTGTAAACTAAGGAGAAGGCATTTCAACAAATTAGTAGCAATGAAAGCTAGAAACCATATGAAAGATGCAACGAATATCACTCTACCAAGTTAAAATTGTCTCGTCATAAGTGCCATTTCAACAAATTTGTAGTACAAGCTAGAAAAGAATGTGAGATGTAACCTATAACACACTCCGAAGTCAAACGTGTCTTATGATAAGTGATTGTTGCAGGTTACACAAAAGTAGTAATTTGATGTAAGAACATGGTGTGATAGATGATATTGTATGTTCTAGAAACAGGAACACGTGTCTTATTCAAGTATAATGTGTAAAGTAAGCAGATGGAATTCAACAAAATTAGAAGCAATACAAGCTAGACATCAAACATAACATGCAACCACATATAACAGTGCCAAGTTAGAGGGGGCACCGGTGATGCTGCACTAGGGGAGACATGCTCATCATAAACACAGCTTTGTTGAGTGTCTATGCATGTGTTGTCTTGGAAATCATCTTGGGGTGTGGAGGAGTAGAAATCAGAGAGGCCCTCCGCTCGAAGGAGCACCTTTATCCGCTGCCTTGCTAACTTCCTTCCGCTTTATTGATTTTGAATTTTCAAGTAAAACCGACAAGAAAAGGTGATAAAATTCTCTCTTCAGAACTCATTCATGCATGATACTGACAATCACTACTTTGATGTAAGGCAAACACATGATACCAGGATGGAATATGTACGAAAACAGACGGCATGGCATGTTCACAACTGTTTGTGTAAACTAAGCAGAAACCATTCCAGCAAATAAGAAGCAATGCAAGCTAGACACCACATGAAAGATGCAACCAATATGACTCTGCCAAGTTAAAAGTGTCCCTTCATAAATGAAATTTCAACAAATTAGAAGCAGCGCATGCTATAAATCATATGAAAGATGCAACTAATATCGCACTGCATCTACTAAAGGTGTCTCGTCATGTTGAATGATGCGGGATACAAAAAAACAATAGTTTTATGTAAGGACACGCTTAATAGACAGATGTACTATGTACTAAATACAGGAAGGCATGTCACATTAACAGGTATAATGTATAAGCTAAGCAGACTAGCACATGCAGTTTAACCAGATTAGAAGAATTACAATCTAGACACCATATGCAACATGCAACCATATATCACGCTGCCAAGTTAGAGCAAGCACCTGCGATGCTAGTGTAGGGGAAATGATGTTATCAACTACGGAGCTACGTTCACTATCTTCATCTAGCATTTCTGTTTCTTGAGAATCATGTCGGGAGGCTGACGCTGTATTCTTTAAATGAGGAGTAGTCCCCTTGCCTTCCTGCCTCATCATAAGTGATTGATGAGGGATACACAAGAACATTAGTTTGATGTAAGAACATGGTTAATACACAGATGTACTAGTATGTACCAAAACAGAAAGGCATGTCATATTCAAAGGTATAATGTGTAAGCTAAGCAGATGCAATTTAACCAAATTGGAAGCAATACAAGCTAGACATCCGGCTGGAGTGGTGAGCATGATCATCTAGGACCTGAGAGCCTGGTGGGAGGCGGGCTGCCTCGCCACCATCGCAGCTTTTTAGTTGGCTTCTAGGTGATGCCTATCTTTGATGGGCTTGTCACTGGCTTGGCCAGTGCCCTGACTAGCTATTTGTCTTCTGGTGCTCACGGGATGGTGGTTCATGTAAAAAAAATATCTTTCCTTATCTTACCGACTTCGGCCTTTTGAATACAAGCTAGACACCATATGGAACATGCAACCACATATGATACCGCTGGTTAAAGCAAGCACCAGGATGGTGGTTCATTGTGTTGGAGATATGCCCTAGAGGCAATCATGTATGATGATATTTCCTATGTGTTTATGAATAAAGATAGTCCTTGGACATTATCAATGATGTGTATCGCAAGCACGTGACTTGTTTGTGGGACTATGCATTGTATGATGACTGTCCTAAAAGGTCCCTAGTCGAAAGGGCTGTGTGGACACGCAGCCGACTAGACTAGCATATGACACGGTCGATGGCTCAGTCTCACTAGCCATGGAGCATTGGATGCTAACCGGATAATATGGACTTGGAAAGGTCTGGTCGGATTCGACATAGTCGGATCCGAGTCGAGATAAGGTCTGAGTTGGACAGACCCAACTATGAGACGCAGCGATATGTCATCTGTGAGTCTCTAGTACAACATACGTTCTATGTCCTAAGACCTGAGCTGATGCATGTACTCTGGATGGTGACAGACTTGCTTTGGGCCGACCAAACGCTACTTCGTGACTGGGTAGTTACAAAGGTAGGTTTCGGGTTTGTCCAGTCCCATGCTGCTAGACATGGTCGAGCAAGATGGGATTGCCCTCCGATCGAGAGAGATATACTGGGCCCTTCGTGTGATCTCGACCAGAATAGCATGGCCATGCGACAAGGATTATGAGATAATCCGGATTGTGGTCAGTATCACCGAACGAGAAAGAGGTCGGGTTAGCACAAGGATGATGATCTCGCCTTGAGCCCGACAACATATATCGTGTGGCAAAGGGAACAGAAGTGTGACACGCGTTATGCTGTGTTCGCCTAACCAGCTTCATCGCTCGCTTGGTGGTCGGCACGCCTTGCTAGAGGTCGCTACCAACCGCATGTGTCGGAGGTGATCCGAACTGTGACCAAGCCGACTTGAACCTAAGGGGTCGCGCGCAAGGAAAGGAACCTACGAGGTCGGTTCATAGGACACCGGGTCGGATGTGATCCGAACTGGACTAGGAACGTGACCGAGTAGACTTTGGGCTTTAGGGTCCGTGCGAGGCCCAAGTGTTGAGCTCGCGACGGACGCCTATATAAAGTGGAGGTGCGGCACACTCAGAAGGGTGATAGATCGCTTCGGCCTCAGGAGGCAGAGCTTCGGCCTCAGGAGGTTGATCGCTTCGGCCTCAGGAGGTCGATCGCTTCGGCGCTGCGACTAGGGTTTGCATGTGTTGCGATTAGCCACCTCCACTCGCCGCCGAATGTGTGATCGGACGACAGGCCGCTCGAGGGAGATCGAACGAGAAGGAGACAATCGACGCAGACGTGCTGCCCCAACTCTTCCTCCGCTGCACGGCACTGCGCGTCTAGTGGTAACGAACTGTGATCCATCTCCCGTAGCATGTTCCTGGATGTTCTGCGCGTAGGAATTTTTAATTTGCAGTCGATGCACCCTACCGCATAACCCAACAAAGGGTATCGAGCCTCGTTATAGGATTTGGATTCAGATCGTATGCATATTAGATATGTGGTGGCGGCGGATGAGATCTGTTGTCCTTGAAGAGATCGGCTATGTGCACGGTTGATGTGATCAATCGCACATGGGGATCGTTGAGGCTATGTTTTACGTAAATCGGGATCGATGAGGTTGTGACACGATCTACCTCACCGGTCGGTCATCCGCCATCGGGTTAATAAGGAAACGTAAATCCGAATCGGATTCGCGATGATCGATAAGATCGGTCAGATCAGAGAATTCGGCGTGATCGGAGTTGAGATGTGATCTGTGATTTCTGAAAACGCCCGCTAACCGGCTAGCGGGACCGCCGTGTGCATAGCGCCGTGTATTTCGTACCCGACACACAAACCAGTAGAATGCGATTCTATGCATAACTTTGTTTTGCAGGTTTGATGTGAATAGTATGGCTCATGTGTATGTGATGCATGTGTGTAATTTATACGTGGCCTACGTGTCATGTTTGTCAGCCGGCAGGAGCCAAAGTGTTGTCATTATATTGTATAACGACCTGCGTGTCGACTAGTGACTCTATGTAAATTCATTACTAGCTGTAGTAGTTGGATAATAGAGATCAGGTTGGTGGCTTGGCGTCCCGGCGTGACAAACAAGATGGAGCTCTTAGATGGTCATCGGAGTCGGAGCCAGCCCAGAAGAACGTCCATGAAAGGAGCCATACTATTTCACAATATGTGTTATATTTGTGATTGTTATGCTTCTTTGTTTCTATGCATGTTAAAATGATAGAATGATCCCTCATCAATATCAAGCGAATTGCCATCCCCGATGTTGCACCTTCGCACGCCAAGTACGCCTAGTAGTGGGCTCATAAAATTGGGGTCTGCTGGGTGTCCTTGAACTCAAGGGTTCGTGGTCGGACACGGACATGCACCTGCATCAAAGTTAACTTGACAAGGCTAACAAACGGTTTTGGGCCTTGTGGCAAAGAAGGTTGGGGCCGGGTATGAGATACCTTCCCGATCGATGTGAGTCGATAGATATGCGATTAGCAAGGAGTTGCTTACCGGATAGGTATGTTGGCTAGCAGTGATGCTAAAGCTCACTAGTCGCATGCGCTAGTCGGATCCTGAATCACCGAGAGTTTGCGGAGGGATGCTGACTTCTGGGAGTATTTCGCTTAGGCTAGAATTACTCTACATAAACACATTGCTTAGTGATTGCATATTTTCTGTTGTAGTGATCAATGGCACCACCTGCTCAACCCAACTTTCCATTGAAATCAATTCTGGAAAAGGATAAACTGAATGGAACAAACTTTACCACATGGTATCGAAATCTGAGAATTGTTCTCAAGCACGATAAAAAGGAACATGTTCTAGAGGATCCACTTCCAGAGGAACCTCATCGATAATGCTAGTGCCACAGCTAAGAATGCCTACGAGAAACTTCGTTGATGAATCAACGGAGATCACCGTCTGATGTCGGGCTTGTATGGAGCCCGATTTGCAACAGCATTTCGAAAACGTTGAGGCTTACGATATGATCGAGAGTCTCAAGAGCATGTTTCAGACACAGGCTAGGACCGAAAGGTACAACGTCTGGCGATCCTTGATGGATTGCAGGCTGAAGGAAGGTGATCCACTAAGCCCACATGTGATCAAGATGATCGGATATATGCAAGCTTTGGATCGTTTGGGCTTCCCGCTCTTGGATGGGCTGGCTACTGATGCTGTTCTGGGTTCTCTTCCGCCCAGCTATGGGACGTTCATCTCGAACTATCATATGCATGGCATGGATAAGAAGCTCACCGAATTGCATGGGATGCTCAAGGTGGCAGAGCAGGATATTAAGAAAGGCACGCATCAAGTGTTGATGGTGCAGAAATCGGCTATGGCTTCCCAAGAAATTCCCTCCGGTAATGGTATCAAGGATATATCTATACCAAGGATTAGGACCTACATAAAAATTGGGAGAAGAATTGAAGTAGATTGCTTCCTGGTAGATCTATTTTGAGCATTGCAAATTCCATAACAAGCATCTTTTAGATTCTCTCCTTCCCTTTGCTTAAAATTTAGAACTTCATTCTCGGGAGACAACGGAGAAGATATAAGACTAGCCATGACGACAAGCAAGCGAAAAAAAGGCAAACGGAAAAGAGAGGGCGAATAAAACAGTGAGGGTGAAGTGGGGGAGAGGAAAACGATCGGCAAATGGGAAATAATGTAGTGCGAGAGATAGGTATTGTGATGGGTACTTGGTATGTTGACTTTTGCGTAGACTCCCCGGCAACGGCGCCAGAAATTCTTCTTGCTACCTCTTGAGCACTGCGTTGGATTTCCCCGAAGAGGAGAGGATGATGCAGCAAAGTAGCATAAGTATTTCCCTCAGTTTTTGAGAACCAAGGTATCAATCCAAAGAGGAGGCCACGCGCAAGTCCCTCGTACCTACACAAAACAATAGCTCAACGCAACCAACGCAATTAGGGGTTGTCAATCCCTTCATGGTCACTTACAAGAGTGAGATCTGATAGAGATGATAGATAATATTTTTAGTATTTTTGGTATAAAGATGCAAGTTAATATAAAAGGCAAAGCGAATAATAAAGTGATTGGAGATTGATATGATGAGAATAGACCCAGGGGGCATAGGTTTCACTAGTGGCTTCTCTTCAAGAGCATAAGTATTCCTACGGTGGGTGAACAAATTACTGTTGAGTAATTGATAGAATTGAGCATAGTTATGAGAATATCTAGGTATGATCATGTATATAGGCATCACGTCCGAGACAAGTAGACCGACTCCTACCTGCATCTACTACTATTACTCCACTCATCGGCCGCTATCCAGCATGCATCTAGAGTATTAAGTTAATGAAAACAGAGTAACGCCTTAAGCAAGATGACATGATGTAGAGGAATAAATTCATGCAATATGATAAATACCCCATCTTGTTATCCTCGATGGCAACAATACAATACGTGCCTTGGTGCCCCTACTGTCACTGGGAAAGGACACCGCAAGATTGAACCCAAAGCTAAGCACTTCTCCCATTGCAAGAAAAACCAATCTAGTAGGCCAAACCAAACTGATAATTCGAAGAGACTTGCAAAGATAACCAATCATACATAAAAGAATTCAGAAAAGATTCAAATATTGTTCGTAGATAATCTTGATCATAAACCCACAATTCATCGTTCTCAACAAACACACCGCAAAAATAAGATTACATCGAATAGATCTCCACGAGAGAGGGGGAGAACATTGTATTGAGATCCAAAAAGAGAGAAAAAGCCATCTAGCTACTAACTATGGACCCGAAGGTCTGAGGTAAACTACTCTCACTTCATCGGAGAGGCTATGGTGATGATGTAGAAGCCCTCCATGATCGATTCCCCTTCCGGCGGAGCTCCGGAAAAGGCCCCAAGATGGGATCCCGTGGATACAGAAAGTTGCGGCGGTGCAATTAGGTTTTTGGGTCCGTATCTGATCGTTTGGGGGTACGTAGGTATTTATAGGAGCAAGGAGTACGTCGGTGGAGCCGAGGCCCACGACGCAGGGGCGCGCCTAGGGGGCGCCCACCTCGTGACCGCCTCGTGGCTTTCTTGACGGAGGGTCCAAGTCTCCTGAAAATCACGTTCCCGAAGGTTTCATTCCGTTTGGACTCCGTTTGATATTTTGTTTCTTTGAAACACTGAAATAGGCCAAAAAATATCAATTCTGGGCTAGGCCTCTGGTTAATAGGTTAGTCCCAAAAGTAATATAAAAGTGGAAAATAAAGCCTAATATAGTCCAAAACAGTAGATAATATAGCATGGAGCAATCAAAAATTATAGATACGTTGGAGACGTATCAAGGGGAAGCAGATCCGAGGCGGCGAAGGATGGCGTAGTTGGAACAACTCCGGTGCGGTGGAGGGTGGCGAAGTTGGAGCGGCAGCGGTGAGGCGCAGGACGGCGTGGTTGAACTGGCTTGGGTACGGACGGCTCGGCCTCGGCTTCAACTACTAGCCGTGGAGGGCATTGCGGTTGAGGTTGCAGTGGATGACGATGTCGGGGTATCAGCTCCGGCGTGATGGAGGAGGGCGGTTGATGGGTGGGATGGGGTGGCGGACGGAGGACGCCGTGGTTTCGGTTGGTGGATAGGTAGTTTTGGCACCCCAGTACGTAATGGGGAATCGGACGGGTGGGGGGAACCATGTTTCGATCTGGGACGCGCTTATTTTTGGCTATTTTGAACAGAAGATGGGACGCGCTTGTTTGAAATTTGGAGAAAGTACAAACTTTGCCCCCCTCTTAAATTTCGGACCTGCTGCGGGTCGGGGGTAGGATGGTAATCCCAGGTGTCCCAAATAGTGTGCGGGAGCGATTTCGGCCGCGCGCATGTGTGCTTAGGCGGCCATTGTGTATGAATGTTTTTCGGATGCGGTTGTGTGGCGTCTAGATGAAGCTACAAACCTACCCCGTGTAGACCTTTGGATGTCGGGCCGGTAAGTTTCACGGGTCGGAGTTATTAGAAAAGTAATTTCCTTGTACTACCAAACATTGGTCTCACGCGGTTTCAAGTAGTAGAGGCTCTTTTACGCTTCGCTCAAAATTTTGAAACACAAGCATTCACGTTTAGAGTACTCTTGAACTATGAGGATTGACCTAAATAGACAATGTTATATTTGACCTTGTATGTTTGAAAACCTCATTAAATTATCCGCTTCTTTTTGAAATTTTGACACTTGAAAATCTTATAACTACGATTATTTTGGAATGGAGGAGCTAAATTTGAATCTATTTTGTACACTACTACATATGCTATTATGTACAAAATTAGAGCAAAGATTGGTGCCCCCATAATTTAGGTACGGTTTACAAATGCCATGATATCAAATTCAAATAATTGAATGGACTTCATGTTGAATTCGATTTTTTAAACCACCTTATGTCGAATTCAAATGTATGCTAGTTCATAGGTAGCTATTTATAATGTCCATTGTGTAACTTTCGTATGTATAATGTGCTTTACACACACAACATGAACTACACTCACGTTTATATTCGATTGCTAAAGCGCTGCATTGTCTGGAGTTCAAACTACTAACTATGTGGATCAATTGTGTCGAATAATAACATAGACATGCTCAAATTTGATAGAATCCAGATGTCTCATGGATCAATGACCGCTCCTTACGCGAATTGCAAGTATCATGATCCCATCCTAATATTTGGATACAATTTATATCTTTAATCAATGTGTAGAGCAGTCTTTTATGTGTAGTTTCACTCTCCATCGGTGGTCTCTCACACATGCTCACACACTCTCTCCCGAGGTGTCTTTCTCGAACACATTCTCTAGATATAACCCTCCCTCCCTCTCGTAACCATTTACAACTGTTTTCACTAACCTTTATCACAAGCACTCTTCCTCTCGCAAACATACACACGCACAATCCTCATCAACCCTTTCTATATACATGGACATGCCTACGTGTCTCATGTACGCACATTATCTTTATGCCTGTCTCTCACACAATGTCTCACACCTCTCTTTCTAATCGACGAGTATGATTCTAGCAGAGCATTCTGTAGGATGCCCCTTAAAGTCAGGTTGGATGAATAGTAATATCAGAGATAAAGGGGTTACCTTAGTCCGAGAACCTAGGGTTACAAATCCTAACCGACTTTGTCAGTGGACACAGAGTCCATCACAATTCTGCTATCTTTGTCTTGTACGACTAGTCATCCATGGGTCTTCCTAAATGCGTCACGGGCCGACCAATGTGGCGCAGGACGGAACCGAACGAAGGGCCTCACCTCGACCCACCGGACCTCACGGTGACACACCCTCTGCCCCCACGCCTCATTATCTTCTCACACCCACACATACCAACACAAACACCACACACACGTAAAATTTCTCCTGGTGCCTCTATTCCCTCTCCCCTTGCATATACACACTCAAGGGAATGGAATCTCTTTTCATGACGTCATATTCGTCTCTCTCTCTAGACCACTCTCATTTCTCGTGCTATCTCTCCCACCCCCCCCCCCATCGGCCCCTCTATCCATGCCTCTCTCGAATACGTAATACACACACATACCTCTCTAGGCCCCGTCAAATGCATCAACTACACATTCACACATGTTACATCATGTACCCCATTGATCTAAAAAGCCCTCTCTTCACGTTTATTTCACATACAACATTCCTCTTGAATAAAGTGTGGCCAAAAAATTATTTTAGAGTTTCTACATATATACAACATTACAAAGTTATATGGAGGAGTACGAACGCTAATTTGCATTGCATGGTGCCCACAACGATATTTATTCCGCACTGTGAATTTGTATATTTTTATACTATATACAAAGTTAGTCATAATAAAGAGAAACGAAGAGCATCTCTCTCTCCATCGCATACCCCCAGACGCCTTTCACGTATGCACACAAAACTATCTCCGTGTCCTCTAAAAGTAAGCCCCGTAAAATTCACGATGTTTCATCTTTCTCTCGCGATATATGCAATGACGATCATTGTATTTGAAGCAAAAGCACGATACATACATTGGACTTCAGAATCCACTCATTACGGTCACCATTTACGCTTAGTGGTTATTGTACAGTCACGGGCTCACCGTGACAACTCAGATTTGCTCATGACATGACTAGTTGACCAGTTAAACGCTTCCACGTGGCACCTCCGTGCTGCATCACATTATCTCACTACCATCGTGCCCACCGTCGACTTGTATCTACTCTACATCTACACTCTTATAAAATACATAAAATACACTCTTATAAAAAACAGAGTTGGTGATGATGGTGTGCCCGCCATCCTGCAATATAGGCCGTCCGATTTATATCCGACGGATAGGAAAGAAACTATGGCAATTTTGCAAAAGGTACCCACACACCTCTCCACATTTGCAAATAAGGCCTTCCCTCATTCATCCTTTTCTCTCACAAGATAAACAAGTCATACAAATGCATCTTGATGTTACGTGCAACGCACAGGCATCTTGCTAGTAAGAATGAAAAAAAACGACAAAAAAATTTGGACGGTGGTTCGAAGTCATGACCGCGGGCACAGCGGACAAGGTGGCCTTGTATTGGTATGCTGAGCCGTCTATTTTAACACATAGGAGCTGGTGTGGTGATTATACACACACGCACGCATGCACACGAACTGCATCCACGCAACACTCACACAAACACATGCACCCACGCACGCACGCAACACTCACACGTACACACGCAGCCACGCGCGCACGCAACACTCACACGCACGCACGTAACACTCACACACACACACACGCATGCATGCATGCACACACCAGTACACCACACGACCAACACACACTCTCACGCTCAAGTGCTCAACCTACACGTGCATGCGCACACATCAGGCCCCGATGCATACATACACAACCGGGTGATTCCCGCGCACGGGTTGGAGCCTTGCCGCGCTTGCGTAAATTTGTGTTTATCTGACCTTTTGCCTATGCGAACTGACAGGTGGGACCCACAAGGAACGTTGTCAATTTAACTAGTTAACATGGCGCCACGTAGACTATTTGGCCGGTCAACAGAGTGCAATCCGATGCTGAACTGTGAGCAAGTGACCGTATAATCACCGCAAAACGTATATAGTGACCGTAATCAGCTTATTCTGAAGTTCGGTGATCAGACACGCTTTTCTCTCTATAGGCCCTCCAAAACTACATCTCTACATCGCTCGCATGTTACATCTAACAACTATGCAATACAAGATTACTACTACACTCTAACACAATAAATCATATGTGTTTTTAGTTTTACTAGATATCATATTGTTACTTATAATTATTCAGTTTGCATACATTAAAATTGCCTTTGAAATGTATGGCCAAGATCATCTATCGCACGGGAAAAATCCCGCCTTTCCTATTTAATCGGGTTTGTATCGATGGATCGTGCGAAACAGAAACTATAGTACTATACAAGTACAAGTGACAGTTCATCGGGCCGTCAGGTCGCTACTCCTCCGTCAGAAGAGTGGAGCGCCGCTTTCATAAATCTTCTAGTCCCTTTCACGACATGTGGGACATCAAGCTACCGGGTCCACGTGCCATACCGAATACAATGCAGAGCAGCCGGGTGAAGTACCCTACCAAGGCGCCGTGTAGTAATGAGCTATGAGGCGCCAAATCATAAAGCTGCACCTTTCCGCAGCTTAAGTTGGAGGGACGAAGCAACCATCATTTCACTCGTTGCTGAATCCGCTTCTCCCTCATCTTCTTCAACTTAACCACGTGTTGGTTCTGCCATTGTTCTGCCTCATGTGGGACCCGGATCGACTTGGTAAAGCACTGACAGTGGGACCGCATGTTAGCAAACCGCCAGGACAACGTCCTCCAAAAATAAGAAGCCTAATCCTAGACTTACAAAGGTCTATGTAGCTGCTACGTATACTTTCCATCTAATCTATATATGCCCCCCTGATTTTCAGGTGGGGTGGGCCTAATCCTCTCCTTTAATCCAATCAAATAGTCCCACAATACATCAGTTTGTAACTTTACGTAAACCATTACGTGGATGTAGCATTGCTCAAATAAGAAACCTCCCCTGCCATCCGCGCGGCAAAATCACCTCCTTTTTACTAATCTTGATTCTATAATTTTTTAGATCAATATAATTGAGATTTGTATAGATAGCACACAGGAGCAAAACCAAGTGGTGTTAAGGGCATCCACAATGTGTAGCCAAATGTGAAAATAGCTTTTGGCATCGTGGGAACCATTGTGGACGGTGTTTCCAATGCCAAAAGATGGAACCGAAGCTCCTCGATTCATTGATTGAAGGAATAGAAAATGCAACGCTCTCCTCTTTCTCCCATGCTTGGACGCATGTAGTACAAAGATAGAGCACAGAGTCTACTCCCTTGTCCCTTCTATCACAAATCACAAAGCAGTGAGGCATCAAATCACAAAAGCACGGACGAAGCAACCATCATTTCACTCTTTGCTGACTCCGGTTCTCCATCGTCTTCTTCGAGAAACCATCTCACCGCACTAGTACTCCTAGTAGTACTAGTAAAGGACTTCCTGGATGCAAATAAGGCGGTTGTCTCGCTTGCAGCGGCACTTATGTAACGACTTACCGTGGTCTCCTCGATGGTGTTCTCCGTCGAACACACTTCCCCAAACCACCCAAAAAAGATATCGCCGACGCCACCGAATGGGGAAGGAAGTCAAATATAGTTACTACCTCCATTTTTTTTTTATACAAGGCCAGTATATCAAAATTACAATTTGCAAAGGGCCACTAACACTAATCGAGGCAAAATTGATGGGGTTAGCAACCAAGGACATTAATATCCCTGGCATGCATGCGGAAGTGAGAAGGTTGGTTTGCATGGCGCTGCATTAATCAAGCGATGAGGAGTGAGATGGTTAGCTCTTTGGTCTTTGGAGAAAAAATACACATTAATTGACACGTGAAACGAGGATTTGTATCGATTAAACCTCGTGAAGGAAAACCCCGCCTTTCTTTTTTAACACTAGTACTCCTAGTACGTACGTACTTATCCTGTTTGGGTCTAGGCCTTGCATTGCCAAACTTCACCACACATTTTTGCCAAGCTTGCCTAAAGTTTTCAAAATGAGAAGGAGGTACACTTAGACAACCTGTCATGCGGTCGAATCAAGCACCTCACACAAGCCTTCCTCAGATGCCGCGGTCGCACTGCACTCCTCAAGACAACAGCTTCCTCGCACGCCGCAAAACCCAACCAAGGGAACGACCCTCACTAACACGTGCATATCGCATGTGAACAAACCAAACTCAGCCATCCTATCGCCGACACATAATTTTCGCTCATAGAGTATGTTTATCCAACCGCATGTTGGGGAGTATCCGCACGGCCCGTGCGGTGGTCTGCTGGGGAGGAAGAAGAGGTGAGGAAGAAGGAAAGAAGGGTTAGAGACGAGGATATTCATCCAACCGCCGAAATGGTAGACTGTCCCAAGTCGCGACTTGCATAACAAATATACGCTTTTACACAGCAAAAGATCCATAAAAACAACAACATAAAGAAAAACTATCATCGCCGCGGAAAGAGACGGCCTCGTCGTCTTTGGCTGCCGGCCTTGAACCAGCCGTCAGCTGCCGACGTGTGTCTCCGCACCGTGGTTGTCCTCGGCCTCCAGCCTACTCATTCAAGCGGAGCGCAAGGGCGCTCTGACGGACGAGAGCACAGCCCGGTTCAAGTCAAGGACGTCGGTTCCACTGCAGGAGGGCCTCGGCGATGGCAGCGGCATCCGCGGCGCTGCCGAAGTCGAGCCTCCGCCGCCCGGTTCAAGTCCAGGACGTCCGGTTCCGCCTGCAGGAGGGCGTCGATGAGAGCGGCATCCGCGCGCTCTACGTCGAGTCGAGCCTCTGCCGCCCGGTTCAAGTCTAGGACGTCTGGTTCCGCCTGCAGGAGGGCCTCGATGGCAGCGATATCCGCGCGCTCCACCCCAAGTTGAGCCTCCGCCGCCCGGTTCACATCCACGACATCCGGTTCCGCCTGCAGGAGAGCCTCGATGGCAGCGGCATGCGTGCGCTCCGCGTTGAGTTGAGCCTCTGCCTCCCGGTCCTCCTTTAGTATCGCCATGTTGAACCGCTGGTCTGCCTGCACCATGGGGGACTCGGACGCCGGCACAAAGTCGACATCCATCGTCTCATACCCATCGAGGGCCTTCTGCGCCGCGACCTCTGCCATGAACATTGGATCGGCTTCCTCCTCCTCGTAGCTTGGCTCCAGAGAACTCGGGGATTGGCCCGCTGCAAAGCAATCTTGGGAACGGAGGTATGTGGCGCCGACCGCCGCCGTGATTTCTGCGCGGCGCTCCGGCGTCAGCATCTTGTAGTAAGTGATCTTGCGGTGCACCATGGCTTTCCGGCGAACTAGGGGACGCTTGTTGTGGTCTAGGGGATCGAAAGGTGGGGGAATGGGCTGGAGATTTGGTGTGGTTTTAGGGCAGTGGCTGGCATAGGCCGAGCAGCGAAGGTTCTGGTGTGAATAGTGGTTCCGGTGAAGACCGGTCAATCGGTTTTGACTCTACATCGCTCTTGTCGCGTTCGCGTTGCAGCCCGGCACGCTGGACCCTCCACGTCGCTCACCGAATGGAACACACTTCGTCTTGCGTTTTCTCTCGCCAGGGACCGCATTTGAGAGGAAACCGACGTCCCACCCCCACCCCCGCCCGCGGCATTTATTATACCACCACTCCCTCCGTTTTATGCGGAGTAAATAAAAACTGAGGGAGTATACTACGGATGAGGATCCCCTGACATGGCCGAACCCATTGAGTAACTGACATGCGGGGCCTAGCAAGCATGGGGTCCGCCCGTAAGTGACCGAAAGGGAGGGTAAGGTAGGGATACCTACGTCAGAGGATCCACTTCCACTATACTACTTTGACCAAATGTTAGAGTAATAATATATGACATGCAACTTGCACAAAGTATACAGGGTCTAATGCGTTTTTCGAGGCTAACTTTGACCAAATGTTAGAGTAATAATATATGACATGCAACTTACACAAAGCATGCGGTCAAATTCGTATGTTAAAGGAGTTTCCAATGATATAATTTTCACATTATACATCTCATGTACTATTAATCTTGTCAACAGTCAAATTGGAAACCATCTCGAGTACAAATCTAGGAGTACGTACGAATCTAACAATATTGATTGGGCGTTGTTGAATGTTGATACCTTTTTTATCAAAGTAGAGATACTTCGACTACACATAAAACTTATATCTAAACTAGAAAGGATAGGAGGGAGTATATTGTACGTTCAAAAATGAAACGAACATTGAATACCCTTTATATATGATTTGCGGATGCTATGATCACCGTTTCAAAATTTTGAATCTGCCTTAGGTATCATGTGCCCTGATACGTCTCCGTCGTATCTACCTTTCCAAACACTTTTGCCCTTGTTTTGGACTCTAACTTGTATGATTTGAATGGAACTAACCCGGACTGACGTTGTTTTCAGCAGAATTGCCATGATGTTGTTTTATGCGTAAAAATGAAGTTCTCTAATGACCTGAAACTCCACGGGATGTCTTATAAAAAATAATAATAAATCCTCGCCAAAATGAAGACCAGGGGGCCCACAACCTGTCCACGAGGGTGGGGGGCGCCCCCCCTAGGGCGCGCCACCTACCACGTGGGCCCCCTGGAGACCCTCTTACGCCAACTCCAACTCCATATATTGGCTTTAGGGGAGAAAAAATCAGAGAGAAAGTTTCATCGCCGCCAAGCCCTAATCTCTCTCGGGAGGGCTGATCTGGAGTCCGTTCGGGGCTCCGGAGAGGGGGATTCGTCGCCGTCGTCATCATCAACCATCCCCATCACCAATTTCATGATGCTCACCGTTGTGCGTGAGTAATTGCATCGTAGGCTTGCTGGACGGTGATGGGTTGGATGAGATTTATCATGTAATCGAGTTAGTTTTGTTAGGGTTTGATCCCTAGTATCCACTATGTTCTGAGATTGATGTTGCTATGACTTTGCCATGCTTAATGCTTGTCACTAGGGCCCGAGTGCCATGATTTCAGATCTGAACCTATTATGTTTTCATGAATATAGGTGTGTTCTTGATCCTATCTTGCAAGTCTATAGTCACCTACTATGTGTTATGATCCGCAACCCTCAAGTGACAATAATCGGGACCACTCCCGGTGATGACCATAGTTTGAGGAGTTCATGTATTCACTATGTGTTAATGCTTTGTTCCGGTTCTCTATTAAAAGGAGGCCTTAATATCCCTTAGTTTCCAATAGGACCCCGCTGCCACGAGAGGGTAGGACAAAAGATATCATGCAAGTTCTTTTCCATAAGCACGTATGACTATTCACGGAATACATGCCTACATCACATTGATGAACTGGAGCTAGTTCTGTGTCACCCTATGTTATGACTGTTACATGACGAACCGAATCCGACATAATTATCCATCACTGATCCGGTGCCTACTAGCTTTCCATATACTAGTTCACGCTTATTTACTTTTCCGTTGCTACTGTTAAAATCACTACAAAAATACCAAAAACGTTACTTTTGCTGTCTTTACTTTTGTTACCGTTACCACCACTATCATATTACTTTGCTAATAAACACTTTGCTACAGATACTAAGTTTCCAGGTGTGGTTGAATTGAGAACTCAGCTGCTAATACTTGAGAATATTCTTTGGCTCCCCTTGTGTCGAATCAATACATTTGGGTTGAATACTCTACCCTCGAAAACTGTTGCGATCCCCTATGCTTGTGGGTTATCAAGACCTTTTTCTGGCGCCGTTGCCGGGGAGCATAGCTCTATTCTTTGAGTCACTTGGGATTTATATCTGCTGGACACTATGAAGAACTTGAAAGACGCTAAGACAACAATTTATCCCACAACTACGAGGTGAGGTAAGGAACTGCCATCTAGCTATGCACTTGATTGACCTTCTGTTATGCGTAAGCTAGCGACACCTAAACCTGCTTCCGCTATTCGTTCCGATATGTCGCATGTTATTGATGATGCCACTTCTGCTATGCATGATACTTATGATGAAACTACTTCTATGATTGATACTACTATGCCCCTTGGTGAATTTCTAGATGAACAAATTTCTAGGTCTAGAGAAAGAGAAATTATTGAACCTGAATACGATGACGAAAGTGATGATGAAAATGTGCCTGCTATTCCTGAGGGTTATATTTTTGATGCTGAATCTTCTGCAGCTATTTTTGCTTGTAAGGATAGATATGAACTTAAGAGGCTGCTAGTTAAATGGAGTAAAGAATCTCTTAGAGATAGGATGAGACCCGACCCTGCTTTTGCTACTTCACCTATCCGTGTTCCTGATAAGGATTATTATGAATTCTCTATTCATCCTGATATAATTACTCCGTTGAATCTGATCCTTTTTATGGCTATGAATCTGAAATTGTTGTGGCACATCTTACTAAGTTAAACGATATAGCTGCCTTGTTTACTAATGATGAGAGATCGCGCTACTTTTATATACTCAAAATATTTCTGTTCTCATTAAAGGGTGATGCTAAGATATGGTTTAATTCCCTTGATCCTGGTTGTGTGCGTAGTCCCTGTGATATGATTTATTACTTCTCTGCTAAATATTTCCCTGCTCATAAGAAACAAGTTTCTTTGAGGGATATATATAATTTTGTGCAAATTGAAGAAGAGAGTCTCCCACAAGCTTGGGGTAGGCTTCTCAAGTTACTTAATGCTTTTCCTTTATAATGGACTAACCGATGCTTCCAGAGATTACCTGGATAGTTGTGCTGGTTCTCTTTTCAGGGAAAGAACACCGGATGAAGCTGAAATTCTATTGAATAATATGTTGACAAATGAAAATAATTGGGCACCTCCTGAGCCAACTCCCGAGCCAGCTCCTGAGCCAACTCCCGAGCCAGCTCCTGAGCCAATTACTGAGCCTATTCCTAAACCATCTCCAAAGAAGAGAGGTGTTCTATTTCTCAGTCCTGAAGATATGCAAGAGGCAAAGAAATCTATGAAAGAAAAAGGTATTAAAGCTGAAGATGTTAAGAATTTACCTCCTATTGAATAAATACATGGTCTTAATCTACCGCCTATTGAAGAAGTATAAGATATCAATTCTTTATTCATTGAAGAACCTCCTGATCCTGATATCCCGACACAGGTAGTAAAGGTAAATTCTCTCTATAGATATGATAAAGTCAAGTCCCTCCTACTAAAATTGCTAGTCAGTGCTTGGATGAGTTTGATAACTTTATGTTTAAGCAAGATGATTTTAATGCTTATTTTGGTAGACAATTAAAACAGAATAACTTTATGATTAAATGCTTGAGTGATTATATGGCTAATATTAGAGGTGAACTTAAACTTGTTAGCAAACATGCTTCTATGGTTACCACTCAAGTAGAACAAGTACTTAAAGCCCAGAAAGAAGTGCTTGATGAAATGAATAGTAAGAAAAATGATGTTGCTGTTAGAGTGGCTACTAGAACTGGTAGAATGACTCAGGAACCTTTGTATCCTGAAGACCACCCTAAGAGAATCGAGCAAGATTCTCAGAGAAATAATATTGATATGCCTAGTTCTTCTAAAAGGAAGAAAAAGAAAAATGATAGAACTGTGCAAACTTCTAGTGAACCTATTGCTGAAACACCTAATAATCCAAATGATATCTCTATGTCTGATGCTGAAACACAACTGCAATGAACATGAACCTAGTGAAAATGTTAATGATGATGTTCATAATGATGCTCAACCTAGTAATGATAATGATGTAGAAGTTGAACCTATTGTTGATCTTGATAACCCACAATCAAAGAATCAACGTTATGATAAAAGAGACTTTGTTGCTAGGAAACATGGTAAAGAAAGAGAACCATGGGTTCAGAAACCCATGCCTTTTCCTCCCAAACCATCCAAGAAAAAGGATGATGAGGATTTTGAGCGCTTTGCTGAAATGATTAGACCCATCTTTTTGCTTATGCAATTGACTGATATGCTCAAAATGAATCCTTATGCTAAATATTCTTGATATTCCCGAGGATGATAGTATGTCTATTATTCTTGGAAGACCTTTCCATAATACTGCAGGGGCTGTTATTGATTGCAACAAAGGCAATGTCACTTTTCATGTTAATGGTAATGAGCACACGGTACACTTTCCGAGGAAACAACCTCAAGTTCATAGTATCAACTCTATTGGAAATATTCCATCGATTATATTTGGAGGTTTTGAATTTCCTCTCCCTACTGTCAAGAAGAAATATGATATACTTATTATTAGGGATGTCCATATCCCCGTTGAGGTAACATAGTGTTATTCAAATTTCTCCTGTTCCATGATTATCGGAGTGAGTTTGTTAACAAGACTTGATCAACCTTTGTTAGTGGATTCTTTTTTATGAGCATGAGATGGATGAAACTAGAAGCACAACCTTCTGTACCCTCTTTATATTTTCTGATCTTTAGTAAAAATAAAGTAAAATAGTATTTTTCTGTCTGTTTCCTAATTTATCCGTGCAATATAAAAATATCCCGAAAATAAAAGTCCTCAGAATGACATGCCAATTTAATATGATTTTTTCGGGAATATTTGAGGATTTTTAGTGCAGAAATTACCGCGGGGGGAGCTGCTACCTTGCCACGAGGGTGGACGGCACGCCTACCCCCGGTCGCGCCTCCGCCTCGTGGGCCCACAGTGGCCCTCCTCCACTTATCTCTGCACCCATCTTCTTCCTCTGTCTTACACAAACCCGAAAAACCAACTCAAGCTCGTGTTCCAAATTTCTTTTGTTGTGATTTTCGATCTCCTTGCTCAAAGCACCTCTCGCAAAACTACTTGGGGAGATTGTTCCTTGGTATGTGACTCCTCCATTGGTCCAATTAGTTTTTGTTCTAGTGCTTTATTCTTTGCAAATTTGTGCTGCATAGGCGACCATGTTCTTGAGCTTGCATGTCAAATTTATATGGTTCCAAGTAGTTCTAATGCTTGATATATGCTCTAGGCACTTGTATGAGTAGTTGCTATCAGTTTTATTGTAGTTGGTTCACTTTTGTTTGAAGTTACTAAAAATTTCAGATTATTTCCGAAATAATGAAGAGACTTTTGAGGGGCTCGTAGAGCCGAAGCTCGAGGGAAAAACAAAAGGAAGAAGAGCAGAAGCCCAAATTTAATTTGCCTCGCACCGCGGAGGTCCGCCGTGTGAATGGCCTTCCGATGACTTCTTGAGGAGAGCCGGGATTTATGAGGATTTCTATCTATTAATTGAGAACGCCGGCCTCACCGACTTCCTCCGCGACCAACGCTATCAAGATCTCTTACTCGACAAATACTTTTGTGCAGAACTTCTACTTTTTCCCTAAGAAATCACCTCCAACAAAGAGAGTTCCATTTATATGACGTTGTTAAGGAGATGACATTAGCTGAATTTTGCGAGGTTTGCAAAATACCCTTTGACAAAGCACCTTAGATGAACCACACCGTAATGAAGTAGAAGCTTTATTAACACTATCACTATGGGAGAAACCAGAAGGTTTCGATGCAAGAATTACTAGCATACATTTCCGGTTCTCAAGGCTACTTTGCCTTATTTGCTAGTCATTGCTTGATTGGTCGCGGGAACTGTGGAAACCTTAGCATTCCTGATATTATTATTTTATTCCATGGTTTATACCGCAATAACTCTGTTAGTATGGGTGGAATTGTTGCTAGACGGTTAAGTCTAAACCGTACTAAGGGCCCCATCTTTGGAGGCATTTATGCTTCACGCCTAACTGAATATTTTGAAATACCTATTAGGCATGAGGAGAAAGAAGAAACATCATTGCCCCGTGCTTATTTAGACTATAAGAGTATGCCAGCGCATGATTTTCTTGTTAAGAGTCATGAAGGGAGCTCAAATATAAATTGTACTTTGATAAACATCACCCCGAGACTATTACTTTGCTCGCTTCCTCTTTGTTTAACTTGTCTACAGTCCTTACATTGTTTCGTGGGCGGCTGTTCAAGCTTCATCGGAATCCTGCACCAGCCCGGAACTAGAGCCACAAGATGAGCCCCCACGACTATCTGTTTTTTCTTGGGATCCAGAGGAGGTTGCCAGCCAGTGGCAGTCAGAGTCCTCTTCATCACATTATGATCCCAACTATTCCTCATCGCAGTATGACCCCAGCTACAACTACGGGTATCCACCAGGCTATCCCTGGCAGTAGACCAACTTAGGCCAAAAGCCTAAGCTTGGGGGAGTACGTATTTCTCACCGACATTACATTCATGTTCACACACACTCATTGCTAGATGTCGGTGCTCATACTCTTTCACTGTAATATCCATGCTAGTTTATTTTCCTTTTTCCTACTTTCTTCTTGTGTGTTTAATAACCTTAGAAAAAACCAAAAAAATTAGTAGTAGTTTATTTTTCCTGCTGTAGTAGTAATAATTAAAAAGAAAACCCAAAAATATTTCCCGTACTTCTTTTGCTTGTTGGGAGCTTTCCCATGTAAATAGTTTTTATTTCCTTTCTTTTCTTTGGGGGTCAGTAGGAGAACACCATGATTAAATTGTTGTAGTGGCTCTTATATGCATCATTGTTGATTTAACCAAGAGCCCATATTGCCTTGTCTTCTCCTCGCTTATTGAATGCTCGCAGATTCCAGCTTAGTCCAATGCACGTGCACTCTTATTATTATTCACACCGCTCAGTTGTGCAAGTGAAAGGCAATTATGATGACATATATGATGGATCTGACCGAGATGGGAAAAGATGGTATGAACTCGACCTCTTTTGTTTTTGTAAATATGATGAGTCCATCATTCTTAATTCAGCTTATTATGAATAAACATGTTTGCAATGACAATTAGAGATCATAGTTGCTTGTGCCATGCTTGATTAGCTATGAGTTATAATGGTTTACCTTGCGTGCCAACATGCTATTGAGATGATTATGATGTGGTATGATAGGGTGGTATCCTCCTTTGTATGATTTAAGTGACTTGATTTGGCACATGTTCACGCATGTAGTTGAAACAAATCAACATAGCCTTCACGATATTTATGTTCATGGTGGATTATATCCTACTCATGCTTGTATTCGATGTTTATTAATTTTAATGCATGTTCATGACTGTTGTCGCCTCTAGTAGGTCGCCTCAGCCTTTTGCTAGCCTTCACTTGTACTAAGCGGAATACCGCTTGTGCATCCAATCCCTTAAACCACAAAGTTATTCAATATGAGTCCGCTTATACCTTCCTATATGTGGTATCTACCGCCGCTCCAAGTAAATTTGTATGTGCCAAACTCTAAACCTTCAAATGAACATTCTGTTTTGCATGCTCTAATAGCTCATATATCAACTAGTGCTGCCCTTATCTTCCGTGTTAGGCGGGTTATTCTCAAGAGGAGTGGACTCCGCTCCTCACTCACGAGAAAATGGCTGGTCACCGGGATGCCCAGTCCCATGCTTTATGCAAACTGAATCAAAATAATTGCAAACAAAACTCCCCCTGGGACCCGTTGAATGTTGGAGGCACTCGTTGTTTCGAGCGAGCCATGGATTGATGCTTGTGCAGGAGGGGGAGTATAAACTTTACCATTCTGTTTGGGAACCGCCTATAATTTGTTTAGCATGGAAGATATCGTCATCTCTTAGTTGTTATGTTGACAATGAAACTATGCCGCCAAAATATAATTAATCTCTATTTCAAAATCGATCTCTGCACCTCTACAAATCCCTCGCCTTCCCTCAAGGGCCTATCTATTTACTTTTATATTGAGTCATCACCCTCTTATTAAAAAGCACTAGTCGGAGAGCACAAATTGTCATTTGCATTCATTATCGTTAGTTTATATCGGTATGACTGTGATTGGATCTCTTTTACCATGAATTACAATGTCTAGTTAGTCCTTGATCTTTGAAGGTGCTCTGCATTTATGTTTTGCGGTCTCAGAAAGGGCTAGCGAGATACCATCTTGTTATATGATATTATGATTGTTTTGAGAAAGTGTTGTCATCCGAGATTATTATTATGACTTGCTAGCTGATTATGCCATTGATATGAGTAAATATGAGACCTGGGAATTATTGCAAATGTGGTTAGTTATAATATTTGCTGAAAACTTGAATGTTGGCTTGACATATTTACAACAACAAAAGCAAACAGAGTTTGTAAAAGTTTTTCTTTTTCTCTTTCAGTTTGTCAACTTAATTGCTTGAGGACAAGCAAGGGTTTAAGCTTGGGGGAGTTGATACGTCTTCGTCGTATCTACTTTTCCAAACACTTTTGCCCTTGTTTTGGACTCTAACTTGTATGATTTGAATAGAACTAACCCGGACTGACGCTGTTTTCAGCAGAATTGCCATGATGTTATTTTATGTGCGTAAAACAAAAGTTCTCGGAATGACCTCAAACTCCACGGGATGTCTTATAAAAATAATAAAAATCCTCGCTAAAGATGAAGACCAGGGGCCCACACTGTCCACGAGGGTGGGGGCATGCCCCCTAGGGCGCGCCCCACCTCGTGGGCCCTCGAGACCCTCCAACGCCAACTCCAACTCCATATATTGGCTTTCGGGGAGAAAAAAATCCGAGAGAAAGTTTCATCGCGTTTTACGATACGGAGCCGCCGCCAAGCCCTAATCTCTCTCGGGAGGACTGATCTGGAGTCCGTTCGGGGCTCTGGAGAGGGGGATTTGTCGCCGTCGTCATCATGAACCATCCTCCGTCACCAATTTCATGATGCTCACCACCGTGTGTGAGTAATTCCATCGTAGGCTTGCTGGACGGTGATGGGTTGGATGAGATTTATCATTTAATCGAGTTAGTTTTGTTAGGGTTTGATCCCTAGTACCCACTATGTTTTGAGATTGATGTTGCTATGACTTTGCCATGCTTAATGCTTGTCACTAGGGCCCGAATGCCATGATTTCAGATCTGAACCTATTATGTTTTCATGAATATATGTGTGTTCTTGATCCTATCTTGCAAGTCTATAGTCACCTACTATGTGTTATGATCCGCAACCCCAAGTGACAATAATCGTGACCACTCCCGGTGATGACCATAGTTTGAGGAGTTCATGTATTCACTATGTGTTAATGCTTTGTTCCGGTTCTCTATTAAAAGGAGGCCTTAATATCCCTTAGTTTCCAATAGGACCCCGCTGCCACGGGAGGGTAGGACAAAAGATGTCATGCAAGTTCTTTTCCATAAGCACGTATGACTATTCACGGAATATATGCCTACATTACATTGATGAACTGGAGCTAGTTCTGTGTCACCCTATGTTATGACTGTTACATGACGAACCGCATTCGACATAATTATCCATCACTGATCCGGTGCCTACGAGCTTTCCATATACTGGTTCACGCTTATTTACTTTTCCGTTGCTACTGTTACAATCACTACAAAAATACCAAAAACGTTACTTTTGCTGTCTTTACTTTTATTACCGTTACCACCACTATCATATTACTTTGCTACTAAACACTTTGCTGCAGATACTAAGTTTCCAGGTGTGGTTGAATTGACAACTCAGCTGCTAATACTTGAGAATATTCTTTGGCTCCCATTGTATCGAATCAATAAATTTGGGTTGAATACTCTACCCTCGAAAACTGTTGGGATCCCCTATACTTCTGGGTTATCATGCCCCCACTGCTCCCTCTAGATTTTATCTCGGGTCCGAGATATATTGAAAGAGGACTACGGTGGGTACATGCGAATGATACTCGGCGGAATGTTCAAATGAGGCATGCGGGAGGATGGACTCGACTGGAGGGCGACATGATCGATGGAGAAGAGGGTTGGAGAGGAATGAGAAATAAGCAAACACCACATGATTATGGTTGAACGGCTCAAATAAACAATAAGTTGTCTCGCTTGGCCTACATAGTGAAAGGCCTAATGTGCAACGCGGAGCACTGACGCTCGAATATGGCCGGGAAAACAGGGAAACCGACATGTGGGGCACACCCGTCGGGACGACATAGCGCAGACTAGTCCAATGGAGGAGCTGGCCCACGACCTCCTCGCCACCGACAACCATTCATGTGGGTCGTTGGGGCCAACAATGGTGCGCAGCTCCAGCACCGCCTCTGACACGGGCGATCATGTGAGCGACACACTCATATCGCCGCTAGACACGGTCGGTTTCAGTGTGCCGAGGGTGGCGTTAGTGATGTGGCACGCACCAACGGTATGTTTGGTTTGTGCCCAAGGTTGCCCCATCAAAGCATTGGGTAGCCAAAATTTTGGTTGAGGTATTGGTTGCCCATGATTTGGCCGACATTGGCAAGAAAAATGAACTAGAGTTGGCTAGAGTTCATTGGCATGCCAAAGAAATGGCAACCATCCAAACAAAGACCAATCTTTGGGTCATGACCAAAATTTTGGTTGAGGTATTGGTTGCCCATGATTTGGCCGACATTGGCAAGAAAAATGAACTAGAGTTGGCTAGAGTTCATTGGCAATGCCAATAAAATGGCAACCATCCAAACAAAGACCAATCTTTGGGTCATGACCAAAATTTTAGTAAGGTGCACTGGCCACAATCCAAACACACCCCAACACCCGGCTCGTCGAGGATGCACGGGGCGCCACGACGCGTCCGCGGAGTGGTGTAGCGCGGCCAACTGCATCCTATGGACCTGAGACCATGCCGGGTCGTCTTGCTTTTTGAATGACATGCAGGGATCACATGTGAGCAAAGGGCATCTCCAACGTTGCCACGACCGTAGCTGACTACCCTGGCACACCAAAACCCTCGTCTTCGCGCCTGTCAAGCTGGGCGCTTCCCACCGCGCCAAATGCCCGCATTCATGCCGCCCATTCAGATATCGTCAGTTAAGAGGCTCGGTGCCCGAGGAACCAACTCCGTGACTTAATGACGCACCCGACGCTAGCCTCACCGGAATGCGCATTTAAAGCAGCAACGCCCAGCTAACCTCCACACCATAGCGCATCGCCCTCCTACCGCACCACATCTTCCATGACCGCAAGTGCTTGTCTTCGGGATGAAGCTCGAGGTCGCCGCCCTCGCCAAGTCGCCTCGCGACGCAATAGCGGGCGTAGTCGGACGCGGACGCGATCAAGCACAATGGCCGTCCGTATCCCGTGTTCTACTCTTCCTCGCCGAGACCGCACTCTTCACTTCACGGGTCTTGAACCCCGCCTGCATATAGAGATCGCAGATGGAGGACGCCGGTCGCCGCCGCCAGAGAATAGGTTTAAGGTCGGGTTTCTTTTATTTTTCTGTCCTATAAAAGTTCGAAATGTAATGAAAATCTGCCGTGTTTGCATTAATCTCGGCCGTGTATATGAACTTTCACAATAATATACATATTGTAGGAGTACTAGCAAGATGCTCGTATGCTGTACCTAAAGATCATGATCTTGTGGGAGAAAAGGATGAACGAGGGAAAGCCTTATCTGCAAATGTCGAGAGGAGTGCGGGTACATTGTCATAGTTTCCTTCCTATCCGTTAGATATATATCGAACGTCCTATATTGCAGGATGACAGTACACCATCATCACCAACTCTTCTTTTTATTGAACCGAGACAAATCTAACATGCGAAGTAAAATAAACACATAGGGTCTATACATACACAAATTATCTTAGGCACTCCAATAGTACGCCCACTACACATTCACGCATTTCACATCTTTCTACATCTACGGGAACCCTACGAAAGGGTTAACGAATTGCCTCGCCTCCTCCCCTGATTTTCATGGTGGTGGGCCCTCCTCCCCCAATCTACAATCAACAGCTCACACGTTTCACATTACATTAATTACGAATCGGGATTACGAGGTGTAGCATTACTCATCCTAAAAAACCCAACTAAGCCAACGTCCCAACATATCGCGCGGGAAAAGACCCGGCCGTGCCGTTTTAGTCGGGATTACCGGATTACTACTAGTAGTATCGATGGATCGCGCAGAGCAATAATTTTTTTGAGGGGGCGAAGCACCTAGTTTAAAAGGAAGAAAGGCGGTACACTCACAGCACTCCTGTCGCGGTCGCATTGCACCCCACACACGTTCGGTCCTGCACACGGCTCATGCAAACGGAACGCGCTTTGGCTTGCCTCTTCACTAACACGTGGGATTGCACTTGCAGAAACCGACCATGCGCCAAACTCCCCCCGCCCACCGCGCGAAAATCCTCCCCCACACACACCCAAAAATTCCCCAACCGATTCAACCGCCTTCGCCAACTAGCCAATAATATTCCCCAAACCCCTCCCCACTTTCCCTCCACTCCATTCACTCCGCCAAAGCTGCCCTCCCCGCCGCACAGATACGCCGGGCGCCAAGGCTTCGCGATCCTCTCGCCCTACGGTACGCTCAGAGACTGCCGTCCTCTAGCCGGGCCGCCATCGTGGCTATGTTCTTGTGGAGGCGACGGCGCGTCACGCCGCCACCGCCGGGCGACGTCAGGTGGAGACGACGGCGGTCAGCTTCTCCCATGGTACGCGATTCTAGACCGAGGCCCCGCTTATGTCGGTGTAGCGCTGAATGTGAGCTGAAAGACGTTGTTAATCTCAAGAGCCATCAAGTATACCGTCAATATGCTCGCTTAAGAATCTTCCTTGCCCTGCTCGCACTCAATTTGCTTAGCTGAGATGGCATGCCAAGGTCGATTAGTTGCTAAAATATCCTGCCATATATTTATTGTGACGATTGCCATGGTCTAGTAGCCAATCTGTTAGGTGAAATAGCTCTACACCGCTTTTATACTCGATCTTTGTTGTTGTGATGGCCTTCGTAGTTCGATGGCTGTGTGCTTGGCCTCATTGATCGCTGAAACAGCTCGCCATAATTTGGCACTCAAATCTGTTTGCTCAATTAGCTTTACATATGTTTCGTTATTTAGATCTGCTCGTCCAAATATCGTGCCATAGCTTTAGACATCGACCTAGGTATTTTTTTTCTGGACTTCATAAAAAGCATATATGTTTTTCCTGTAATATCTAGTAGAAGAACTAATTTGTATGTCTAATGATGGACAGGACTTGGATAACTTCGCTCAAAGATTCTCCGCTGCATATGTCGAGGGGGTTGAAAACTTCATGAACTTTATCGAGCTGAGTACCATGGTCCCAAATCAGATGTGCTCGCCCATGTAGCAGTTGTATGAATTCAGTTACAAGGCCCAGTCAATCGTGCAAAATCATCTACACTTCTATGGGATGTCGGTCACATAAACTAGGTAGGTTAATCATGCTGAAGCTGTGAACGTACATGTTATTTACTAATTGGAAGCAGAATATCACCATCATGATCTCGCCTCGATGCTCACTTGGAAGAGGAGGAGGAGGTGATGGTGGCGGAGCTAGTGAGTTTGACCAACTTTGAAACAATGCTACGAAATGCTCGTGCATTCAGTGAACTTTCACCTGCAAAAGAAAAATGGTGGGCCCGCATGTTGGAAATGCAACGTTGCTGTCACCCCAGGAAATAAGTGAAGGAAATATGCCCTAGAGGCAATAATAAAGTTATTAGTTATTTGCTTATATCATGAAATTTTTATTATTCATGCTAGAATTGTATTAACCGGAAACATAATACATGTGTGAATACATAGAGAAACAGAGTGTCACTAGTATGCCTCTACTTGACTAGCTCGTTGATCAAAGATGGTTAAGTTTCCTAGCCATAGACATGAGTTGTCATTTGATTAACGGGATCACATAATTAGGAGAATGATATGATTGACTTGACCTACTCCGTTAGCTTAGCACTTGATCGTTTAGTATGTTGCTATTGCTTTCTTCATGACTTATACATGTTCCTATTACTATGAGATTATGCAACTCCTGCCACCGGAGGAACACTTTGTGTGCTACCAAACGTCACAACGAATCGGGTGATTATAAAGGTGCTCTACAGGTGTCTCCGAAGGTACTTGTTGGGTTGGCGATTTCGAGATTAGGATTTGTCATCTGATTGTCAGAGAGGTATCTCTGGGCCCACTCGGTAATGCACATCACTATAAGCCTTGCAAGCATTGCAACCAGTGAGATAGTTGCGGGATGTTGTATTACGAAATGAGTAAAGAGACTTGCCGGTAACGATATTGAACTAGGTATTGAGATACCGATGATCGAATCTCGGGCAAGTAACATACCGATGACAAAGGGAACAACGTATGTTGTTATGCGGTCTGACCGCTAAAGATCTTAGTAGAATATGTAGGAGCCAATATGGGCATCCAGGTCCTGCTATTGGTTATTGACAAGAGAGGTGTCTCGGTCATATCTACATAGTTCTCGAACCCGTAGGGTCCGCACGCTTAATGTTCGTTGACGATATAGTACTATGAGTTATGTATGTTGGTGATCGAACGTTGTTCGGAGTTTTGGATGAGATCACAGATATGACGAGGAACTCCGGAATGGTCCGAAAGTAAAGATTGATATGTGGATAGTAGTGTTTGATCTCCGGAAGGGTTTCGGAATTCACAGGAAGGGTTCCGGATGTTTCCCGAAATGTTTGGGCATGAGAACACTTTATTTGGGCCAAAGGGGAAAGCCCGCAAGGCTTTTGGAAAGTGCAAAAGGAAGTTTTGCGGAGATCAGAGGCTAGACGCCAGGAACCCTGGCGTCTAGGGGGTAGACGCCGGGAACCCTGGCCTCTAGCCCAGGAGTCCGAGAAGGACTCTTCCTTTCGGGTGAAACCGACTTTGAGGAGGCTTTTACTCCAAGTTTCACCCTGTGGCTCAAGATATAAATAGAGGGGTAGGGATAGCACCCAAGATAGATCAAGAAACACCAAGTCGTGTGCCGCAACCCCGCTCCTCTAGTTTATCCTCCTTCATAGTTTTCAGAGTGCTTAGGCGAAGCCCTCGCGAAGATTGTTCTTCACCAACACCGCTACCACGCCGTCAGGTGCTGCCGAACTCATCTACTACTACTTCGCCTCTTGCTAGATCGAGAAGGCGAGGACGTCACCGAGCCGAATGTGTGCAGAACTCGGAGCCAGGTTTTATGCGTTGATGTTATATGCACGAGTAGAACACAAGTGAGTTGTGGGCGATACAAGTCATACTACTTACCAGCTTGTCATACTTTGGTTCGGTGATATTGTTGGATGAAGCGGCCCGGACTGGCATTATGCGTAGGCTTACGCGAGACTGGTTCTACCGACGTGCTTTGCACACAGGTGGCTGGCGGGTGTCAGTTTCTCCAACTTTAGTTGAACCGAGTGTGGCTACGCCCGATCCTTGCGAAGGATAAAACAACACCAACTTGACAAACTATCGTTGTGGTTTTGATGCGTAGGTAAGAACGGTTCTTGCTAAGCCCGTAGCAGCCACGTAAAACTTGCAACACAAAGTAGAGGATGTCTAACTTGTTGTTGCAGGGCATGTTGTGATGTGATATGGTCAAGACATGATGCTAAATTTTATTATATGAGATGATCATGTTTTGTAACAAAGTTATCGGCAACTGGTAGGAGCCTTATGGTTGTCGCTTATTGTATGCAAGGTAATCGCCTCGTAATGCTTTACTTTATCACTAAGCGGTAGCAATAGTCGAGAAGCATAAGATTGGCGTAGACGCACAACGATGCTACGATAGAGATCAAGGTGTCGCACCGGTGACGATGGCGATCATGGAGGTGCTTCGGAGATGGAGATCACAAGCACAAGATGATGATGGCCATATCATATCACTTATATTGTTGCATGTGATGTTTATCTTTTATGCATCTTATCTTGTTTTGATTGATGGTAGCATTATAAGATGATCTCTCACTAAATTCAAGATAAAAGTGTTCTCCCTGAGTATGCACTGTTGCCAAAGTTCGTCGTGCCTGCATACCACGTGATGATCGGGTGTGATAAGCTCTACGTCCATCTACAACGGATGCAAGCCAGTTTTGCACACGCAGAATACTCGGGTTAAACTTGACGAGCCTAGCATATGCAGATATGGCCTCGGAACACTTAGACCGAAAGGTCGAGCGTGAATCATATAGTAGATATGATCAACATAATGATGTTCACCATTGAAAGCTACTCCATTTCACGTGATGATCGGTTATGGTTTAGTTGATTTGGATCATGTGATCACTTAGAGGATTAGAGGGATGTCTTTCTAAGTAGGAGTTCTTAAGTAATATGATTAATTGAACTTAAATTTATCATGAACTTAGTACCTGATAGTATCTTGCTTGTCTATGTTTGATTGTAGATAGATGGCCCGTATTGTTGTTCCGCTGAATTTTAATGTGTTCCTTGAGAAAGAAAAGTTGAAAGATGATGGTAGCAATTACACGGACCGGGTCCAGAATTTGAGGATTATCCTCATTGCTACACGTAAGAATTACGCCCAGAAGCACCGCTGGTGCCAAGCCCGCCGCAGAGCAACACCAGATGTTATGAACGCTCGCAGAGCAAAGTCGATGACTACTCAATAGTTCAGTGTGCCTTGCTTTACGGCTTAGAATCGACTTCAACGACGCTTTTGAACGTCATGGAGCATATGAGATGTTCCAGAGTTGAAGTTAATATTTCAAGCAAATGCCCGGATTGAGAGATATGAAGTCTCCAATAAGTTCTATAGCTGCAAGATGGAGGAGAATAGTTCGTTAGTGAGCATATACTGTGGATGTCTGGGTATAATAATCACTTGATTCAACTGGGAGTTAATCTTCTGGATGATAGCGTCATTGACAAAATTCTCCAATCACTGCCACCAAGCTACAAGAGCTTCGTGTTGAACTATAACATGCAAGGGATGGACAAGACGATTCCTAAGCTCTTCGCAATGCTAAAAGCTGCGGAGGTAGAAATCAAGAAAGAACATCAAGTGTTGATGGTCAACAAGACCACTAGTTTCAAGAAAAAGGGCAAGGGAAAGAAGGGTAACTTCAAGAAGAATGGAAAGCAAGTTGTCGTCAGAGAAGAAACCCAAGTCTGGACCTAAGCTCGAAATCGAAAGTGCTTCACGCAAGCAGACCGGTCATTGAAGCGGAACTGCCCCAAGTATTTGGCGGATAAAAAGGATGGCAAGGTGAACAAAGGTATATGTGATATACATGTTATTGATGTGTACCTTACTAGAGCTCACAAGAGCACCTGGTATTTGATACTGGTTCCGCTATAATATTTGCAACTCAAACGGGACTACAGATTGCTTAACACCGCCAAGGACGCAGGTGACGGCGCGCTGGGAAATGGTTCCAAAGTCGATGTGATCGCAATCGGCACGCTACCTCTACATCTACCTTCGGGATTAGTTTTAGACCTAAATAATTGTTATTTGGTGCCGCCGCTGAGCATGAACATTATATCTGGATCTTATTTGATGCGTAGACGGTTATTCATTTACATCGTAGAATAATGGTTGTTCTATTTATATGAGTAATATCTTTTATGGTCATGCACCCTTGAAGAGTGGTCTATTTTTGATGAATCTCGATAGTAGTGATACACATACTCATAATGTTGAAGCCAAAAGATGCAGAGTTGATAATGATAGTGCGATTTATTTGTGGCACCGCCATTTAGGTCATATTGGTGTAAAGCGATGAAGAAACTCCATACCGATGGACTTTTGGAACCACTTGATTATGAATCACTTGGTACTTATGTAACCGTGCCTCATCGGCAAGATGACTAAAACGCCGTTCTTCGGGTACTATGGAGAGAGCAACAGATTTGTTGGAAATCATACATACGTATGTATGTGGTCCGATGAATGTTGAGGCTCGTGGCGGATATCGTTATTTTCTCACCTTCACAGATGATTTAAGCAGATATGGGTATATCTACTTAATGAAGCATAAGTCTGAAAAATTTGAAAAGTTCAAAGAATTCCAGAGTGAAGTTGAAAATCATCATAACAAGAAAATAAAGGTTCTACGATCTGATCATGGAGGAGAATATTTGAGTTACGAGTTTGGTCTACATTTGAAACAATGCAGAATAGTTTCAAGAACTCACGCCACCCGGAACACCATAGCGTAATGGTGTGTCCGAACGTCAGAATTGTACTTTACTAGATATGGTGCGATGAATGATGTCTCTTACTGATTTACCGCTATCGCTTTTGGGGTTATGCTTTAGAGACGGTCGATTCACGCTAAATAGGGCACCATCGAAATCCATTGAGACGACGCCTTTATGAACTGTGGGTTTGGCAAGAAACCAAAGTTGTCGCTTCGAAAGTTTGGGGCTGTGATGAGCTTCAACCCGATAAGCTCGAACCCAAATCGGAGAAATGTGTCTTCATAGGATACCCAAAGGAGACTGTTGGGTACACCTTCTATCACAGATCCGAAGGCAAGACATTCGTTGTTAAGAATGGATCCTTTGTAGAGAAGGATTTATCTCAAAGAAGTGAGTGGGAGGAAAGTAGAACTTGATGAGGTAATGTACCTGCTCCCTTATTGAAAGTAGTTCATCACGTAAACCGGTTTCGTGACACCTACACCAATTAGTGAGGAAGTTAATGATGATGATCATGGAATTTCAGATCAAGTTGTTAATGAACCTCAGAGATCAACCAAAGTATGATCCGCACTGCAGTGGTACGGTAATCCTGTTCTGGAAGTTATGTTACTAGACCATGACGAACCTATGAACTATGAAGAAGCAATGGTGAGCCCAAATTCCGCGAAATGGCTTGAGGCCATGAAATCTGAGATGGGATCCATGTATGAGAACAAAGTGTGGACTTTGGTTGACTTGCCCGATGATGGCAAGCAATTGAGAATAAATGGATCTTCAAGAAGAAGACTGACGCTGACGGTAATATTACTGTCTACAAAGCTCGACTTGTTGCAAAAGGTTTTCGACAAGTTCAAGGGATTGACTAGATGAGACCTTCTCACCGTAGCGATGCTTAAGTCTGTTCGAATCATGTTAGCGGTTGTCGCATTTTATGATTATGAAATTTGGCAGATGGATGTCAAAACTGCATTCCTGAATGGATTTCTGGAAGAAGAGTTGTATATGATGCAACCGGAAGGTTTTGTCGATCCAAAGGGAGCTAACGAAGTGTGCAAGCTCCAGCGATCCATTTATGGACTGGTGCAAGCCTCTCGGAGTTGGAATACACGCTTTGATAGTGTGATCAAAGCATTTGGTTTTGTACAGACTTTTGGAGAAGCCTGTATTTACAAGAAAGTGAGTGGGAGCTTCGTAGCATTTCTGATATTATATGTGGATGACATATTACTGATTGGAAATGATATAGAATTTCAGGATAGCATAAAGGGATACCTGAATAAGAGTTTTTCAATGAAAGACCTCGGTGAAGCTGCTTACATATTGGGCATGAAGATCTATAGAGATATATCAAAACGCTTAATTGGACTTTCACAAAGCACATACCTTGACAAAATTTTGAAGAAGTTCAAAATGGATCAAGCAAAGAAAGGGTTCTTGCTCGTGTTACAAGGTGTGAAGTTGAGTAAGACTCAATGCCCCACCACTCAAGAAGATAGAGAGAAAATGAAAGATGTTCCCTATGCTTCAGCCATAGGCTCTATCGTATGCAATGTCAGTGTACTGCAGACCTGATGTGTACCTTTGCTATAAGTCTAGCAGGAGGTACCAAAGTAATCCAGGAGTGGATCATCGGACAGCGGTCAAGAACATCCGTAAGTACCTGAAAAGGACTAAGGATATGTTTCTCGTTTATGGAGGTGACAAAGAGCTCACCGTAAATGGTTACGTTGATGCAAGCTTTGACACTGATCCGGACGATTCTAAATCACAAACCAAATACGTGTTTACATTGAATGGTGGAGCTGTCAGTTGGTGCAGTTCTAAACAAAGCATCATGGCGGGATCTACGTGTGGAGCGGAGTACATAGCTGCTTCGAAGCAAAGCAAATGAAGGAGTCTGGATGAAGGAGTTCATATCCCATCTAGGTGTCATACCTAGTGCATCAGGTCCAATGAAAATCTTTTGTGACAATATCGAGCAATTGCCTTAGCGAAGGAATCCAGATTTCACAAGAGAAAAAGCACATCAAGAGACGCTCAATTCCATCCCGGATCTAGTCCAGTGGGAGACATAGAAATTTGCAAGATACATACGGATATAAATGTTGCGGCATCTGCTGACTACGCCTCTTCCACGAGCAAAACATGATCAGCTCCAAGGCTCCATGGGTGTTAGAATCATTACTATGTAACTAGATTATTGACTCTAGTGCAAGTGGGAGACTGAAGGAAATATGCCCTAGAGGTAATCATATAGTTATTATTTATTTCCTTATATCATGAAATGTTTATTATTCATGCTAGAATTGTATTAACTGGAAACATAATACATGTGTGAATACATAGAGAAACAGAGTGTCACTAGTATGCCTCTACTTGACTAGCTCGTTGATCAAAGATGGTTAAGTTTCCTAGCCATAGACATGAGTTGTCATTTGATTAACGGGATCACATCATTAGGAGAATGATGTGATTGACTTGACCCATTCCGATAGCTTAGCACTTGATTGTTTAGTATGTTGCTATTGCTTTCTTCATGACTTATACATGTTCCTTATGACTATGAGATTATGCAACTCCCTGCCATCGGAGGAACACTTTGTGTGCTACCAAACGCCACAACGAATCGGGTGATTATAAAGGTGCTCTCTGGTGTCTCCGAAGGTACTTGTTGGGTTGGCGATTTCGAGATTACGATTTGTCACTCCGATTGCTCGGAGAGGTATCTCCGCCCACTCGGTAATGCAAATCACTATAAGCCTTGCAAGCATTGCAACCAATGAGTTAGTTATGGATGATGTATTACGGAACGAGTAAAGAGACTTGCCGGTAACGATATTGAAATAGGTATTGAGATACCGACGATCGAATCTCGGGCAAGTAACATACCGATGACAAAGGGAACAACGTATGTTGTTATGCGGTCTGACCGATAAAGATCATCTTCGTAGAATATGTAGGAGCCAATATGGGCATCCAGGTCCCTCTATTGGTTATTGACAAGACAGGTGTCTCGGTCATGTCTACATAGTTCTCGAACCCGTAGGGTCCGCACGCTTAACATTCGTTGACGATATAGTACTATGAGTTATGTATGTTGGTGACCGAATGTTGTTCGGAGTTTTGGATGAGATCACAGATATGACGAGGAACTCCGCAATGGTCTGTAAGTAAATATTGATATGTGGATAGTAGTGTTTGATCTTCGGAAGGGTTCCGGAATTCAACGGAAGGGGTTCTGGATGTTTCCCGAAATGTTTGGGCATGAGAACACTTTATCTGGGCCAAAGGGGAAAGCCCACGAGGCTTTTGGAAAGTGCAAAAGGAAGTTTTGCGGAGACCAGAGGCTAGACGCCAGAACCTCGCGCCTAGGGGTAGACACCGAACCCTAGCATCTAGCCTCAAGGACTCTTGCCTTTGGGGTGAAACCGACTTTGAGGAGGCTTTTACTCCAAGTTTCACCCTGTGGCTCAACATATAAATAGTGGGGTAGGGCTAGCACCCAAGACAGATCAAGAAACACCAAGCCGTGTGCCGGCAACCCCGTCTCCTCTAGTTTATCCTCCTTCATAGTTTTTGTAGTGCTTAGGCGAAGCCCTGCGAAGATTGTTCTTCACCAACACCGTCACCACGCCGTCGTGCTGCCGAAACTCATCTACTACTTCACCCCTCTTGCTGGATCGAGAAGGCGAGGACGTCACCGAGCCGAACGTATGCAGAACTCGGAGGTGCCGTGCTTTCGGTGCTTGGATCGGTCGGATCGTGAAGACGTACGACTACATCAACCGCGTTGATATAACGCTTCCGCTTACGGTCTACGAGGGTACGTAGACAACACTCTCTCCTCTCGTTGCTATGCATCACCATGATTTTGCGTGTGCGTAGGATTTTTTTTTGAAATTACTACGTTCCCCAACAATAAGCTGTTAGTATTCTCAGCTATGGTCAACTTTCTTCGTGTGAAGACATCTCGAGCGGATGACCAACAAATCATTCGATGCGATGTTGGCTGCTTTCATGAATCTTTCCCAGATGCGTTCGAGCTGCCACACACCTACAAAGAAATGAAGAATTTCCTTCGTGCAGTTGGAATTGGATATGATATGGTCCATGTTTGTAAGAATAATTGTGTTTTGTTCCGGAAGGATTATGCCAACTTAAGTGAATGCCCAAAATGAAAATCATCAAGATGGAAAGATGGCGATGTTGTGAAGAGGATTCCTCATAATGTTCTCAGACATTTTCCAATTACACCAAGATTGCAGAGTTGTTTCATGATGCTGAAACAAGAGAGGATGTACTGTGGCATTCTAGGAACCAGGAGTACAGAGATCAGAATGTAATGAGCCATCCATCTCATGGTAGTGAGTGGAAAAGCTTCAATGATAAACACAAAGATTTTCTGCTGACCCAAGAAACATTAGACTTGGCTTAGCTTCAGATGGATTTAACCCATTTGGCCACCAGAGCGCCACATATAGCATGTGGCCAGTGCTTGTTATCCCTTACAACATGCCTCCAAATGTCTCGCACCAAAGAATCAAACTACATGATGGCCTTGCTCATCCCAGTCCAAAAAGTCCTGGAAAGGATTTTGATTTGTTCATGGAGCCTCTTGTGGAGGAACTTCAACAGCTATGGAAGGGTGTTCTCACTGAGACCTATATAGCAGCCCACCAGCTGATTTATTTCTCAAGTCGTTATAATTTGGTGCATCCATGATTATCCGGCTTTGGGAACTATGTCGTATGAACGACACATGGTTACAATGCATGTGTTCGCTATGACCGAATCATTGTCATACGCAATACTTAGCAAGATCTGTTACATTGACACCACCGCTTCCTTGCCAAGGACAAACCGCATCCTAGAAAATACCAAGACATGTGTTCAATGCAAAACATGAAAACCGTGGATGCGCCAAAGAGACTCACCGCCGATGAGTTGCAAGTGGAATTAGAGAAGGTTAGGTATATTACACCAGAAACCATCCCGTAATGGTAGCGGAAAAGGAAGCGTGGTAGGGTAGAAGAGAGATTATAGTTTACCCGCAGGTCCACTTTGTGGGACTTGGAGTATTGGAAAGATTTGGATCTCCTAAGATAATCTTGATGTGATGCACATCGAGAAAAATATGTGACCGCATTATCAGCACACTTCTTAATATTGAAGGCAAGACGAAAGATACCTTAAAATCTTGGATTGATTTGACACACCTGGGTATGAGAAAGGATTTGCAGGTGCAAGATGAAGGTAAACCACGGGATATGGCACCAAATGTGTAATGCCTTGGACAAGGTAAAAAGAAAAGAACTCATGAGGTCCTATCACGTGTGAGATTCCCACATGGATTTGCTTCCAACCCTGAAAGGAGAGTCGGTGCAGATGGAAACAAGGTACAAGGGTTGAAAACTCATGACTGCCACGTCCTACTTCAAAGGGTTTTACCTGTTATCCTTAGAGGATTGGGCCGCCCTGACTTATACAGAGCAGTTGCAGAGTTGGGACAATTCTTCAGGGAACTCTACAGTAGGAATATCAGGATAGATGCTTTGGAGCGTCTTAGAGACAAGATACCAACTATCCTATGCGACCTTGAGAAGATATATCCTCCAGCCTTCTTTCATGTGATGGTGCATTTGGTTGTTCATCTACCTGATGAGGCACTACTTAGAGGTCCAGTACAGTATGGCTGGATGTACTCTATCGAAAGGCGGCTAGGAAATTTCAAGGGCTATGTTAGGAATAGAGCTAGACCCGAGGGTTCCATTGCAGAGGCCTACATTGCTACTGTACATTGGCATCCCGCTCAAAATACATTGAAACAAATTGATCAGCTTAGCAAAGAGGTGGGTGAAGACAATCCCGGGCTCAATGTTTTCGATTATTCTGTTCGAGTTACATGGAAGAGTCGACAAGAGGACAAACCTAAAGATTTGGACAAAATGGTTTGGTATGTGTTGAATAACTGTCCTGAGATACTACCTTATATCAAGTAAGTGCAGTACTGCAGCTCATACATCGTAATCTACAAAACTTGCAACACATTCTTTTATATTTAGATGTTTGACGCGATCACTATGTTGTGCAACATCTACAAAGAGGAGTTATTGCCGCAAAATCCAAGAAACATTGACAAACTGGTTATGGCAGGATTTGCGAAATGGTTCAAGAACCATGTAAGCTATTGAAGTGCACTGTCGGTTTTTTAATATATTGAGTACATAAGATGATCAGCTTGTCTATTTTCTAACTATAGGTTAAGAAGATGCGGAGGATGGGCAGCAGCTGATAATGCCCTTTACTCACTAGCAATGGGTCCCGATACTGTAAGACATTATGAATCTTATGTTGTTGGAGATGTGCGCTACAACACCCTTGCACGAGACAAAGGCAGAAGACACAAAACAGTGCCATCATGAGCACGAATACGTATGACAAAGAGACAACTGAAATGTATGCTAACATAACACACATTGTTCAGCTTGCAGATATCTCCGGGCCTGAGGATCATCGGTGTGTGGCTCACAGTCAGCTGCTGGTATAACCTGCTTTCCAGATCACAAAACCCGTGAGCTGATGACTATTTCAAATCCATCAATGTCAAGGCGGCGTACTGCATCAACGAGCCTTTTATTTTGGCAAATCAAGCAACGCAGTTATTTTTCTTGGAAGACACATTTGCACATAGCGATGACTGGAGAGTATTGCAAAGGTTTGAGAAGAGGAATGCGTTTAATGAAGTTGCACAACAAGATGATGCTTACACTGCTCCTGATGTACAAGATAACACAGATGTTCCTAATATCTTTGAGAACCATCACGTCAATGACGTCGGTGAAAAGATTGCCTTCCGTGCTGTGGACATACAAGAGTTGATCAAGAAGAAGCCAACGTTCAAGGGCGTTGAGGACGAAGAAGAAGATGACACCGTGGGGAATTACGATTCAGACTGATACACATGGCGAAGATGTTGACGCTGCTGCTGCGGATGATGATTACATTGCTTTTGTCGATTTGCTCGCCAGAAGACGCTTTTATCTACTATGTGAAATTGTGTTTGCTATGACAACTGAAACCTGATGAACATGTTGTTTAGTATTTTGCTATGACAACATCACTTGTTATGTATGCTGATTTGTGTTTGGTGATTGTATGACAACTAAAAAATGATGACATTGTTGTTTAGTTGTACTCATATTTGGCTGTGAAACTTGAATTTGATGACATAGTTTGCTGTTGGACTGCAATTTGCTCGACATCTTCGAATGAGAACAAAGTTGACCCGATAGGGCCTCTGCTATTTATTTATTTATATGAGCAAAAGGGGATACCCCCTGATTTCTGTTAATAGAAATCATTAGATGTTCACAACACTACGCCCAAATTTCGCTACATAGGTTTCATTCATTACTAGTTTCAAAGAAAGTGCTCATGTCGTAGCTAATCGAATACATCACGAAGTGCTACATACCGCAAATAAAGAGACAATCATCCTACAGAGCACATCGATTTTGCCCATTATCTTCACAAGCTCTTTCATCTCCTCATTGTCATTGTCAAGGTCGTTTCAGCTGTTGCTTGGCCATGATCGAGGAACTTCATCTTTAACCTTCCGCTCAGATCTTCCTCTTCTCGTCGCTCCTTCCGCCATTTGTCCAACACCCCAACCTGCTGGTATTGGGATTCCTCGCTAACTAAATAATCAGCGTAGTTGCATTCCCCCACATCAAGAACTTCCCAAAATACAAATCACACGAATCTTCCCTTTTCTCGCATTTAATCAAATTGGAAGATCATCAACCAAACTATTAAAAAAATCAGCAACTGAAAGCAGCAGAACAACACTTAAACATATTATTAGCCCATGATAAGGGCATTTGTAGAAGACTCGGCCAGGGTTGCGGATTGTGGTTGAGACGTGATGGATGACTCCGCGTGATTTGCAGCAGTGGCACCACACCAACGGCAGCGGGTTGCGATGAGCAATCGGCTGTGGTGCGCGTGCCGGCGGGGGTGTGATGAGACCCACAGGCAATGGTACGGGTGGCGACTTGGCGCATATCTGGTTGTTGCCTGCTGAAGAGCAGGTGGATGAGCAGCCAGCGGACATGGTTGGTGCGGCCAGAGCTTCTAATGCTAGGCAGAGTAACTAGAGAAGAGGAGCAGCAAACGTTGGATATGTCAGTTTCATTACTTGCAGAGTAGCATAGCACCATATATAGTCATAGTCTAGGTTTGGATTCGAACCAGCTACGTGAGCACGCCTTTTCTTTTTTCTAAAACTCGGCAACGCCTCTTTATTGGTACACTACCTTGTTCTCAGACGCCTTCCCAAGTCTTTGATTTTCTTTCCCTTTTTTGCGAGGAAGGAAGGAGGACAAAATTGAGAGTTCCTCGACTCAAACCCAAGACCTCTCGGTTGAAAACCAAGGGTGCTAGTCACTTATGTGGCGAACGCTCTCGTGAGGAGGACGGCAGACGACGATTTTCCTGGCAGTTTTCTTCCTATATATAAAAAGTATGCTACTTGGTGTCCGCTTAGTCAACAAACGACAGCTAACCTTGACCGTTGGATTGACATTCAACGTCTGTCGCGCTTCTTCGCCTCTTCTTCCTCGAGCCGCCAAAGCCAAACCAGCACCGACGGGACCGCCTCGCTCCCGCCTCCCACGGCTGGCTGTGATCTTCCCTGCCTCGCTCGCTCCCCTGGCCCGAGGCCACACCATCGCCCTCCGCCTTTGGTTCGCCACGCTGTCAGCTGTCATAGCCCCTGCATCAGCCCTTGCTTGACTTTGCCTGCTCATCATGTCATCATGTTTAAATTCCTAAGAAACTTGAAATGGGGATGTTGAAACCCTAGCACCAAATGATTTCAACTAGGGTTTACTAAAATCTTTTCAATGAACCCAAAATGCCCTTCATAAATGTTCACCATCTTTGGTCCTGGCTAAACCCTCCGCCAAAAAATGGTTTCATATTTTTGGAGGCTATTCGATTTTTGAATTAATTCATAAGTATTTGAATTTCGACATTTAAATCTTATAAATATTTTTAAATGTCCAAATAATCCTGAAAGTACTTGGGGGCTATTGGAAATCTCTGTTGGAAAAGGCAGTGCCTAGAAGGCGCTTAGGCACGCCTAGGCACTAGGCAATGGCCAAACGCCTCGCCTAGGGCATAAATGGATGTCTAGGCAGGGCAAGCAAGGAATTGCCAACCCAAGCAAGAAATCATGCCACATACTACAACCGATATGCCAAATGGGTTATATTCCAATGGCAGTAGATGGTAATTAACTTATTTATATGCCCTACGCTAATACCAACACCCATATAATAATCACAAATACACTATGAGTAAAAACTATATTACCGCCTAGGCAGCGCCTAGGGCGCTTAGGCACCGCCTAGGCACTAGGCGAAGGCCAACCGCCTCGCTTACGCCTACCGCTTTTTCCAACCTTGTTGGAAATAATTCAAATAGTGCCCACAATTTTTGTCAGGATTTTACAAAATGAGTTAGTATTTTTACTAATTCAAAACATATCAAAATAAATAGAAAACAGTAACAAAATTAGAAAGAGAGAGAGAGCACACCTACCTGGGCCACCTACCTGGCCTGGCACTATGCCGGCCAAAGACTGCTGGCCTGTCAAAGGCCATCGCCACCTCCCGCCAGAGGACAGTGATGAAGTCATGTACTGGGTAGGGTCATAGACCTGCCCAAAGGTACCCTCCACAAGGACACTGCAAGAGAAGTAGCCTTCCAATGACCTGGTAGGTTTCCACCTGATGCATTCAAAGACACTCGACCATGAAGACCCACTCGACCACCAGAGTCCAAGAGCCACTCGGTGCCCAAACGGTCTCAGAGTTAAATAGTCTTTATGATCTTAATGACACTTTATGTATATGCTACCAAAGAACGCCTAGCTTTAACGCACCTTAAACCCTCTACTACGTGGGCTGGCTGGGGTCCCGCGCACTCTATATAAGCCACCCTCCACAGTAGAGGGGTTCGCACTCTGTAACACATACGCATATAATTCAATGACCGCCTCCCGGGCCCGAGACGAGGGCTATTACTTCCTCCGAGAAGGGCCTGAACTCGAAAATCTCTTGCGTATACAACTACTCCATAGCTAGGATCTTGCCTCTCCATACCTATCCCCATTCTACCGCCGACTTAGAACCACGACAGCTTGGCGCCCACCGTGGGGCCGTGTTCTAGCGATTTGTTGGAGAAGTTGGGATTCTTTCGATCTCCTACATCATGGTTTCAGGTGGAGTTCGCTGACGGCCACGAGATCCGCCTCGGTGTGCTCACGTCACGCCGACGACTCCGCTTGGTTTCAGGAGGTTCCACTCGACGTGGACGCGATCCCCGTCTGCTGGGCGACGACTTCCGCTGCATGTGTTCAAGGACGCCCTCCTCGCGGCAACCGTCGACCCAAAGATGGGTCGGTTCCTCGTGCCGCTCGCCCTGGGCCTCCCACCGGCGCAAGCGTTCCGGTCGGTCGAGGATTCAGCGGTGGGTGAGGCATGCGGTGGCCCGCCAGTCGGCCATCCCCCAAGTCGCGGCGATCGAGCCCGACGAATCTCTCTATGGCATGTTCGACCTGTCGACTGGCTCCGTGGAGACTGCGCCCGAATGCGATAGCAGTGACCCGGCGGCAGAGGTTCTGATGGTCGATGGACCATGCAGTCCCCCCGGATTCACCCGCACCAACGGAGGTTACGGTGGAGGCGATCCGGAGCAAGCCCACGAAGAGTACATGCCCGAGCCCCTCACTTCGCTCTAGAGGGAGGAGCTTGCCGTCGGAACATGGATGCACTTCACACTCCTATCGTTGGAGAAACCTCGAGGCTCGTGCCTTGGAGGATGCACGCCATTAACCTGGCTGAGCGCACTCGACCGAGAACCTTCAACAGTACTCGACGATGCTGCTGCCACCAAGGGTTCCAGAATCCAATGACGCCACTCTTTCAACCGCCAACTCAGTATATCGAACTCCGATTCAGAATTTAGCAATGCCGCCCATATAGCAGTAGTCAATTCAGCCTTCCCACGGAGGCGGTAGAGGTTTGCTGCAAATCGTAGATCTGCTCCGGCGGCAGGAGATCAAAACTCAGTGGTATCATAGTCGCGAACAGGATTCACACCGATCCGTCGCTGCGAATTCAGTCCAATGGCCCATAGTCCGAGATCGCCCCGAGGCGTGAGGAACGTGGGGCCGGGCGTGATGATCAAGACAAGGGACGCGAGCAAGATGAGCACCGATTCGATCGCAACGACGACGCCGAAAGTGCCCACTCCTCCCCAAGGGTGGATCATACGCCTCGGCAGCAGGATGACAGACGCCAAAGACAAGTTGTTGGGCGAAGAGTTCCAAATGACCCTGTGGAACCAGGCTTTGATGAGAGATCTATTATCGCTCAAGGTTTGGTCGACAGAACAGAGCTCACCGAGACGGCCATGATAGAGATGTTCCTTCCAGCAGCAGAGTTCATGTCTCGGGACCAGAGTGTTTCAGCAGAGCCATCAGAGCCGCGGTGATTCCTCCCAACTTCAGGTTGGCGACTGGAGTCAGTAAGTTCACTGGTGAATCCAAACTTGACACTTGGCTTGAAGATTACCAAGTGGCTGTTCAGATCGGCGGTGGCAACGATGAGGTAGCCATGAAGCATTTGCCTCTTATGTTGGAGGGTTCAGCCAGGGCGTGGTTGAATCAGTTAGCACCCAACAGTATTTACACTTGGGAAGATCTTGCCCGAGTGTTTGTCAGACATTTGAAGGAACTTGCAAACCACCAGCAGGATTGACGGAGTTGCAATGTGGTGTGCAAAAGTCGAGTGAAACTTTGAGAAATTATATCCAGAGGTGGATCACTTTGCACCACATAGTCGAGAATGTGTCCGATCACCAAAGGGCCTCAGGCCTTCAAAGAAGGTGTCAAGAACAGAGAGTTGAGTTTGAAATTTGGTCGAACCGGAGATATGACCTTGAGTAGGATGATGGAGATTGCCACCAAGTATGCAAATGGTGAAGAAGAGGATCGGCCCGAGTGGTAAATACAAATCGGCCGCCAATGAGGCCGGGCAGAGGAAATTCCAATGGAAGCAGAAGCGCAAAGCCGAGCCACCGCTTCCCGGAGAGGCCTTTGGTCAGGACCCTAGGAAAGTTCAAGGGGAAACCCAAGGGTCCTTGGAACCCCAAGAAGGTGAAAGACCAGGATGGAAACAACGTGTTGGATTTGCCATGTCATATTCATACAAAGAAAGATGAAGAGCGTAAACTCATTTACCCGAAACATACCACTCGACAAAGGTCGGCTCTTGATTCAAGAGTTCCAAGGGAAACAGCTCAAGGATAAGGATAAGGAAATGCATAAAGTTGAGGACAAAGATGACAGTGATGATGGATATCCCTGTGTCAATTCCACCTCGATGATTTTTGTCAAGGCCGAAAGCAAAAGTCGATTGAAGGTTATCAATCGAAGTGAACTTGGTTGCTCCCGATTTCCAATTATCTGAAATGGTCCTGCATCGCCATCACATTCGACCGGTCGATCACCGATGCACATTGCCACCCTCGGGAGGCAAGCATTGGTGGTCGACCCAGCTTGTTGATGGGCACTCGACCGACCAAAGTCCCGATGGATGGTGGTAGTGGCTTGAACATATTGTACGCTGGAGACGCTGAAAGGGATGGGCATTCAGATGTCCGCACTCGCATCAAAGAATATGAGCTTCCACGGAGTCATTCCTAGAAAGAAGGCTGAGTCACTCGCCAAATTGCTCTTGATGTAGTTTTTGGTGATTCGAAGCATTTCCGGAAAGAAAAGTTGACCTTTGAAGTCGTGGATTTCCAGAGCGCTTATCATGCTATTCTGGGAAGGCCAGCTTATGCACGTTTCATGGCCCGACCATGTTACGTGTATCTTAAACTAAAGGTGCCTGGTCCCAAGGGCGTGATCACTGTTATGGGCAATCGGAAGAAGGCGGAAGAGTGCTTCCAGAAAGGCTCCAAGATCGCTGATGCTCGGGCCAAGTGGTAGAGCTACAAGAGTATCGTAAAACTGCAGATCTCGAGTGATTTGTTGCGAAGCTAAGAAGCCTGCTATGGAGTCAAGATTTCACCGACCGGTGAGACGTAAATAGGTTCACATTCACCCGATCGATCCCAATGCTGCCCGACCAACATCTCAAAAACACTCGACTCAAAATAGGAAGAAGCGCCATCCAGCTTCCTCCGTGAGAACTGGGACATCTTTGCATGGAAGCCTCACGACATGCCAGTGTTCCTGTGGGGCTGGCTGAGCATCGCCTACGAGTCGACCCAAAATTCAAACCGGTTAAAGAATATCTTCGGAGGTCCGCCGTCCAGAAGTGAAAGGCCATTGGTGAGGAGGTGGCTCGGCTCTTAGCGGCAGTGTTCATCCGAGAGATCTATCACTCCGAGTGGCTCGCCAATGTCGTCATGGTCCCCAAGAAGGACAAGTCGTTGCGCATGTGCATCGATTTCAAGCATATCAATCGGGCCTGACCGAAAGATCATTTCCCTCTTCCTCGCATTGACCAAATAGTCGACTCAACTGCTGGATGTGAGAGGTTGTCTTTTTAGATGCCTATTCCGGTACCATCAGATCCATCTCAGATGGGACCCGGCGAGATTAAAACAGCGCTCATCACTCCATTCGGTGCTTCGTTATGTCACCATGTCATTCGGTCTCAAGAATGCCGGAGCCACATTCATGAGGATGATTCGTAAGTGTTTGCTCACTCAAATCATGGAATGTGGAAGCGCATATGGATGATATAGTGGTCAAGTCACGAAAGGGTTCCGACCTGTTGACTGACCTTGCTGAAACATTTGCCAATCTCAGGAGGTATGATATCAAGATTAACCCATCAAAGTGCACATTTGGAGTTCCTGGCGGAAAGTTACTCGGTTTTCTCGTTTCTGAGCGAGGAATCGATGCTAACCCCGAAAAGGTTGGCACTATACTCCGAATGAAGCACCCTATGCGTGTGCACAATGTCCAGAAGCTTACTGGATGCTTGGCCGCTTTAAGTCGATTCATCTCTCACCTCGGTGAAAAGGCATTGCCTCTTTACCGACTGATGAAGAAGTCAGACAAGTTCGAGTGGACTCCGTGGTCGATGTAGCGCTTGCGTAGCTAAAGCTCGCTTCCACCAGCCGGTGCTTGCTGCTCCTATCAAGAAAGAGCCTTTGTAGCTTTATATTGCAGCCACTCGACAAGTCGTCAAGACTGCATTACTACGGTCGAAGGGAAGAAGAAGGGAAAGCCTTCAAAGTTCAACGCCAGCTTTATTATCTTTCAAGTGTCAATTCCATCAAAGCAAAGATACCCTCACTATCAGAAGCTTGTTTATGGATTTATATGACCACAAAGAAGGTTGCTCATTATTTCTCTGATCATTCCATTACAGTCGTCAGCGATGCCCCATTATCAGAAATTCTTCATAACAGAGATGCAACTGGTCGAGTGGCTAAATGGGTGATTGAACTCCTTCCCCTTGATATCAAATTTGAGGCAAAGAAAGCCATCAAGTCCCAAGCAATAGCAGACTTCCTCGCCGAGTGGATCGAACAGCAGCTTCCGACTCAAGTTCACTCGAGCAATCGGACTATGTTTTTTATGGTTCCATGATGTTGAACAGTTCTGCACGGGGTTGTATTGGTTTCCCCGAGGAGATAAGCTCAAATACGCTCTCCAGTATTCACTTTGATTCTTCCAACAACGAAGCGTAATATGAGGCACTCTGTATGGGTTGCGTGATGGCCATTTCACTCGGCGTCTGCCGCCTTTATGGTCTACGGCGACTCGGATCTGGTTGTTAATCAGGTGATGAAGGAGTGGGATGTCGAAGCCCAGCTATGACAAAGTTATCGTAATGCAAAGGAGAAAGTTGGAGAAGAAATTCGAGGGGTTAGAGCTTCATCATATACCCCGACTAAAAAATCAAGCTGCAGATGATTTGGCGAAGATAGGGTCCAAGAGGGAAGCCATTCCCAGTGATGTATTTTTGGAACACATTCATGCTCCATCAGTGCAGGAGGATCCTTTCACAGAAGAAGCCCCACAGCAAAAGAGTGCCAATGATCCGACTGAAGTTGAGGTCCCAGCCGTGGTCGACCTGATTATGGAAGTTGTGGTCATCACTCCCGACTGGACAAAGGTCGTACATCGATATATCCTAAGAAAAGAGCTCCCAGAGAATGAAGAAGAGGCTCGACAGATCGTCTGGCCGATCCAAGGCCTTTACAAAGTGATCAAGGGACAATTGTACAGAGAAAGCGCGATCGAGTCGGCCGTAAGTGTATCACGCCGTAAGAAGGTCGATAATTCTTGAGGATATCCACTGGGGACCTGTGGCTATCATGCGCCCTCTCGACCATTGTGGCTAAAGCATACCGAAAGCGGATTTTACCGTCAAAGCAAATGAAATGGAAAAATAAATAGTCGACAAGTGTGAAGGATGTCAGTTCTATTCCAACATGTCGCACAAGCCCGCCTCAGCCTTGAAGACCATTCCACTCGTTTGGCCCTTGGTTGTTTGGGGATTGGACATGAGTGGACCGTTGAGAATCGCGTAAGCGGCTTCACTCATTTGCTAGTAGCAATGACAAGTTCACCAAGTGGATCGGCCAAGCCCATCAAGAACCTCGATGCATGCAATCGCTATCAGCCATCAGAGAGTTGATATTCAGATATGGAGTTCCGCATAGCATCATCACCGACAATGGGTCAAACTTCGATAATGACAAGTTCAAAGCCGCTCGCGCCTCTCAAGGCACGCTGGTAAACTATGCTTCAAAGGCTCATCCTCAACGAATGGACAAGCAGAACGTGCAAACGGCCTCATTCTCAAAGGGCTGAAACCACGGCCGATGCGTGATCTCAAACACGCAGCAGAGCTTGGGTCAATGAACTTCCATCAGTTCTCTGGGATTGAGGACCACTCCTAATCGGTCGATCGGGAGAACTCCAATCTTCCCGGTCTATGGAGCTGAAGCAGTTCTGCCGAGTGACCTGCTTCACAATGCGCCTCGAGTCGAACTATACTCAAGAAGAAGCGAACAAGCCCGGCAAGATGCAATCGACCTCTTGGAAGAGGAGAGAGAAATGGCCCTGATCCGCCGACTATCTATCGCCAAGACTTGCGCCGATTCCATGCCGTAAATGTGAAGAGTCGAGCCTTCCAAGAGGGAGATTTGGTCCTCCGAGCGGATCAACAGAAACCACACAACCTCGCTCCCACTTGGGAAGGTCCCTTCATCGTCACAAGAGTTCTCCACAACGGAGCGTATCATCTCTATAACGTTGATCGCCAGATCGACGAGCCTCGAGCTTGGAACGCGGAGCTGCTCCGCCCCTTTTACACTTAATACTCATTCGGTTGAGATGTAATAAAAGTACTTTTGTAGTTTGTTTATCTAAGACAAGAATGTTATAATTTTCCAAGTGATTGTTATTACTTTTTGTTGAAATTTCCCCCAGTGGCTTAGTTGCGAATCCGGTTCGCCTAAGTTTGTAAAAATCATTTCCGAGTGACGAGCCGCCTCTCACTGGGGCTTAGCTGCGAATCCGCCTTGCCTAAGTATTCAAAATCCCAACCGAGTGGCGAGCCAGCCTCCCACTGGGGCTTAGCTGCAGTCCAAGTACTCGCCTAAGTATTCAAAATCCTACTAAGTGGAGAGCCAGCCTCCCACTCGAGGCTTAGCTGCAGTCCAAGTACTCGCCTAAGTATTCAAAATCCTACCGAGTGGCGACCCAGCCTCCCACTCGGAGGCTTAGCTGCAGTCCAAGTACTCGCCTAAGTATTCAAATCCTACCGAGTGGTGAGCCAGCCTCCCACTCAGGGGCTTGCAACAGCCCAAGGATTCGCCTTAACATCCAAAATAATAAAAATCCTACCGAGTGGAGAGCAAACCTCCCACTCGGAGGCTTAGTTGCAGCCCAGTGCTCGCCTAAGTAATAAAAATCCTACCGAGTGGAGAGCAAACCTCCCAATGGGGGCTTAGCTGCAGCCCAGCTGCCTAAGCAATGTAAATCCCACCGAGTGGAGAGCAAACCTCCCACTCTGGAGGCTTAGCTGCAGCCCAAAGGCTCGCCTAAGTAATAGAAATCCCACCGAGTGGAGAGCAAACCTCCCACTCGGAGGCTTAGCTACAGCCCAAGTGCTCGCCTAAGTAATAGAAATCCTACCGAAAGGTGGAGAGCAAACCTCCCACTCGGAGGCTTAGCTGCAGCCCAGTGGTCGCCTAAGTAATAAAAATCCTACCGAGTGGAGAGCAAACCTCTCACTCGGGGGCTTAGTTGTGGTCCAGTGCTCGCCTAAGTAAGGAATTCGTCCCAATCCACAAGGACGACGAGGTGCAGGTCGACTGTTACCTTCTCCTTCGGAGCTTCGCCACAAGTACAACGTGCGGTCCATCCCAATCCGCAAGGACGACGAGGTGCAGGTTGACTGCTACCTCCTCCTTCGGAGCTTCGCCACAAGTACAACGTGCGGTTCATCCCAATTCGCAAGGACGACGAGGTGCAGGTCGACTGTTACCTTCTCCTTCGGAGCTTCGCCACAAGTATAACGTGCGGTTCATCCCAATCCGCAAGGACGACGAGGTCAGTCGCAGTCGGTGTTCCATCTCTACCTGCAGGATAGATGAAGCACAAGTCAACTGGAGTATCAACGGAATATCTTCCGAATGTGGAACAAAATTCTCTCGAAGGCAAACAAAGCATGTTAAAGGATAAATCAAGTTCGGATAAACGTCCTATGGATCCAAAGGTACTCAGGCGTTAAGCCAGTTTAAGTTTATCGGTTACAAAAACCACTCGGCATTCCGAGGCAAATTTAAGGTGGGACTTAGAAGTTTTTTACTCCTCCGGCGGAGGACTGGAAGGTGCAACAAACTGGTCGAGGTCGATTCCACAAGAATACGGGTAGCAGCAGCGATGAAAGTCTCCATGAAAGATCTGAAGTCGTGCTTCCTGGTGTTGGCAACCTTGAGAGAGACCAGCTTGTCCTCTTGCGCTTCCTTGCAGTGGACTTGAACCAGAGATAGAGCAACATCAGCACCACACCTGGCAGAAGACTTTTTCCATTCTTGCACTCGACTTGGAATCTCATTCAGTCGAGTCATCAGGGATTCAAGGTCATTCAAGCTTCGCTGGCCAGAGAGTCGAGTCGATCCGCGACACTGCAACTTTCAGTCGAGAAAGATAATCCACCACACTAGCAACGCGAGACTCCAGGCGGAGCACATTCATAGCAGCTTCGTCCTTCACTCGACTGGTTTCTTCTTCGAAGTTTTGACAGAATTCTGAAAGCACAGCTCAGACTCAAAATAATGATCATGTGATGAGCCGGTGATAGCAAGACAGTCGGGTAAAAGAGATTACCTTCAAGCATGAGAAACAACATCTTGGCGAGCCCTCCAAGATAAATCTCCAGGTCATTTCGCTTCCCCGCCAGCTTGGCCCAGCCTTGTCGACAGAGCAATCTTGTCGCTCTTCACGACTAATCTTCCTTGTTAGTCACACAAGAGCGGCTTTCAGCTTGGCATTTTCATCTTCAAGTTTGTCGACTGAGGCAAGCTTCTCTTCAGTGAGCTTTGTTTTCTCCAAAGCCGCCTTCTGTGCCTCTGCAAGGTCAAGGTCCTTCTTCTTCAAAGTCTCTTCCAGTTTATCTGCAAAGCAACAATGAGAACAGAGTTGAGAATGAACAGAAAAACAAAGGCAGTCGTCAAAAGTTCTCACCGGCCATATCTTTTGCTTCATCCTTTGCCTTCTGCGAATTCTCATTGAGCAAGCTTCAAATCGAGGTTGAGCTGGATCTGTTTGTTCTCTAACTCAGTATAGCGAGCCACAAGCTCGCAAGATTTCTACAAGGAGTCAACCAACGAAAGACATCAAAGACAGATCACTTCCGAAAGTGACTAAGGAAAAATAGTAGATTTCTAAGACTACAGCCAAATCAAAACATTCGACAAGAGTCTCGGGACTACACCCAGCGGGTGCACTCAAGCGTGGCCCCACTGGTTTTACTAATTTGGTTCACCAATGACCAAAAGAAACACACGCTTCTTTAGACTATAGTCGATCGCACGCAATGACCATAGTCTCGGGATTACACCCAAAGGTGCACTTAGCGTGCCCCACCAGTTTTACTTGCCCATTCGACTTGGTCCGTCCGTGTCGAAAGTGAAGAAGTTCACAAGATAAGGATTATAGCCGATCGCACGCAATGTACCATAGTCTCGGGACTACACTCTGGGTGCACTCAGCGTGCCCCACAAAAATTAATCGACACACCCACCCAAAGGTGTACAGACATGGAAATCTCCGTAAGGAAGCAGCTTGTAGCATATCCTAACAAAGAAAGCAACGATCGACTTACTTGGACATTGCTCGAGAGCTGAACTAGCATCATAGGTCACTGGCTAGCCTCTCGGACCGCTTTCACTTGCTCCATCATGATCCCTGCTCAAGGCGATGGCCTCCTTAGCAGCACTCACTTGGTCTTCCGGGACGTGGTGTATAGCAAAGAGAGATGGTGGATCAGCAGTCGACGAAGTGGGTCGGGCACTTGTCAGCGGTACAGCAAAAGACACAGAAGTCCGAGTGGGGTTGCCTCCCTCGGAAATCAGCATCTCAGGAATCGCCGCGACTGGAGCAGCCTTGCCAGCAGGCACTCTCTTGTTCTTCCTCTTCCTCAATGACGCTTCCTCGTCATCATCGGGGAGGTCAATGACGTGAGGCGGAACTACAAGAAAGATTCAAAAGTAAACATGGAAGTCCAATCGACTGAAAGCGAAACCTCAGAGATCATACCAAGGTTGGAGGTGGCGGCATCCTCCATTTCCTGATCTTCATGCTTGGCTGAAGTCTCGGAGGTAGCGGCACTTTGATTTCAAGAATCGGCTGATCACCATCAAGTCGACCCAAAGTTCACTCATGTGGAATAAGAATCGCTAGGCTATTAAGGCGATTTCACAGATTACATCCACTCGGCATCAAGATCGCCACCAGTGCAAATATAGGGAACACCCTACACTATACAAAAATGGCTTGCTGTTTTCTTCAGCCGGTGGCTGCACGCTAAGAATAAATTTTGTATCGGACCAAAACAAATTACAACTATATAACAAAAGGAAGGTTGGCATAAAACTAAACAGTCTAGCGTATAAATGCACCACCGTAGTTTAGAAGCTCACCATTTGACCGACCGTTATGTTTTCATGTTGTATTGTCCGATGGACACCATAACCCTCACCTTCATTTCCCTAGGCTTCAACAACATAGCAAATGTCCGATAGTCCGTTTCAAAACCATGCATATCTTGATGACATTGAGCAATGTTTCTCCTTGTTTCACAAAGGGTCTCTGTTAGGGAATGGACTTGTGACTGGAGCGCAGATACAACATTGCTTTGAGCTTGCATATCTTGATCATGAGGCAGTTTGGACGATATTGCCTTAACAACCAACCCAAAGATACGCAGAACATGCTTTTGGCATCGTTAGTGGATGACATCGACCCACCGCAGAAGAGTCGACATTGCGGTTATAGTTGCCTCGCCACCTTCGTAAGGTGGCGGTTCCACCATTTTTTCCATAGCTCGCTGAAAAGTTGAGGTTTTACATTAGTAGTACCGTAATGTAAGATATTAAGGAGGCGTAAAACCAAACAAAATAGCTTTGGTCTATATACGTAACTTATTCGTGAACCCATGTAAAATATTAGTTGTATTTTATTGCAAAGTACATAATAAAACCAGGTTCCAAACATATGACCATGTACCATCGCTAATGTATTGTCTATTTCTTCACATTGTATTGAGGGCTAAGGATAAAGAGACGTAAGTTTATAATACGGTAAGCATAGTATGACGTCATTCATATCACAAAACAACCGAGAATGCATAAACAGTGCAATGGTAACATTGTGTGGGCAAGTCCAAAGATGGAACTAGATTATGGGTTAAGATCAAAGGAACATCACTCCTCTCTTTAAACCTTGTAAGGTGCAATGATACGCTAAGACAATTGTGTATAAAATTGAAAAGTGTAATAGACATTGGCTGCAAAACCATGCAGTTCAAGGCACAAGTCGAGTAAGTAGTAGTTAAAAGGCATGAGGATTAAGGACTTACAACAATGGCTTTGACCGTGTAGTCATGCCCTTCTTCTTGCCGGTGTGAAAGTCCTTGAAGATTTCCATAGCATTTGGTTCGTGCACTTTTTGGTCCTTGTGGGCTTTCCTCCTCATTTCTAACAAGTCAATATAGATATGATAATATGGTACAAATAAAAGAGTGAAACAACAGCTAATTACAAGAGCCTCAAGTGTGCAATATAGCTACGAGATCCTCGTCATGCCCTGCTGGAATTTCACTTTCCTACGGTTGGCCTTGTTCTTTGAACAGTTCACCTACAAGAAGATATATTTGTGTGGCACATGCGTAAATAGGACTTCAACATGTGATCTCGATCACATATATATAATGTACCGAGCATTTCGGATCGCATCAAAGTGTTTAACACGGCCCTTCCAAATTTCATCCAATATATTTTCCATCGGAGATGTTTGGGAAAGTTCACCGCTAGCCTTGCCTTCAAAGTGAGTTTTCCTCAAGTTATACCGACATCGTCAGCAGAAAGCAGACTTGAAAACATGGGTGCAAGCTTGTCCGTTGCATCATCTTGGCTATCCAACTTGAACCTCATACATTGAAAATTATGGGAGTCTCATTATCAGCAGCCTAGAGAGTATGGGATGTAGCTAGACGATATTACTAGTTTCCATACATAACCATACTTATAGATAAATGGTCGAGGAAGGTGTTGAACCTGGTTTCGCTTTTGTCATTCCTATATCGAATCCATGTTGGGAGGATACGACATGACACATAACGGCAACCGCTGCCTCTCGATACTAACTTGGCTGACTCTCAGAGCATCACGTGGCCTTTTTAAACCTGCCTCAAAACGGATCTCCATTCTTCCTCCTCTAGATTTAGTTAACCTATCGAGCATTATCCCCGATGTTTGTTTCCTCTGCGCCTAGGTGCTAGTCCAACAACGAACATAGGAAGTGTTAGTGTACATCAAACCGTGAGACTACATATAAAGAAGCATGCAACTATAACTTGAATCCAAAGAACTACCTTCTTGCTGTTGAAGCTCACAAGGTTCATATGATATTGCCAACTCGCCTTGTGTCAAGAGTGCTTGGGAAGTAGTGTCAGTGGCAAGGGAGCTTGGGAACGTGTTTAGTTTCAGCTTAACGCATCGAGTAAGTCGTGGCAGCCGGTAGTACTGTGGTAGGTGTTGCAAGAACTAGGGTTGTTTCGCTTGTTTGGTGGCAGCTATTTGTTTCGCTTAGCTTTTTTGCAACTCGTAGCATGGGATGCCGTGTTTGTAGAATTTTCCGCAGACTTTGACCTTCTATTGCACCATCGCATCAAAGCAGAATCTGCAGGATTCATCCGCTTCTCATTCCCCGCCATTCTCGTGTTTCTTCCTCTTGCTCGTGCCATGTTAAGTCAAGCCAACAAGAAAACGAATAACAATTTAGTTCTTCGTAACAAATTGATGTGTGATGCATTTAACTGAACTTTGATGTTAGACAACCACATGATAGGAGGATGTAATATGTATGAAAAACAGACGGAAGAGATAACCGTAACTATGATGTGTAAACTAAGAAGAATACATTTCACCAAATTAGAAGCAATGCAATGGAAGGTAGCCACCATATGAAAGATGCTACAAATAACGCCTCGCCAAGTTAATAAAGGTCTCATCATAAATGGCGTTTAAACAAATGTGAAGCAGTACAAGAAATAAATCATATGCAAGATGCAAACAACATCACACTGCCATGTTAGAGGTCTCTCGTCATTAGTGCCATTGCATATTCACAACATTGCATATTCACAGCTTATGACGTGTAAACTAAGGAGAAGGCATTTCAACAAATTAGTAGCAATGAAAGCTAGACACCATATGAAAGATGCAACGAATATCACTCTACCAAGTTAAAATTGTCGCGTCATAAGTGCCATTTCAACAAATTAGTAGTACAAGCTAGAAAAGAATGTGAGATGTAACCTATAACACACCAAGTCAAACGTGTCTTATGATAAGTGATTGTTGCAGGTTACACAAAAGTAGTAATTTGATGTAAGAACATGGTGTGATAGATGATATAGTATGTTCTAGAAACAGGAACACGTGTCTTATTCAAGTATAATGTGTAAAGTAAGCACATGGAATTCAACAAAATTAGAAGCAATACAAGCTAGACATCAAACATAACATGCAACCACATATAACAGTGCTGGTTAGAGGGGGCACCGTGATGCTGCACTAGGGGAGACATGCTCATCATAAACATAGCTTTGTTGAGTGTCTATGCATGTGTTGTCTTGGAAATCATCTTGGGGTGTGGAGGAGTAGAAATCAGAGGCCCTCCGCTCGAAGGAGCACCTTTATCCGCTGCCTTGCTAACTTCCTTCCGCTTTATTGATTTTGAATTTTCAAGTAAAACCGACAAGAAAAGGCGATAAAATTCTCTTCGTAACTCATTCATGCATGATAATCGACAATCACTACTTTGATGTAAGGCAAACACATGATACCAGGATGGAATATGTACGAAAAACAGATTTGCATGGCATGTTCACAACTGCTTGTGTAAACTAAGCGTAAAGCATTCCAGCAAATAAGAAGCAATGCAAGCTAGACACCACATGAAAGATGCAACCAATATGACTCGCCAAGTTAAAAGTGTCCCATCATAAATGAAATTTCAACAAATTAGAAGCAACAAGATGCTATAAATCATATGAAAGATGCAACTAATATCGTGACCGCATCTACTAAAGGTGTCACGTCATGTTGATTGATGCGGATACAAAAAACAATAGTTTTATGTAAGGACACGCTTAATAGACAGATGTACTATGTACTAAATACAGAAGGCATGTCACATTAACAGTATAATGTATAAGCTAAGCAGACTAGCACATGTAGTTTAACCAGATTGGAAGAATTACAATCTAGACACCATATGCAACATGCAACCATATATCACGCTGCCAAGTTAGAGCAAGCACCTGCGATGCTAGTGTAGGGGAAATGATGTTATCAACTACGGAGCTACGTTCACTATCTTCATCTAGCATTTCGCTTTCTTGAGAATCATGTCGGAGGTCGACGCAGATTCTTTAAATGAGGAGTAGTCCCTTGCCTTCCGCCTCATCATAAGTGATTGATGAGGGATACACAAGATCATTAGTTTGATGTAAGAACATGGTTAATACACGTATGTACTAGTATGTACCAAAAATGTAAAGGCATGTCATATTCAAAGGTATAATGTGTAAGCTAAGCAGATGCAATTTAACCAAATTGGAAGCAATACAAGCTAGACATCCGCTGGAGTGGTGAGCATGATCATCTAGGACTCGAGAGCCCGGTGGGAGGCGGGCTGCCTCGCCACCATCGCAGCTTTTAGTTGGCTTCTAGGTGATGCCTATCTTTGATGGGCTTGTCATCGGCTTGGCCAAAGGCCCCGACTAGCTATTTGTCTTCCGGTGCTCACGGATGGTGGTTCATGTAAAAAAATATCTTTCCTTATCTTACCGACTTCGGCCTTTTGAATACAAGCTAGACACCATATGGAACATGCAACCACATATGATACCGCGAAGTTAAAGCAAGCACCTGGGATGGTGGTTCATTGTGTTGGAGATATGCCCTAGAGGCAATCATGTATGATGATATTTCCTATGTGTTTATGAATAAAGATAGTCCTTGGACATTATCAATGATGTGTATCGCCAGCACGTGACTTGTTTGTGGGACTATGCATTGTATGATGACTGTCCTAAAAGGTCCCTTAGTCGAAAGGGCTGTGTGGACACGCACCGACTAGACTAGCATATGACACGGTCGATGGCTCGCCTCTCACTAGCCATGGAGCATTGGATGCTAACCGGATAATATGGACTTGAAAGGTCTGGTCGGATTCGACATAGTCGGATCCGAAGTCGAGATAAGGTCTGAGTTGACAGACCCAACTATGAGACGCAGCGATATGTCATCTGTGAGTCTCTAGTACAACATACGTTCTATGTCCTAAGACCTGAGCCGACGATGTACTGGATGGTGACAGACTTGCTTTGGGTCGACCAAACGCTACTCCGTGATCGGGTAGTTACAAAGGTAGGTTTCGGTTTGTCCACCCCATGTCTGCGAGACATGGTCGAGCAAGATGGGATTTGCCCTCCGATCAAGAGAGATATACTGGGCCCTTCGTGGTGATCTCGACCAGAATAGCATGGCTATGCGACAAGGATTATGAGATAATCCGGATTGTGGTCGGTATCACCGAACGAGAAAGAGGTCGGGTTAGCACAAGGATGACAGCCTCGCCTTGAGCCCGGCAACATATATCGTGTGGCAAAGGGAACAGAAGTGTGACACGTTGTATGTGTTCGCTTAACCAGCTTCATCGCTCGCTTGGTGGTCGGCATGCCTTGCTAGAGGTCACATTAACCGCATGTGTCGGAGGTGATCCGAATCGTGACCAAGCCGACTTGAACCTAAGGGGTCGCAAGGCTTAAGGGAAGGAACCCACGAGGTCGGTTCATAGGACACCGTCGGATGTGATCCGAATCGACTAGGAACGTGACCGAGTAGACTTTGGCTTTAGGGTCCGCGGCGAGGCCCAAGTGTTGAGCTCGCGACGACGCCTATATAAAGTGGAGGTGCGGCACACTCGTAAGGGTGATAGATCGCCGCCTCGTGGAGGCAGAGCTTCGCCTCGTGAGGTTGATCGCCGCCTCGTGGAGGTCGACGCTCAAGCGCCATGTAGTAGGGTTTGCATGTGTTGCGATTAGCCACCTCCGCCGCCGCCGATCGTGGTGATCGGACCTAGCAGTCCGCCGCACGACGCTCCTTCCCGCACGCCGGATACCGTTAGAGGCGGTGCACTTGTGCCGCTTCCGCTAACTCGCACGTGGATCGGACGACAGCCGCCGAGGGAGATCGAACGAGGAGGAGACGATCGACGCAGACGCCGCTGCCCCAACTTCTTCATGCCGCATCGCATCAAGGTTTAGTGGTAACGAATCGTGATCCATCTCCCGTAGCATGTTCCTCGGATGTTCTGCGTAGGAATTTTTAATTTGCAATCGACGCACCCTACCGCATAACCCAACAAAGGGTATCGAGCCTCTATTATAGGATTTGGATTCAGATCGTATGCATATTAGATATGTGGAGGCAGCAGATGAGATCTGTTGTCCTTGAAGAGATCGGCTATGTGCATGGTTGATGTGATCAACTGCACATGGGGATCGTTGAGGCTATGTTTTCTCAGAATCGATCGATGAGGTTGTGACACGATCTACCCCTACCGGTCGGTCATCCGCCATCGGGGTTAACAGTGAAACTTAAATCCGAATCGGATTCGCGATGATCGATAAGATCGGTCAGATCAGAGAATTCGGCGTGATCGGAGTTGAGATGTGATCTGTGATTTCTGAAAACGCCCGCTAACCGGCTAGCGGGACCGCCGTGTGCGTAGCGCCGTGTATTTTCGTACCGACACACAAACCGTAGAATGCGATTCTATGCATAACTTTGTTTTGCAGGTTTGATGTGAATAGTATGGCTCATGTGTATGTGATGCATGTGTGTAATTTATACGTGGCTCGCGTGTCATGTTTGTCACCGGCACGAGCCAAAGTGCTGTCATTATATTGTATAACGACTCATGCGTGTCGACTTGTGACTCTATGTAAATTCATTACTAGCTGTAGTAGTTGGATAATAGAGATCAGGTTGGTGGCTTGGCGTCCGGCGTGACAAACAAGATGGAGTTCTTAGATGGTCATCGAGTCGGAGCCGCCCGTAAGAACGTCCATGAAAGGAGCCATACTATTTCACAATATGTGTTATATTTGTGATTGTTATGCTTCTTTGTTTCTATGCATGTTAAAATGATAGAATGATCCCTCTTGAATATCAAGCGAATTGCCATCCCCAATGTTGCACCTTCGCACGTCAAGTACGTCTAGTAGTGGGCTCATAAAATTGGGGTACTGCTGGGTGTCCTTGAACTGAAGGGTTCGTGTCGGACACGGACATGCACTGCATCAGGTTAACTTGACAAGGCTAACAAAACGGTTTTGGGCCTTGTGGCAAAGAAGGTTGGGGGCCGGGGTATGAGATACCTTCCCGATTGACAGGAGTCGTATAGATATGCGATTAGCAAGGAGTTGCTTACCGGATATGTATGTTGGCTAGCAGTGATGCTAAAGCTCACTAGTCGCATGCGCTAGTCGGATCCTGAATCACTAAGAGTTTTGCGAGGGATGCTGACTTCGTGGGAGTATTTCGCTTAGGCTAGAATTACTCTACATAAACACATTGCTTAGTGATTGCATATTTTCTGTTGTAGTGATCAATGGCACCACCTGCTCAACCCAACTTTGCATTGAAATCAATTCTGGAAAAGGATAAACTGAATGGAACAAACTTTACCACATGGTATAGAAATCTGAGAATTGTTCTCAAGCACGATAAAAAGGAACATGTTCTAGAGGATCCACTTCCAGAGGAACCTGCTGATAATGCTAGTGCCACAGCTAAGAATGCCTACCAGAAACTCGTTGATGAATCAACGGAGATCAGCTGTCTGATGCTGGCTTGTATGGAGCCCGATTTGCAACAGCATTTCAAAAATGTTGAGGCTTACGATATGATCGAGAGTCTCAAGAGCATGTTTCGCATACGTGCTAGGACCGAAGGTACAACGTCTGGCGATCCTTGATGGATTGCAGGCTGAAGGAAGGTGATCCATCGAGCCCACATGTGATCAAGATGATCGGATATATGCAAGCTTTGGATCGCTTTGGGCTTCCCGCCTTGGATGGGCTGGCAATCGATGTCGCTCGGGTTCTCTTCCGCCCAGCTATGGGACGTTCATCTCGAACTATCATATGCATGGCATGGATAAGAAGCTCACTGAATTGCATGGGATGCTCAAGGTGGCAGAGCAGGATATTAAGAAAGGCACGCATCAAGTGTTGATGGTGCAGAAATCGGCTATGGCTTCCCAAGAAATTCCCTCCGATAATGGTATCAAGGATATATCTATACCAAGGATTAGCACCTACATAAAAATTGGGAGAAGAACTGAAGTAGATTGCTTCCTGGTAGATCTATTTTGAGCATTGCAAATTCCATAACAAGCATATTTTAGATTCTCTCCTTCCCTTTGCTTAAAATTTAGAACTTCATTCTCGGGAGACAACGGAGAAGATATAAGACTAGCCATGACGACAAGCAAGCGAAAAAAAGGCAAACGGAAAAGAGAGGGTGAATAAAACAGTGAGGGTGAAGTGGGGGAGAGGAAAACGATCGGCAAAGGGGAACTAATGTAGTAGAGATAGGTATTGTGATGGGTACTTGGTATGTTGACTTTATGAGACTCCCGGCAAGAACGGCGCCGTAAATTCTTCTTGCTACCTCTTGAGCACTCGCTGGATTTCCTCAAGAGGAGAGGATGATGCAGCAAAGTAGCATAAGTATTTCCCTCAGTTTTTGAGAACCAAGGTATCAATCCAAAGAGGGAGGCCACGCGCAAGTCCCTCGTACCTACACAAAACAATAGCTCAACGCAACCAACGCAATTAGGGGTTGTCAATCCCTTCACGGTCACTTACAAGAGTGAGATCTGATAGAGATGATAGATAATATTTTTGGTATTTTTGGTATAAAGATGCAAGGTAATATAAAAGGCAAAGCGAATAATAAAGTGATTGGAGACTGATATGATGAGAATAGACCCAGGGGGCATAGGTTTCACTAGTGGCTTCTCTTCAAGAGCATAAGTATTCCTACGGTGGGTGAACAAATTACTGTTGAGTAATTGATAGAATTGAGCATAGTTATGAGAATATCTAGGTATGATCATGTATATAGGCATCACGTCCGAGACAAGTAGACCGACTCCTACCTGCATCTACTACTATTACTCCACTCATCGGCCGCTATCCAGCATGCATCTAGAGTATTAAGTTAATGAAAACAGAGTAACGCCTTTAAGCAAGATGACATGATGTAGAGGAATAAATTCATGCAATATGATAAATACCCCATCTTGTTATCCTCGATGGCAACAATACAATACGTGCCTTTGCTGCCCCTACTTTCACCGGGAAAGGACACCGCAAGATTGAACCCAAAGCTAAGCACTTCTCCCATTGCAAGAAAAACCAATCTAGTAGGCCAAACCAAACTGATAATTCAAGAGACTTGCAAAGATAACCAATCATACATAAAAGAATTCAGAGAAGATTCAAATATTGTTCAGAGATAATCTTGATCATAAACCCACAATTCATGGTTCTCAACAAACACACCGCAAAAAGAAGATTACATCGAATAGATCTCCACGAGAGAGGGGAGAACATTGTATTGAGATCCAAAAGAGAGAAAAAGCCATCTAGCTACTAACTATGGACCCAAGGTCCGAGGTAAACTACTCACACTTCATCGGAGAGGCTATGGTGATGATGTAGAAGCCCTCCGTGATCGATTCTCTTCCCATGGAGCTCCTAACAGGCCCCAAGATGGGATCCCGTGGATACAGAAAGTTGCGGCGGTGCAATTAGGTTTTTGGCTCCGTATCTGATCGTTTGGGGGTACGTAGGTATTTATAGGAGCAAGGAGTACGTCGGTGGAGCTTCGAGGGGCCCACGACGCAGGGGGCGCGCCCTAGGGGGGGCGCCCTCCACCCTCGTGACCGCCTCGTGGCTTTCTTGACGGAGGGTCCAAGTCTCCTGGATCATATCTGACGAGAAAATCACGTTCCCGAAGGTTTCATTCCGTTTGGACTCCGATTGATATTTTGTTTCTTTGAAACACTGAAATAGGCCAAAAAACATCAATTCTGGGCTAGGCCTCCGGTTAATAGGTTAGTCCCAAAAGTAATATAAAAGTGGAAAATAAAGCCTAATATAGTCCAGAACAGTAGATAATATAGCATGGAGCAATCAAAAATTATAGATACGTTGGAGACGTATCAAGGGGAAGCAGATCCGAGGCGGCGAAGGATGGCGAGTTGGAACAACTCCGGTGCGGTGGAGGGTGGCGAAGTTGGAGCGGCAGCGGTGAGGCGCAGGACGGCGTGGTTGAACTGGCTTGGGTACGGACGGCTCGGCCTCGGCTTCAACTACTAGCCGTGGAGGGCATTGCGGTTGAGGTTGCAGTGGACGACGATGTCGGGGTATCAGCTCCGGCGTGATGGAGGAGGGCGGCGGTTGATGGGTGGGATGGGGTGGCGGACGGAGGACGCCGTGGTTTCGCGGCTGGTGGATAGGTAGTTTTGGCACCCCCAGAGTACGAATGGGGAATCGGACGGGTGGGGGAACCATGTTTCGATCTGGGACGCGCTTATTTTTGGCTATTTTGAACAGAAGATGGGACGCGCTTGTTTGAAATTTGGAGAAAGTACAAACTTTGCCCCCCTCTTAAATTTCGGACCTGCTGCGGGTCGGGGGTAGGATGGTAATCCTGTGTGTCCCAAATAGTGTGCGGAGCGATTTCGCCAAGCATGTGTGCTTAGGCGGCCATTGTGTATGAATATTTTTCGGATGCGGTTGTGTGGCGTCTAGATGAAGCTACAAACCTACCCCGGTGTAGACCTTTGGACGTCGGGCCGGTAAGTTTCACGGGTCGGAGTTATTAGAAAAGTAATTTCCTTGTACTACCAAACATTGGTCTCACGCGGTTTCGGGCGAGTAGAGGCTCTTTTGGCGCTTCGTTCAAAATTTTGAAACACAAGCATTCACGTTTGGAGTACTCTTGAACTATGAGGATTGACCTAAATAGACAATGTTATATTTGACCTTGTATGTTTGAAAACCTCATTAAATTATCCGCTTCTTTTTGAAATTTTGACACTTGAAAATCTTATAACTACGATTATTTTGGAATGGAGGAGCTAAATTTGAATCTATTTTGTACACTACTACATATGCTATTATGTACAAAATCAGAGCAAAGATTGGTGCCCCCATAATTTAGGTACGGTTTACAAATGCCATGATATCAAATTCAAATAATTGAATGGACTTCATGTTGAATTCGATTTTTTAAACCACCTTAAGTCAAATTCAAATGTATGCTAGTTCATAGGTAGCTATTTATAATGTCCATTGTGTAACTTTCGTATGTATAATGTGCTTTACACACACAACATGAACTATACTCACGTTTATATTCGATTGCTAAAGCGCTGCATTGTCTGGAGTTCAAACTACTAACTATGTGGATCAATTGTGTCGAATAATAACATAGACATGCTCAAATTTGATAGAATCCAGATGTCTCATGGATCAATGACCGCTCCTTACGCGAATTGCAAGTATCATGATCCCATCCTAATATTTGGATACAATTTATATCTTTAATCAATGTGTAGAGCAGTCTTTTACGTGTAGTTTCACTCTCCATCGGTGGTCTCTCACACATGCTCACACACTCTCCCGAGGTGTCTTTCTCGCACACATTCTCTAGATATAACCCTCCCTCCCTCTCGTAACCATTTACAACTGTTTTCACTAACCTTTATCACAAGCACTCTTCCTCTCGCAAACATACACACGCACAATCCTCATCGACCCTTTCTATATACATGGACCTGCCTACGTGTCTCATGTACGCACATTATCTTTACGCCTGTCTCTCACACAATGTCTCACACCTCTCTTTCTAATCGACGAGTATGATTCTAGCAGAGCATTCTGTAGGATGCCCCTTAAAGTCAGGTTGGATGAATAGTAATATCGTAGATAAAGGGGTTACCTTAGTCCGAGAACCTAGGGTTACAAATCCTAACCGACTTTTGTCAAGGGACACAGAGTCCATCACAATTCTGCTATCTTTGTCTTGTACGACTAGTCATCCATGGGTCTTCCTAAATGCGTCACGGGCCGACCAATGTGGCGCAGACGGAACCGAACGAAGGGCCTCACCTCGACCCATCGACCTCACGCGGTGACACACCCTCTGCCCCCACGTCTCATTATCTTCTCACACCCACACATACCAACACAAACACCACACACACACAGAAAATTTCTCCTGGTGCCTCTATTCCCTCTCCCCTTGCATATACACACTCAAGGGAATGGAATCTCTTTTCATGACGTCATATTCGTCTCTCTCTCTAGACCACTCTCATTTCTCGTGTGATCTCTCCCACCCCCCCATCGGCCCTCTATCCATGCCTCTCTCGAATCGTAATACACACACATACCTCTCTAGGCACCGCCAAATGCATCAACTACACATTCACACATGTTACATCACGTACCCCATTGATCTAAAAAGCCCTCTCTTCACGTTTATTTCACATACAACATTCCTCTTGAATAAAGTGTGGCCAAAAAATTATTTTAGAGTTTCTACATATATACAACATTACAAAGTTATATGGAGGAGTACGAACGCTAATTTGCATTGCATGGTGCCCACAACGATATTTATTCCGCATTGTGAATTTGTATATTTTTATACTATATACAAAGTTAGTCATAATAAAGAGAAACGAAGAGCATCTCTCTCTCCATCGCATACCCCCCAGACGCCTTTCACGTATGCACACAAAACTATCTCCAGGTCCTCTAAAAGTAAGCCCCATAAAATTCACGCATGTTTCATCTTTCTCTCGCGATATATGCAATGACGATCATTGTATTTGAAGCAAAAGCACGATACATACATTGGACTTCAGAATCCACTCATTACGGTCACCATTTACGTTTAGTGGTTATTGTACAGTCACGGGCTCACCGTACAACTCTGTATTTGCTCATGACATGACTAGTTGACCAGTTAAACGCTCCACGTGGCACCTCTGGTGCTGCATCACATTATCTCACTACCATCGTGCCCACCGTCAATTTGTATCTACTCTACATCTACACTCTTATAAAATACATAAAATACACTCTTATAAAAAACAGAGTTGGTGATGATGGTGTGCCCGCCATCCTGCAATATAGGTCATCCGATTTATATCGGCGGATAGGAAAGAAACTATGGAAATTTTGCAAAAAGGTACCCACACACCTCTCAACATTTGCAAATAAGGCCTTCCCTCGTTCATCCTTTTCTCTCACAAGATAAACAAGTCATACAAATGCATCTTGATGTTACGTGCAACGCACGGGCATCTTGCTAGTAAGAATGAAAACAAACGACAAAAAAAAATTGGACGGTGGTTCAAGTCATGATCAAGGGCACAATGGACAAGTTGGCCTTTTATTTGTATGTTGATCCGTCTATTTTTACACTAAGGAGCTGGTGTGGTGATTATGCACACACGCACGCATGCACACGAACTGCATCCACGCAACACTCACACAAACACATGCACCCACGCACGCACGCAACACTCACACGTACACACGCAGCCACGCGCGCACGCAACACTCACACGCACGCACGCAACACTCACACACACACACACACACACGCATGCATGCATGCACACACCAGTACACCACACGACCAACACACACTCTCACACTCAAGTGCTCAACCTACACGTGCATGCGCACACATCAGGCCCCGATGCATACATACACAACCAGTGATTCCCGCGAGGGTTGGAGCCTTCCGCGCTATGCGTAAATTTGTGTTTATCTCGACCTTTTGCCTATGCGAATCGACAGGTGGGACCCACAAGGAACGTTGTCAATTTAACTAGTTAACATGGCGCCACGTAGACTATTTGGCCGGTCAACAGAGTGCAATCCGATGCTGAATCGTGAGCAAGTGACCGTGATAATCACCGCAAAACGATATAGTGACCGTAATCAGCTTATTCTCAAGTTCGGTGACCGTATTACGCTTTTCTCTCTATAGGCCCTCCAAAACTACATCTCTACACGCTCGCATGTTACATCTAACAACTATGCAATACAAGATTACTACTACACTCTAACACAATAAATCATATGTGTTTTAGTTTTACTAGATATCATATTGTTACTTATAATTATTCAGTTTGCATACATTAAAATTGCCTTTGAAATGTATGGCCAAGATTATCTACCGCACGGAAAAATCCCGCCTTTCCTATTTAATCGGGTTTGTATCGATGGATCGTGCGAAACAGCAAAACTATAGTACTATACAGTACAAGTGACAGTTCACTGGGCCGTCGTGTCGTCTACTCCTCCGTCGTAAGAGTGGAGCGCTCGCTTTCATAAATCTTACCGGGTCCACGTGCCATACCGGAATACAGTGCAGAGCAGCCGGGGTGACGTACCCCAGTCAAGGCGCCGGTGTAGTAATGAGCTATGAGGCGTCAAATCATAAAGCTGCACCTTTCCCGCAGTTAAGTTGGAGGGACGAAGCAACCATCATTTCACTCGTTGCTGAATCCGCTTCTCCCTCATCTTCTTCAACTTAACCACGTGTTGGTTCTGCCATTGTTCTGCCTCATGTAGGACGCGGATCAACTTGGTAAAGCACTGACAGTGGGACCGCATGTTAGCAAACCGCCAGGACAACGTCCTCCAAAAATAAGAAGCCTAATCCTAGACTTACAAAGGTCTATGTAGCTGCTACGTATACTTTCCATCTAATCTATATATGCCCCCTGATTTTCAGGTGGGTGGGCCTAATCCTCTCCTTTAATCCAATCAAATAGTCCCACAACACATCAGTTTGTAACTTTACGTAAACCATTACGTGGATGTAGCATTGCTCAAATAAGAAACCTCCCCGCCATCCGCTACGCAAAATCACCTCCTTTTACTAATCTTGATTCTATAATTTTTAGATCAATATAATTGAGATTTGTATAGATAGCACACAGGAGCAAAACCAAGTGGTACGGTTAAGGGCATCCACAATGTGTAGCCAAATGTGAAAATAGCTTTTGGCATCGTGGGAACCATTGTGGACGGTGTTTCCAATGCCAAAAAGATGGAACCGAAGCTCCCTGATTCATTGATTGAAGGAATAGAAAAATGCAACGTCTCTCCTCTTTCTCCCATGCTTGGACGTATGTAGTACAGTATAGAGCACAGAGTCTACTCCCCTGTCCCTTCTATCACAAATCACAAAGCAGTGAGGCATCAAATAACAAAAGCACGGACGAAGCAACCATCATTTCACTCTTTGCTGACTTCGGTTCTCCATCGTCTTCTTCGAGAAACCATCTCACCGCACTAGTACTCCTAGTAGTACTAGTAAAGGACTTCCTGGATGCAAATAAGGCGGTTGTCTCGGCTTGCAGGCGGCACTTGCGAACGACTTACCGTGGTCTCCCTCGATGGTGTTCTCCGTCGAACACACTTCCCCAAACCACCCAAAAAAAGATATCGTCGACGTCACCGGAATGGGGAAGGAAGTCAAATATAGTTACTACCTCCATTTTTTTTGCATGTATAGGCCAAGATATCAAAATTACAATTTGCAAAGGGCCACTAACACTAATCGAGGCAAAATTGATGGGGTTAGCAACCAAGGACATTAATATCCCCGCATGCATGCGGAAGTGAGAAGGTTGGTTTGCATGGCGCTGCATTAATCAAGCGATGAGGAGTGAGATGGTTAGCTCTTTGGTCTTTGGAGAAAAAATACACATTAATTGACACGTGAAACGAGGATTTGTATCGATTAAATCTCGTGAAGGAAAACCCCGCCTTTCTTTTTTAACACTAGTACTCCTAGTACGTACGTACTTATCCTGTTTGGGTCTAGGCCTTGCATTGCCAAACTTCACCACACATTTTTGCCAAGCTTGCCTAAAGTTTTCAAAATGAGAAGGAGGTACACTTAAGACGCATCGTCATGGGTCGAACCGCACCCTCACACACCGCTCCTGCATGTCATGTCGCACCGCACCCTCGCATAGTCGCTCCTGCACGCCGCAAACCCAACCAAGGGAACGCACCCTCACTGACACGTGCTATCGCATGTGAACAAACCAAACTCAGCCATCCTATTGCCGACACGTAATTTTCGTTCATAGAGTATGTTTATCCAACCGCATGTTGGGGAGTATCCGTACGGCCCGTGCGGTGGTCTGTTGGGGAGGAAGAAGAGGTGAGGAAGAAGGAAAGAAGGGTTAGGAGACGTAGGATATTCATCCAACCGCCTGAAATGGTAGACTGTCCCAAGTCAGGCGACTTGCATAACAAATATACGTTTTTACACAGCAAAAGATCCATAAAAACAACAACATAAAGAAAAACTATCACTGCTCGCGGAAAGAGACGGCCTCGTCGTCTTTGGCTGCCGGCGCGAACCAGCCATTGCTGCTGCCGACGTGTGTCTCCGCACCGTGGTTGTCCTCGGCCTCCAGCTACTCATTCAAGCGGAGCGTGCGGGCGCTCTGCACGGACGAGAGCACAGCCCGGTTCAAGTCAAGGACGTCTGGTTCCGCCTGCAGGAGGGCCTCGATGGCAGCGGCATCCGCGCGCTCCGCGTCGAGTCGAGCCTCCGCCGCCCGGTTCAAGTCCAGGACGTCCGGTTCCGCCTGCAGGAGGGCGTCGATGAGAGCGGCATCCGCGCGCTCTACGTCGAGTCGAGCCTCTGCCGCCCGGTTCAAGTCTAGGACGTCTGGTTCCGCCTGCAGGAGGGCCTCGATGGCAGCAGCATCCGCGCGCTCCGCCCCAAGTTGAGCCTCCGCCGCCCGGTTCACATCCACGACATCCGGTTCCGCCTGCAGGAGAGCCTCGATGGCAGCGGCATGCGTGCGCTCCGCGTTGAGTTGAGCCTCTGCCTCCCGGTCCTCCTTTAGTATCGCCATGTTGAACCGCTGGTCTGCCTGCACCATGGGCGACTCGGACGCCGGCACAAAGTCGACGTCCATCGTCTCATACCCATCGAGGGCCTTCTGCGCCGCGACCTCTGCCATGAACATTGGATCGGCTTCCTCCTCCTCGTAGCTTGGCTCCAGAGAACTCGGGGATTGGCCCGCTGCAAAGCAATCTTGGGATCGGAGGTCTGTGGCGCCGACCGCCGCCGCGATTTCTGCGCGGCGCTCCGGCGTCAGCATCTTGTAGTAAGTGATCTTGCGGTGCACCATGGCTTTCCGGCGAACTAGGGGACGCTTGATGTGGTCTAGGGGATCGAAAGGTGGGGGAATGGGCTGGAGATTTGGTGTGGTTTTAGGGCAGTGGCTGGCATAGGCCGAGCAATAAGGTTCCGTGTGAATAGTGGTTCCGGTGAAGACCGGTCAATCGGTTTTGACTCTACATCGCTCTTGTCGCGTTCGGCGTTGCAGCCCGGCATGCCGGACCCTCCACGCCGCTCACCGAATGGAACACACTTCGCCTTATGCTTTCTCTCGCCAGGGACCGCATTTGAGAGCAAACCGACGCCCCTCCCTCCCCGCCTCGCATCATTTATTATACCACCACTCCCTCCGCTTTATGCGGAGTAAATAAAACTGAGGGAGTATACTACGGATGAGGATCCCCTGACATGGCCGAACCCATTGAGTAACTGACATGCGGGGCCTAGCAAGCATGGGGTCCGCCCGTAAGTGACCGAAAGGGAGGGTAAGGTAGGGATACCTACGTCAGAGGATCCACTTCCACTATACTACTTTGACCAAATGTTAGAGTAATAATATATGGCATGCAACTTACACAAAGTATACAGGGTCTAATGCGTTTTTCGAGGCTAACTTTGACCAAATGTTAGAGTAATAATATATGACATGCAACTTACACAAAGCATGCGGTCAAATTCGTATGTTAAAGGAGTTTCCAATGATATAATTTTCACATTATATATCTCATGTACTATTAATCTTGTCAATAGTCAAATTGGAAATCATCTCGAGTACAAATCTAGGAGTACGTACGAATCTAACAATATTGATTGGGCGTTGTTGAATGTTGATACCTTTTTTATCAAAGTAGAGATACTTCGACTACACATAAAACTTATATCTAAACTAGAAAGGATAGGAGGGAGTATATTGTACGTTCAAAATGAAACGAACATTGAATACCCTTTATATATGATTTGCGGATGATATGATCACCGGTTCAAAATTTTGAATCTGCCTTAGGTATCATCTGCCCCGATATCGTCCGTCAGATCTACCTTTCCAAACACTTTTGCCCTTGTTTTGGACTCTAACTTGTATGATTTGAATGGAACTGACCGGACCGACGCTGTTTTCAGCAGAATTGCCATGATGTTGTTTTATGTGCGTAAAACAAAAGTTCTCGGAATGACCTGAAACTCCACGGAATGTCTTATAAAAAATAATAAAAAATCCTCGCCAAAGATGAAGACCAGGGGGCCCACAACCTGTCCACGAGGGTGGGGGGCGCCCCCCCTAGGGCGCGCCCCCTACCACGTGGGCCCCCTGGAGACCCTCTGACGCCAACTCCAACTCCATATATTGGCTTTAGGGGAGAAAAATCAGAGAGAAAGTTTCATTGCCGCCAAGCCCTAATCTCTCTCGGGAGGGCTGATCTGGAGTCCGTTCGGGGCTCCGGAGAGGGGGATTCGTCGCCGTCGTCATCATCAACCATCCCCCATCACCAATTTCATGATGCTCACCGCCGTGCGTGAGTAATTCCATCGTAGGCTTGCTGGACGGTGATGGGTTGGATGAGATTTATCATGTAATCGAGTTAGTTTTGTTAGGGTTTGATCCCTAGTATCCACTATGTTCGAGATTGATGTTGCTATGACTTTGCCATGCTTAATGCTTGTCACTAGGGCCCGAGTGCCATGATTTCAGATCTGAACCTATTATGTTTTCATGAATATAGGTGTGTTCTTGATCCTATCTTGCAAGTCTATAGTCACCTACTATGTGTTATGATCCGCAACCCGAAGTGACAATAATCGGGACCACTCCGGTGATGACCATAGTTTGAGGAGTTCATGTATTCACTATGTGTTAATGCTTTGTTCCGGTTCTCTATTAAAAGGAGGCCTTAATATCCCTTAGTTTCCAATAGGACCCCGCTGCCACGAGAGGGTAGGACAAAAGATGTCATGCAAGTTCTTTTCCATAAGCACGTATGACTATTCACGGAATACATGCCTACATCACATTGATGAACTGGAGCTAGTTCTGTGTCACCCTATGTTATGACTGTTACATGACGAACCGAATCCGACATAATTATCCATCACTGATCCGGTGCCTACGAGCTTTCCATATACTAGTTCACGCTTATTTACTTTTCCGTTGCTACTGTTACAATCACTACAAAAATACCAAAAACGTTACTTTGGCTGTCTTTACTTTTGTTACCGTTACCACCACTATCATATTACTTTGCTAATAAACACTTTGCTACAGATACTAAGTTTCCAGGTGTGGTTGAATTGACAACTCAGCTGCTAATACTTGAGAATATTCTTTGGCTCCCCTTGTGTCGAATCAATACATTTGGGTTGAATACTCTACCCTCGAAAACTGTTGCGATCCCCTATGCTTGTGGGTTATCAAGACCTTTTTCTCAAGGCCATGCCGGGGAGCATAGCTCTATTCTTTGAGTCACTTGGGATTTATATCTGCTGGACACTATGAAGAACTTGAAAGACGCTAAGACAACAATTTATCCCACAACTACGAGGGGAGGTAAGGAACTGCCATCTAGCTATGCACTTGATTCACCTTCTGTTATGAGTAAGCTAGCGACACCTAAACACGTTCCGCTTATTCGTTCGATATGTCGCATGTTATTGATGATGCCACTTCTGCTATGCATGATACTTATGATGAAACTACTTCTATGCTTGATACTACTATGCCCCTTGGTGAATTTCTAGATGAACAAATTTCTAGGTCTAGAGAAAGAGAAATTATTGAACCTGAATACGATGATGAAAGTGATGATGACAATATGCCTGCTATTCCTGAGGGTTATATTTTTGATGCTGAATCTTCTGCAGCTATTTTTGCTTGTAAGGATAGATATGAACTTAAGAGGCTGCTAGTTAAATGGAGTAAAGAATCTCTTAGACATAGGATGAGACCCGACCCTGCTTTTGCTACTTCACCTATCCGTGTTCCTGATAAGGATTATTATGAATTCTCTATTCATCCTGATATAATTACTCGTTGAATCTCGATCCTTTTATGGCTATGAATCTGAAATTGTTGTGGCACATCTTACTAAGTTAAACGATATAGCTGCCTTGTTTACTAATGATGAGAGATCGCGCTACTTTTATATACTCAAAATATTTCTGTTCTCATTAAAGGGTGATGCTAAGATATGGTTTAATTCCCTTGATCCTAGTTGTGTGCGTAGTCCCCAGGATATGATTTATTACTTCTCTGCTAAATATTTCCCTGCTCATAAGAAACAAGTTTCTTTGAGGGATATATATAATTTTGTGCAAATTGAAGAAGAGAGTCTCCCACAAGCTTGGGGTAGGCTTCTCAAGTTACTTAATGCTTTTCCTGATCATCCTCTTAAGAAACCTGAAATACTTGATATCTTTTATAATGGACTAACCGATGCTTCCAGAGATTACCTGGATAGTTGTGCTGGTTCTCTTTTCGTGGAAAGAACACCGGATGAAGCTGAAATTCTATTGAATAATATGTTGACAAATGAAAATAATTGGGCACCTCCTGAGCCAACTCCGAGCCAGCTCCCGAGCCAACTCCCGAGCCAGCTCTGAGCCAATTCGAGCCTATTCCTAAACCAACTCCGAAGAAGAGAGGTGTTCTATTTCTCAGTCCTGAAGATATGCAAGAGGCAAAGAAATCTATGAAAGAAAAAGGTATTAAAGCTGAAGATGTTAAGAATTTACCTCCTATTGAATAAATACATGGTCTTAATCTACCGCCTGTTGAAGAAGTATATGATATCAATTCTTTATTCACTGAAGAACCTCCTGATCCTGATATCCCGACACAGGTAGTAAAGGTAAATTCTCTCTATAGATATGATAAAGCTGAAGTCCCTCCTACTAAAATTGCTAGTCAGTGCTTGGATGAGTTTGATAACTTTATGTTTAAGCAAGATGATTTTAATGCTTATTTTGGTAGACAATTAAAACAGAATAACTTTATGATTAAATGCTTGAGTGATTATATGGCTAATATTAGAGGTGAACTTAAACTTGTTAGCAAACATGCTTCTATGGTTACCACTCAAGTAGAACAAGTACTTAAAGCCCAGAAAGAAGTGCTTGATGAAATGAATAGTAAGAAAAATGATGTTGCTGTTAGAGTGGCTACTAGAACTGGTAGAATGACTCAGGAACCTTTGTATCCTGAAGACCACCCTAAGAGAATCGAGCAAGATTCTCAGAGAAATAATAATGATATGCCTAGTTCTTCTAAAAGGAAGAAAAAGAAAAATGATAGAACTGTGCAAACTTCTAGTGAACCTATTGCTGAAACACCTGATAATCCAAATGATATCTCTATGTCTGATGCTGAAACACAATCTGGTAATGAACATGAACCTAGTGAAAATGTTAATGATGATGTTCATAATGATGCTCAACCTAGTAATGATAATGATGTAGAAGTTGAACCTGCTATTGATCTTGATAATCCACAATCAAAGAATCAACGTTATGATAAAAGAGACTTTGTTGCTAGGAAACATGGTAAAGAAAGAGAACCATGGGTTCAGAAACCCATGCCTTTTCCTCCCAAACCATCCAAGAAAAGGATGATGAGGATTTTGAGCGCTTTCTTTGAAATGATTAGACCCATCTTTTGCTTATGCAATTGACCGATATGCTCAAAATGAATCCTTATGCTAAATATTCTTGATATTCCCGAGGATGATAGTATGTCTATTATTCTTGGAAGACCTTTCCATAATACTGCAGGGCTGTTATTGATTGCAACAAAGGCAATGTCACTTTTCATGTTAATGGTAATGAGCACACGGTACACTTTCCGAGGAAACAACCTCAAGTTCATAGTATCAACTCTATTGGAAATATTCCATCGATTATATTTGGCGGTTTTGAATTTCCTCTCCCTACTGTCAAGAAGAAATATGATATACTTATTATTAGGGATGTCCATATCCCCGTTGAGGTAACATAGTGTTATTCAAATTTCTCCGGTTCCATGATTATCGGAGTGAGTTTGTTAACAAGACTTGATCAACCTTTGTTAGTGGATTCTTTTTTATGAGCATGAGATGGATGAAACTAGAAGCACAACCTTCTGTACCCTCTTTATATTTTCTGATCTTTAGTAAAAATAAAGTAAACTAGTATTTTTCTGTCTGTTTCCTGATTTATCCGTGCAATATAAAAATATCCCGAAAATAAAAGTCCTCAGAATGGCATGCCAATTTAATATGATTTTTTCAGGAATATTTGAGGATTTTTAGTGCAGAAATTACCGCGGGGGGAGCTGCTACCTTGCCACGAGGGTGGACGGCACGCCCTACCCCCTGGTCGCGCCCCTCTGCCTCGTGGGCCCACGGTGGCCCTCCTCCACTTATCTCTGCACCCATCTTCTTCCTCTGTCTCACACAAACCCGAAAAACCAACTCAAGCTCGTGTTCCAGCCCCTTTTGTTGTGATTTTCGATCTCCTTGCTCAAAGCACCTCTCGCAAAACTACTTGGGGAGATTGTTCCTTGGTATGTGACTCCTCCATTGGTCCAATTAGTTTTTGTTCTAGTGCTTTATTCTTTGCAAATTTGTGCTGCATAGGCGACCATGTTCTTGAGCTTGCATGTCAAATTTATATGGTTCCAAGTAGTTCTAATGCTTGATATATGCTCTAGGCACTTGTATGAGTAGTTTATATCAGTTTTATTGTAGTTGGTTCACTTTTGTTTGAAGTTACTAAAAATTTCAGATTATTTCAGAAATAATGAAGAGACTTTTGAGGGGCTCGTAGAGCCGAAGCTCGAGGGAAAAACAAAAGGAAGAAGAGCATAAGCCCAAATTTAATTTGCCTCGCACCGCGGAGGTCCGGCCGTGTGAATGGCCTTCCGATGACTTCTTGAGGAGAGCGGGATTTATGAGGATTTCTATTTATTAATTGAGAACGCTGCCTCACCGACTTCCTCCGCGACCAACGTCATCAGTATCTCTTACTCACAAGTACTTTTGTGCAGAACTTCTACTTTTTCCCTAAGAAATCACCTCCAACAGTAGAGTTCCATTTATATGACGTTGTTAAGGAGATAAAATTAGCTGAATTTTGCGAGGTTTGCAAAATACCCTTTGACGGCACCTTAGATGAACCACACCGTAATGAAGTAGAAGCTTTTATTAACACTATCACTATGGGAGAAACCAGGAAGGTTTCTGATGCAAGAATTACTAGCATACATTTCCCGGTTCTGCGCTACTTTGCCTTATTTGCTAGTCATTGCTTGATTGGTCGCGAGAACTGTGGAAACCTTAGCATTCCAGATATTATTATTTTGTTCCATGGTTTATACCGCAATAACTCTGTTAGTATGGGTGGAATTGTTGCTAGACGGTTGTAACATCCCAAAATTCTAAATTTTGGAATGTTATATTAAATAAATAACTATGCTTGTTGTCTGATTGTTGGTTTGATTGAATGAGTGAAACTGAGTGGAATTTGAAAACTTTTGAAAGTTGAATGAGAGGGAATGAAATGACTTTCCCAAAACTTTCTCCTTTGCCTTTTGGATCTCAATGAATTCAAAATTCATTCCAACACCAAAACCTAGAGTGAAGATGACATGACTTCTTCCATTTTGAAATGGGTAGGGTTTTGGAAAAGATTTGAATTTCATTTGGGAAGATTTCAAATTCAAAGCTTTATGCAACTCAATGACTTTCATGAGGGAAGATAAAATGACTTCTTCAATTATATGAATATGAGTTGGAAGTTGAGTAGTATCAAGTTGAAAGTCATTTGAAAGTGCTTTGAAACCCTCTTTCAAAATTTTGAGTTTTGAATTTGAATTCAAACTTTGGCATGTGGGAATCATTTCAAAAACTATGCCTGATAAATACTTGAACCAAAAGTATGAGAGGAGTAAACATGACACTCCAAATATATCAGAGGAAAACATTGCCAAAAGATGTGGATTCAAATCTGAATTTTATTTGAATTTGAAAAATGGAGTTTTATAAAGTTTGGATTTTGTCTTTGGAAAAATGTTCAAATGATAGGAATATTCCCTGATCATTTTGGTATATATATGTCCTATATAAAATATTTATAGATATTGTTTTATTTCTGTTTTGTTTTATTTAAAAAAATTTAAAAAAAACCCCTCGGCGCCCGGCCACCACCCCAGTGCCCAGCCAGTGCCGCCTCCCTCCATGACCCAGCCAGCCCAGCTAGACGGCCCACTGAGGCCGGCCAGCCCGACCGAGCTGGCCCAGCTCTCTCCTCACCTCCTCGCCCGAATCCCTTGGCGCCGGTCACTTCGCCTCGCCCTCTCTCTCTCTCACTGCTTGTGACCCACCCCTTCTTCCTCCCCGCCCACGCCATGCCGTCGCCACATGGATCGCTGGATCCCGAAGGATCCGGATGCGATTCCCTCCCGATCCCTTTCCTTCCCGACGAGGCCCCGCCCTATAAAACCCCCTCCCGCACCCGTTCCCCCCTCGCCTCGCTGGACCTCCTCTCCCTCCGCTCGTGCTCATGGGAGCCAAGCTCCTCCGCCGCCAAAGTCGCCGTCGGCCTCTAGCCCTCCCCGAGCTCCCCGACCCCACCGAACTCCTCACTGCCTTCCCCGCACCCCTTGGCGACTCCCGGAGCTCCCCAGCCTTCAAGCCCCAAGCACTTCCGCCCGCCACTTGGCCGTCGCCGGAGTCCGGTAAGCCCCCCGGCATCCCTCTCCCCCGTCCGATCGTAGATCTACGGCTAAGATTAGAAGCCCCCGAAGGGGTAGGTTTTATTTATAAAACCGGCCGGTCCGATCGGTTTAGTTTTTAGTTTAGGTTTTTATTTTAGGCCCGGTTCGTTTAGTTTAAACCTAGGCCCGTTTAGACTAAGTTACATACGAGCACGATGATAGGCCCATTATGCCTTTTTCTTTTTATTTGATTTTCTGTTTTAGCCGAATAGTTTCAGTTTTCAAAAAAGTATATCTTTTATTCTGTTTAATATTTTTGAGTGATTCTTTTTTTTTGTTGGATTGCAAATTTTATGTAGTTTCTGAAAAATATATATATATAGCTATGTTAAAAACAATAAAAAATGCTTTAATATTGTTTTAGCCAGAATAGCAAATCTGCTATAACTTTAGTTAGAAAAATTATTTTGCATGATTCTTTTTGTCATCACTTTATTTTGGCATTGCCAAACCCTAGAAATTTATTTGGGTATTTTAGGATTAATAAATAATTAGTTTTAGACAGAATCCTCTTAATCCTAATTAATTAACTAGTTCCTGTTTTCCTAATTAATTAATTAGTAAATTAATTTATTTTTAACTTGTGATTAGTTATTCTAGGTTAGTTTCTGTCATTCTAGTAGATGAACTTTTATTTATAATTAATAAAAGTTTTAAATTATTTTTCTTAATAGAAATTGGATTAGGCCTAAAAGGAGTTTTATAATAGCTTTTTAATTAATTCTTTTTGCTCCTAGTTGCTTAGTGAAACCTTTTCTGTTAAGTTAACCTAAAACCATGATTAGTTTATATTAATAAATTTTTATTATATAAAACTATTTTAGTTATTGTTTGGAGTAGGGAAAACTTTGAGTGGCCTTTATTTGAGTTTTTCTTTTGGATTGAGTTTTGGTTGTTTGTTGTGTTATGTTACTTTTGTTATGCTGTGTTATGTGATCCTATTGCTATGTGCTTATTATAGTTATTGTTTGCCTCGGTAGAATTTCCGGAGTGCGAAGATTTCTACTACGAAACCCTAGTTTTTCAAGATCGTCAACCGTGCAAGTTCACTTGACCATGCTTTTCTTACCTATGTTTTATTGCATTTAGTGGCACCATTGCAACCACCCCTCAGTAGTGTTATTGAATCCTTGTAGTTGAGTAGTATGCATGAGGTAGGAACCCATCACCCTGTTACCAAGCCCGGACGTTTTATTTAAATGCTACGCTATAGTAGACGGGTTTGGTATGAGTGCACGAGAGTGGTGTGAAGAAGGAGGACTCTACGTCAATGACGACAACTCCATGATGGAATCTGCAAGGACTGCATCTTCAAGACCTCAAGACTTCAAGACTCGAGACAAGAATTCAATACACACTATTGGGTGAAGGACGGTTGTGGGCACCACTGGAGAAACCAAAGTGGTTGGCGGGATGCATGGAGAAGCGCCATGACATCTTGCGGAAAGCTTCACCCAGACTCAAAGAGACGGAAGAATACTTCACGCCCGGAAGCTTACCTGTGCAACCGCAAGTCATTATGGGCTCTGGCTTGGTTGACCTTAGTTGTGACTCTGGCTGGGACGGTACTAGCAGATGTAGAATGACGGTAGGATTGGATGGGTACCGGACAGTGGTCAGAGGAACTCTTTGGAAGACCATGTTTGGTCATCTTGTTCTCAAACACCTGAAGTGCGAGAACGTAAATAGAGGGATCGAATCTTGCGGGTAAAGTGTACAAACCTCTGCAGAGGGTTATAACCTAATCGATTAGCCGTGTCCCGATTCACGGACAATTTGAGCATCTGGACTTGGATCTATCTCGGAACTCTCAACACCGGATTGATAACTTAAATGTGGGCAACATATGATGAATTTTGGGCTATGAGACATCGGTTGGCGGAACCATGTCATGATAGAAAACTCCTTAGTACAGACTTCATTCTATTCCTTTGATGTAGGTAAAATAAAATCAGCTTTTACGCAAACAAAACTCGAATCTGAGCCATAAAGCCATATTGCATATAGTATAGTTTTATCATCTGCTTTCTCATATTGTGATCTTGCGGTACATTCAATGTATCGACCTACACGGCTGCAACGTATCATGTTGCGTATATTTCCTCGACGAGTAAGAGTTACGATACAGGGTTACGGTCTACACTCAACTGCCGATGGCGTTGATGGGACTCCACACCCGTTTGATTGTTTCATTGAGTATTATGAGGTATATATCAGTTTTACGTTATTTATGCATGTGATTGCACTTTGATATATACATTGATGTCTTGTGTGTGCCGAGATACTGATCCGAGGATGGCACAAGAACACGTAGGCTTGACCGTCTGAGGTCGGGTCGCTCTGAGAGATGGTATCAGAGCACATGTTGACTGTAGGACGTGACCCTAGAAACCGGAAAAGTCCTTAGGACAGGATATCTCAAAAACTTTATTTACAAAAAGACTCTTACTTCTCATCTTTTCTGAATTTATCAAATAGACCCTCTCACCTCAAATAGTTAGAATATACCCCCTTATCCTTTGATCACCCGGAGGATCAATCAAGACGCCCAAGAAGGATTTGATATCGAGTACCGATGGCCATTTCAGAGTAAAGAGGATTTCACCATGCGTTGGAAGAATTGCAGCTGCAACAATTGAAGACTCAAGACTTGAAGAATTTGAAGTTCCTGAAGAATTATTTGACCTTTAGAGACCAAACCCTGTTATACACCTACGTTAGATGCGACGATTTGTGAGCTGTCATTTGTTTGATGTTTTCCGACAGCCACAAAGTAAAACTTGTTTCTTCAAAAACCATTGTTTGTATTGTGTGTATATCCCTCCCCACCTCTCTCATATCTCATCCCAAAACTTTTGGACCCCATAGAAGATGAACGAAGTTGGCCTGGTATTCTCTGGACCGATGACTCAGTTGGAGTCTGAGCTATGGATTCAAAACATGGAGGATCACTTCGAGAAGAAAATGATTGCGAGGAAGAATGAAGTATCTTACGCTCTTCAGTACTTGGAAGGAAGTGCTGCAACCTGGTGGAAAATGCATCAAGCCATACAAGGATTAAATGGAGCAAGAACTTGGGAGGAATTCAAGAAGACCCTGTTGAGATCACGTCTCATCCGGAAGCACCATGATACACCAAGAAATAAACCTTGTGCCTGCAAGATTTGCGGAGAAATAGGACACACCCAGGAGGGACACAAGGATGGATACCCTCCTTGTGAGGAAAATCACTCACCAAGAATGCCCGATTGGGCAGGTTACTTGTTTCTGTGTGAAGGAAATACACACTACCCTGCTCAATGTCGATTTACCCCAAGGTACAAGAAGTTATGAAGCAGCAGAAAGAAGCCCGCAGGAAAAATTTAGAAGAACTTGTGATGAAGGAAGTTATTGAAGACCACGATGGTGAAGGCCTAAACAGATTTTTCGCACAAGCCTGCTATTCATGTGGAGAAGAAGGACATTTTTCAGAGTATTGCATGAAGGAAAGCCAAGAGTATCTCGGAGACTTCCGACAGCGAAGTGAACTTTGACCCTCGTGAAATAGAAGCTCTGATCATTACGGAGAAATCCAGAAGAGAAGACGAAGGCATCTTCAGAACAACCCAATTTCTGCAGAAAAGGACCTGAGTCATATCACTTGTTACAGGTGCAAGGATTTAGGTCATTACGCTAGTAAATGTCCAGAGAAGAAGCCAAGAGCCCAAAGAGTAGACACCATCTCCAAGAAGCCCAAAGACTTATCGAAAGTTATTTGTTTTCGCTGCAAGGAAGCAGGACATTATGCTACCAAATGTCCCGACAAGATGAAAGCTGGAGCTGAGTAGTTGGAACTTTGATATTGGTAGTAAGAAGCAATTTCATTTTTATGAGTTCGATGAGTTGAGTTATGTAATGGGTGCTCGAGATTGTAATGAATGCATGAATCAATAAAGTTAAGGTGTGATGATTTCATATGTTGAATTTTATGAGTTGTTACTCCATGAACAAAGAGTTTTGACCATTTTCAAGGATATGAGAAAAATATGGTCTATGGAAGAATTTGTGCATTTAAGGGTGGTAGTACCACAGAGGACACTTGACCCATGGAAATGATAATGATATTCCACGGAGTGAAGTTTGGACAAAATAAGTTGGAGTTTTGTTTTGATATGATGGTATGAAGAAACAGAGTACTCATCGATTTAAGGAGGTGTAACATGAGAGTTACTCCAAGGATGAGCTAAAGCTACACTAGTGTTGAAGTGGGCCATGACCCACAGGCCCAAGAATTGATAAGGATCAAGTACCCACGGAGAAAGAAATTTTGGGAAGACTGCGATTTGATCAGCAGACGTTTCATAGGAGATTACGTAAAAACCTAAGAGTTGTGAAGAACGATAGATGTTTTGTTCAGCTTGCGTAATCAATGGATTTACTCGAACCCAGTTAAATCAACAAAAGAAATTCTGCAATGCTTGTGAGTATGCCCAAGTGTTAGAATACGTGATTCATTGTTTACGTATGTGGTAATGATTCAAGTACGGGATGGATTGGCCCCCATACCGAAGACTTCTATTATGAACTATCATATGTTGATGGAAAATCAGAGAGCCTTGAAAACCTTAGAAGAGTGTCGACGCGATAAGCCATAAAACCATAAAATGGTAGGACGATGGAACCCCATTACAGCAACCGTTGCCAAACGTAGGTTATACGGTGAGGTTCAACCTGCACCGTTGTCCTGCAGGAGAAACCATGAATTGTCGACCACCATGAGATTTTCGATAGTTGTTTAGTATTGGCGACAGACCCGTCAGATATGAAGACCCAGTCTCGGAAGAACCTTACCATGATGAAATGACACATGATATTGTGGAAAGAGTTATGCCCCTACCGGAGGAGTATCAGTAAAGGATTCATACCGAAGATATGAGAAGACCGACACCGCCAACCCTAAGGATGAAGTACATGAGTTTTGTCGGAACATAACCATGCTTCTAAGTGTGGTAGCACTCTAGACCATACCGATCCATGGATTTGCTAGAAGACCCCAACCCCTAACCTTTTCATTCTAGCCTCTTCGAATCTCGAGGACGAGATTCATTCTAAGTGTAGGTTTGTAACATCCCAAAATTCTAAATTTTGGAATGTTATATTAAATAAATAACTATGCTTGTTGTCCATTGTTGGTTTGATTGAATGAGTGAAACTGAGTGGAATTTGAAAACTTTTGAAAGTTGAATGAGAGGGAATGAAATGACTTTCCCAAAACTTTCTCCTTTGCCTTTTGGATCTCAATGAATTCAAAATTCATTCCAACACCAAAACCTAGAGTGAAGATGACATGACTTCTTCCATTTTGAAATGGGTAGGGTTTTGGAAAAAGATTTGAATTTCATTTGGGAAGATTTCAAATTCAAAGCTTTATGCAACTCAATGACTTTCATGAGGGAAGATAAAATGACTTCTTCAATTATATGAAATATGAGTTGGAAGTTGAGTAGTATCAAGTTGAAAGTCATTTGAAAGTGCTTTGAAACCCTCTTTCAAAATTTTGAGTTTTGAATTTGAATTCAAACTTTGGCATGTGGGAATCATTTCAAAAACTATGCCTGATAAATACTTGAACCAAAAGTATGAGAGGAGTAAACATGACACTCCAAAAATATCAGAGGAAAACATTGCCAAAGATTTGGATTCAAATCTGAATTTTATTTGAATTTGAAAAAATGGAGTTTTATAAAGTTTGGATTTTGTCTTTGGAAAAATGTTCAAATGATAGGGAATATTCCCCTGATCATTTTGGTATATATATATATGTCCTATATAAAATATTTATAGATATTGTTTTATTTCTGTTTTTGTTTTATTTAAAAAAATAAATTTAAAAAAAAAAACCCCCTCGGGCGCCAGCCAGGCCACCCAGCCCAGCCAGCCGCCTCCCTCCATGACCCAGCGCCAGCCAGCTAGACCGGCCCACAGGGCCCAGCCAGCCAAAGGCTGGCCCAGCTCTCCTCAGCCCCTCCCTTTTGAATCCCTTGGCGAGTCGCCGCTCGCCTCGCCTCTCTCTCTCTCAACTTGCTGAGACCCACCCCTTCTTCCTCCTCACCCGCCCCACGCCCGTCGCCATGGATCGCCGGATCCCGAAGGATCCGGATGCCGATTCCCTCCCCCGATCCCTTTCCTTCCCCGACGAGGCCCCCGCCCTATAAAACCCCCTCCCCGCACCCCGGTCCCCCCCTCGCCCCCTCGCCGGACCTCCTCTCCCTCCCGCTCGTGCTCGCCGGAGCCCGAAGCTCCCTCCGCCGCCAAAGTCGCCGCCGTCGACGCCCTAGCCCTTCCCGAGCTCCCCCGACCCCACCGACCTCCTCCCCGGCCTTCCCCGCACCCGCACGGCGACTCCCCGGAGCTCCCCGGCCTTCAAGCCCCGGCCTTCCGCCGCCGCCCGCCGAGTCCCAGTAAGCCCCGATCCCTCTCCCCCGTCCGATCGTAGATCTACGGCTAAGATTAGAAGCCCCCGAAGGGGTAGATTTTATTTATAAAACCGGCCGGTCCGATCGGTTTAGTTTTTAGTTTAGGTTTTTATTTTAGGCCCGGTTCGTTTAGTTTAAACCTAGGCCCGTTTAGACTAAGTTACATACAGGGCATGATATAGGCCCATTAGGCCTTTTTCTTTTTATTTGATTTTCTGTTTTAGCGAATAGTTTCAGTTTTCAAAAAGTATATCTTTTATTCTGTTTAATATTTTTTAGTGATTCTTTTTTGTTGGATTGCAAATTTTATGTAGTTTCTGAAAATATATATATAGCTATGTTAAAAACAATTAAAAATGCTTTAATATTGTTTTAGCCAGAATAGCAAATCTGCTATAACTTTAGTTAGAAAAATTATTTTTGCATGATTCTTTTTGTCATCACTTTATTTTGGCATTGCCAAACCCTAGAAATTTATTTGGGTATTTTAGGATTAATAAATAATTAGTTTTAGACAGAATCCTCTTAATCCTAATTAATTAACTAGTTCCTGTTTTCCTAATTAATTAATTAGTAAATTAATTTATTTTTAACTTGTGATTAGTTATTCTAGGTTAGTTTCTGTCATTCTAGTAGATGAACTTTTATTTATAATTAATAAAAGTTTTAAATTATTTTTCTTAATAGAAATTGGATTAGGCCTAAAAGGAGTTTTATAATAGCTTTTTAATTAATTCTTTTTGCTCCTAGTTGCTTAGTGAAACCTTTTCTGTTAAGTTAACCTAAAACCATGATTAGTTTATATTAATAAATTTTTATTATATAAAACTATTTTAGTTATTGTTTGGAGTAGGGAAAACTTTGAGTGGCCTTTATTTGAGTTTTTCTTTTGGATTGAGTTTTGGTTGTTTGTTGTGTTATGTTACTTTTGTTATGCTGTGTTATGTGATCCTATTGCTATGTGCTTATTATAGTTATTGTTTGCCTCGGTAGAATTTCCGAGTGCGAAGATTTCTACTACTGAAACCCTAGTTTTTCAAGATCGTCAACCGAGCAAGTTCACTTGACCATGCTTTTCTTACCTATGTTTTATTGCATTTAGTGGCACCATTGCAACCACCCCTCAGTAGTGTTATTGAATCCTTGTAGTTGAGTAGTATGCATGAGGTAGGAACCCATCACCCTGTTACCAAGCCCGGGATGTTTTATTTAAATGCTACGCTATAGTAGACGGGGTTTGGTATGAGTGCACGAGAGTGGTGTGAAGAAGGAGGACTCTACGTCAATGACGACAACTCCATGATGGAATCTGCAAGGACTGCATCTTCAAGACCTCAAGACTTCAAGACTCGAGACAAGAATTCAATACACACTCTTTGGGTGAAGGGCGGTTGTGGGCACCTGGAGAAACCAGTGGTTGGCGGGATGCATGGAGAAGCGCCATGACATCTTGCGGAAAGCTTCACCCAGACTCAAAGAGACGGAAGAATACTTCACGCCCGGAAGCTTACCTGCAACCGCAAGTCATTATGGGCTCTGGCTTGGTTGACCTTAGTTGTGACTCTGGCTGGGACGGTACTAGCAGATGTAGAATGACGGTAGGATTGGATGGGTGCGGACGGTGGTCGAGGAACTCTTTGGAAGACCATGTTTGGTCATCTTGTTCTCAAACACCACGAAGTGCGAGAACGTAAATAGAGGATCGAATCTTGCGGGTAAAGTGTACAAACCTCTGCAGAGGGTTATAACCTAATCGATTAGCCGTGTCCCCGATTACGGACAATTTGAGCATCTGGACTTGGATCTATCTCTAACTCTCAACACCGGATTGATAACTTAAATGTGGGCAACATATGATGAATTTTGGGCTATGAGACATCGGTTGGCGGAACCATGTCATGATAGAAAACTCCTTAGTACAGACTTCATTCTATTCCTTTGATGTAGGTAAAATAAAATCAGCTTTTACATAAACAAAACTCGAATCTGAGCCATAAAGCCATATTGCATATAGTATAGTTTTATCATCTGTTTTCTCATATTGTGATCTTGCGGTACATTCAATGTAATTGACCTACGGCTGCAACGTATCATGTTGCAGATATTTCCTCGACGAGTAAGAGTTACGATCTGAGGTTACGGTCTACACTCAACTTTGCCGATGGCGTTGATGGGACTCCACACCCGCTTGATTGTTTCCGCTGAGTATTATGAGGTATATATCAGTTTTACGTTATTTATGCATGTGATTGCACTTTGATATATACATTGATGTACTGTGTGTGCCAAAGATACTGATCCGAGGATGGCACAAGAATACGAAGGCTTGACCGTCTGAGGTCGGGTCGCTCTGAGAGATGGTATCGAGCACATGTTGACCTGTAGGACGTGACCCTAGAAACCGGAAAAGTCCTTAGGACAGGATATCTCAAAAACTTTATTTACAAAAGACTCTTACTTCTCATCTTTTCTGAATTTATCAAATAGACCCTCTCACCTCAAATAGTTAGAATATACCCCTTATCCTTTGATCACCCGGAGGATCAACTGAAGACGCTCCAAGAAGGATTTGATATCGAGTCTTGATGGCCATTTCAGAGTAAAGAGGATTTCACCATGCGTTGGAAGAATTGCAGCTGCAACAATTGAAGACTCAAGACTTGAAGAATTTGAAGTTCCTGAAGAATTATTTGACCTTTAGAGACCAAACCCTGTTATACACCTACGTTAGATGCGACGATTTGTGAGCTGTCATTTGTTTGATGTTTTCCGACAGCCACAAAGTAAAACTTGTTTCTTCAAAAACCATTGTTTGTATTGTGTGTATATCCCTCCCCACCTCTCTCATATCTCATCCCAAAACTTTTGGACCCCATAGAAGATGAACGAAGTTGGCCTGGTATTCTTCGGACCGATGACTCGGTTGGAGTCCTGAGCTATGGATTCAAAACATGGAGGATCACTTGAGAAGAAAATGATTGCGAGGAAGAATGAAGTATCTTACGCTCTTCAGTACTTGGAAGGAAGTGCTGCAACCTGGTGGAAAATGCATCAAGCCATACAAGGAGTAATTGGTGCACGAAGTTGGGAGGAATGCAAGAAGACCTGTTGAGATCACGTCTCATCCGAAGCACCATGATACACCAAGAAATAAACCTTGTGCCTGCAAGATTTGCGGAGAAATAGGACACACCAGGAGGAACACAAGGATGGATACCCTCCTTGTGAGGAAAATCACTCACCAAGAATGCCCGATTAGGCAGGTTACTTGTTCCCTGTGTGAAGGAAATACACACTACCCTGCTCAATGTCAGATTTACCCCAAGGTACAAGAAGTTATGAAGCAGCAGAAAGAAGCCCGCAGGAAAAATTTAGAAGAACTTGTGATGAAGGAAGTTATTGAAGACCCTGATGGTGAAGGCCTAAACAGATTTTTCGCACAAGCCTGCTATTCATGTGGAGAAGAAGGACATTTTCAGAGTATTGCATGAAGGAAAGCCAAGAGTATCTCGGAGACTTCCCGACAGCAGAAGTGAACTTTGACCCTCAGGAAATAGAAGCTCTGATCATTACGGAGAAATCCAAGAAGAGAAGACGAAGGCATCTTCAGAACAACCCAATTTCTGCAGAAAAGGACCTGAGTCATATCACTTGTTACAGGTGCAAGGATTTAGGTCATTACGCTAGTAAATGTCCAGAGAAGAAGCCAAGAGCCCAAAGAGTAGACACCATCTCCAAGAAGCCCAAAGACTTATCGAAAGTTATTTGTTTTCGCTGCAAGGAAGCAGGACATTATGCTACCAAATGTCCCGACAAGATGAAAGTCGGAGCTGAGTAGTTGGAACTTTGATATTGGTAGTAAGAAGCAATTTCATTTTTATGAGTTTGATGAGTTGAGTTATGTAATGGGTGCTCAAAGATTGTAATGAATGCATGAATCAATAAAGTTAAGGTGTGATGATTTCATATGTTGAATTTTATGAGTTGTTACTCCATGAACAAAGAGTTTTGACCATTTTCAAGGATATGAGAAAAATATGGTCTATGGAAGAATTTGTGCATTTAAGGGTGGTAGTACCACTGTGAGGACACTTGACCCATGGAAATGATAATGATATTCCACGGAGTGAAGTTTGGACAAAATAAGTTGGAGTTTTGTTTTGATATGATGGTATGAAGAAAGCAGTACTCTTGGATTTAAGGAGGTGTAACATGAGAGTTACTCCAAGGATGAGCTAAAGCTACACTAGTGTTGAAGTGGGCCATGACCCACAGGCCCAAGAATTGATAAGGATCAAGTACCCACTGGAGAAAGAAATTTTGGGAAGACTGCGATTTGATCAGCAGACGTTTCATAGGAGATTACGTAAAAACCTAAGAGTTGTGAAGAACGATAGATGTTTTGTTCAGCTTGCAGAATCAATGGATTTACTCGAACCCAGTTCGTCAACAAAAGAAATTCTGCAATGCTTGTGAGTATGCCCAAGTGTTAGAATACGTGATTCACTGTTTACGTATGTGGTAATGATTCAAGTACGGGATGGATTGGCCCCCATACCGAAGACTTCTATCATGAACTATCATATGTTGATGGAAAATCAGAGAGCCTTGAAAACCTTAGAAGAGTGTCGACGCGATAAGCCATAAAACCATAAAATGGTAGGACGATGGAACCCCATTACAGCAACCGTTGCCAAACGTAGGTTATACGGTGAGGTTCAACCTGCAGACCCGTTTCCTGCAGGAGAAACCATGAATTGTCGACCACCATGAGATTTTCGATAGTTGTTTAGTATTGGCGGCAGACCGTCGAGATATGAAGACCCAGTCTCGGAAGAACCTTACCATGATGAAATGACACATGATATTGTGGAAAGAGTTATGCCCCTCTGAGGAGTATCGATAAAGGATTCATACCGAAGATATGAGAAGACCGACACCGCCAACCCTAAGGATGAAGTACATGAGTTTTGTCGAACATAACCATGCTTCTAAGTGTGGTAGCACTCTAGACCATACCGATCCATGGATTTGCTAGAAGACCCCAACCCCTAACCTTTTCATTCTAGCCTCTTCGAATCTCGAGGACGAGATTCATTCTAAGTGTGGTAGGTTTGTAACATCCCAAAATTCTAAATTTTGGAATGTTATATTAAATAAATAACTATGCTTGTTGTCTGATTGTTGGTTTGATTGAATGAGTGAAACTGAGTGGAATTTGAAAACTTTTGAAAGTTGAATGAGAGGGAATGAAATGACTTTCCCAAAACTTTCTCCTTTGCCTTTTGGATCTCAATGAATTCAAAATTCATTCCAACACCAAAACCTAGAGTGAAGATGACATGACTTCTTCCATTTTGAAATGGGTAGGGTTTTGGAAAAGATTTGAATTTCATTTGGGAAGATTTCAAATTCAAAGCTTTATGCAACTCAATGACTTTCATGAGGGAAGATAAAATGACTTCTTCAATTATATGAAATATGAGTTGGACGTTGAGTAGTATCAAGTTGAAAGTCATTTGAAAGTGCTTTGAAACCCTCTTTCAAAATTTTGAGTTTTGAATTTGAATTCAAACTTTGGCATGTGGGAATCATTTCAAAAACTATGCCTGATAAATACTTGAACCAAAAGTATGAGAGGAGTAAACATGACACTCCAAAAATATCAGAGGAAAACATTGCCAAAAGATTTGGATTCAAATCTGAATTTTATTTGAATTTGAAAAAAATGGAGTTTTATAAAGTTTGGATTTTGTCTTTGGAAAAATGTTCAAATGATAGGGAATATTCCCCTGATCATTTTGGTATATATATATATGTCCTATATAAAATATTTATAGATATTGTTTTATTTCTGTTTTGTTTTATTTAAAAAATAAATTTTAAAAAAAACCCCTCGGGCCAGCCAGCCACCCCAGGCCCAGCCAGCGCCGCCTCCTCCATGACCCAGCGCCAGGCCCAGCTAGACCGGCCACTGGGGCCAGCCCGGCCAGCCGAGCTGGCCCAGCTCTCCCTCACCCCTCCTGAATCCCTTGGCGCCGGTCGCCCACTTCGCCTCGCCTCTCTCTCTCTCTCTCACCGTGGGACCCACCCCTTCTTCCTCCCCCGCCCCACGCCACGCCGCGCGGATCGCCGGATCCCGAAGGATCCGGGATGCCGATTCCCTCCCCCGATCCCCTTCCTTCCCCGACGAGGCCCCCGCCCTATAAAACCCCCTCCCCGCACCCCGTTCCCCCCCCCCCTCGCCCCTCGCCGGACCTCCTCTCCCTCCCGCTCGTGCTCATGGGAGCCCAGCTCCCTCCGCCCGCCAAAGTCGCCGCCGTCGACGCCCTAGCCCTCCCGAGCTCCCCGACCCCACCGAACTCCTCACCGGCCTTCCCACTTTCCCTTTGCGACTCCCGGAGCTCCCCGGCCTTCAAGCCCCAGCCTTGCTTCCGCCGCCCGCCGCCCGCCGTCAGCCGAGTCCCAGTAAGCCCCAAGATCCCTCTCCCCGTCCGATCGTAGATCTACGGCTAAGATTAGAAGCCCCCGAAGAATAGATTTTATTTATAAAACCGCCGGTCCGATCGGTTTAGTTTTAGTTTAGGTTTTTATTTTAGGCCGGTTCGTTTAGTTTAAACCTAGGCCCGTTTAGACTAAGTTACATACAGGGCACAAAGATAGGCCCATTAGGCCTTTTTCTTTTATTTGATTTTCTGTTTTAGCGAATAGTTTCAGTTTTCAAAAAGTATATCTTTTATTCTGTTTAATATTTTTGAGTGATTCTTTTTTTGTTGGATTGCAAATTTTATGTAGTTTCTGAAAAATATATATATAGCTATGTTAAAAACAATTAAAAATGCTTTAATATTGTTTTTAGCCAGAATAGCAAATCTGCTATAACTTTAGTTAGAAAAATTATTTTGCATGATTCTTTTGTCATCACTTTATTTTGGCATTGCCAAACCCTAGAAATTTATTTGGGTATTTTAGGATTAATAAATAATTAGTTTTAGACAGAATCCTCTTAATCCTAATTAATTAACTAGTTCCTGTTTTCCTAATTAATTAATTAGTAAATTAATTTATTTTTAACTTGTGATTAGTTATTCTAGGTTAGTTTCTGTCATTCTAGTAGATGAACTTTTATTTATAATTAATAAAAGTTTTAAATTATTTTTCTTAATAGAAATTGGATTAGGCCTAAAAGGAGTTTTATAATAGCTTTTTAATTAATTCTTTTTGCTCCTAGTTGCTTAGTGAAACCTTTTCTGTTAAGTTAACCTAAAACCATGATTAGTTTATATTAATAAATTTTTATTATATAAAACTATTTTAGTTATTGTTTGGAGTAGGGAAAACTTTGAGTGGCCTTTATTTGAGTTTTTCTTTTGGATTGAGTTTTGGTTGTTTGTTGTGTTATGTTACTTTTGTTATGCTGTGTTATGTGATCCTATTGCTATGTGCTTATTATAGTTATTGTTTGCCTCGGTAGAATTTCCTGAGTGCGAAGATTTCTACTACTGAAACCCTAGTTTTTCAAGATCGTCAACCGTGCAAGTTCACTTGACCATGCTTTTCTTACCTATGTTTTATTGCATTTCGTGGCACCATTGCAACCACCCCTCAGTAGTGTTATTGAATCCTTGTAGTTGAGTAGTATGCATGAGGTAGGAACCCATCACCCTGTTACCAAGCCCGGGATGTTTTATTTAAATGCTACGCTATAGTAGACGGGGTTTGGTATGAGTGCACGAGAGTGGTGTGAAGAAGGAGGACTCTACGTCAATGACGACAACTCCATGATGGAATCTGCAAGGACTGCATCTTCAAGACCTCAAGACTTCAAGACTCGAGACAAGAATTCAATACACACTCTTGGGTGAAGGACGGTTGTGACGGGCACCTGGAGAAACCAGTGGTTGGCGGGATGCATGGAGAAGCGCCATGACATCTTGCGGAAAGCTTCACCCAGACTCAAAGAGACGGAAGAATACTTCACGCCCGGAAGCTTACATGCAACCGCAAGTCATTATGGGCTCTGGCTTGGTTGACCTTAGTTGTGACTCTGGGTGGGGCGGTACTAGCAGATGTAGAATGACGGTAGGATTGGATGGGTACCGGACGGTGGTCGAGGAACTCTTTGGAAGACCATGTTTTGGTCATCTTGTTCTCAAACACCACGAAGTGCGAGAACGTAAATAGAGGGATCGAATCTTGCGGGTAAAGTGTACAAACCTCTGCAGAGGGTTATAACCTAATCGATTAGCCGTGTCCCCGATTTACGGACAATTTGAGCATCCGGACTTGGATCTATCTCGGAACTCTCAACACCGGATTGATAACTTAATTGTGGGCAACATATGATGAATTTTGGGCTATGAGACATCGGTTGGCGGAACCATGTCATGATAGAAAACTCCTTAGTACAGACTTCATTCTATTCCTTTGATGTAGGTAAAATAAAATCAGCTTTTACGCAAACAAAACTTCGAATCTGAGCCATAAAGCCATATTGCATATAGTATAGTTTTATCATCTGTTTTCTCATATTGTGATCTTGCCGGTACATTCAATGTCTTGACCTACACGGCTGCAACGTATCATGTTGCGAGATATTTCCTCGACGAGTAAGAGTTACGATACAGGGTTACGGTCTACACTCAACCTGCCGATGGCGTTGATGGGACTCCACACCCGTTTGATTGTTTCCGCTGAGTATTATGAGGTATATATCAGTTTTACGTTATTTATGCATGTGATTGCACTTTGATATATACATTGATGTACTGTGTGTGCCAGCATACTGATCCAGGGATGGCACAGTAACACAGAGGCTTGACCGTCTGAGGTCGGGTCGCTACAACGGTTAAGTCTAAACCGTACTAAGGGCCCCATCTTCGGAGGCATTTATGCTTCACGCCTAACTGAATATTTTGAAATACCTATTAGGCATGAGAAGAAAGAGGAAACATTATTGCCCCGTGCTTATTTAGACTATAAGAGTATGCCAGCGCATGATTTTCTTGTTAAGAGTCGTGAAGGGGAGCTCAAATATAAATTGTACTTTGATAAACATCACCCTGAGACTATTACTTTGCCTGCTTCCTCTTTGTTTAACTTGTCTACAGGTCCTTACATTGTTCCGTGGGCGGCTGTTCAAGCCTATCGGAATCCTGCACCAGCCCCGGAACTAGAGCCACAAGATGAGCCCCCACGACTATCAGTTTATTCTTGGGATCCAGAGGAGGTTGCCACCGGTGGCGATCGAGTCCTCTTCATCACATTATGATCCCAACTATTCCTCATCGCATGATCGACCCGGCTACAACTACGGGTATCCCCTGTGCTATCCTCGGCAATAGACCAACTTAGGCCAAAAGCCTAAGCTTGGGGGAAATGTATTTCTCACCGACATTACATTCATGTTCACACACACTCATTGCAAGATGTCGGTGCTCATACTCTTTGACCGTAATATCCATGCTAGTTTATTTTTCTTTTTTCCTGCTTTCTTCTTGTGTGTTTAATAAACCTTAGAAAAAACCAAAAAATTAGTAGTAGTTTATTTTTCCTGCTGTAGTAGTAATAATTAAAAAGAAAACCCAAAATATTTCTCGTTCTTCTTTTGCTTGTTGGGAGCTTTCCCGTGTAAATAGTTTTATTTCCTTTCTTTTCTTTGGGGGTGAGGAGAACACCATGATTAAATTGTTGTAGTGGCTCTTATATGCATCATTGTTGATTTAACCAAGAGCCCATATTGCCTTGTCTTCTCCTGTTTATTGAATGCTCGCAGATTCCAGTTTAGTCCAATGCACGTGCACTCTTATTATTATTCACACCGTTCAGTTGTGCAAGTGAAAGGCAATTATGATGACATATATGATGGACTGACTGAGATGGGAAAAGATGGTATGAACTCGACCTCTTTTGTTTTTGTAAATATGATGAGTCCATCATTCTTAATTCAGCTTATTATGAATAAACATGTTTGCAATGACAATTAGAGATCATAGTTGCTTGTGCCATGCTTGATTAGCTATGAGTTATAATGGTTTACCTTGCGTGCCAACATGCTATTGAGATGATTATGATGTGGTATGATAGGGTGGTATCCTCCTTTGTATGATTTAAGTGACTTGACTTGGCACATGTTCACGCATGTAGTTGAAACAAATCAACATAGCCTTCACGATATTTATGTTCATGGTGGATTATATCCTACTCATGCTTGTATTCGATGTTTATTAATTTTAATGCATGTTCATGACTGTTGTCGCTCTCTAGTAGGTCGCTTCCCAGTCTTTTGCTAGCCTTCACTTGTACTAAGCGGGAATACTGCTTGTGCATCCAATCCCTTAAACCACAAAGTTATTCCACATGAGTCCGCTATACCTTCCTATATGTGGTATCTACCTGCCGTTCCAAGTAAATTTGTATGTGCCAAACTCTAAACCTTCAAATGAACATTCTGTTTTGCATGCTCTAATAGCTCATATATCAACTAGTGCTGCCCTTATCTTCCGTGTTAGGCGGGTTATTCTCAACAGGAGTGGACTCCGCTCCTCACTCACGAGAAAATGGCTGGTCACCGGGATGCCCAGTCCCATGCTTTATGCAAACTGAATCAAAATAATTGCAAACAAAACTCCCCACAGGACCCGTTGAATGTTGGAGGCACTACGTTGTTTCGAAGCGAGCCATGGATTGATGCTTGTGCAGGAGGGGGAGTATAAAATTTACCATTTTGTTTGGGAACCGCCTATAATTTGTTTAGCATGGAAGATATCGTCATCTCTTAGTTGTTATGTTGACAATGAAACTATGCCGCTCAAAATATAATTAATCTCTATTTCAAAATCGAGCTCTGGCACCTCTACAAATCCCTGCTTCCCTCTGCGAAGGGCCTATCTATTTACTTTTATATTGAGTCATCACCCTCTTATTAAAAAGCACTAGCTGGAGAGCACAGCTGTCATTTGCATTCATTAATGTTAGTTTATATCGGGTATGACTGTGATTGGATCTCTTTTACCATGAATTACAATGTCTAGTCAGTCCTTGATCTTTGAAGGTGCTCTGCATTTATGTTTTGCCGTCTCAGAAAGGGCTAGCGAGATACCATCTTGTTATATGATATTATGATTGTTTTGAGAAAGTGTTGTCATCCAAGATTATTATTATGACTTGCTAGCTGATTATGCCATTGATATGAGTAAATATGAGACACAGGAATTATTGCAAATGTGGTTAGTTATAATATTTGCTGAAAACTTGAATGTTGGCTTGACATATTTACAACAACAAAAGCAAACAGAGTTTGTAAAAGTTTTTCTTTTTCTCTTTCAGTTTGTCAACTTAATTGCTTGAGGACAAGCAAGGGTTTAAGCTTGGGGGAGTTGATACGTCTCCGTCGTATCTACTTTTCCAAACACTTTTGCCCTTGTTTTGGACTCTAACTTGTATGATTTGAATAGAACTAACCCGGACTGACGCTGTTTTCAGCAGAATTGCCATGATGTTGTTTTATGTGCAGAAAACAAAAGTTCTCGGAATGACCTAAAACTCCACGGGATGTCTTATAAAAAATAATAAAAAATCCTCGCCAAAGATGAAGACCAGGGGGCCCACACCCTGTCCACGAGGGTGGGGGGCATGCCCCCCCTAGGGCGCGCCCCCTACCTCGTGGGCCCCATGGAGACCCTCCAACGCCAACTCCAACTCCATATATTGGCTTTCGGGGAGAAAAAATCAGAGAGAAAGTTTCATCGCGTTTTACGATACGGAGCCGCCAAGCCCTAATCTCTCTCGGGAGGGCTGATCTGGAGTCCGTTCGGGCTCTGGAGAGGGGATTCGTCGCCGTCGTCATCATGAACCATCCTCCGTCACCAATTTCATGATGCTCACCACCGTGCGTGAGTAATTCCATCGTAGGCTTGCTGGACGGTGATGGGTTGGATGAGATTTATCATGTAATCGAGTTAGTTTTGTTAGGGTTTGATCCCTAGTATCCACTATGTTTTGAGATTGATGTTGCTATTACTTTGCCATGCTTAATGCTTGTCACTTGGGCCCGAATGCCATGATTTCAGATCTGAACCTATTATGTTTTCATGAATATATGTGTGTTCTTGATCCTATCTTGCAAGTCTATAGTCACCTACTATGTGTTATGATCCGGCAACCACGAAGTGACAATAATCAGGACCACTCCCGGTGATGACCATAGTTTGAGGAGTTCATGTATTCACTATATGTTAATGCTTTGTTCCGGTTCTCTATTAAAAGGAGGCCTTAATATCCCTTAGTTTCCAATAGGACCCCGCTGCCACGGGAGGGTAGGACAAAAGATGTCATGCAAGTTCTTTTCCATAAGCACGTATGACTATTCACGGAATATATGCCTACATTACATTGATGAACTGGAGCTAGTTACATGTCACCCTATGTTATGACTATTACATGACGAACCGCATTCGACATAATTATCCATCATCGATCCGGTGCCTCTGAGCTTTCCATATCTGGTTCACGCTTATTTACTTTTCCGTTGCTCTTTGTTACAATCACTACAAAATACCAAAAACGTTACTTTTGCCGTCTTTACTTTTATTACCGTTACCACCACTATCATATTACTTTGCTACTAAACACTTTGCTGCAGATACTAAGTTTCCAGGTGTGGTTGAATTGACAACTCAGCTGCTAATACTTGAGAATATTCTTTGGCTCCCCTTGTATCGAATCAATAAATTTGGGTTGAATACTCTACCCTCGAAAACTGTTGGGATCCCCTATACTTCTGGGTTATCATGCCCCCACTCGTTCCCTCTCGATTTTATCTCGGGGTCCGGAGATATATTGAAAGAGGACTACGGTGGGTACATGCGAATGATACTCGGCGGAATGTTCAAATGAGGCATGCGGGAGGATGGACTCGACTGGAGGGCGACATGATCGATGGAGAAGAGGGTTGGAGAGGAATGAGAGATAAGCAAACACCACATGATTATACTTGAACGGCTCAAATAAACAATAAGTTGTCTCGCTTGGCCTACATAGTGAAAGGCCTAATGTGCAACGCGGAGCACTTACGCTCGAATATGGCCGGGAAAACAGGGAAACCGACATGTGGGGCACACCCGTCGGGACGACATAGCGCAGACTAGTCCAATGGAGGAGCTGGCCCACGACCTCCTCGCCACCGACAACCGTTCATGTGGGTCGTTGGGGCCAACAATGGTGCGCAGCTCCAGCACCGCCTCTGGACACGGCGACCGCGGTGAGCGACACACTCATATCGTCGCTAGACACGGTCGGTTTCAGTGTGCCGAGGGTGGCGTTAGTGATGTGGCACGACCAACGGTATGTTTGGTTTGTGCCCAAGGTTGCCCCATCAAAGCATTGGGTAGCCAAAATTTTGGTTGAGGTATTGGTTGCCCATGATTTGGCCGACATTGGCAAGAAAAATGAACTAGAGTTGGCTAGAGTTCATTGGCATGCCAAAGAAATGGAAACCATCCAAACAAAGACCAATCTTTGGGTCATGACCAAAATTTTGGTTGAGGTATTGGTTGCCCATGATTTGGCCGACATTGGCAAGAAAAATGAACTAGAGTTGGCTAGAGTTCATTGGCAATGCCAATAAAATGGCAACCATCCAAACAAAGACCAATCTTTGGGTCATGACCAAAATTTTAGTAAGGTGCATCGCCACAATCCAAACACACCCCAACACCCGGCTCGTCGAGGATGCAGGCGCCACGACGCCGTCCAGCGGAGTGGTGTAGCGCGCCAACTGCATCCTATGGACCTGAGACCATGCCGGGTCGTCTTGCTTTTGAATGACATGCAGGGATCGCATGTGAGCAAAGGGCATCTCCAACGTTACACGACCGTAGCTGACTACCCCGCACACCAAAACCCTCGTCCCTCGCGCTGTCGCATGCGCGCCCCAGCCGGCGCCAGCTGCCCGCATTCATGCCGTCCATTCGTATATCGTCGTTAAGAGGCTCGGTGCCCGAGGAACCAACTCCGGTGACTTAATGACGCACCCGGACGCTTGGCCTCACTGGAATGCGTTACTTAAAGCAGCAACGCCCAGCTAACCTCCACACCATAGCGCATCGTCCTCCTACCTGGCACCACATCTTCCATGACCGCAAGTGCTTGTCTTCGGGGATGAAGCTCGAGGTCGCCGCCCTCGCTCAAGTCGCCTCTCGCGGCGCTTAATAGCAGCGTGGCAGACGCGAACGCGACCGCACAATGGCCGGTCCGTATCCCGTGTTCTACTCTTCCTCGCCGGAGACCGCACCTTCACTTCACGGGTCTTGAACCCCGCCCCCGTACATAGAGATCGCAGATGGAGGACGTCGGTCGCCGCCGTAGAATAGGTTTAAGGTCGGGTTTCTTTTATTTTTCTGTCCTATAAAAGTTCGAAATGTAATGAAAATCTGCCGTGTTTGCATTAATCTCGGCCGGTGTATATGAACTTTCACAATAATATACATATTGTAGGAGTACTAGCAAGATGCTCGTGCGTTGCACGGAAGATCAAGATCTTGTGGGAGAAAAGGATGAGCGAGGGAAAGCCTTATCTGCAAATGTCGAGAGGAGTCTTGGTACATTGTCATAGTTTCCTTCCTATCCGTTAGATATATATCGAACGTCCTATATTGCAGGATGACAGGCACACCATCATCACCAACTCTTCTTTTTATTGAACCGAGACAAATCTAACATGCGAAGTAAAATAAACACATAGGGTCTATACATACACAAATTATCTTAGGCACTCCAATAGTACGTCCACTACACATTCACGCATTTCACATCTTTCTACATCTACGGGAACCTACGAAAGGGTTAACGTAAATTGCCTCGCTCTCCTCCCCTGATTTTTATGGTGGTGGGCCCCTCCCTCCCCCCAATCTACAATCAACAGCTCACACGTTTCACATTACATTAATTACGTAACTGGGATTACGTAGGTTTAGCATTACTCATCCTAAAAAACCCAACTAAGCCAACGTCCCAGCATATCGCGCGGGAAAAGACCCGGCCGTGCCGTTTTAGTCGGGATTACCGGATTACTACTAGTAGTATCGATGGATCGCGCAGAGCAATAATTTTTTTGAGGGGGCGAAGCAGCTAGTTTAAAAGGAAGAAAGGCGGTACACTCACAGCACTCCTGTCGCGGTCGTATTGCACCCCACACACGTTCGGTCCTGCACACGGCTCATGCAAACGGAACGCGCTTTGGCTTGCCTCTTCACTGACACGTGGGATTGCACTTGGAGAAACCGACCATCGCCAAACTCCCCGCCCACCGCGAAAATCCTCCCCACACACACCCAAAATTCCCCCAAATCCGATTCAACCGCCCTTCGGCCAACTAGCCAATAATATTCCCCAAACCCCCACCCCCACATTCCCCCTCCACACCATTCACTCCGCCCAAGCAGCCCACCCCGCCGCATAGATACGTCGGCGCCGCGCTTCGGCGATCCTCTCGCTCGTACAGTACGCTCTCGTAGACTGCCGTCCTCTAGCCGGGCCGCCACTGTGGCTATGTTCTTGTGGAGGCGCACGGCGGTCAGCGCCGCCACCGCCGGCGACGTTCGTGTGGAGACGCACGGCGGTCAGCTTCTCCCATGGTACGCGCATTCTAGACTGAGGCCCCGTTTATGTCGGTGTAGCGCTGAATGTGAGCTGAAAGACGTTGTTAATCTCAGTGTTTACCGAAGTATACTGTCAATATGCTCTGCTTAAGAATCTTCCTTGCCCTGTTCTGCACTCAATTTGCTTAGCTGAGATGGCATGCCAAGGTCGATTAGTTGCTAAAATATCCTGCCATATATTTATTGTGACGTAGATTGCCATGGTCTAGTAGCCAATCTGTTAGGTGAAATAGCTCTACACCGTTTATACTCGATCTTTGTTGTTGTGATGGCCTTGATAGTTCGATGGCTGTGTGCTTAGCCTCATTATTTCTTTGAAACAGCCTGCCATAATTTGGCACTCAAATCTGTTTGCTGAATTAGCTTTACATATGTTTACGTTACTTAGATCTGCTTTCGTCCAAATATCTTGCCATAGCTTTAGACATCGACCTAGGTATTTTTTTTCTGGACTTCATAAAAAAGCATATATGTTTTTCTGTAATATCTAGTAGAAGAACTAATTTGTATGTCTAATGAGATGGACAAGACTTGGATAACTTCGCTCAAAGATTCTCCGCTGCATATGTCGAGGGTTGAAAACTTCATGAACTTTATCGAGCTGAGTACGATGGTCCGAAATCAGATGTGCTCTGCCCGTATAGCAGTTGTATGAATTCAGTTACAAGGCCCGATCAATCGTGCAAAATCATCTACACTTGTATGGGATGTTGGTCACATATACTAGGTGGGTTCATCATGGTGAAGCTGTGAACGTCAATGTTATTGACTATGTGGAAGCAGCAGATCACCATCTTGATCTGCCTAATGCTCACTTGGAAGAGGAGGAGGAGGTGATGGTGGCGGAGCTAGTGAGTTTGACCAACTTTGAAACAATGCTACGAAATGCTCGTGCATTCAGTGAACTTTCACCTGCAGAAGAAAAATGGTGGGCCCGCATGTTGGAAATGCAACGTTGCTGTCACCCCAGGAAATAAGTGAAGGAAATATGCCCTAGAGGCAATAATAAAGTTATTAGTTATTTCCTTATATCATGAAATGTTTATTATTCATGCTAGAATTGTATTAACCGGAAACATAATACATGTGTGAATACATAGAGAAACAGAGTGTCACTAGTATGCCTCTACTTGACTAGCTCGTTGATCAAAGATGGTTAAGTTTACTAGCCATAGACATGAGTTGTCATTTGATTAACGGGATCACATCATTAGGAGAATGATGTGATTGACTTGACCTACTCCGTTAGCTTAGCACTTGATCGTTTAGTATGTTGCTATTGCTTTCTTCATGACTTATACATGTTCCTATTACTATGAGATTATGCAACTCCCGTTTACCGGAGGAACACTTTGTGTGCTACCAAACGTCTAGCGTAATCGGGTGATTATAAAGGTGCTCTACAGGTGTCTCCGAAGGTACTTGTTGGGTTGGCGTATTTCGAGATTAGGATTTGTCACTCCGATTGTCAGAGAGGTATCTCTGGGCCCACTCGGTAATGCACATCACTATAAGCCTTGCAAGCATTGCAACCAGTGAGATAGTTGCGGGATGATGTATTACGAAATGAGTAAAGAGACTTGCCGGTAACGATATTGAACTAGGTATTGAGATACCGACGATCGAATCTCGGGCAAGTAACATACCGATGACAAAGGGAACAACGTATGTTGTTATGCGGTCTGACCGCTAAAGATCTTAGTAGAATATGTAGGAGCCAATATGGGCATCTAGGTCCTGCTATTGGTTATTGACAAGAGAGGTGTCTCGGTCATATCTACATAGTTCTCGAACCCGTAGGGTCCATACGCTTAATGTTAGATTGTGATATAGTACTATGAGTTATGTATGTTGGTGATCGAACGTTGTTCGGAGTTTTGGATGAGATCACAGATATGACGAGGAACTCCGGAATGGTCCGGAAGTAAAGATTGATATGTGGATAGTAGTGTTTGATCTCCGGAAGGGTTTCGGAATTCACAGGAAGGGTTCCGGATGTTTCCCGAAATGTTTGGGCATGAGAACACTTTATTTGGACCAAAGGGGAAAGCCCGCAAGGCTTTTGGAAAGTGCAAAAGGAAGTTTTGCGGAGACCAGAGGCTAGGCATGGGAACCACGGCATCTAGGGTGAGCAGCCGGGAACCCTGGCCTCTAGCCCAGAGTCCGAGAAGGACTCTTCCTTTCGGGTGAAACCGACTTTGAGGAGGCTTTTACTCCAAGTTTCGACCCCAGGGCTCAAGATATAAATAGAGGGGTAGGGATAGCACCCAAGATAGATCAAGAAACACCAAGTCGTGTGCCGGCAACCCCGTCTCCTCTAGTTTATCCTCCGTCATAGTTTTCGTAGTGCTTAGGCGAAGCCCTGCGAAGATTGTTCTTCACCAACACCGTCCACCACGCGTCGTGCTGCGGAACTCATCTACTACTTAGCCCCTCTTGCTAGATCGAGAAGGCGAGGGCGTCCGAGCCGAATGTGTGCGTAACTTCGGAGCCAGGTTTTATGCGTTGATGTTATATGCACGAGTAGAACACAAGTGAGTTGTGGGCGATACAAGTCATACTGCTTACCAGCTTGTCATACTTTGGTTCGGTGATATTGTTGGATGAAGCGGCCCGGACTGACATTATGCGTAGGCTTACGCGAGACTGGTTCTACCGACGTGCTTTGCACACAGGTGGCTGGCGGGTGTCAGTTTCTCCAACTTTAGTTGAACCGAGTGTGGCTACGCCCGATCCTTGCGAAGGTTAAAACAGCACCAACTTGACAAACTATCGTTGTGGCTTTGATGCGTAGGTAAGAACGGTTCTTGCTAAGCCCGTAGCAGCCACGTAAAACTTGCAACACAAAGTAGAGGATGTCTAACTTGTTTTTGCAGGGCATGTTGTGATGTGATATGGTCAAGACATGATGCTAAATTTTATTATATGAGATGATCATGTTTTGTAACAAAGTTATCGGCAACTGGTAGGAGCCTTATGGTTGTCGCTTTATTGTATGCAGTGCAATCGCCCTGTAATGCTTTACTTTATCACTAAGCGGTAGCAATAGTCGTAGAAGCATAAGATTGGCGAGACGACAACGATGCTACGATAGAGATCAAGGTGTCGCACCGGTGACGATGGCGATCATGCAGGTGCTTCGGAGATGGAGATCACAAGCACAAGATGATGATGGCCATATCATATCACTTATATTGTTGCATGTGATGTTTATCTTTTATGCATCTTATCTTGTTTTGATTGACGGTAGCATTATAAGATGATCTCTCACTAAATTCAAGATAAAAGTGTTCTCCCTGAGTATGCACTTTGTTGCCAAAGTTAAATGGTGCCCGGACACCACGTGATGATCGGGTGTGATAAGCTCTCGTCCATCTACAACGGATGCAAGCCAGTTTTGCACGCAGAATACTCGGGTTAAACTTGACGAGCCTAGCATATGCGAGATATGGCCTCGGAACACTTGAGACCGAAAGGTCGGCGTGAATCATATAGTAGATATGATCAACATAATGATGTTCACCATTGAAAGCTACTCCATTTCACGTGATGATCGGTTATGGTTTAGTTGATTTGGATCACGTGATCACTTAGAGGATTAGAGGGATGTCTTTCTAAGTAGGAGTTCTTAAGTAATATGATTAATTGAACTTAAATTTATCATGAACTTAGTACCTAATAGTATCTTGCTTGTCTATGTTTGATTGTAGATAGATGGCCGGTATTGTTGTTCCGTTGAATTTTAATGTGTTCCTTGAGAAAGAAAAGTTGAAAGATGATGGTAGCAATTACACGGACTGGGTCCGTAACTTGAGGATTATCCTCATTGCTACACAGAAGAATTACGTCCTGGAAGCACCGCTGGGTGCCAAGCCTGCTGCAGGAGCAACACCAGATGTTATGAGCGTCTAGCGAGCAAAGCTGATGACTACTCAATAGTTCGATGTGCCATGCTACGACTTAGAATCGGGACTTCAACGGCGTTTTGAGCGTCATGGAGCATATGAGATGTTCCAGGAGTTGAAGTTAATATTTCAAGCAAATGCCGGATTGAGAGATATGAAGTCTCCAATAAGTTTTATAGCTGCAAGATGGAGGAGAATAGTTACATTAGTGAGCATATACTCGGGATGTGCGGGTATAATAATCACTTGATTCAACTGGGAGTTAATCTTCTGGATGATAGCGTCATTGACAAAATTCTCCAATCACTGCCACCAAGCTACAAGAGCTTCGTGATGAACTATAACATGCAAGGGATGGACAAGACGATTCCTAAGCTCTTCGCAATGCTAAAAGCTGCGGAGGTAGAAATCAAGAAAGAACATCAAGTGTTGATGGTCAACAAGACCACTAGTTTCAAGAAAAAGGGCAAGGGAAAGCAGGGTAACTTCAAGAAGAATGGAAAGCAAGTTGCTGCTCAGGAGAAGAAACCCAAGTCTGGACCTAAGCATGAAACTGAGTGCTTCTGCTGCAAGCAGACTGGTCACTGGAAGCAGAACTGCCCCAAGTATTTGGCGGATAAGAAGGATGGCAAGGTGAACAAAGGTATATGTGATATACATGTTATTGATGTGTACCTTACCAGAGCTCACGGTAGCACTTGGGTATTTGATACTGGTTCCGTTGCTAATATTTGCAACTCGAAGCAGGGACTACGGATTAGCGAACAACGGCCAGGGCGAGGTGACGATGCGGCGTGGGAAATGGTTCCAAAGTCGATGTGATCGCATGATCGTACGCTACCTCTACATCTACCTTGAGATTAGTTTTAGACCTAAATAATTGTTATTTGGTGCCAGCGTTGAGCATGAACATTATATCTGGATCTTATTTGATGCGAGACGGTTATTCATTTACATCAGAGAATAATGGTTGTTCTATTTATATGAGTAATATCTTTTATGGTCATGCACCCTTGAAGAGTGGTCTATTTTTGATGAATCTCGATAGTAGTGATACACATACTCATAATGTTGAAGCCAAAAGATGCAGAGTTGATAATGATAGTGCGACTTATTTGTGGCACTGCCATTTAGGTCATATTGGTGTAAAGCGCATGAAGAAACTCCATACTGATGGACTTTTGGAACCACTTGATTATGAATAACTTGGTACTTGCGAACCGTGCCTCATCGGCAAGATGACTAAAAGCGTCGTTCTTGATTACTATGGAGAGAGCAACAGATTTGTTGGAAATCATACATACGGATGTATGTGGTCCGATGAATGTTGAGGCTCGTGGCGGATATCGTTATTTTCTCACCTTCACACGGATGATTTAAGCAGATATGGGTATATCTACTTAATGAAGCATAAGTCTGAAAAATTTGAAAAGTTCAAAGAATTCCAGAGTGAAGTTGAAAATCATCATAACAAGAAAATAAAGGTTCTCTGATCTGATCGTGGAGGAGAATATTTGAGTTACGAGTTTGGTCTACATTTGAAACAATGCAGAATAGTTTCGCAACTCACGCCACCCGGAACACCATAGCGTAATGGTGTGTCCGAACGTCGTAATTGTACTTTACTAGATATGGTGCGATGAATGATGTCTCTTACTGATTTACCGTTATCGTTTTGGGGTTATGCTTTAGAGACGGTCGCATTCACGTTAAATAGGGCACCATCGAAATCCATTGAGGCGGCGCCTTATGAGCTGTGGTTTGGCAAGAACCCAACGTTTTCGTTTCTGACAGTTTGGGGCTGTGATGAGCGTCACCCTGATAAGCTCGAACCCAAATCGGAGAAATGTGTCTTCATAGGATACCCAAAGGATACTATTGGGTACACCTTCTATCACAGATCCGAAGGCAAGACATTCGTTGCTAAGAATGGATCCTTTCTAGAGAAGGATTTATCTCGAAAGAAGTGAGTGGGAGGAAAGTAGAACTTGATGAGGTAAATGTACCTGCTCCCTTATTGGAAAGTAGTTCATCACAGAAACCGGTTTCTGTGACACCTACACCAATTAGTGAGGAAGTTAATGATGATGATCATGGAATTTCAGATCAAGTTGTTACTGAACCTCGTAGATCAACCAAAGTATGATCCGCGCAGTGAATGCGGTAATCCTGTTACGGAAGTTATGTTACTAGACCATGATGAACCTATGAACTATGAAGAAGCAATGGTGAGCCCAGATTCCAGCGAAATGGCTTGAGGCCATGAAATCTGAGATGGGATCCATGTATGAGAACAAAGTGTGGACTTTGGTTGACTTGCCCGATGATGGCAAGCAATTGAGAATAAATGGATCTTCAAGAAGAAGGCGGCGGCGGTAATATTACTGTCTACAAAGCTCGACTTGTTGCAAAAGGTTTTCGACAAGTTCAAGGGATTGACTAGATGAGACCTTCTCACCGTAGCGATGCTTAAGTCTGTTCGAATCATGTTAGCGGTTGCCGCATTTTATGATTATGAAATTTGGCAGATGGATGTCAAAATTGCATTCCTGAATGGATTTCTGGAAGAAGAGTTGTATATGATGCAACCGGAAGGTTTTGTCGATCCAAAGGGAGATAACAAAGTGTGCAAGCTCCAGCGATCCATTTATGGACTGGTGCAAGCCTCTCGGAGTTGGAATAAACGCTTTGATAGTGTGATCAAAGCATTTGGTTTTGTACAAACTTTTGGAGAAGCCTGTATTTACAAGAAAGTGAGTGGGAGCTTTGTAGCACTTCTGATATTATATGTGGATGACATATTACTGATTGGAAATGATATAGAATTTCTGGATAGCATAAAGGGATACCTGAATAAGAGTTTTTCAATGAAAGACCTCGGTGAAGCTGCTTACATATTGGGCATGAAGATCTATAGAGATATATCAAAACTCTTAATTGGACTTTCACAAAGCACATACCTTGACAAAATTTTGAAGAAGTTCAAAATGGATCAAGCAAAGAAAGGGTTCTTGCCTGTGTTACAAGGTGTGAAGTTGAGTAAGACTCAATGCCCGACCACTTCAGAAGATAGAGAGAAAATGAAAGATGTTTCCTATGCTTCAGCCATAGGCTCTATCGTGTATGCAATGCTGTGTACCAGACCTGATGTGTACCTTGCTATAAGTCTAGCAGGGAGGTACCAAAGTAATCCTGGAGTGGATCACTGGACAGCGGTCAAGAACATCCAGAAGTACCTGAAAAGGACTAAGGATATGTTTCTCGTTTATGGAGGTGACAAAGAGCTCATCGTAAATGGTTACGTTGATGCAAGCTTTGACCTTTGATCCGGACGATTCTAAATCACAAACCAAATACGTGTTTACATTGAATGGTGGAGCTGTCAGTTGGTGCAGTTCTAAACAAAGCATCATGGCGGGATCTACGTGTGGAGCGGAGTACATAGCTGCTTCGGAAGCAGCAAATGAAGTTGTCTGGATGAAGGAGTTCATATCCGATCTAGGTGTTATACCTAGTGCATCAGGTCCAATGAAAATCTTTTGTGACAATACTGGAGCAATTGCCTTAGGAAGGAATCCAGATTTCACAAGAGAAAAAAGCACATCAAGAGACGCTTCAATTCCATCCGGGATCTAGTCCAGGTGGGAGACATAGAAATTTGCAAGATACATACGGATATAAATGTTGCAGACCCGTTGACTACGCCTCTTCCACGAGCAAAACATGATCAGCTCCAAGGCTCCATGGGTGTTAGAATCATTACTATGTAACTAGATTATTGACTCTAGTGCAAGTGGGACCTTTGAAGGAAATATGCCCTAGAGGTAATAATATAGTTATTATTTATTTCCTTATATCATGAAATGTTTATTATTCATGCTAGAATTGTATTAACTGGAAACATAATACATGTGTGAATACATAGAGAAAGCAGTGTCACTAGTATGCCTCTACTTGACTAGCTCGTTGATCAAAGATGGTTAAGTTTCCTAGCCATAGACATGAGTTGTCATTTGATTAACGGGATCACATCATTAGGAGAATGATGTGATTGAATTGACCCATTCCGTTAGCTTAGCACTTGATTGTTTAGTATGTTGCTATTGCTTTCTTCATGACTTATACATGTTCCTTATGACTATGAGATTATGCAACTCCCGTTTACTGGAGGAACACTTTGTGTGCTACCAAACGTCCTGGCAATGGCGGGTGATTATAAAGGTGCTCTCTGGTGTCTCCGAAGGTACTTGTTGGGTTGGCGTATTTGAGATTACGATTTGTCACTCCGATTGTCGGAGAGGTATCTCTGGGCCCACTCGGTAATGCAAATCACTATAAGCCTTGCAAGCATTGCAACCAATGAGTTAGTTGCGGGATGATGTATTACGGAACGAGTAAAGAGACTTGCCGGTAACGATATTGAAATAGGTATTGAGATACCGACGATCGGATCTTGGGCAAGTAACATACCGATGACAAAGGGAACAACGTATGTTGTTATGCGGTCTGAGCGATAAAGATCTTCGTAGAATATGTAGGAGCCAATATGGGCATCCAGGTCCCTCTATTGGTTATTGACAAGAGAGGTGTCTCGGTCATGTCTACATAGTACTCGAACCCGTAGGGTCCGCGCGCTTAACATTCGTTGACGATATAGTACTATGAGTTATGTATGTTGGTGACCGAATGTTGTTCGGAGTTTTGGATGAGATCACAGATATGACGAGGAACTCCGCAATGGTCAGTAAGTAAATATTGATATGTGGATAGTAGTGTTTGATCTTCGGAAGGGTTCCGGAATTCACCGGAAGGGGTTCTGGATGTTTCCCGAAATGTTTGGGCATGAGAACACTTTATCTGGGCCAAAGGGGAAAGCCCGCGAGGCTCTTGGAAAGTGCAAAAGGAAGTTTTGCGGAGACCAGAGGCTAGACGCCAGGAACCCTGGCGTCTAGGGGGTAGACACCGGGAACCCTAGCGTCTATCCTGAAGGACTCTTGCCTTTCGGGTGAAACCGACTTTGAGGAGGCTTTTACTCCAAGTTTCGACCCCAGGGCTCAACATATAAATAGAGGGGTAGGGCTAGCACCCAAGACAGATCAAGAAACACCAAGCCGTGTGCGGCAACCCCGTCTCCTCTAGTTTATCCTCCTTCATAGTTTTTGTAGTGCTTAGGCGAAGCCCTGCGAAGATTGTTCTTCACCAACACCGTTACCACGCCGTCGTGCTGCCGAAACTCATCTACTACTTCACCCCTCTTGCTGGATCGAGAAGGCGAGGGCGTCACCGAGCGAGCATTATCTGAGAACTTCGGAGGTGCCGTGCTTTCGATGCTTGGATCGGTCGGATCGTGAAGGCGTGCGACTACATCAACCAGCGTTGATATAATGCTTCCGCTTACGGTCTACGAGGGTACGTAGACAACACTCTCTCCTCTCGTTGCTATGCATCACCATGATTTTGCGTGTGCGTAGGATTTTTTTTTGAAATTACTACGTTCCCCAACAATAAGCTGTTAGTATTCTCAGCTATGGTCAACTTTCTTGGGTGAAGACATCTGGCGGATGACCAACAAATCATTCGATGCGATGTTGGCTGCTTTCATGAATCTTTCCCAGATCGTCTGAGCTGCCACACACCTCTGATAAAATGAAGAATTTCCTTCGTGCAGTTGGAATTGGATATGATATGATCCATGTTTGTAAGAATAATTGTGTTTTGTTCCAGAAGGATTATGCCAACTTAAGTGAATGCCCGAAATGAAAATCATCAAGATGGAAAGATGGCGATGTTGTGAAGAGGATTCCTCATAATGTTCTCAGACATTTTCCAATTACACCAAGATTGCAGAGTTGTTTCATGATGCTGAAACAAGAGAGGATGTACTGTGGCATTCTAGGAACCAGGAGTATAGAGATCAGAATGTAATGAGCCATCCATCTCATGGTAGTGAGTGGAAAAGCTTCAATGATAAACACAAAGATTTTCTGTGACCCAGAAACATTAGACTTGGCTTAGCTTGGATGGATTTAACCCATTTGGCCACGAGGCGCCACATATAGCATGTGGCGATGCTTGTTATCCCTTACAACATGCCTCCAAATGTCTCACCAAAGAATCAAACTACATGATGGCCTTGCTCATCCCAGGTCCAAAAAGTCCTGGAAAGGATTTTGATTTGTTCATGGAGCCTCTTGTGGAGGAACTTCAACAGCTATGGAAGGGTGTTCTCACTCGAGACCTATATAGCAGCCCACCAGCTCATTTATTTCTGCGTGCTGTTATAATTTGGTGCATCCATGATTATCCGGCTTTGGGAACTATGTCAGGGCGAACGACACATGGTTACAATGCATGTGTTCGCTATGACTGGAATCATTGTCATACGCAATACTTAGCAAGATCTGTTACATTGGACACCACCGTTTCCTTGCCAAGGACAAACCGCATCCTAGAAAATACCGAAGACATGTGTTCAATGCAAAACATGAAAACCGTGATGCGCCAAAGAGGCTCACCGCCGATGAGTTGCAAGTGGAATTAGAGAAGGTCAGGCATATTACACCAGGAAACCATCCTGGTAATGGTAGCGGGAAAAGGAAGCGTGGTAGGGTAGAAGAGAGATTATTGTTTACCCGCAGGTCCACTTTGTGGGACTTGGAGTATTGGAAAGATTTGGATCTCCGGCATAATCTTGATGTGATGCACATCGAGAAAAATATGTGACCGCATTATCAGCACACTTCTTAATATTGAAGGCAAGACGAAAGATACCTTAAAATCTAGGATTGATTTGACACACCTGGGTATGAGAAAGGATTTGCAGGTGCAAGATGAAGGTAAACCACGGGATATGGCACCAGCTGTGTACGTCTTGGACAAGGTAAAAAGAAAAGAACTCTGCGAGGTCCTGTCACGTGTGAGATTCATACATGGATTTGCTTCCAACCCTGAAAGGAGAGTCGGTCTGAGATGGAAACAAGGTACAAGGGTTGAAAACTCATGACTGCCACGTCCTACTTCAAAGGGTTTTACACTGTTATCCTTAGAGGATTGGGCCATACGACTTATACTGAGGCGATTCTTGAGTTGGGACAATTCTTGAGGAACTCTCTGATAGGAATATCGGGATAGATGCTTTGGGCGACTTAGAGACAAGATACCAACTATCCTATGCGACCTTGAGAAGATATATCCTCCAGCCTTCTTTCATGTGATGGTGCATTTGGTTGTTCATCTACCTGATGAGGCACTACTTAGAGGTCGAGTACAGTATGGCTGGATGTACTCTATCGAAAGGCGGCTAGGAAATTTCAAGGGCTATGTTAGGAATAGAGCTAGACCCGAGGGTTCCATTGCAGAGGCCTACATTGCTACAGAAGCATTGGCATTCTGCACAAAATACATTGAAACAGCTGATCAGCTTAGCAAAGAGGTGGGTGAAGACAATCCCGGGCTCAATGTTTTCGATTATTACATTCGAGTTCTGAGGAAGAGTCGACAAGAGGACAAACCTAAAGATTTGGACAAAATGGTTTGGTATGTGTTGAATAAGCATCACGAGATACTACCTTATATCAAGTAAGTGCAGTACTTCAGCTCATACATCGTAATCTACTAAACTTGCAGCACATTCTTTTATATTTAGATGTTTGACGCGATCACTATGTTGTGCAGCATCTACAAAGAGGAGTTATTGCCGCAAAATCCAAGAAACATTGACAAACTGGTTATGGCAGGATTTGCGAAATGGTTCAAGAACCATGTAAGCTATTGAAGTGCCTTTATCGGTTTTTAATATATTGAGTACATAAGATGATCAGCTTGTCTATTTTCTAACTATAGGTTAAGAAGATGCGGGAGGATGAGCAGGCAGTTGATAATGCCCTTTACTCACTAGCAATGGGTCCTGATACTCGGGTAAGACATTATGAATCTTGCGTTGTTGGAGATGTGCGCTACAACACCCTTGCACGAGACAAAGGCAGGAAGACACAAAACAGTGCCATCATGAGCACGAATCGTATGACAAAGAGACAAGCTGAAATGTATGCTAACATAACACACATTGTTCGATTGCGGTATATCTCGATTTCGAGGATCATCGGTGTGTGGCTCTGTTGTGCTGTCGTTGGTATAACCTGTTTTCCAGGATCACAAAACCCAGAGCTGATGACTATTTCAAATCCATCAATGTCAAGGCGGCGTACCAGACCAACGAGCCTTTTATTTTGGCAAATCAAGCAACGCAGTTATTTTTCTTGGAAGACACATTTGCACATAGCGATGACTGGAGAGTATTGCAAAGGTTTGAGAAGAGGAATGCGTTTAATGAAGTTGCACAACAAGATGATGCTTACACTTCTCCTGATGTACAAGATAACACAGATGTTCCTAATATCTTTGAGAACCATCACGTCAATGACGTCGGTGAAAAGATTGCCTTCCGTGCTGTGGACATACAAGAGTTGATCAAGAAGAAGCCAACGTTCAAGGGCGTTGAGGACGAAGAAGAAGATGACACCGTGGGGAATTACGATTCAGACTGATACACATGGCGAAGATGTTGGCGCTGCTGCTGCGGATGATGATTACCTTGCTTTTATCGTATTTGCACTGCGAGGAAGGCGTTTTTATCTACTATGTGAAATTGTGTTTGCTATGACAACTGAAACCTGATGAACATGTTGTTTAGTATTTTGCTATGACAACATCACTTGTTATGTATGCTGATTTGTGTTTGGTGATTGTATGACAACTAAAAAATGATCACATTGTTGTTTAGTTGTACTCATATTTAATTTGTGAAACTTGAATTTGATGACATAGTTTGCTGTTGGACTGCAATTTGCTCGACATCTTGAATGAGAACAAAGTTGACCCGATAGGGCCTCTGCTATTTATTTATTTATATGAGCAAAGGGATACCCCTGATTTACATTAATAGAAATCATTAGATGTTCACAACACTACGCCCAGACTGCTACATAGGTTTCATTCATTACTAGTTTCAGCAAAGTGCTCATGTCGTAGCCACTAAATACATCACGAGTGCTACATACACTGCAAATAAAGAGACAATCATCCTACAGAGCACATCGATTTTGCCCATTATCTTCACAAGCTCTTTCATCTCCTCATTGCTGTCAAGGTCGTTCAGCAGCTGTTGCTTGGCCATGATCAGAGGAACTTCATCTTTAACCTTCCGCTCTGCATCTTCCTCTTCTGTCGTTCCTTCAGTTACTTGTCCAACACCCCAACCTGCTGGTATTGGGATTCCTCGGCTAACCAAATAATCAGCGTAGTTGCATTCCCCACATCGACAACTTCCCAAAAATACAAATCACCACGAATCTTCCCTTTTACGCACGAATCAAATTGGAAGATCATCAACCAAACTATTAAAAAATCAGCAACTGAAAGCAGCGAACAACACTTAAACATATTATTAGCCCATGATTAGGGCATTTGTAGAAGACTTCGGCCAGGGTTGCGGATTGTGGTTGAGGCGTGATGGATGACTCAGCGTGATTTGCAGCGGTGGCACCACACCAGCGACGGCGGGTTGCGATGAGCAATCGGTACGTAGTCTTGTGCGATCTTGGCGAAGTGTGATGAGACCCACGAGGCAATGAATGCGGGTGGCGACTTGGCGCATATCTGGTTGTTACTGCTTGAAGAAGCAGGTGGATGAGCAGCCAGCGGACATGGTTGGTGCGGCGAGCTTCTAATGCTAAGCGGAGTAACTAGAGAAGAGGAGCAGCAAGCGTTGGATATGTCGGTTTCATTACTTGCGAGTAGCATAGCACCATATATAGTCATAGTCTAGGTTTGGATTCGAACCAGCTACGAGAACACGTCTTTCTTTTTCTAAAACTCGGCAGCGTCTCTTTATTGGTACACTACCTTGTTACATCGCCTTCCCAAGTCTTTGATTTTCTTTCCCTTTTTGCGAGGAAGGAAGGAGGACAAAATTGAGAGTTACTCGAACCCAAGACCTCTCGGTTGAAAACCAAGGGTGCTAGTCACTTATGTGGCGAACGTTCCCTGTGAGGAGGACAGCAGACGAACGCATTTTCCTCGCAGTTTTCTTCCTATATATAAAAAAGTATGCTACTTGGTGTCCGCTTAGTCAAAAAACGATTGTGCCAACCTTGACCGTTCGATTGACATTCAACGTCTGTCGCGTTTCTTCAGTCTCTTCTTCCTCGAGCCGCCAAAGCCAAACCAACACCGACGGGACCGCCTGCTCCCGCCTCCCACGGCTGGCTGTGATCTTCCCCGGCTCCTGTTCGTTCCCGTCCGAGGCCACACCATCGTCCTCCGCCTTGGTTCGCTCGCTGCGTTGCCGCTGTCACAGCCCCAGATCAGCCCTTGCTTGACTTTGCCAGCTCATCATGTCATCATGTTTAAATTCCTAAGAAACTTGAAATGGGGATGTTGAAACCCTAGCACCAAATGATTTCAACTAGGGTTTACTAAAATCTTTTCAATGAACCCAAAATGCCCTTCATAAATGTTCACCATCTTTGGTCTGGCTAAACCCTCTTGCCAAAAATGGTTTCATATTTTTGGAGGCTATTCTGGATTTTTGAATTAATTCATAAGTATTTGAATTTCGACATTTAAATCTTATAAATATTTTTAAATGTCCAAATAATCCTGAAAGTACTTGGGGGCTATTGGAAATCTCTGTTGGAAAAGGCAGTGCCTAGAAGGCGCTTAGGCACGCCTAGGCACTAGGCAATGGCCAAACGCCTCGCCTAGGGCATAAATGGATGTCTAGGCAGGGCAAGCAAGGAATTGCCAACCCAAGCAAGAAATCATGCCACATACTACACCGATATGCCAAATGGGTTATATTCCAATGGCAGTAGATGGTAATTAACTTATTTATATGCCCTACGCTAATACCAACACCCATATAATAATCACAAATACACTACGAGTAAAAACTATATTACCGCCTAGGCAGCGCCTAGGGAGCTTAGGCACCGCCTAGGCACTAGGCGAAGGCCAACCGCCTCGCTTACGCCTACCGCTTTTTCCAACCTTGCTGGAAATAATTCAAATAGTGCCCACAATTTTTGTCAGGATTTTACAAAATGAGTTAGTATTTTTACTAATTCAAAACATATCAAAATAAATAGAAAACAGTAACAAAATTAGAAAGAGAGAGAGAGCACACCTACCTGGGCCACCTACCTGGCCTGGCACTATGCCGGCCCAGCACTGTTGGCCCAGGCCAGTCATCGCTTACCTCCTGCCAGGAGGACAGTGATGAAGTCATGTACCTGGGGTAGGGTCATAGACCTGCCCAAAGGTACCCTCCACAAGGACACTTTCAAAGAGAAGTAGCCTTCCGATCGACTGGTAGGTTTCCACTCGACAGATTCAAAGACACTCGACCATGAAGACCCACTCGACCACCGAGGTCCAAGAGCCACTCGGTGCCCAAGCAGTGCATGGTTAAATAGTCTTTATGATCTTAATGACACTTTATGTAAGGCGTTACCGGTAAAGCCTAGCTTTAACGCACCTTAAACCCTCTACTCGTGGGCTGGCTGGGGTCTGGCGCACTCTATAAGCCACCCCCTCCACGGTAGAGGGTTCGCACCCCTGTAACATATCGCATATAATTGATCGACCGCCTCCGGGCTCCGAGGCGTGGGGCTATTACTTCCTCAGAAGGGCTGAACTTCGAAAATCTCTTGCGTATACAACTACTCCATAGCTAGGATCTTGCCTCTCCATACCTACCCCCATTCTCTTTGTCGGACTTAGAACCACGGCGGTTAGGCGCCCACCGTGGGGCGGTGTTCTAGCGATTTGTTGGAGAAGTTGGGATTCTTTCGATCTCCTACATCATGGTTTGGTGGAGTTACGGTTGGCGGCCACGAGATCCGTCTCGGTGTGCTCACGTTAAATGCGCCGACGACTCCGCTTGGTTTCGGGAGGTTCCACTCGGCGTGGGCCGCGATCCCGTCCGTGAGGCGGCGCACTTCAGCGTGTGTATGCGGCGTCCTCCTGCGGCAACCGTCGACCCGGTATGTCGTCGGTTCTGTGCCGTCTTCGCTCCCGATCTCCCACCGGCGCAGCGTTCACGGTCGATCGAGATTCAGCGGTGGGTGAGGCATGCGGTGGCCGCCGATCGGCCATCCCCAAGTCGCGGCGATCGAGCCCGGCGAATCTCTCTATGGCATGTTCGACTGTCGGTGGCTCCGTGGAAGCTGCGCCCGAATGCGATAGCGATGACCCGTGGCGAGAGGTTACGATGGTCGATGGACCATGCAGTCCCCGGATTCACCCGCACCAGCGGAGGTTACGGTGGAAGCGATCCGGAGCAAGCCCACGAAGAGTACATGCCGAGCCCCTCACTTCGCTCTAGAGGAGGAGCTTCGCCCGTCGGAACATGGATGCACTTCACACTCCTATCGTTGGAGAAACCCTCGAGGCTCGTGCCTTGGAGGATGCAACTTAGCCAACGGCTGGCGCACTCATTGGAGAACCTTCAGCGAGTACTCGTGGCCTTGTAGCGACCAAAGGGTTCGAGAATCCGATCGGCGTCGGCTCTTTCAACCGCCAACTCAGGTATATCGAACTCCGATTTAGAATTTAGCATTGCCGCCCATATAGCGAGTCAATTCAGCCTTCCCGATCGAGGCGGGTAGAGGTTTCTTTGCAAATCGAAGATCTGCTCCGGGCGGGAGATCAAAACTTCGGTGGTATCATAGTCGCGAACAGGATTCACAGCCGATCCGTCGCTGCGAATTCAGTCGATCGGCCCATAGTCCGAGATCGCCCCGGCGTGAGGAGCGTGGGGGCGGCGTGATGTCGATACAAGGGGCCTTGGCGGTATGAGCACCGATTCGATCGCAGCGATCGGCGTCAGTGCCCTCCTCCCCAAGGGTGGATCATCGCTCCTCGGCGGCGGGATGATGAGCCTTGACCACGATGTTGGGCGAAGAGTTCGGTCGACCCGAGGAACCAGGCTTTGATGAGAGATCTATTATCGTTCAAGGTTTGGTCGGCGAGCGAGCTCACCGAGGCGGCCATGATAGAGATGTTCCATCCAGCAGCGAGTTCATGTCTCGGGACGAGTGTTTCAGCGAGCCATCGAGCAGCGGTGATTCCTCCCAACTTCAGGTTGGCGGCTGAGTCGATAAGTTCACTGGTGAATCAAACTTGACACTTGGCTTGAAGATTACCAAGTGGCTGTTCAGATCGGCGGTGGCAGCGATGAGGTAGCCATGAAGCATTTGCCTCTTATGTTGGAGGGTTCAGCCGAGGCGTGGTTGAATCGATTAGCACCCAACAGTATGTTACACTTGGGAAGATCTTGCCCGAGTGTTTGTCGGAGACATTTGAAGGAACTTGCAAGCGACCGGCGGGATTGGCGGAGTTGCGATCGTGTGTGCAAAAGTCGAGTGAAACTTTGAGAGATTATATCCGGTGGATCACTTTGCACCACATAGTCGAGAATGTGTCGATCACCAGGCGATCTGTGCCTTCAAAGAAGGTGTCAAACGAGAGAGTTGAGTTTGAAATTTGGTCGAACCGGAGATATGACCTTGAGTAGGATGATGGAATTGCCACCAAGTATGCAAATGGTGAAGAAGAGGATCGGCTCGGAGTGGTAAATACAAATCGGCCGCCAATGAGGCGGCGGAGGAAATTCGATCCGGAGCGAGCGCAAAGCCGAGCCGGCTGCTCCGGAGAGGCCTTGGCTGTGACCCTAGGAAAGTTCAAGGGAAACCAAGGGTCCTTGGAACCCCAAGAAGGTGAAAGACCAGGATGGAAACAACGTGTTGGATTTGCCATGTCATATTCATACAAAGAAAGATGAAGAGGGTAAACTCATTTACCGAAACATACCACTTTCGGCGATGTCGGCTCTTGATTCAGATGGTTCCAAAGGGAAGCTTGAAGGATAAGGATAAGAAGCAGACAAAGTTGAGGACAAAGATGGCGGTGATGATGGATATCCCGGTCAATTCCACCACGATGATTTTTTCTTGGCGTCGAAAGCAAAAAGTCGATTGAAGGTTATCAATCGGAAGTGAACTTGGTTGCTCGCGACTTCAATTATCTGAAATGGTCCCGGACCGCCATCACATTCGACCGGTCTGATCACGATGCACATTGCCACCCACAGGAGGCAAGCATTGATGGTCGACCCGTTGTTTTATGGGCACTCGGTGACCAAAGTCACGATGGATGGTGGTAGTGGCTTGAACATATTGTCTGTGCGGAGGCGTTGAAAGGGATGGGCATTCAGATGTCCGGACTCGATTACCGATAACATGAGCTTCCGCAGGTCATTCCTAGAAAAGAAGGCTGAGTCACTTTCGGCCAAATTGCTCTTGATGTAGTTTTTGGTGATTGAAGCATTTCCGGAAAGAAAAGTTGACCTTTGAAGTCGTGGATTTCGGGCGCTTATCATGCTATTACGGGAAGGCCAGCTTATGCACGTTTCATGGCCCGACCATGTTACGTGTATCTTAAACTAAAGGTGCCTGGTCCCAAGGGCGTGATCACTGTTATGGGCAATCGGAAGAAGGCGGAAGAGTGCTTCCAGAAAGGCTCCAAGATCGCTGATGCTCAGTTGGCAGTGGTAGAGCTACAAGAGTATCAGAAAACTGCAGATCTGAGTGATTTGTTGCGAGCTAAGAAGCCTGCTATGGAGTCGACATTTCGATCGGTGGTGAGGCGAAATAGGTTCACATTCACCGGCCGATCCCAATGCTGCTCCGACCAACATCTCAAAAACACTCGACTCAAAATAGGAAGAAGCGCTCATCCGGTTCCTCCGTGAGAAGCTGGGACATCTTTGCATGGAAGCCTGGCGACATGCCGAGTGTTCAGGGGGCTGGCTGAGCATCGCCTCTGATCGACCCAAAATTCAAACGGTTAAAGAATATCTTGGTCCGCCGTCCAGAAGTGAAAGGCCATTGGTGAGGAGGTGGCTCGGCTCTTAGCGGCAGTGTTCATCCGAGAGATCTATCACTCCGAGTGGCTCGCCAATGTCGTCATGGTCCCCAAGAAGGACAAGTCGTTGCGCATGTGCATCGATTTCAAGCATATCAATCGGGCCTGACCGAAAGATCATTTCCCTCTTCCTCGCATTGACCAAATAGTCGACTCAACTGCGGGATGTGAGAGGTTGTCTTTTTTAGATGCCTATTCCGGGTACCATCAGATCCTTCTGTATGGACCCGATGAGATTAAAACAACGTTCATCACTCCATTCGGGTGCTTACATTATGTCACCATGTCATTCGGTCTCAAGAATGCGGAGCCACATTCATGAGGATGATTGAAGTGTTTGCTCACTCAAATCGATCGGAATGTGGGCGTACATGGATGATATAGTGGTCAAATCACGAAAGGGTTCCGACCTGTTGGTGACCTTGCTGAAACATTTGCCAATCTCGGGAGGTATGATATCAAGATTAACCCATCAAAGTGCACATTTGGAGTTCTGGCGGAAAGTTACTCGGTTTTCTCGTTTACGGCGAGGAATCGATGCTAACCCGAAAAGGTTGGCACTATACTCGAATGAAGCACCCTATGCGTGTGCACAATGTCCGAAGCTTCTTTGGATGCTTGGCGCTTTAAGTCGATTCATCTCTCACCTCGGTGAAAAGGCATTGCCTCTTTACCGGTGATGATGAAGTCGAGACAAGTTGAGTGGACTCGAAGCTGATGCAGCGTTTGCGAGCTAAAAGCTCTGCTCTCCACCCGGCGGTGCTTGCTGCTCCCTATCGGCAAAGAGCCTTTGTAGCTTTATATTGCAGCCACTTTGGACAAGTCGTCGATGCCGTACTTACGGTCGGCGGGAAGAAGAAGGAAAGCCTTCAAAGTTCAACGCCCGATTTATTATCTTTACGAAGTCTTGACCCCATCAAAGCAAAGATACCCTCACTATCAGAAGCTTGTTTATGGATTTATATGACCACAAAGAAGGTTGCTCATTATTTCTCTGATCATTCCATTACAGTCATCAGCGACACCCCATTATCGGAAATTCTTCATAACGAGAGATGCAAGCTGGTCGAGTGGCTAAATGGGTGATTGAACTCCTTCCCTTGATATCAAATTTGAGGCAAAGAAAGCCATCAAGTCCCAAGCAATAGCAGACTTCCTCGCCGAGTGGGTGAGCAGTAGCTTCGACTCAAGTTCACTCGGAGCACTGGACTATGTTTTTTGATGGTTCCATGATGCTGAACAGTTCTGGTACGGGGGTTGTATTGGTTTCCCCCCGAGGAGATAAGCTCAAATACGTTCTCCAGATTCACTTTGATTCTTCCAACAACGAAGCAGAATATGAGGCACTCCTGTATGGGTTGCGTATGGCCATTTCACTTTCGGCGTCCGTCGCCTTATGGTCTCTGGCGACTCGGATCTGGTTGTTAATCGGTGATGAAGGAGTGGGATGTCGAAGCCCGGCTATGACGAGTTCTTTATGTCAGTGAGAAAGTTGGAGAAGAAATTCGAGGGTTAGAGCTTCATCATATACCCCGACTAAAAATCAAATTGCAGATGATTTGGCGAAGATAGGGTCCAAGAGGAAGCCATTCCGGTGATGTATTTTGGAACACATTCATGCTCCATCGGTGCAGGAGGATCCTTTCACAGAAGAAGCCCACAGCAAAGAGTGCCAATGATCCGGTGAAGTTGAGGTCCCGGCCGTGGTCGACCTGATTATGGAAGTTGTGGTCATCTCTCCCATTTGGACGATGCCGTACATCGCATATATCCTAATAAAAGAGCTCCCGGAGAATGAAGAAGAGGCTCGACAGATCGTCCGTCGATCCAAGGCCTTCTGATGATCAAGGGACAATTATGCGAGAAAGCCTTGTTGGAGTCGGCCGGAAGTGTATCACGCCGGAAGAAGGTCGAGATAATTCTTGAGGATATCCACTCGGGGACTGTGGCCATCATCGTCCTCTCGGACCATTGTGGCTAAAGCATACCGGCGGGATTTTCTTGGCGAAAGCAAATGAAATGGAAAAATAAATAGTCGACAAGTGTGAAGGATGTCGGTTCTATTCCAACATATCGCTTTAAGCCCGCCTCAGCCTTGAAGACCATTCCACTCGTTTGGCCCTTCATTGTTTGGGGATTGGACATGATTGGACCGTTGAGAACTGGCAGAAGCGGCTTCACTCATTTGCTAGTAGCAGTCGACAAGTTCACCAAGTGGATCGAAGCCAAGCCCATCAAGAACCTCGATGCATGCCTTTGCTATCGGTTTCATCGGAGAGTTGATATTCAGATATGGAGTTCGCATAGCATCATCACCGACAATGGGTCAACCTTCAATAATGACAAGTTCAAAGCCGTCTGCGCCTCTCAAGGCACGCGGGTAAACTATGCTTCAGTGGCTCATCCTCAGTCGAATGGACAAGCAGAATGTGCAAACGGCTTCATTCTCAAAGGGCTGAAACCACGGTGATCGTGATCTCAAACCACGCAGCGGGAGCTTGGGTCGATGAACTTCCATCAGTTCTCACGGGGATTGAGGACCACTCCTAATCGGTCATTGGGAGAACTCCATTCTTCACAGTCTATGGAGCTGAAGCAGTTCTGCCGAGTGACACCTTCACAATGTCGCCTCGAGTCGAACTATACTCACGAAGAAGAAGCGGAACAAGCCCGGCAAGATCACGATCGACCTCTTGGAAGAGGAGAGAAATGGCCCTGATCCGCTCGACTATCTATCAGCAAGACTTGCATCGATTCCATGCCAGAAATGTGAAGAGTCGAGCCTTCCAAGAGGAGATTTGGTCCTCCGGCGGATCAGCGAAACCACACAACCTCGCTCCCACTTGGGAAGGTCCCTTCATCGTCACAAGAGTTCTCCACAGCGGGCGTATCATCTCTATAACGTTGATCGCCGGATCGGCGAGCCTCGAACTTGGAGCGGAGCTACTCCGCCCTTTTACACTTAATACTCATTCGGTTGAGATGTAATAAAAGTACTTTTGTAGTTTGTTTATCTAAGACAAGAATGTTATAATTTTCAGTGATTGTTATTACTTTTTGTTGAAATTTCCCCGATTGGGTGGCTTAGTTGCGAATCCGGTTAGCCTAAGTTTGTAAAAAATCATTTCGAGTGTGAGGCAGGTCTCTCACTCGGGGCTTAAACTTGAATCCGCTTGACTAAGTATTCAAAATCCAACAGTGGCGAGCAGGTCTCCCACTCGGGGCTTAGCTGCAGTCAAGTACTGCCTAAGTATTCAAAATCCTACCAAGTGGAGAGCCAGCCTCCAACTCGGAGGCTTAGCTGCAGTCAAGTACTCGCCTAAGTATTCAAAATCCTCTTGAGTGGCGACCCAGCCTCCCACTCGGAGGCTTAGCTGCAGTCAAGTACTCGCCTAAGTATTCAAATCCTCTGCAGTGGTGAGCCAGCCTCCCACTCGGGGCTTCTAACAGCCAAGGATTAGCCTTAACATCCAAAATAATAAAAATCCTACTGAGTGGAGAGCAAACCTCCCACTCGGGAGGCTTAGTGCAGCCAGTGCTCGCCTAAGTAATAAAAATCCTACCAGTGGAGAGCAAACCTCCCAATGGGGGCTTAGCTGCAGCCCAGCGCTCGTCTAAATGTGAAATCCTCACCGAGTGGAGAGCAAACCTCCCACTCGGAGGCTTAAGCTGCAGCCAGTGCTGCGCCTATGTAATAGAAATCCTACAGAGTGGAGAGCAAACCTCCCACTCGGAGGCTTAACTGACCAGTGCTCGCCTAAGTAATAGAAATCCTACAGTGGAGAGCAAACCTCCCACTCGGAGGCTTAAGCTGCAGCCAGTGCTGCGCCTAAGTAATAAAAATCCTACAGTGGAAGCAAACCTCTCACTCGGGGGCTTAGATTGTGGTCCAGTGCTGCGCCTAAGTAAGGAATTCGTCCCAATCCACAAGAACTGACGAGGTGCAGGTCGATTGTTACCTTCTCCTTGAGCTTAGCCACAAGTACAACGTCACGGTCCATCCCAATCCATAAGGGCTGACGAGGTGCAGGTTGGCTGCTACCTCCTCCTTGAACTTCGCCACAAGTACAACGTGCGGTTCATCCCAATTCGCGAGGGCTGACGAGGTGCAGGTCATTGTTACCTTCTCCTTGAACTTCGCCACAAGTATAACGTGGTTCATCCCAATCCGCATAAGGGCAGCGAGGTCGATCGCGATCGGTGTTCCATCTCTACCTGCAGGATAGATGAAGCACAAGTCAACTGGAGTATCAACGGAATATCTTCCGAATGTGGAACAAAATTCTCTCGAAGGCAAACAAAGCATGTTAAAGGATAAATCAAGTTCGGATAAACGTCCTATGGATCCAAAAGGTACTCGAGCGTTAAGCCGGTTTAAGTTATCGGTTACAAAAACCACTCGGCATTCGAGGCAAATTTAAGGTGGGACTTAGAAGTTTTTACTCCTCCGTGAGGGCTGGAAGGTGCAACAAAGCTGGTCGAGGTCGATTCCGTCGACAATACGGGTAGCAGCGATGAAAGTCTCCATGAAAGATCTGAAGTCGTGCTTCACGGTGTTGGCAACCTTGAGAGAGACCAGCTTGTCCTCTTGCGCTTCCTTGCGGTGGACTTGAACCGGAGATAGAGCAACATCAGCACCACACAGCATAAGACTTTTCCATTCTTGCACTCGACTTGGAATCTCATTCGATTGAGTCATCGAGATTCAAGGTCATTACGAAGCTTACATTACGGCGGAGAGTCGAGTCGATCCAGCGACACTTTGCAACTTTCGGTCGAGAAAGATAATCCACCACACTAGCAGCGAGACTCGAGCGGAGCACATTCATAGCAACCGTCCTTCACGGGAGAATTGATGGGGTCCAAGCTGGTTTCCACTCATTGGTTTCTTCTTTGAAGTTTTGGCGAATTCTGAAAACACAGCTCGGACTCAAAATAACAATCATGTGATGAGCGGTGATAGCAAAGACAGTCGGGTAAAGAGATTACCTTCAAGCATGAGAAACAACATCTTGGCGAGCCCTCCAAGATAAATCTCAGGTCATTTCGCTTCCCTTGGTTAGCCAGCCTTGTCGAACGAGCAATCTTGTGCGTTCTTGATCGACTAACTTCCTTGTTAGCAGCGTCAAAGCGACTTTCAGCAGCATTTTCATCTTCAAGTTTGTCGGTGAGGCAAGCTTCTCTTCAATGACTTTGTTTTCTCCAAAGCCGCCATATACGTACCTCTGCAAGGTCAAGGTCCTTCTTCTTCAAAGTCTCTTCCGGTTTATCTGCAAAGCAACAATGAGAACGAGTTGAGAATGAACAGAAAAACAAAAGGCGATCGTCAAAAGTTCTCACCAGCCATACCTTTTGCTTCATCCTTTGCCTTCTGCAAATTCTCATTGAGCAAGCTTCAAATCGAGGTTGAGCTGGATCTGTTTGTTCTCTAACTCGATATAGCGAGCCACAAGCTGCAAGATTTCTAAAGGAGTCAACCAACGAAAGACATCAAAGGCAGATCACTTCCGGTGACTAAGGAAAAATAGTAGCATTTCTAAGACTACAGTCAAATCAAAACATTGACGGTAGTCTCGGGGACTACACCAGCGGGTGCACTCAGCGATATTTACTGGTTTTACCAATTTGGTTCGACCGATCGACCAAAAGAAACACAGTTCTTTAGACTATAGTCGACTACCGCGATCGACCATAGTCTCGAGGACTACACCGGTGGGTGCATAGCATGCCCCCACCGGTTTTACGGTTCCATTCGACTTGGTCCGTCCGGTCGAGTGAAGAAGTTCACAGCATAAGGACTATAGCCATTGCCGCGATCGACCATAGTCTCGGGGACTACACCCGGTGGGTGCACTCAGCGTGCCCCACAAAAATTCAATCGACACACCCACCCGGTGGGTGTCTGAGATATAAATCTCGAGAAGGAAGCGGTTTGGTAGCATATCCTAACAAAAGCAACGATCGACTTACTTGGACATTGCTCTGGAGAGGCTGAACTAGCATCATAGGCCGCTGGCTAGCCTCTCGGACCGCTTTCTCTTGCTCCATCATGATGCCTGCCTGGAGTATGGCCTCCTTTGCAGCTCTCACTTGGTCTTACGGGTCGTGGTGTATTGCAAAGAGTGATGGTTGATCAGCGATCGGCGAAGTGGGTCGGGCACTTGTCGGTGATACAACAAAGACCACGAAGTCAAGGTGGGGTTGCCTCCCTCGAAATCAACATCTCGAGGAATCGCCAGCTGGAGCATCCTTGCCGTGAGCACTCTCTTGTTCTTCCTCTTCCTCAATGGGCCTTCCTCGTCATCGCCAGGGAGGTCGATGGCGTGGCGGAACTATAAGAAATATTCAAAAGTAAACATGGAAGTCCAATCGACTGAAAGCGAAACCTCAGAGATCATACCAAGGTTGGAGGTGGCGGCATCCTCCATTTCCTGATCTTCATGCTTGGCTGAAGTCTCGGAGGTAGCGGCACTTTGATTTCAAGAATCGGCTGATCAGTCATCAAGTCGACCCAAAGTTCACTCATGTGGAATAAGAATCGCTAGGCTGTTAAGGCGATTTCACAGATTACATCCACTCGGCATCAAAGATCGCCACCAGTGCAAATATAGGGAACACCCTACACTATACAAAAATGGCTTCTTTGTTTTCTTCTTGACGGTGGCTGCGCTAAGAATAAATTTTGTATCGGACCAAAACAAATTGCAACTATATAACAAAAGGAAGGTTGGCATAAAACTAAGCAGTCTAGCGAGATAAATGCACCACGGAAGTTTAGAAGCTTCGATTCATTTGACTTTGGCTATTATGTTTTCATGTTGTATTGTCCGATGGACACCATAACCCTCACCTTCATTTCCCTAGGCTTACGAACAACATAGCAAATGTACGATAGTCTGGTTTCAAAACCATGCATATCTTGATGACATTGAGCAATGTTTCTCCTTGTTTCACAAAGGGTCTCTGTTAGGGAATGGACTTGTGGTGGGCCTTGAGATACAACATTGCTTTGAGCTTGCATATCTTGATCATGAGGCAGTTTGGGCGATATTGCCTTAACAACCAACCCAGTATTACAGGAACATGCTTTTGGCCTTTGTTAGTGGGCGGAATCTTGACCCAACTGCAGCAAGAGTGACATTGCGGTTATAGTTGCCTCGCCACCTTGAAGGTGGCGGTTCCCTCATTTTTCCATAGCTTCATTTGAAAAGTTGAGGTTTTACATTAGTAGTACGAGCGAGAAGATATTAAGGAGGCGGAAAAACCAAACAAAATAGCTTTGGTCTATATCTGAGAACTTATTACGGTGAACCCATGTAAAATATTAGTTGTATTTTATTGCAAAGTACATAATAAAACCAGGTTCCAAACATATGACCATGTACCATCGCTAATGTATTGCCTATTTCTTCACATTGTATTGAGGGCTAAGGATAAAGAGGCGAAGTTTATAATACGGTAAGCATAGTATGGCGTCATTCATATCACAAAACAAGCGAGAACGGACAAGCGAGCAATGGTAACATTGTGTGGGAAAGTCCAGCATGGAACTAGATTATGGGTTAAGATCAAAGGAACATCACTCCTCTCTTTTAAACCTTGTAAGGTGCAATGATACGCTAAGACAATTGTGTATAAAATTGAAAAGTGTAATAGACATTGGCTACAAACCATGCAGTTCAAGGCACAAGTCAGAGTAAGTAGTAGTTAAAAGGCATGAGGATTAAGGACTTACAACAGCGGCTTTGACTGGTGTAGTCATGCCCTTCTTCTTGCTGGTGTGAAAGTCCTTGAAGATTTCCATAGCATTTGGTTCAGGTACTTTTTGGTCCTTGTGGGCTTTCCTCTGCATTTCGAACAAGTCAATATAGATATGATAATATGGTACAGCGAAAAGAGTGAAACAACGACTAATTACAAGAGCCTCGCGTGTGCAATATAGCTACGAGATCACAGTCGTGCATTGGAATTTCACTTTCCTATGGTTGGCCTTGTTCTTTGAGCAGTTCACCTACAAGAAGATAGATTTGTGTGGCACATGCGTAAATAGGACTTCAACATGTGATCGATCACATATATATAATGTACACGATACTTGGATCGGACCGGTGTTTAACACGGCCCTTCGATCTTCATCGATATATTTTCCCTTTGGAGATGTTTGGGAAAGTTCACTTTGCTAGCCTTGCCTTCAAAGTGAGTTTTCCTCAAGTTATACCGATCTTGTCATGAGCAGACTTGAAAACATGGGTGCAAGCTTGTGCAGTTTGCATCATCTTGGCTATCCAACTTGAACCTCATACGTTGAAAATTATGGGAGTCTCATTATCGGCAGCCTAGAGAGTATGGGGACAGAGCTAGGCGATATTACTAGTTTCCATACATAACCATACTTATAGATAAATGGTCGAGGAAGGTGTTGAACTGGGTTTCGTCTTTGTCATTCCTATCTGAATCCATGTTGGGAGGATACGTACATGACACATAACGGCAACCGCTGCCTCTGATACTAACTTGGTGACTCTGTAGCATCCGTGGCCTTTTTAAACCTGCCTCAAAAGCGGATCTCCATTCTTCCTCCTCTAGATTTAGTTAACCTATCGAGCAATATCCATGATGTTTGTTTCCTCTTGCGCCTAGGTGCTAGTTCAACAACGAACATAGGAAGTGTTAGTGTACATCAAGCTGTGAGACTACATATAAAGAAGCATGCAACTGTAACTTGACTCCAGCAACTACCTTCTTCTTTGTTGAAGCTCACAAAGGTTCATATGATATTGCCAACTTCGTCTTGTGTCAAGAGTGCTTGGGAAGTTGTGTCGGTGGCAAGGGAGCTTGGGAGCGATGCTTCTAGCTCGATTAACATACGAGTAAGTCGTGCAGCTGGTAGTACTGTGGTAGGTGTTGCAAGAACTAGGGTTGTCTCTGCTTCTTTGGTGGCAGCTATTTGTTTCTGTTTAGCTTTTTATGCAACTCGTGTAGCATGGGATGCCGTGTTTGTAGAATTTTCCGCAGGACTTTGACCTTCTATTGCACCATCGATTGCAAGCAGAATCTGCGAGGATTCATCCGCTTCTCATTCCACGCCATTACATGTTTCTTCCTCTTTCTACATGCCATGTTAAGTCAAGCCAACAAGAAAAGCGAATAACAATTTAGTTCTTGAGAACAAATTGATGTGTGATCTTGAGCGAACTGAACTTTGATGTTAGACAACCACATGATAGGAGGATGTAATATGTATGAAAAACAGGACGGAAGAGATAACCAGAACTATGATGTGTAAACTAAGAAGAATACATTTCACCAAATTAGAAGCAATGCAATGGAAGGTAGCCACCATATGAAAGATGCTACAAATAACGCTCTGCCAAGTTAACAGTGTCTCATCATAAATGGCGTTTAAACAAATGTGAAGCAGTACAAGAAATAAATCATATGCAAGATGCAAACAACATCACACCTTTGCCATGTTAGAGGTCTCTCGTCATTAGTGCCATTGCATATTCACAACATTGCATATTCACGACTTATGACGTGTAAACTAAGGAGAAGGCATTTCAACAAATTAGTAGCAATGAAAGCTAGACACCATATGAAAGATGCAACGAATATCACTCTACCAAGTTAAAATTGTCTCGTCATAAGTGCCATTTCAACAAATTAGTAGTACAAGCTAGAAAAGAATGTGAGATGTAACCTATAACACACTCCGAAGTCAAACGTGTCTTATGATAAGTGATTGTTGCAGGTTACACAAAAGTAGTAATTTGATGTAAGAACATGGTGTGATAGACAGATATTGTATGTTCTAGAAACAGGAACACGTGTCTTATTCAAGTATAATGTGTAAAGTAAGCAGATGGAATTCAACAAAATTAGAAGCAATACAAGCTAGACATCAAACATAACATGCAACCACATATAACGATTGCCAAGTTAGAGGGGCACGGTGATCTTTGCACTAGGGAGACGTGCTCATCATAAACACAGCTTTGTTGAGTGTCTATGCATGTGTTGTCTTGGAAATCATCTTGGGGTGTGGAGGAGTAGAAACTGTAGAGGCCCTCCGTTCGGAAGGAGCACCTTTATCCGCTGCCTTGCTAACTTCCTTCCGCTTTATTGATTTTGAATTTTCAAGTAAAACCGACAAGAAAAGGCGATAAAATTCTCTCTTCAGAACTCATTCATGCATGATACTGACAATCACTACTTTGATGTAAAGGCAAACACATGATACCGAGGATGGAATATGTACGAAAAACAGGGCGGCATGGCATGTTCACAACTGTTTGTGTAAACTAAGCGAGAAACCATTCCAGCAAATAAGAAGCAATGCAAGCTAGACACCACATGAAAGATGCAACCAATATGACTCTTGCCAAGTTAAAAGTGTCCCATCATAAATGAAATTTCAACAAATTAGAAGCGGCGCATGCTATAAATCATATGAAAGATGCAACTAATATCGCCTTTGCATCTACTAAAGGTGTCTCGTCATGTTGATTGATGCGGGATACAAAAAACAATAGTTTTATGTAAGGACACGCTTAATAGACAGATGTACTATGTACTAAATACGGAAGGCATGTCACATTAACTTGGTATAATGTATAAGCTAAGCGAGACTAGCACATGCAGTTTAACAGTTGGAAGAATTACAATCTAGACACCATATGCAACATGCAACCATATATCACGCTGCCAAGTTAGAGCAAGCACCTGCGATGCTAGTGTAGAAATGATGTTATCAACTACAGACTCGTTCACTATCTTCATCTAGCATTTACATTTCTTGAGAATCATGTCGGAGGGCGTAGCTGTATTCTTTAAATGAGGAGTAGTCCCTTGCCTTCCTGCCTCATCATAAGTGATTGATGAGGGATACACAAGAACATTAGTTTGATGTAAGAACATGGTTAATACACGGATGTACTAGTATGTACCAAAAGCGAGAAAGGCATGTCATATTCAAAGGTATAATGTGTAAGCTAAGCGGATGCAATTTAACCAAATTGGAAGCAATACAAGCTAGACATCCATTTGGAGTGGTGAGCATGATCATCTAGGACACGAGAGCACGGTGGGAGGCGGGCTGCCTCGCCACCATCGCACCTTTTAGTTGGCTTCTAGGTGATGCCTATCTTTGATGGGCTTGTCCTTTGGCTTGGCCGATTACGACTAACTATTTGTCTTCTGGTGCTCACGGGATGGTGGTTCATGTAAAAAAAATATCTTTCCTTATCTTACCGACTTCGGCCTTTTGAATACAAGCTAGACACCATATGGAACATGCAACCACATATGATACCGCGAAGTTAAAGCAAGCACCTGGGATGGTGGTTCATTGTGTTGGAGATATGCCCTAGAGGCAATCATGTATGATGATATTTCCTATGTGTTTATGAATAAAGATAGTCCTTGGACATTATCAATGATGTGTATCAGCAAGTACGTGACTTGTTTGTGGGACTATGCATTGTATGATGACTGCCCTAAAAGGTCCCTAGTCGAAAGGGCTGTGTGGACACATGACCGACTAGACTAACATATGACACGATCGATGGCTCAGTCTCTCTAGCCATGGAGCATTGGATGCTAACTGGATAATATGGACTTGGAAAGGTCTGGTCGGATTCGACATAGTCGGATCCGAGTCGAATAAGGTCTGAGTTGGACGGACCCAACTATGAGGCAAGCGATATGTCATCTGTGAGTCTCTAGTACAACATATGTTCTATGTCCTAAGACCTGGTGGCGCATGTACTCTGGATGGTGACAGACTTGCTTTGGGCCGACCAAAGCGCTACTCCGTGGTAGGTAGTTACAAAGGTAGGTTTCGGGTTTGTCCAGTCCCATGCTTTGCGAGACATGGTCGAGCAAGATGGGATTGCCCCTCCGATCAGAGAGATATACTCTGGGCCCTTCGTGTGATCGACCGGGAATAGCATGGCCATGCGACAAGGATTATGAGATAATCCGGATTGTGGTCGGTATCCTTTGGAGCGAAAAGAGGTCGGGTTAGCACAAGGATGACAGTCTAGCCTTGAGCCCGACAACATATATCGTGTGGCAAAGGAGCGAAGTGTGACCACGTTATGCGAGTTAGCCCTAACCAGCTTCATCGTCTGCTTGGTGGTCGGCATGCCTTGCTAGAGGCCGCTACCAACCGTCTGGTCGGAGGTGATCGAGCTGTGACCAAGCCGACTTGAACCTAAGAATTCGGCAGCTTAAGGGAAGGAACCTCTGAGGTCGGTTCATAGGACCTTTGGTCGGATGTGATCCAGGCTGGACTAATAACGTGACCGAGTAGACTTTGAACTTTAGGGTCCGTCTGTGGCCCAAGTGTTGAGCTTCATGACGGACGCCTATATAAAGTGGAGGTGCGGCACACTCAGAAGGGTGATAGATCGCTTCGGCCTCAGGAGGCAGAGCTTCGGCCTCAGGAGGTTGATCGCTTCGGCCTCAGGAGGTCGATCGCTTCGGCGCTGCGACTAGGGTTTGCATGTGTTGCGATTAGCCACCTCCGCTCGCCCGCCCGTGTGATCGGACCCTAGCAGTCCGCGCCGCGGCGTTCCTCCCTTGCCGGATCTTTATTAGAGGCGGTGCACTTGTGCGCTCCGGCGAACTTCGTGCGTGGGATCGGACTGACAGGCCGCTCGAGGGAGATCGAGCGAGGAGGAGGCGATCGGCCTTGACGCGCTGCCCCAACTCTTCTTCCGCTGCGGCGACGCTGCGCGTCTAGTGGTAACGAACTGTGATCCATCTCCCGTAGCATGTTCCTGGATGTTCTGCGCGTAGGAATTTTTAATTTGCAGTCGACGCACCCTACCGCATAACCCAACAGTGGTATCAGAGCCTCTATTATAGGATTTGGATTCAGATCGTATGCATATTAGATATGTGGAGGCAGCAGATGAGATCTGTTGTCCTTGAAGAGATCGGCTATGTGCATGGTTGATGTGATCAACTGCACATGGGGATCGTTGAGGCTATATTTTACGTAAATCGGGATCGATGAGGTTGTGACACGATCTACCCCTACCGGTCGGTCATCCGCCATCGGGGTTAACAGTGAAACTTAAATCCGAATCGGATTCGCGATGATCGATAAGATCGGTCAGATCAGAGAATTCGGCGTGATCGGAGTTGAGATGTGATCTGTGATTTCTGAAAACGCCCGCTAACCGGCTAGCGGGACCACCGTGTGCGTAGCGCCATGTATTTCGTACCCGACACACAAACCGGTAGAATGCGATTCTATGCATAACTTTGTTTTGCAGGTTTGATGTGAATAGTATGGCTCATGTGTATGTGATGCATGTGTGTAATTTATCATTGGCCTGCGTGTCATGTTTGTCGGTGGCGAGAGCCAAAGTGCTGTCATTATATTGTATAACGACCTGCGTGTCGACTTGTGACTCTATGTAAATTCATTACTAGCTGTAGTAGTTGGATAATAGAGATCAGGTTGGTGGCTTGGCGTCCGGCGTGACAAACAAGATGGAGTTCTTAGATGGTCATCGAGTCGAAGCGGCCCAGAAGAACGTCCATGAAAGGAGCCATACTATTTCACAATATGTGTTATATTTGTGATTGTTATGCTTCTTTGTTTCTATGCATGTTAAAATTATAGAATGATCCCTCATGAATATCAAGCGAATTGCCATCCCCGATGTTGCACCTTCGCACGTCAAATGCGTCTAGTAGTGGGCTCATAAAATTGGGGTGCTTCTTTGGGTGTCCTTGAGCCCAGAAGGGTTAAATGTCGGACACGGACATACCTTTGCATCGAGTTAACTTGACAAAGGCTAACAAAAGCGGTTTTGGGCCTTGTGGCAAAAGAAGGTTGGGGGCGAGGGTATGAGATACCTTCCGATCGGCGAAGTCGTATAGATATCACGATTAGCAAGGAGTTGCTTACGGATAGGTATGTTGGCTAGCAGTGATGCTAAAGCTCACTAGTCGCATCGCTAGTCGGATCTGAATCACTAAGAGTTTGCGGAGGGATCTTGACTTGATGGGAGTATTTCTGTTTAGGCTAGAATTACTCTACATAAACACATTGCTTAGTGATTGCATATTTTACATTGTAGTGATCAATGGCACCACCTGCTCAACCCAACTTTGCATTGAAATCAATTACGGAAAAGGATAAACTGAATGGAACAAACTTTACCACATGGTATAGAAATATGAAATTGTTCTCAAGCACGATAAAAGGAACATGTTCTAGAGGATCCACTTCCGGAGGAACCTGCTGATAATGCTAGTGCCACAGCTAAGAATGCCTACGAAACTTCGTTGATGAATCAGCGGAGATCATTTGTCGATCTTTGGCTTGTATGGAGCCCGATTTGCAACAGCATTTCAAAAGCGTTGAGGCTTACGATATGATCGAGAGTCTCAAGAGCATGTTTCGAACCTGAGCTAGGACCGAAAGGTACAACGTCTGGCGATCCTTGATGGATTGCAGGCTGAAGGAAGGTGATCCACTGAGCCCACATGTGATCAAGATGATCGGATATATGCAAGCTTTGGATCGTTTGGGCTTCCCGCTCTTGGATGGGCTGGCAACTGATGCTGTTCTGGGTTCTCTTCCGCCCAGCTATGGGACGTTCATCTCGAACTATCATATGGGATGCCCAGGCATGGATAAGAAGCTCACTGAATTGCATGGGATGCTCAAGGTGGCAGAGCAGGATATTAAGAAAGGCACGCTTCAAGTGTTGATGGTGCAGAAATCGGCTATGGCTTCCCAAGAAATTCCCTCCGGTAATGGTATCAAGGATATATCTATACCAAGGATTAGCACCTACATAAAAATTGGGAGAAGAACTGAAGTAGATTGCTTCCTGGTAGATCTATTTTGAGCATTGCAAATTCCATAACAAGCATCTTTTAGATTCTCTCCTTCCCTTTGCTTAAAATTTAGAACTTCATTCTCGGGAGACAACGGAGAAGATATAAGACTAGCCATGACGACAAGCAAGCGAAAAAAAGGCAAGCGGAAAGAGAGGGCGAATAAAAGCGGTGAGGGTGAAGTGGGGGAGAGGAAAAGCGATCGGCAAATGGGAAATAATGTAGTCACGAGAGATAGGTATTGTGATGGGTACTTGGTATGTTGACTTTTGCGTAGACTCCCGACAGCGGCGCGAGAAATTCTTCTTGCTACCTCTTGAGCACTGCGTTGGATTCCCCGAAGAGGAGAGGATGATGCAGCAAAGTAGCATAAGTATTTCCCTCAGTTTTTGAGAACCAAGGTATCAATCCAGTAGGAGGCCACGCGCAAGTCCCTCGTACCTACACAAAACAATAGCTCAACGCAACCAACGCAATTAGGGGTTGTCAATCCCTTCACGGTCACTTACAAGAGTGAGATCTGATAGAGATGATAGATAATATTTTTGGTATTTTTGGTATAAAGATGCAAGGTAATATAAAAGGCAAAGCGAATAATAAAGTGATTGGAGATTGATATGATGAGAATAGACCCAGGGGGCATAGGTTTCACTAGTGGCTTCTCTTCAAGAGCATAAGTATTCCTACGGTGGGTGAACAAATTACTGTTGAGTAATTGATAGAATTGAGCATAGTTATGAGAATATCTAGGTATGATCATGTATATAGGCATCACGTCCGAGACAAGTAGACCGACTCCTACTGCATCTACTACTATTACTCCACTCATCGGCCACTATCCGGCATGCATCTAGAGTATTAAGTTAATGAAAAGCGAGTAGCATGTAAGCAAGATGACATGATGTAGAGGAATAAATTCATGCAATATGATAAATACCCCATCTTGTTATCCTCGATGGCAACAATACAATCGTGCCTTGCTGCCCCTACTTTCCTTTGGGAAAGGACACATGAGATTGAACCCAAAGCTAAGCACTTCTCCCATTGCAAGAAAAACCAATCTAGTAGGCCAAACCAAACTGATAATTGAAGAGACTTGCAAAGATAACCAATCATACATAAAAGAATTCAGAGAAGATTCAAATATTGTTAAGTAGATAATCTTGATCATAAACCCACAATTCATCGTTCTCAACAAACACACATAAAAGAAGATTACATCGAATAGATCTCCACGAGAGGGGAGAACATTGTATTGAGATCCAAAAGAGAGAAAAAGCCATCTAGCTACTAACTATGGACCCGAAGGTCAGGGTAAACTACTCACACTTCATCGGAGAGGCTATGGTGATGATGTAGAAGCCCTCCGTGATCGATTCCCCTTCCGGCGAACTCCGGAACAGGCCCCAAGATGGGATCCCGTGGATCTGAGAAAGTTCGGCGGTGCAATTAGGTTTTTGGCTCCGTGTCGATCGTTTGAGAATGCGTAGGTATTTATAGGAGCAAGAATGCGTCGGTGGAGCTTGAGGGCCCACGGCGCAGGCGCGCCCTAGAGGCGCCCTCCACCTCGTGACCGCCTCGTGGCTTTCTTGACGGAGGTCCAAGTCTCTGGATCATATCGGCAGAAAATCACGTTCCCGAAGGTTTCATTCCGTTTGGACTCCGTTTGATATTTTGTTTCTTTGAAACACTGAAATAGGCCAAAAAACAGCAATTCTGGGCTAGGCCTCCGGTTAATAGGTTAGTCCCAAAAGTAATATAAAAGTGGAAAATAAAGCCTAATATAGTCCAAAACAGTAGAGAATATAGCATGGAGCAATCAAAAATTATAGATACGTTGGAGACGTATCAAGGGGAAGCAGATCCGGCGGCGAAGGATGGCGTGGTTGGAACAACTCCGGTCTGCGGTGGAGGGTGGCGAAGTTGGGCGGCAGCGGTGAGGCGCAGACGGCGTGGTTGAACTGGCTTGAGTGCAGACGGCTCGGCCTCGGCTTCAACTACTAGCCGTGGAGGCATTGCGGTTGAGGTTGCGATGGGCGGCGATGTCGGGGTATCGACTCGGCGTGATGGAGGAGGCGGCGGTTGATGGGTGGGATGGGGTGGCGGACGGAGGGCGCCGTGGTTTCATGGTTGGTGGATAGGTAGTTTTGGCACCCACAGTCTGAATGGGGAATCGGACGGGTGGGGAACCATGTTTCGATCTGGGGGCAGCTTATTTTTGGCTATTTTGAGCAGAAGATGGGGAATGGCGCTTGTTTGAAATTTGGGGAAAGTACAAACTTTGCCCCCTCTTAAATTTCGGACCTGCTGCGGGTCGAGGTAGGATGGTAATCCAGGTGTCCCAAATAGTGGGCGGAGGCGATTTCGGTAGCGCATGTGTGTAAGCGGCCATTGTGTATGAATGTTTTTTGGATGCGGTTGCGTGGCGTCTAGATGAAGCTACAAACCTACCCGGTGTAGACCTTTGGACGTCGGGCCGGTAGGTTTCACAGGTCGAAGTTATTAGAAAAGTAATTTCCTTGTACTACCAAACATTGGTCTCTAGCGGTTTCGGGCGAGTAGAGGCTCTTTTGGCGCTTCGTTCAAAATTTTGAAACACAAGCATTCATGTTTAGAGTACTCTTGAACTATGAGGATTGACCTAAATAGACAATGTTATATTTGACCTTGTATGTTTGAAAACCTCATTAAATTATCCGCTTCTTTTTGAAATTTTGACACTTGAAAATCTTATAACTACGATTATTTTGGAATGGAGGAGCTAAATTTGAATCTATTTTGTACACTACTACATATGCTATTATGTACAAAATCAGAGCAAAGATTGGTGCCCCCATAATTTAGATGCAGTTCACAAATGCAATGATATCAAATTCAAATAATTGAATGGACTTCATGTTGAATTCGATTTTTTAAACCACCTTAAGTCGAATTCAAATGTATGCTAGTTCATAGGTAGCTATTTATAATGTCCATTGTGTAACTTTCATTATGTATAATGTGCTTTACACACACAACATGAACTATACTCACGTTTATATTCGATTGCTAAAAGCGCTGCATTATGCAGAGTTCAAACTACTAACTATGTGGATCAATTGTGTCGAATAATAACATAGACATGCTCAAATTTGATAGAATCCGGATGTCTCATGGATCAATGACCGCTCCTTCACCTTGAATTGCAAGTATCATGATCCCATCCTAATATTTGGATACAATTTATATCTTTAATCAATGTGTAGAGCAGTCTTTTTACGTGTAGTTTCACTCTCCATCGGTGGTCTCTCACACATGCTCACACACTCTCTCCGAGGTGTCTTTCTACACATTCTCTAGATATAACCCTCCCTCCCTCTCGTAACCATTTACAACTGTTTTTCACTAACCTTTATCACAAGCACTCTTCCTCTACTTAAACATACACACACACAATCATCATCGACCCTTTCTATATACATGGACCTGCCCTCGTGTCTCATGTCGCACATTATCTTTTCGCTTTGTCTCTCACACAATGTCTCACACCTCTCTTTCTAATCGTGAGTATGATTCTAGCGAGCATTACATAGGATGCCCCTTAAAGTCAGGTTGGATGAATAGTAATATCAGAGATAAAGGGGTTACCTTAGTCCGAGAACCTAGGGTTACAAATCCTAACCGACTTTGTCAGTGGACACAGAGTCCATCACAATTCTGCTATCTTTGTCTTGTCGACTAGTCATCCATGGGTCTTCCTAAATGCGTCACGGGCCGACCAATGTGGCGCAGGGCGGGAACCGAGCGAAGGGCCTCACCTCGACCCACGGACCTCAGCGGTGACACACCCTCTGCCCCCACGTCTCATTATCTTCTCACACCCACACATACCAACACAAACACCACACACACACAGAAAATTTCTCCTGGTGCCTCTATTCCCTCTCCCCTTGCATATACACACTCAAGGGAATGGAACCTCTTTTCATGACGTCATATTCGTCTCTCTCTCTAGACCACTCTCATTTCTCGTGCTATCTCTCCCACGCCCCCCCCATCGGCCCCTCTATCCATGCCTCTCTCGAATACGTAATACACACACATACCTCTCTAGGCCCCGCCAAATGCATCAACTACACATTCACACATGTTACATCACGTACCCCATTGATCTAAAAAGCCCTCTCTTCACGTTTATTTCACATACAACATTCCTCTTGAATAAAGTGTGGCCAAAAAATTATTTTAGAGTTTCTACATATATACAACATTACAAAGTTATATGGAGAATCTGACGCTAATTTGCATTGCATGGTGCCCTAGCGATATTTATTCCGCATTGTTAATTTGTATATTTTTATACTATATACAAAGTTAGTCATAATAAAGAAAAATGAAGAGCATCTCTCTCTCTCCATCGCATACCCCCCCCCCCCTATACGCCCCTTTCACGTATGCACACAAAACTATCTCCGGGTCCTCTAAGAGTAAGCTCCCAGAAAATTCACGCATGTTTCATCTTCTCTCGCGATATATGCAATGGCGATCATTGTATTTGAAGCAAAAGCCACGATACATACATTAGACTTCAGAATCCACTCATTACGGTCACCATTTACGTTTAGTGGTTATTATGCGATCCACGGGCTCACCGTACAACTCTGTATTTGCTCATGACATGACTAGTTGACCGATTAAGCGCTCCACATGGCACCTCTGGTCTTGCATCACATTATCTCACTACCATCGTGCCCACACAACCGACTTGTATCTACTCTACATCTACACTCTTATAAAATACATAAAATACACTCTTATAAAAAAGCGAGTTGGTGATGATGGTGTGCCTGCCATCACTGCAATATAGGCTGTCCGATTTATATCGTGGATAGGAAAGAAACTATGGGAATTTTGCAAAAAGGTACCCACACACCTCTCCACATTTGCAAATAAGGCCTTCCCTCGTTCATCCTTTTCTCTCACAAGATAAACAAGTCATACAAATGCATCTTGATGTTACGTGCAACGCATACGAGCATCTTACTAGTAAGAATGAAAACAAGCGACAAAAAAATTTGGGCCGGTGGTTCGAAGTCATGACCCAGCGGGCACGGACAAGGTGGCCTTGTATTGGTATCTTTGAGCCGTCTATTTTAACACATAGGAGCTGGTGTGGTGATTATACACACACGCAAGCATGCACCACGAACTGCATCCACGCAACACTCACACAAACACATGCACCCACGCACGCATAACACTCACACGTACACACGCAGCCAGCAGCGCACGCAACACTCACTGCACGCACACAACACTCACACACACACACACACGCATGCATGCATGCACACACCGATACACCACCGACCAACACACACTCTCACGCTCAAGTGCTCAACCTACCGTGCATGCGCACACATCGAATACAGCAGACACATACACAACGGGTGATTCCAGCGCGGGTTGGAGCGTTGCAGCGCTTGCGTAAATTTGTGTTTATCGACCTTTTGCCTATCTTGAACTGGCAGGTGGGACCCACAAGGCGTTGTCAATTTAACTAGTTAACATGGCGCCACGTAGACTATTTGGCGGTCAGCGAGTGCAATCCGATCTTTGAGCGTGAGCAAGTGACCGTATAATCACCGCCATAAAGCGTATATAGTGACCGTAATCAGCTTATTACGAAGTTCGGTGACCGTATTACGCTTTTCTCTCTATAGGCCCTCAAAACTACATCTCTACGTTCTCGCATGTTACATCTAACAACTATGCAATACATTACTACTACTACACTCTAACACAATAAATCATATGTGTTTTTAGTTTTACTAGATATCATATTGTTACTTATAATTATTCAGTTTGCATACATTAAAATTGCCTTTGAAATGTATGGCGGTATCATCTACCGCCGGGAAAAATCCGCCCTTTCCTATTTAATCGGGTTTGAATCGATGGATGCGTGCGAAACAGCAAAACTATAGTACTATATAGTACAAGTGACGATTCAACTTTGGGCGTCGTGTAAATCTACTCCTCCGTCGTAAGAGTGGGCGCTCGCTTTCATAAATCTTCTAGTCCCTTTCGCCGACATGTGGGACATCAAGCTACCGGGTCCACGTGCCATGCGAATACAATGCGAGCAGCGGGGTGAAGTACCCAGTCAAGGCCCGGTGTAGTAATGAGCTATGAGGCGTCAAATCATAAAGCTGCACCTTTCCCTTGATTAAGTTGGAGGGGCGAAGCAACCATCATTTCACTCGTTCTGAATCCGCTTCTCCCTCATCTTCTTCAACTTAACCACGTGTTGGTTCTGCCATTGTTACGCCTCATGTGGGACCGGATCGACTTGGTAAAGCACTGACAGTGGGACCGCATGTTAGCAAACCGCCAGGACAACGTCCTCCAAAAATAAGAAGCCTAATCCTAGACTTACAAAGGTCTATGTAGCTGCTACGTATACTTTCCATCTAATCTATATATGCCCCCCTGATTTTCAGGTGGGGTGGGCCTAATCCTCTCCTTTAATCCAATCAAATAGTCCCACAACACATCAGTTTGTAACTTTACGTAAACCATTACGTGGATGTAGCATTGCTCAAATAAGAAACCTCCCCCGCCATCCATGGCGGCAAAATCACCTCCTTTTACTAATCTTGATTCTATAATTTTTTAGATCAATATAATTGAGATTTGTATAGATAGCACACAGGAGCAAAACCAAGTGAGTGCAGTTAAGGGCATCCACAATGTGTAGCCAAATGTGAAAATAGCTTTTGGCATCGTAGGAACCATTGTGGGCCAGTGTTTCCAATGCCAAAAAGATGGAACGAAGCTCCACGATTCATTGATTGAAGGAATAGAAAAATGCAACGTCTCTCCTCTTTCTCCCATGCTTGGGCGCATGTAGTACAGTATAGAACCTGAGTCTACTCCCCTGTCCCTTCTATCACAAATCACAAAGCGGTGAGGCATCAAATCACAAAAAGCAGACGAAGCAACCATCATTTCACTCTTTCTTGACTCCGGTTCTCCATCGTCTTCTTGAGAAACCATCTCACCGCACTAGTACTCCTAGTAGTACTAGTAAAGGACTTCCTGGATGCAAATAAGGCGGTTGTCTCGGCTTGCAGGCGGCACTTGCGAACAACTTACCGTGGTCTCCCTCGATGGTGTTCTCCGTCGAACACACTTCGCCAAACCACCCAAAAAAAGATATTGTCGACGTCACCGGAATGGGGAAGGAAGTCAAATATAGTTACTACCTCCATTTTTTTGTACAGAAGGCCAGTATATCAAAATTACAATTTGCAAAGGGCCACTAACACTAATCGAGGCAAAATTGATGGGGTTAGCAACCAAGGACATTAATATCCCCTGCATGCATGCGGAAGTGAGAAGGTTGGTTTGCATGGCGCTGCATTAATCAAGCGATGAGGAGTGAGATGGTTAGCTCTTTGGTCTTTGGAGAAAAAATACACATTAATAGACCGTGAAGCGAGGATTTGTATCGATTAAATCTCGTGAAGGAAAACCCGCCTTTCTTTTTAACACTAGTACTCCTGAATGCGTGCGTACTTATCCTGTTTGGGTCTAGGCCTTGCATTGCCAAACTTCACCACACATTTTGCCAAGCTTGCCTAAAGTTTTCAAAATGAGAAGGAGGTACACTTGCGCATACGGTCGGCGGTCGAACCGCACCCTCACCACGATCGCTCCTGCATGCAGCAGTCGCACCGCACCCTCGCCTGATCGCTCCTGCACGCCGCAAACCCAACCAAGGGAGCAGCACCCTCAACGACACGTGCTATCGCATGTGAACAAACCAAACTCAGCCATCCTATCGCCCGACACATAATTTTCGTTCATAGAGTATGTTTATCCAACCGCATGTTGGGGAGTATCCGTCACGGACCGTGCGGTGATGCATTGGGGAGGAAGAAGAGGTGAGGAAGAAGGAAAGAAGGGTTAGGAGGCGTGGGATATTCATCCAACCGCTTTGAAATGGTAGACTGTCCCAAGTCGAGGCGACTTGCATAACAAATATACGTTTTACACAGCAAAGATCCATAAAAACAACAACATAAAGAAAAACTATCCTTTGCTTTCGCGGAAAGAGGCGGCCTCGTCGTCTTTGGCTGCCCGGCCTTGAACCGGCCGTCGCTGCCGGCGTGTGTCTCCGCACCGTGGTTGTCCTCGGCCTCCGACTACTCATTCAAGTGGGCGTCTGGGCGCTCTGTGCAGACGAGCACAGCCTGGTTCAAGTCAAGGGCGTCCGGTTCCGCTGCGGGAGGGCCTCGATGGCGGCGGCATCCGCGCGCTCCAGCGTCGAGTCGAGCCTCCGCCGCCCGGTTCAAGTCCGGGGCGTCCGGTTCCGCTGCGAGGCGTCGATGAGGCGGCATCCAGCGCTCTCGTCGGTCGAGCCTCTGCCGCCCGGTTCAACTCTAGGACGTCTGGTTCCGCCTGCAGGAGGGCCTCGATGGCAGCGGCATCCGCGCGCTCCGCCCCAAGTTGAGCCTCCGCCGCCCGGTTCACATCCACGACATCCGGTTCCGCCTGCAGGAGAGCCTCGATGGCAGCGGCATGCGCGCGCTCGCGTTGAGTTGAGCCTCTGCCTCCGGTCCTCCTTTAGTATCGCCATGTTGAACCGCTGGTGCACTTTTGCACCATGGGGACTTCGGGGCCCGGCACAAAGTCGACATCCATCGTCTCATACCCATCGAGGGCCTTCTGCGCCGCGACCTCTGCCATGAACATTGGATCGGCTTCCTCCTCCTCGTAGCTTGGCTCCAGAGAACTCGGGGATTGGCCCGCTGCAAAGCAATCTTGGGAGCGGAGGTGCATGGCGCCGACCGCCGCCCGCGATTTCTGTGGCGCTCGGCGTCGACATCTTGTAGTAAGTGATCTTGCGGTGCACCATGGCTTTCCGGCGAACTAGGGGCGCTTGATGTGGGCGAGGATCGAAAGGTGGGGGAATGGGCTGGAGATTTGGTGTGGTTTTAGAGGCGATGGCTGGCATAGGCCGAGCAGCGAAGGTTCGAGTGTGAATAGTGGTTCCGGTGAAGACCGGTCAATCGGTTTTGACTCTACATCGCTCTTGTCGCGTTCGCGTTGCAGCCCGGCACGCTGGACCCTCCACGTCGCTCACCGAATGGAACGCACTTCGTCTTGCGTTTTCTCTCGCTTGTGGGACCGCATTTGAGAGCAAACCGACGTGCCGGCCCCGCCCCCGCCCCCGGCCGTTTTTATACCACCACACCCGCCGGTTTATGCGGAGGAAATAAAAGCGAGGAGTATACTACGGATGAGGATCCCCTGACATGGCCGAACCCATTGAGTAACTGACATGCGGGGCCTAGCAAGCATGGGGTCCGCCCGTAAGTGACCGAAAGGGAGGGTAAGGTAGGGATACCTACGTCAGAGGATCCACTTCCACTATACTACTTTGACCAAATGTTAGAGTAATAATATATGACATGCAACTTACACAAAGCATACAGGGTCTAATGCGTTTTTCGAGGCTAACTTTGACCAAATGTTAGAGTAATAATATATGACATGCAACTTACACAAAGCATGCGGTCAAATTCGTATGTTAAAGGAGTTTCCAATGATATAATTTTCACATTATACATCTCATGTACTATTAATCTTGTCAATATTCAAATTGGAAACCATCTCGAGTACTAATCTAGGAGTACGTACGAATCTAACAATATTGATTGGGTGTTGTTGAATGTTCATACCTTTTTTATCAAAGTAGAGATACTTTGACTACACATAAAACTTATATCTAAACTAGAAAGGATAGGAGGGAGTATATTGTACGTTCAAAATGAAACGAACATTGAATACCCTTTATATATGATTTGCGGATGCTATGATCACCGGTTCAAAATTTTGAATCTGCCTTAGGTATCATCTGCCCTGATACGTCTCCGTCGTATCTACCTTTCCAAACACTTTTGCCCTTGTTTTGGACTCTAACTTGTATGATTTGAATGGAACTAACCCGGACTGACGCTGTTTTCAGCAGAATTGCCATGATATTGTTTTATGTGCAGAAAACAAAAGTTCTCGGAATGACCTGAAACTCCACGGGATGTCTTATAAAAATAATAAAAATCCTCGCCAAAGATGAAGACCAGGGGCCCCAACCTGTCCACGAGGGTGGGGCGCCCCCTAGGGCGCGCCCCTACCACGTGGGCCCCACAGAGACCCTCTCGGCGCCAACTCCAACTCCATATATTGGCTTTAGGGAGAAAAATCAGAGAGAAAGTTTCATCGCCAAGCCCTAATCTCTCTCGGGAGGCTGATCTGGAGTCCGTTCGGGGCTCAGGAGGGGGATTCGTCGCCGTCGTCATCATCAACCATCCCCCATCACCAATTTCATGATGCTCACCGCCGTGCGTGAGTAATTCCATTGTAGGCTTGCTTGACGGTGATGGGTTGGATGAGATTTATCATGTAATCGAGTTAGTTTTGTTAGGGTTTGATCCCTAGTATCCACTATGTTTTGAGATTGATGTTGCTATGACTTTGCCATGCTTAATGCTTGTCACTAGGGCCCGAGTGCCATGATTTCAGATCTGAACCTATTATGTTTTCATGAATATAGGTGTGTTCTTGATCCTATCTTGCAAGTCTATAGTCACCTACTATGTGTTATGATCCGGCAACCCAGTGACAATAATCGGGACCACTCCGGTGATGACCATAGTTTGAGGAGTTCATGTATTCACTATGTGTTAATGCTTTGTTCGGTTCTCTATTAAAAGGAGGCCTTAATATCCCTTAGTTTCCAATAGGACCCGCTGCCACGAGAGGGTAGGACAAAAGATGTCATGCAAGTTCTTTTCCATAAGCACGTATGACTATTCACGGAATACATGCCTACATCACATTGATGAAGCTGGAGCTAGTTACATGTCACCCTATGTTATGACTATTACATGACGAACCGAATCCGACATAATTATCCATCACTGATCCGGTGCCTACGAGCTTTCCATATACTAGTTCACGCTTATTTACTTTTCCGTTGCTACTGTTACAATCACTACAAAAATACCAAAAATGTTACTTTTGTTGTCTTTACTTTTGTTACCGTTACCACCACTATCATATTACTTTGCTAATAAACACTTTGCTACAGATACTAAGTTTCCAGGTGTGGTTGAATTGACAACTCAGCTGCTAATACTTGAGAATATTCTTTGGCTCCCCTTGTGTCGAAACAATACATTTGGGTTGAATACTCTACCCTCGAAAACTGTTGCGATCCCCTATGCTTGTGGGTTATCAAGACCTTTTTCTGGCGCCGTTGCCGGGGAGCATAGCTCTATTCTTTGAGTCACTTGGGATTTATATCTGCTGGACACTATGAAGAACTTCAAAGGCAGCTAAGACAACAATTTATCCCACAACTACGAGGGAGGTAAGGAACGCCATCTAGCTATGCACTTGATTCACCTTACATTATGAGTAAGCTAGCGACACCTAAACACCTTCCGCTATTAGATTAGATATGTCGCATGTTATTGATGATGCCACTACGCTATGCATGATACTTATGATGAAACTACTTCTATGCTTGATACTACTATGCCCTTGGTGAATTTCTAGATGAACAAATTTCTAGGTCTAGAGAAAGAGAAATTATTGAACACGAATACGATGTGAAAGTGATGATGAAAATGTGCCTGCTATTCACGAGGGTTATATTTTTGATGCTTTGAATCTTCTGCAGCTATTTTTTGCTTATGAGATAGATATGAACTTAAGAGGCTGCTAGTTAAATGGAGTAAAGAATCTCTTAGAGATAGGATGAGACCCGACCCTGCTTTTGCTACTTCACCTATCCGTGTTCCTGATAAGGATTATTATGAATTCTCTATTCATCCTGATATAATTACTCTGGTTGAATCTGATCCTTTTTATGGCTATGAATCTGAAATTGTTGTGGCACATCTTACTAAGTTAAACGATATAGCTGCCTTGTTTACTAATGATGAGAGATCGCGCTACTTTTATATACTCAAAATATTTCTGTTCTCATTAAAGGGTGATGCTAAGATATGGTTTAATTCCCTTGATCCTGGTTGTGTGCGTAGTCCCCAGGATATGATTTATTACTTCTCTGCTAAATATTTCCCTGCTCATAAGAAACAAGTTGCTTTGATGGATATATATAATTTTGTGCAAATTGAAGAAGAGAGTCTCCCACAAGCTTGGGGTAGGCTTCTCAAGTTACTTAATGCTTTTCCTGATCATCCTCTTAAGAAACCTGAAATACTTGATATCTTTTATAATGGACTAACCGATGCTTCCAGAGATTACACGGATAGTTGTGCTTTGGTTCTCTTTTCAGGGAAAGAACACGGATGAAGCTGAAATTCTATTGAATAATATGTTGACAAATGAAAATAATTGGGCACCTCCTGAGCCAACTCCCGAGCCAGCTCTGAGCCAACTCCGAGCCAGCTCACAGGCCAATTCTTGAGCCTATTCCTAAACCAACTCCGAAGAAGAGAGGTGTTCTATTTCTCGATCCTGAAGATATGCAAGAGGCAAAGAAATCTATGAAAGAAAAAAGGTATTAAAAGTGAAGATGTTAAGAATTTACCTCCTATTGAATAAATACATGGTCTTAATCTACACTTTGTTGAAGAAGTATATGATATCAATTCTTTATTCATTGAAGAACCTCCACGATCACGATATCCCGACCACGGTAGTAAAGGTAAATTCTCTCTATAGATATGATAAAGCTGAAGTCCCTCCTACTAAAATTGCTAGTCAGTGCTTGGATGAGTTTGATAACTTTATGTTTAAGCAAGATGATTTTAATGCTTATTTTGGTAGACAATTAAAACAGAATAACTTTATGATTAAATGCTTGAGTGATTATATGGCTAATATTAGAGGTGAACTTAAACTTGTTAGCAAACATGCTTCTATGGTTAACACTCAAGTAGAACAAGTACTTAAAGCCCAGAAAGAAGTGCTTGATGAAATGAATAGTAAGAAAAATGATGTTCTTTGTTAGAGTGGCTACTAGAACTGGTAGAATGACTCAGAACCTTTGTATCCTGAAGACCACCCTAAGAGAATCGAGCAAGATTCTCGGAGAAATAATATTGATATGCCTAGTTCTTCTAAAAGGAAGAAAAAGAAAAATGATAGAAGCATGCAAACTTCTAGTGAACCTATTCTTTGAAACACCTAATAATCCAAATGATATCTCTATGTACGATCTTTGAAACCCAATCTGGTAATGAACATGAACCTAGTGAAAATGTTAATGATGATGTTCATAATGATGCTCAACCTAGTAATGATAATGATGTAGAAGTTGAACCTGTTGTTGATCTTGATAACCCACAATCAAAGAATCAACGTTATGATAAAAGAGACTTTGTTGCTAGGAAACATGGTAAAGAAAGAGAACCATGGGTTGAAACCCATGCCTTTTCCTCCCAAACCATCCAAGAAAAAGGATGATGAGGATTTTGAGCGCTTTCTTTGAAATGATTAGACCCATCTTTTTGCTTATGCAATTGGTGATATGCTCAAAATGAATCCTTATGCTAAATATTCTTGATATTCCGAGGATGATAGTATGTCTATTATTCTTGGAAGACCTTTCCATAATCTGCGGGGCTGTTATTGATTGCAACAAAGGCAATGTCACTTTTCATGTTAATGGTAATGAGCACACGGTACACTTTCCGAGGAAACAACCTCAAGTTCATAGTATCAACTCTATTGGAAATATTCCATCGATTATATTTGGAGGTTTTGAATTTCCTCTCCCTACTGTCAAGAAGAAATATGATATACTTATTATTAGGGATGTCCATATCCCCGTTGAGGTAACATAGTGTTATTCGAAATTTCTCCGGTTCCATGATTATCGGAGTGAGTTTGTTAACAAGACTTGATCAACCTTTGTTAGTGGATTCTTTTTTATGAGCATGAGATGGATGAAACTAGAAGCACAACCTTCTGTACCCTCTTTATATTTTCTGATCTTTAGTAAAAATAAAGTAAAATAGTATTTTTACATGCATTTCCTGATTTATCCGTGCAATATAAAAATATCCCGAAAATAAAAGTCCTCAGAATGACATGCCAATTTAATATGATTTTTTCGGGAATATTTGAGGATTTTTAGTGCAGAAATTACCGCGGGGGGAGCTGCTACCTTGCCACGAGGGTGGACGGCACGCCCTACCCCCTGGTCGCGCCCCTCTGCCTCGTGGGCCCACGGTGGCCCTCCTCCACTTATCCCTGCACCCATCTTCTTCCTCTGTCTCACACAAACCCGAAAAACCAACTCAAGCTCGTGTTCCAGCCCCTTTTGTTGTGATTTTCGATCTCCTTGCTCAAAGCACCTCTCGCAAAACTACTTGGGCAGATTGTTCCTTGGTATGTAACTCCTCCATTGGTCCAATTAGTTTTTGTTCTAGTGCTTTATTCTTTGCAAATTTGTGCTGCATAGGCGACCATGTTCTTGAGCTTGCATCTCAAATTTATATGGTTCCAAGTAGTTCTAATGCTTGATATATGCTCTAGGCACTTGTATGAGCAGTTGCTATCAGTTTTATTGTAGTTGGTTCACTTTTGTTTGAAGTTACTAAAAATTTCAGATTATTTCAGAAATAATGAAGAGACTTTTGAGGGGCTCGTCGAGCGAAGCTTCGAGGAAAAACAAAAGGAAGAAGAGCGAAGCCCAAATTTAATTTGCCTCGCCTTGAGAGGTCCGCCGTGTGAATGGCCTTGGGTGACTTCTTGAGGAGGCCGGGATTTATGAGGATATCTATCTAATAATTGAGAACGCCGGCCTCACCGACTTCCTCCACGACCAACGTCATCAGTATCTCTTACTCACAAATACTTTTGTGCAGAACTTCTACTTTTTCCCTAAGAAATCACCTCCAACAGTAGAGTTCCATTTATATGATGTTGTTAAGGAGATGACATTAGCTGAATTTTGCGAGGTTTGCAAAATACCCTTTAATGACACCTTAGATGAACCACACCGTAATGAAGTAGAAGCTTTTATTAACACTATCACTATGGGAGAAACCAGGAAGGTTTCTGATGCAAGAATTACTAGCATACATTTCCCGGTTCTGCGCTACTTTGCCTTATTTGCTAGTCATTGCTTGATTGGTCACGGGAACTGTGGAAACCTTAGCATTCCTGATATTATTATTTTGTTCCATGGTTTATACCGCAATAACTCTGTTAGTATGGGTGGAATTGTTGCTAGACGGTTAAGTCTAAACCGTACTAAGGGCCCCATCTTTGGAGGCATTTATGCTTCACGCCTAACTGAATATTTTGAAATACCTATTAGGCATGAGGAGAAAGAAGAAACATCATTGCCCCGTGCTTATTTAGACTATAAGAGTATGCCAGCGCATGATTTTCTTGTTAAGAGTCGTGAAGGGGAGCTCAAATATAAATTGTACTTTGATAAACATCACCCTGAGACTATTACTTTGCCTGCTTCCTCTTTGTTTAACTTGTCTACAGGTCCTTACATTGTTCCGTGGGCGGCTGTTCAAGCCTATCGGAATCCTGCACCAGCCCCGGAACTAGAGCCACAAGATGAGCCCCCACGACTATCTGTTTATTCTTGGGATCCAGAGGAGGTTGCCAGCCAGTGGCAGTCAGAGTCCTCTTCATCACATTATGATCCCAACTATTCCTCATCGCATGATGACCCGGCTACAACTACGGGTATCCCCGGGCTATCCACGGCAATAGACCAACTTAGGCCAAAAGCCTAAGCTTGGGGAATCGTATTTCTCACCGACATTACATTCATGTTCACACACACTCATTGCTAGATGTCGGTGCTCATACTCTTTCACTGTAATATCCATGCTAGTTTATTTTCCTTTTTCCTACTTTCTTCTTGTGTGTTTAATAACCTTAGAAAAAACCAAAAAAATTAGTAGTAGTTTATTTTTCCTGCTGTAGTAGTAATAATTAAAAAGAAAACCCAAAAATATTTCCCGTACTTCTTTTGCTTGTTGGGAGCTTTCCCATGTAAATAGTTTTTATTTCCTTTCTTTTCTTTGGGGGTCAGTAGGAGAACACCATGATTAAATTGTTGTAGTGGCTCTTATATGCATCATTGTTGATTTAACCAAGAGCCCATATTGCCTTGTCTTCTCCTGTTTATTGAATGCTCGCAGATTCCAGTTTAGTCCAATGCCCGTGCACTCTTATTATTATTCACACCGTTCAGTTGTGCAAGTGAAAGGCAATTATGATGACATATATGATGGACTGACTGAGATGGGAAAAGATGGTATGAACTCGACCTCTTTTGTTTTTGTAAATATGATGAGTCCATCATTCTTAATTCAGCTTATTATGAATAAACATGTTTGCAATGACAATTAGAGATCATAGTTGCTTGTGCCATGCTTGATTAGCTATGAGTTATAATGGTTTACCTTGCGTGCCAACATGCTATTGAGATGATTATGATGTGGTATGATAGGGTGGTATCCTCCTTTGTATGATTTAAGTGACTTGACTTGGCACATGTTCACGCATGTAGTTGAAACAAATCAACATAGCCTTCCACGATATTTATGTTCATGGTGGATTATATCCTACTCATGCTTGTATTCGATGTTTATTAATTTTAATGCATGTTCATGACTGTTGTCGCTCTCTAGTAGGTCGCTTCCGGTCTTTTGCTAGCCTTCACTTGTACTAAGCGGGAATCGCTTGTGCATCCAATCCCTTAAACCACAAAGTTATTCAATATGAGTCCGCTATACCTTCCTATATGTGGTATCTACCTGCCGTTCCAAGTAAATTTGTATGTGCCAAACTCTAAACCTTCAAATGAACATTCTGTTTTGCATGCTCTAATAGCTCATATATCAACTAGTGCTGCCCTTATCTTCCGTGTTAGGCGGGTTATTCTCAACAGGAGTGGACTCCGCTCCTCCTCCACGAGAAAATGGCTGGTCACCGGGATGCCCAGTCCCATGCTTTATGCAAACTGAATCAAAATAATTGCAAACAAAACTCCCCACAGGACCCGTTGAATGTTGGAGGCACTTTCGTTGTTTCGAGCGAGCCATGGATTGATGCTTGTGCAGGAGGGGGAGTATAAACTTTACCATTCTGTTTGGGAACCGCCTATAATTTGTTTAGCATGGAAGATATCGTCATCTCTTAGTTGTTATGTTGACAATGAAACTATGCCGCTCAAAATATAATTAATCTCTATTTCAAAATCGATCTCTGGCACCTCTACAAATCCCTGCTTCCCTCTGCGAAGGGCCTATCTATTTACTTTTATATTGAGTCATCACCCTCTTATTAAAAAGCACTAGCTGGAGAGCACAGCTGTCATTTGCATTCATTACTGTTAGTTTATATCGGGTATGACTGTGATTGGATCTCTTTTACCATGAATTACAATGTCTAGTCAGTCCTTGATCTTTGAAGGTGCTCTGCATTTATGTTTTGCGGTCTCAGAAAGGGCTAGCGAGATACCATCTTGTTATATCATATTATGATTGTTTTGAGAAAGTGTTGTCATCCGAGATTATTATTATGACTTGCTAGCTGATTATGCCATTGATATGAGTAAATATGAGACACAGGAATTATTGCAAATGTGGTTAGTTATAATATTTGCTGAAAACTTGAATGTTGGCTTGACATATTTACAACAACAAAAGCAAACAGAGTTTGTAAAAGTTTTTCTTTTTCTCTTTCAGTTTGTCAACTTAATTGCTTGAGGACAAGCAAGGGTTTAAGCTTGGGGGAGTTGATACGACTCCGTCGTATCTACTTTTCCAAACACTTTTGCCCTTGTTTTGGACTCTAACTTGTATGATTTGAATAGAACTAACCCGGACTGACGCTGTTTTCAGCAGAATTGCCATGATGTTGTTTTATGTGCAGAAAACAAAAGTTCTCGGAATGACCTGAAACTCCACGGGATGTCTTATAAAAAATAATAAAAAATCCTCGCCAAAGATGAAGAGCAGGGGCCCACACCCTGTCCACGAGGGTGGGGGGCATGCCCCCCTATGGCGCGCCCCCCCTACCTCGTGGGCCCCCTGGAGACCCTCCAACGCCAACTCCAACTCCATATATTGGCTTTCGGGGAGAAAAAAGCAGAGAGAAAGTTTCATCGCGTTTTACGATACGGAGCCGCCGCCAAGCCCTAATCTCTCTCGGGAGGGCTGATCTGGAGTCCGTTCGGGGCTCTGGAGAGGGGGATTTGTCGCCGTCGTCATCATGAACCATCCTCCGTCACCAATTTCATGATGCTCACCACCGTGCGTGAGTAATTCCATCGTAGGCTTGCTGGACGGTGATGGGTTGGATGAGATTTATCATGTAATCGAGTTAGTTTTGTTAGGGTTTGATCCCTAGTATCCACTATGTTTTGAGATTGATGTTGCTATGACTTTGCCATGCTTAATGCTTGTCACTAGGGCCCGAATGCCATGATTTCAGATCTGAACCTATTATGTTTTCATGAATATATGTGTGTTCTTGATCCTATCTTGCAAGTCTATAGTCACCTACTATGTGTTATGATCCGGCAACCCCGAAGTGACAATAATCAGGACCACTCCAGGTGATGACCATAGTTTGAGGAGTTCTTGTATTCACTATGTGTTAATGCTTTGTTCCGGTACTCTATTAAAAGGAGGCCTTAATATCCCTTAGTTTCCAATAGGACCCGCTGCCACGGGAGGGTAGGACAAAGATGTCATGCAAGTTCTTTTCCATAAGCACGTATGACTATTCACGGAATATATGCCTACATTACATTGATGTACTGGAGCTAGTTCTGTGTCAAACTATGTTATGACTGTTACATGACGAACCGCATCCGACATAATTATCCATCACTGATCCGGTGCCTACGAGCTTTCCATATACTGGTTCACACTTATTTACTTTTCCGTTGCTACTGTTACAATCACTACAAAAATACCAAAAACGTTACTTTTGTTGTCTTTACTTTTATTACCATTACCACCACTATCATATTACTTTGCTACTAAACACTTTGCTGCAGATACTAAGTTTCCAGGTGTGGTTGAATTAACAACTCAGCTGCTAATACTTGAGAATATTCTTTGGCTCCCCTTGTATCGAATCAATAAATTTGGGTTGAATACTCTACCCTCGAAAACTGTTGGGATCCCCTATACTTGTGGGTTATCATGCCCCCACTCGTTCCCTCTCGATTTTATCTCGGGGTCTGGAGATATATTGAAAGAGGACTACGGTGGGTACATGCGAATGATACTCGGCGGAATGTTCAAATGAGGCATGCGGGAGGATGGACTCGACTGGAGGGCGACATGATCGATGGAGAAGAGGGTTGGAGAGGAATGAGAAATAAGCAAACACCACATGATTATACTTGAACGGGTCAATAAACAATAAGTTGTCTCGCTTGGCCTACATAGTGAAAGGCCTAATGTGCAACGCGGAGCACTTACGCTCGAATATGGCCGGGAAAACAGGGAAACCGACATGTGGGGCACACCCGTCGGGACGACGTAGCGCAGACTAGTCCAATGGAGGAGCTGGCCCACGACCTCCTCGCCACCGACAACCGTTCATGTGGGTCGTTGGGGCCAACAATGGTGCGCAGCTCCAGCACCGCCTCTGACACGGACACGGCGACAGCGGTGGCGACACACTCATATCGTAAGCTAGACACGGTCGGTTTCGGTGTCTTGGGGTGGCGTTAGTGATGTGGCACGACCAGCGGTATGTTTGGTTTGTGCCCAAGGTTGCCCCATCAAAGCATTGGGTAGCCAAAATTTTGGTTGAGGTATTGGTTGCCCATGATTTGGCCGACATTGGCAAGAAAAATGAACTAGAGTTGGCTAGAGTTCATTGGCATGCCAAAGAAATGGCAACCATCCAAACAAAGACCAATCTTTGGGTCATGACCAAAATTTTGGTTGAGGTATTGGTTGCCCATGATTTGGCCGACATTGGCAAGAAAAATGAACTAGAGTTGGCTAGAGTTCATTGGCAATGCCAAAAAAATGGCAACCATCCAAACAAAGACCAATCTTTGGGTCATGACCAAAATTTTAGTAAGGTGCACTGGCCACAATCCAAACACACCCCAACACCCGGCTCGTCGAGGATGCACGGGGCGCCACGACGCGTCCGCGGAGTGGTGTAGCACAGCCAACTGCATCCTATGGACCTGAGACCATGCCGGGTCGTCTTGCTTTTTGAATGACACGCAGGGATCGCATGTGAGCAAAGGGCATCTCCAACGTTGCCACGACCGTAGCTGACTACCCTGGCACACCAAAACCCTCGTCCCTCGCGCCGTCGCGCGGTGCGCTCCCAGCCGGCGCCAGCTGCCCGCATTCATGCCGTCCATTCGTATATCGTCGTTAAGAGGCTCGGTGCCCGAGGAACCAACTCCGGTGACTTAATGACGCACCCGGACGCTTGGCCTCACCGGAATGCGTTACTTAAAGCGGCAACGCCCAGCTAACCTCCACACCATAGCGCATCGTCCTCCTACCTGGCACCACATCTTCCATGACCGCAAGTGCTTGTCTTCGGGGATGAAGCTCGAGGTCGCCGCCCTCGCTCAAGTCGCCTCTCGCGACGCAATAGCGGCGTAGCCGGACGCGGACGCGACCGCACAATGGCCGGTCCGTATCCCGTGTTCTACTCTTCCTCGCCGGAGACCGCACCTTCACTTCACGGGTCTTGAACCCCGCCCCCGTACATAGAGATCGCAGATGGAGGACGTCGGTCGCCGCCGTAGAATAGGTTTAAGGTCGGGTTTCTTTTATTTATCTGTCCTATAAAAGTTGAAATGTAATGAAAATATGCCGTGTTTGCATTAATCTCGGCCGGTGTATATGAACTTTCACAATAATATACATATTGTAGGAGTACTAGCAAGATGCTCGTGCGTTGCACGGAAGATCAAGATCTTGTGGGAGAAAAGGATGAACGAGGGAAAGCCTTATCTGCAAATGTCGAGAGGAGTGCGGGTACATTGTCATAGTTTCCTTCCTATCCGTTAGATATAGATCGAACGTCCTATATTGCAGGATGACAGGCACACCATCATCACCAACTCTTCTTTTTATTGAACCGAGACAAATCTAACATGCGAAGTAAAATAAACACATAGGGTCTATACATACACAAATTATCTTAGGCACTCCAATAGTACGTCCACTACACATTCACGCATTTCACATCTTTCTACATCTACGGGAACCTACGAAAGGGTTAACGTAAATTGCCTCGCTCTCCTCCCCTGATTTTCATGGTGGTGGGCCCCTCCCTCCCCCCAATCTACAATCAACAGCTCACACGTTTCACATTACATTAATTACGTAACTGGGATTACGTAGGTGTAGCATTACTCATCCTAAAAAACCCAACTAAGCCAACGTCCCAGCATATCGCGCGGGAAAAGACCCGGCCATGCCGTTTTAGTCGGGATTACCGGATTACTACTAGTAGTATCGATGGATCGTGCAGAGCAATAATTTTTATGAGGGGGCGAAGCACCTAGTTTAAAAGGAAGAAAGGCGGTACACTCACAGCACTCCTGTCGCGGTCGCATTGCACCCCACACACGTTCGGTCCTGCACACGGCTCATGCAAACGGAACGCGCTTTGGCTTGCCTCTTCACTGACACGTGGGATTGCACTTGGAGAAACCGACCATGCGCCCAACACCCCCCCCCCACCGCGCGAAAATCGTCCCCCCCCCCCCCCCACACCCAAAAATTCCCCCCAAATCCGATTCAACCGCCCTTCGGCCAACTAGCCAATAATATTCCCCAAACCCCCTCCCCCACTTTCCCCCTCCACTCCATTCACTCCGCCAAAGCTGCCCTCCCCGCCGCACAGATACGTCGGCGCCGCGCTTCGGCGATCCTCTCGCTCCTACAGTACGCTCTCGTAGACTGCCGTCCTCTAGCCGGGCCGCCACTGTGGCTATGTTCTTGTGGAGGCGCACGGCGGTCAGCGCCGCCACCGCCCGGCGGCGTTAAATGTGGAGGCATACGGCGGTCAGCTTCTCCCATGGTACGCGCATTCTAGACTGAGGCCCCGTTTATGTCGGTGTAGCGCTGAATGTGAGCTGAAAGACGTTGTTAATCTCAGTGTTTACCGAAGTATACTGTCAATATGCTCTGCTTAAGAATCTTCCTTGCCCTGTTCTGCACTCAATTTGCTTAGCTGAGATGGCATGCCAAGGTCGATTAGTTGCTAAAATATCCTGCCATATATTTATTGTGACGTAGATTGCCATGGTCTAGTAGCCAATCTGTTAGGTGAAATAGCTCTACACCGTTTTATACTCGATCTTTGTTGTTGTGATGGCCTTCGGTAGTTCGATGGCTGTGTGCTTGGCCTCATTGACTGCTGAAACAGCCTGCCATAATTTGGCACTCAAATCTGTTTGCTGAATTAGCTTTACATATGTTTCGTTACTTAGATCTGCTCGTCCAAATATCTTGCCATAGCTTTAGACATCGACCTAGATATTTTCTTCTGGACTTCATAAAAAGCATATATGTTTTTCCTGTAATATCTAGTAGAAGAACTAATTTGTATGTCTAACAGATGGACAGGACTTGGATAACTTCTGCTCAAAGATTCTCCGCTGCATATGTCGAGGGGGTTGAAAACTTCATGAACTTTATCAGAGCTGAGTACGGTGGTCCGAAATCAGATGTGCTCTGCCCATGTAGCAGTTGTATGAATTCAGTTACAAGGCCCCGATCAACTGTGCAAAATCATCTACACTTGTATGGGATGTCGGTCACATATACTAGGTGGGTTCATCATGGTGAAGCTGTGAACGTCAATGTTATTGACTATGTGGAAGCAGCAGATCACCATCTTGATCTGCCTGATGCTCACTTGGAAGAGGAGGAGGAGGTGATGGTGGCGGAGCTAGTGAGTTTGACCAACTTTGAAACAATGCTACGAAATGCTCGTGCATTCAGTGAACTTTCACCTGCAGAAGAAAAATGGTGGGCCCGCATGTTGGAATAATGCAACGTTGCTGTCACCCCAGGAAATAAGTGAAGGAAATATGCCCTAGAGGCAATAATAAAGTTATTAGTTATTTCCTTATATCATGAAATGTTTATTATTCATGCTAGAATTGTATTAACCGGAAACATAATACATGTGTGAATACATAGAGAAGCAGTGTCACTAGTATGCCTCTACTTGACTAGCTCGTTGATCAAAGATGGTTAAGTTTCCTAGCCATAGACATGAGTTGTCATTTGATTAACGGGATCACATCATTAGGAGAATGATGTGATTGACTTGACCTACTCCGTTAGCTTAGCACTTGATGCGTTTAGTATGTTGCTATTGCTTTCTTCATGACTTATACATGTTCCTATTACTATGAGATTATGCAACTCCGTTTACGGAGGAACACTTTGTGTGCTACCAAGCGTCACAACGTAATCGGGTGATTATAAAGGTGCTCTCAGGTGTCTCCGAAGGTACTTGTTGGGTTGGCGTATTTCGAGATTAGGATTTGTCACTTGATTGTCGAGAGGTATCTACAGGCCCACTTTCGGTAATGCACATCACTATAAGCCTTGCAAGCATTGCAACCAGTGAGATAGTTGCAGGATGATGTATTACGAAATGAGTAAAGAGACTTGCCGGTAACGATATTGAACTAGGTATTGAGATACCGACGATCGAATCTCGGGCAAGTAACATACCGATGACAAAGGGAACAACGTATGTTGTTATGCGGTCTGACCGCTAAAGATCTTAGTAGAATATGTAGGAGCCAATATGGGCATCCAGGTCCTGCTATTGGTTATTGACAAGAGAGGTGTCTCGGTCATATCTACATAGTTCTCGAACCCGTAGGGTCCGCACGCTTAATGTTCGTTGACGATATAGTACTATGAGTTATGTATGTTGGTGATCGAACGTTGTTGAGTTTTGGATGAGATCACAGATATGACGAGGAACTCCGGAATGGTCCTAAGTAAAGATTGATATGTGGATAGTAGTGTTTGATCTCCGGAAGGGTTTCGGAATTCACAGGAAGGGTTCTGGATGTTTCCCGAAATGTTTGGGCATGAGAACACTTTATTTGGACCAAAGGGGAAAGCCCGCAAGGCTTTTGGAAAGTGCAAAAGGAAGTTTTGCGGAGACCAGAGGCTAGACGCCAGGAACCCTGGCATCTAGGGGGTAGACGCCGGGAACCCTGGCCTCTAGCCCAGGAGTCCGAGAAGGACTCTTCCTTTCGGGTGAAACCGACTTTGAGGAGGCTTTTACTCCAAGTTTCGACCCCAGGGCTCAAGATATAAATAGAGGGGTAGGGATAGCACCCAAGATAGATCAAGAAACACCAAGTCGTGTGCCGGCAACCCCGTCTCCTCTAGTTTATCCTCCGTCATAGTTTTCGTAGTGCTTAGGCGAAGCCCTGCGAAGATTGTTCTTCACCAACACCGTCACCACGCCGTCGTGCTGCCGGAACTCATCTACTACTTCGCCCCTCTTGCTAGATCGAGAAGGCGAGGACGTCACCGAGCCGAATGTGTGCAGAACTCGGAGCCAGGTTTTATGCGTTGATGTTATATGCACGAGTAGAACACAAGTGAGTTGTGGGCGATACAAGTCATACTGCTTACCAGCTTGTCATACTTTGGTTCGGTGATATTGTTGGATGAAGCGGCCGGATCGACATTATCGTGAGGCTTACGCGAGACTGGTTCTACCGACGTGCTTTGCACACAGTGGTGGCGGGTGTCGATTTCTCCAACTTTAGTTGAACCGAGTGTGGCTACGCCCGATCCTTGCGAAGGTTAAAACAGCACCAACTTGACAAACTATCGTTGTGGTTTTGATGCGTAGGTAAGAACGGTTCTTGCTAAGCCCGTAGCAGCCACGTAAAACTTGCAACACAAAGTAGAGGATGTATAACTTGTTTTTGCAGGGCATGTTGTGATGTGATATGGTCAAGACATGATGCCAAATTTTATTATATGAGATGATCATGTTTTGTAACAAAGTTATCGGCAACTGGTAGGAGCCTTATGGTTGTCGCTTTATTGTATGCGATTGCAATCATACCTGTAATGCTTTACTTTATCACTAAGCGGTAGCAATAGTCGTAGAAGCATAAGATTGGCGAGACGACAACGATGCTACGATAGAGATCAAGGTGTCGCACCGGTGACGATGGCGATCATGGAGGTGCTTCGGAGATGGAGATCACAAGCACAAGATGATGATGGCCAGATCATATCACTTATATTGTTGCATGTGATGTTTATCTTTTATGCATCTTATCTTGTTTTGATTGACGGTAGCATTATAAGATGATCTCTCACCAAATTCAAGATAAAAGTGTTCTCCCTGAGTATGCACCGTTGCCAAAGTTCGTCGTGCCCAGACACCACGTGATGATCAGGTGTGATAAGCTCTACGTCCATCTACAACGGATGCAAGCCAGTTTTGCACACGCAGAATACTCGGGTTAAACTTGACGAGCCTAGGATATGCAGATATGGCCTCGGAACACTGAGACCGAAAGGTCGAGCGTGAATCATATAGTAGATATGATCAACATAATGATGTTCACCATTGAAAGCTACTCCATTTCACGTGATGATCGGTTATGGTTTAGTTGATTTGGATCACGTGATCACTTAGAGGATTAGAGGGATGTCTTTCTAAGTAGGAGTTCTTAAGTAATATGATTAATTGAACTTAAATTTATCATGAACTTAGTACCTGATAGTATCTTGCTTGTCTATGTTTGATTGTAGATAGATGGCCCGTATTGTTGTTCCGTTGAATTTTAATGTGTTCCTTGAGAAAGAAAAGTTGAAAGATGATGGTAGCAATTACACGGACTGGGTCCGTAACTTGAGGATTATCCTCATTGCTACACAGAAGAATTACGTCCAGGAAGCACCGCTGGGTGCCAAGCTTCTTTGCAGGAGCAACACCGGATGTTATGAGCGTCTGGCGAGCAAAGCCGATGACTACTCAATAGTTCGGTGTGCCATGCTTTACGGCTTAGAATCGGGACTTCAACGACGTTTTGAGCGTCATGGAGCATATGAGATGTTCCAGGAGTTGAAGTTAATATTTCAAGCAAATGCCGGATTGAGAGATATGAAGTCTCCAATAAGTTTTATAGCTGCAAGATGGAGGAGAATAGTTACATTAGTGAGCATATACTCGGGATGTCCGGGTATAATAATCACTTGATTCAAGCTGGGAGTTAATCTTACGGATGATAGCGTCATTGACAAAATTCTCCAATCACGCCACCAAGCTACAAGAGCTTCGTGATGAACTATAACATGCAAGGGATGGACAAGACGATTCCTAAGCTCTTCGCAATGCTAAAAGCTGCGGAGGTAGAAATCAAGAAAGAACATCAAGTGTTGATGGTCAACAAGACCACTAGTTTCAAGAAAAGGGCAAGGGAAAGAAGGGTAACTTCAAGAAGAATGGAAAGCAAGTTGCCGCTCGGAGAAGAAACCCAAGTCTGGACCTAAGCCTGAAATCGAAAGTGCTTCACGCAAGCAGACTGGTCCTTGAAGCGGAACTACCCCAAGTATTTGGCGGATAAGAAGGATGGCAAGGTGAACAAAGGTATATGTGATATACATGTTATTGATGTGTACCTTACTAGAGCTCACGAGCACCTGGGTATTTGATATTGGTTCCGTTGCTAATATTTGCAACTTCGAAGCAGGGACTTCTGATTAAGCGAACAACGGCCAAGGGCGAGGTGGCGATGCGGCGTGGGAAATGGTTCCAAAGTCGATGTGATCGCAATCGGCACGCTACCTCTACATCTACCTTCGGGATTAGTTTTAGACCTAAATAATTGTTATTTGGTGCCAGCGTTGAGCATGAACATTATATCTGGATCTTATTTGATGCGAGACGGTTATTCATTTACATCAGAGAATAATGGTTGTTCTATTTATATGAGTAATATCTTTTATGGTCATGCACCCTTGAAGAGTGGTCTACTTTTGCTGAATCTCGATAGTAGTGATACACATACTCATAATGTTGAAGCCAAAAGATGCAGAGTTGATAATGATAGTGCGACTTATTTGTGGCACTGCCATTTAGGTCATATTGGTGTAAAGCGCATGAAGAAACTCCATACTGATGGACTTTTGGAACCACTTGATTATGAATCACTTGGTACTTGCGAACCGTGCCTCATCGGCAAGATGACTAAAACGTCGTTCTTCGGTACTATGGAGAGAGCAACAGATTTGTTGGAAATCATACATACAGATGTATGTGGTCCGATGAATGTTGAGGCTCGTGGCGGATATCGTTATTTTCTCACCTTCACAGATGATTTAAGCAGATATGGGTATATCTACTTAATGAAGCATAAGTCTGAAAAAATTGAAAAGTTCAAAGAATTCCAGAGTGAAGTTGAAAATCATCATAACAAGAAAATAAAGGTTCTACGATCTGATCGTGGAGGAGAATATTTGAGTTACGAGTTTGGTCTACATTTGAAACAATGCAGAATAGTTTCGCAACTCACGCCACCCGGAACACCATAGCGTAATGGTGTGTCCGAACGTCGTAATTGTACTTTACTAGATATGGTGCGATGAATGATGTCTCTTACTGATTTACCGTTATCATTTTGGGGTTATGCTTTAGAGACGGTCGCATTCACGTTAAATAGGGCACCATCGAAATCCATTGAGACGACGCCTTATGAACTGTGGTTTGGCAAGAAACCAAAGTTGTCGTTTCTGAAAGTTTGGGGCTGTGATGAGCTTCAACCTGATAAGCTCGAACCCAAATCGGAGAAATGTGTCTTCATAGGATACCCAAAGGAGACTGTTGGGTACACCTTCTATCACAGGTCCGAAGGCAAGACATTCGTTGCTAAGAATGGATCCTTTCTAGAGAAGGATTTATCTCGAAAGAAGTGAGTGGGAGGAAAGTAGAACTTGATGAGGTAAATGTACCTGCTCCCTTATTGGAAAGTAGTTCATCACAGAAACCGGTTTCTGTGACACCTACACCAATTAGTGAGGAAGTTAATGATGATGATCATGGAATTTCAGATCAAGTTGTTACTGAACCTCGTAGATCAACCAAAGTATGATCCGCACCAGAGTGGTACGGTAATCCTGTTCTGGAAGTTATGTTACTAGACCATGACGAACCTATGAACTATGAAGAAGCAATGGTGAGCCCAGATTCCGCGAAATGGCTTGAGGCCATGAAATCTGAGATGGGATCCATGTATGAGAACAAAGTGTGGACTTTGGTTGACTTGCCCGATGATGGCAAGCAATTGAGAATAAATGGATCTTCAAGAAGAAGACTGACACTGACGGTAATATTACTGTCTACAAAGCTCGACTTGTTGCAAAAGGTTTTCGACAAGTTCAAGGGATAGACTAGATGAGACCTTCTCACCGTAGCGATGCTTAAGTCTGTTCGAATCATGTTAGCGGTTGCCGCATTTTATGATTATGAAATTTGGCAGATGGATGTCAAAACTGCATTCCTGAATGGATTTCTGGAAGAAGAGTTGTATATGATGCAACCGGAAGGTTTTGTCGATCCAAGGGAGCTAACAAAGTGTGCAAGCTCCAGCGATCCATTTATGGACTGGTGCAAGCCTCTCGGAGTTGGAATAAACACTTTGATAGTGTGATCAAAGCATTTGGTTTTCATCTGAGACTTTTGGAGAAGCCTGTATTTACAAGAAAGTGAGTGGGAGCTTTGTAGCATTTCTGATATTATATGTGGATGACATATTACTGATTGGAAATGATATAGAATTTCTGGATAGCATAAAGGGATACATGAATAAGAGTTTTTCAATGAAAGACCTCGATGAAGCTGCTTACATATTGGGCATGAAGATCTATAGAGATATATCAAAACGCTTAATTGGACTTTCACAAAGCACATACCTTGACAAAATTTTGAAGAAGTTCAAAATGGATCAAGCAAAGAAAGGGTTCTTGCCTGTGTTACAAGGTGTGAAGTTGAGTAAGACTCAATGCCCGACCACTGAAGAAGATAGAGAGAAAATGAAAGATGTTCCCTATGCTTCAGCCATAGGCTCTATCGTGTATGCAATGCTGTGTACCAGACCTGATGTGTACCTTGCTATAAGTCTAGCAGGGAGGTACCAAAGTAATCCAGGAGTGGATCACTGGACAGTGGTCAAGAACATCCAGAAGTACCTGAAAAGGACTAAGGATATGTTTCTCGTTTATGGAGGTGACAAAGAGCTCATCGTAAATGGTTACGTTGATGCAAGCTTTGACACTGATCCGGACGATTCTAAATCACAAACCAAATACGTGTTTACATTGAATGGTAGAGCTGTCAGTTGGTGCAGTTCTAAACAAAGCATCATGGCGGGATCTACGTGTGAAGCGGAGTACATAGCTGCTTGGGAAGCAGCAAATGAAGGAGTCTGGATGAAGGAGTTCATATCCGATCTAGGTGTCATACCTAGTGCATCAGGTCCAATGAAAATCTTTTGTGACAATACTGGAGCAATTGCCTTAGCGAAGGAATCCAGATTTCACAAGAGAAAAAAGCACATCAAGAGACGCTTCAATTCCATCCGGGATCTAGTCCAGGTGGGGACATAGAAATTTGCAAGATTCATACGGATCTAAATGTTGCAGACCCGTTGACTAAGCCTCTTCCACGAGCAAAACATGATCAGCTCCAAGGCTCCATGGGTGTTAGAATCATTACTATGTAACTAGATTATTGACTCTAGTGCAAGTGGGAGACTGAAGGAAATATGCCCTAGAGGTAATAATATAGTTATTATTTATTTCCTTATATCATGAAATGTTTATTATTCATGCTAGAATTGTATTAACTGGAAACATAATACATGTGTGAATACATAGAGAAGCAGTGTCACTAGTATGCCTCTACTTGACTAGCTCGTTGATCAAAGATGGTTAAGTTTCCTAGCCATAGACATGAGTTGTCATTTGATTAACGGGATCACATCATTAGGAGAATGATGTGATTGACTTGACCCATTCCGATAGCTTAGCACTTGATTGTTTAGTATGTTGCTATTGCTTTCTTCATGACTTATACATGTTCCTTATGACTATGAGATTATGCAACTCCCGTTTACTGGAGGAACACTTTGTGTGCTACCAAACGTCACAACGTAACTGGGTGATTATAAAGGTGCTCTACAGGTGTCTCCGAAGGTACTTGTTGGGTTGGCGTATTTCGAGATTACGATTTGTCACTCCGATTGTCGGAGAGGTATCTCTGGGCCCACTCGGTAATGCAAATCACTATAAGCCTTGCAAGCATTGCAACCAATGAGTTAGTTGCGGGATGATGTATTACGGAACGAGTAAAGAGACTTGCCGGTAACGATATTGAAATAGGTATTGAGATACCGACGATCGAATCTCGGGCAAGTAACATACCGATGACAAAGGGAACAACGTATGTTGTTATGCGGTCTGACCGATAAAGATCTTCGTAGAATATGTAGGAGCCAATATAGGCATCCAGGTCCCTCTATTGGTTATTGACAAGACAGGTGTCTCGGTCATGTCTACATAGTTCTCGAACCCGTAGGGTCCGCACGCTTAACATTCGTTGACGATATAGTACTATGAGTTATGTATGTTGGTGACCGAATGTTGTTCGGAGTTTTGGATGAGATCACAGATATGACGAGGAACTCCGCAATGGTCTGTAAGTAAATATTGATATGTGGATAGTAGTGTTTGATCTTCGGAAGGGTTCCGGAATTCACCGGAAGGGGTTCTGGATGTTTCCCGAAATGTTTGGGCATGAGAACACTTTATCTGGGCCAAAGGCGAAAGCCCGCGAGGCTTTTGGAAAGTGCAAAAGGAAGTTTTGCGGAGACCAGAGGCTAGACGCCAGGAACCCTGGCGTCTAGGGGGTAGACACCGGGAACCCTAGCGTCTAGCCTGAAGGACTCTTGCCTTTCGGGTGAAACCGACTTTGAGGAGGCTTTTACTCCAAGTTTCGACCCCAGGGCTCAACATATAAATAGAGGGGTAGGGCTAGCACCCAAGACAGATCAAGAAACACCAAGCCGTGTGCCGGCAACCCCGTCTCCTCTAGTTTATCCTCCTTCATAGTTTTTGTAGTGCTTAGGCGAAGCCCTGCGAAGATTGTTCTTCACCAACACCGTCACCACGCCGTCGTGCTGCCAAAACTCATCTACTACTTCACCCCTCTTGCTTTGGATCGAGAAGGCGAGGGCGTCACCGAGCGAGCGTATCTGCGTAACTCGGAGGTGCCGTGCTTTCGGTGCTTGGATCGGTCGGATCGTGAAGACGTACGACTACATCAACCGCGTTGATATAACGCTTCCGCTTACGGTCTACGAGGGTACGTAGACAACACTCTCTCCTCTCGTTGCTATGCATCACCATGATCTTGCGTGTGCGTAGGATTTTTTTTTTGAAATTACTACGTTCCCCAACAATAAGCTGTTAGTATTCTCAGCTATGGTCAACTTTCTTCAGGTGAAGACATCTGAGCGGATGACCAACAAATCATTCGATGCGATGTTGGCTGCTTTCCGCGAATCTTTCCCAGATGCGTCTGAGCTGCCACACACCTACAAAAAATGAAGAATTTCCTTCGTGCGGTTGGAATTGGATATGATATGATCCATGTTTGTAAGAATAATTGTGTTTTGTTCCGGAAGGATTATGCCAACTTAAGTGAATGCCCGAAATGAAAATCATCAAGATGGAAAGATGGCGATGCTGTGAAGAGGATTCCTCATAATGTTCTCAGACATTTTCCAATTACACCAAGATTGTAGAGTTGTTTCATGATGCTGAAACAAGAGAGGATGTACTGTGGCATTCTAGGAACCAGGAGTATAGAGATCAGAATGTAATGAGCCATCCATCTCATGGTAGTGAGTGGAAAAGCTTCAATGATAAACACAAAGATTTTCTGCTGACCCGAGAAACATTAGACTTGGCTTAGCTTCAGATGGATTTAACCCATTTGGCCACCAGGCGCCACATATAGCATGTGGGCGTGCTTGTTATCCCTTACAACATGCCTCCAAATGTCTGCACCAAAGAATCAAACTACATGATGGCCTTGCTCATCCCAGGTCCAAAAAGTCCTGGAAAGGATTTTGATTTGTTCATGGAGCCTCTTGTGGAGGAACTTCAACAGCTATGGAAGGGTGTTCTCACTCGAGACCTATATAGCAGCCCACCAGCTGATTTATTTCTGCGTGCTGTTATAATTTGGTGCATCCATGATTATCCGGCTTTGGGAACTATGTCAGGGCGAACGACACATGGTTACAATGCATGTGTTCGCTATGACTGGAATCCGCTGTCATACGCAATACTTAGCAAGATCTGTTACATTGGACACCACCGTTTCCTTGCCAAGGACAAACCGCATCCTAGAAAATACCGAAGACATGTGTTCAATGCAAAACATGAAAACCGTGATGCGCCAAAGAGGCTCACCGCCGATGAGTTGCAAGTGGAATTAGAGAAGGTCAGGCATATTACACCAGGAAACCATCCACGTAATGGTAGCGGAAAAGGAAGCGTGGTAGGGTAGAAGAGAGATTATTATTTACCCGCAGGTCCACTTTGTGGGACTTGGAGTATTGGAAAGATTTGGATCTCCGGCATAATCTTGATGTGATGCACATCGAGAAAAATATGTGACCGCATTATCAGCACACTTCTTAATATTGAAGGCAAGACGAAAGATACCTTAAAATCTAGGATTGATTTGACACACAGGTATGAGAAAGGATTTGCAGGTGCAAGATGAAGGTAAACCACGGGATATGGCACCGGTTGTACGTCTTGGACAAGGTAAAAAGAAAAGAACTCTGCGAGGTCCTGTCACGTGTGAGATTCCCACATGGATTTGCTTCCAACCCTGAAAGGAGAGTCAGTGCAGATGGAAACAAGGTACAAGGGTTGAAAACTCATGACTGCCACGTCCTACTTCAAAGGGTTTTACTGTTATCCTTAGAGGATTGGGCCACCCCGACTTATACAGAAAGCAGTTGCAAGAGTTGGGACAATTCTTCAGGGAACTCTGCAGTAGGAATATCAGGATAGATGCTTTGGAGCGTCTTAGAGACAAGATACCAACTATCCTATGCGACCTTGAGAAGATATATCCTCCAGCCTTCTTTCATGGGATGGTGCATTTGGTTGTTCATCTACCTGATGAGGCACTACTTAGAGGTCCAGTACAGTATGGCTGGATGTACTCTATCGAAAGGCGGCTAGGCAATTTCAAGGGCTATGTTAGGAACAGAGCTAGACCCGAGGGTTCCATTGCAGAGGCCTACATTGCTACAGAAGCATTGGCATTCTGCTCAAAATACATTGAAACAAATTGATCAGCTTAGCAAAGAGGTGGGTGAAGACAATCCCGGGCTCAATGTTTTCGATTATTCTGCTCGAAAGTTACGAGGAAGAGTCGACAAGAGGACAAACCTAAAGATTTGGACAAAATGGTTTGGTATGTGTTGAATAACTGTCCTGAGATACTACCTTATATCAAGTAAGTGCAGTACTGCAGCTCATACATCGTAATCTACTAAACTTGCAGCACATTCTTTTATATTTAGATGTTTGACGCGATCACTATGTTGTGCAGCATCTACAAAGAGGAGTTATTGCCGCAAAATCCAAGAAACATTGACAAACTGGTTATGGCAGGATTTGCGAAATGGTTCAAGAACCATGTAAGCTATTGAAGTGCACTGTCGGTTTTTTTAATATATTGAGTACATAAGATGATCAGCTTGTCTATTTTCTAACTATAGGTTAAGAAGATGCGGGAGGATGGGCAGGCAGTTGATAATGCCCTTTACTCACTAGCAATGGGTCCTGATACTCGGGTAAGACATTATGAATCTTGCGTTGTTGGAGATGTGCGCTACAACACCCTTGCACGAGACGAAGGCAGGAAGACACAAAACAGTGCCATCATGAGCACGAATACGTATGACAAAGAGACAACTGAAATGTATGCTAACATAACAGACATTGTTCAGTTGCAGTATATCTCCAGTTTCGAGGATCATCGGTGTGTGGCTCTGTTGTGCTGTCGTTGGTATAACCTGTTTTCCAGGATCACAAAACCCAGAGCTGATGACTATTTCAAATCCATCAATGTCAAGGCGGCGTACCAGACCAACGAGCCTTTTATTTTGGCAGATCAAGCAACACAGTTATTTTTCTTGGAAGACACATTTGCACATAGCGATGACTGGAGAGTATTGCAAAGGTTTCGTTCATTACTAGTTTCGTTCATTACTAGTTTCAGCAAAGTGCTCATGTCGTAGCCACTGAATACATCACGAGTGCTACATACACTGCAAATAAAGAGACAATCATCCTACAGAGCACATCGATTTTGCCCATTATCTTCACAAGCTCTTTCATCTCCTCATTCTTTGTCAAGGTCGTTCAAGCTGTTGCTTGGCCATGATCGAGGAACTTCATCTTTAACCTTCCGCTCTGCATCTTCCTCTTCCGCTGTTCCTTCAGCCATTTGTCCAACACCCCAACCTGCTGGTATTGGGATTCCTCGGCTAACCAAATAATCAGCGTAGTTGCATTCCCCCACATCAGCAACTTCCCAAAAATACAAATCACACGAATCTTCCCTTTTCTGCACGAATCAAATTGGAAGATCATCAACCAAAACTATTAAAAAAATCAGCAACTGAAAGCAGCAGAACGACACTTAAACATATTATTAGCCCATGATTCGGGCATTTGTAGAAGACTCGGCCAGGGTTGCGGATTGTGGTTGAGACATGACGGATGACTCCGCGTGATTTGCAGCAGTGGCACCACACCAACGGCAGCGGGTTGCGATGAGCAATCGGCTATGGTGCGCGTGCCGACGGGGGTGTGATGAGACCCACAGGCAATGGTACGGGTGGCCACTTGGCGCATATCTGGTTGTTGCCTGCTGAAGAGCAGGTGGATGAGCAGCCAGCGGACATGGTTGGTGTGGCCGGAGCTTCTAATGCTAGGCAGAGTAACTAGAGAAGAGGAGAAGCAAACGTTGGATATGTCAGTTTCATTACTTGCAGAGTAGCATAGCACCATATATAGTCATAGTCTAGGTTTGGATTCGAACCAGCTACAGGAGCACGTCTTTCTTTTTTCTAAAACTTGGCAGCGTCTCTTTATTGGTACACTACGTTGTTCTGTACGCCTTCCCAAGTCTTTGATTTTCTTTCCCTTTTTTGCGAGGAAGGAAGGAGGACAAAATTGAGAGTTCCTGGGACTCAAACCCAAGACCTCTCGGTTGAAAACCAAGGGTGCTAGTCACTTATGTGGCGAACGTTCCCTGTGAGGAGGACGGCAGACGAACGCATTTTCCTCGCAGTTTTCTTCCTATATATAAAAAGTATGCTACTTGGTGTCCGCTTAGTCAACAAACGATTGTGCCAACCTTGACCGTTGGATTGACATTCAACGTCTGTCGCGTTTCTTCAGTCTCTTCTTCCTCGAGCCGCCAAAGCCAAACCAGCACCGGCGGGACCGCCTGCTCCCGCCTCCCACGGCTGGCTGTGATCTTCCCCGGCTCCTGTTCGTCCCGTCCGAGGCCACACCATCGTCCTCCGCCTTGGTTCGCTCGCTGCGTTGCCGCTGTCACAGCCCCAGATCAGCCCTTGCTTGACTTTGCCTGCTCATCATGTCATCATGTTTAAATTCCTAAGAAACTTGAAATGGGGATGTTGAAACCCTAGCACCAAATGATTTCAACTAGGGTTTACTAAAATCTTTTCAATGAACCCAAAATGCCCTTCATAAATGTTCACCATCTTTGGTCCTGGCTAAACCCTCTGCCAAAAATGGTTTCATATTTTTGGAGGCTATTCTGGATTTTTGAATTAATTCATAAGTATTTGAATTTGGACATTTAAATCTTATAAATATTTTTAAATGTCCAAATAATCCTGAAAGTACTTGGGGGCTATTGGAAATCTCTGTTGGAAAAGGCAGTGCCTAGAAGGCGCTTAGGCATGCCTAGGCACTAGGCAATGGCCAAACGCCTCGCCTAGGGCATAAATGGATGTCTAGGCAGGGCAAGCAAGGAATTGCCAACCCAAGCAAGAAATCATGCCACATACTACACCGATATGCCAAACGGGTTATATTCCAATGGCAGTAGATGGTAATTAACTTATTTATATGCCCTACACTAATACCAACACCCATATAATAATCACAAATACACTACGAGTAAAAACTATATTACCGCCTAGGCAGCGCCTAGGGCGCTTAGGCACCGCCTAGGCACTAGGCGAAGGCCAACCGCCTCGCCACGCCACCGCTTTTTCCAACCTTGTTGGAAATAATTCAAATAGTGCCCACAATTTTTGTCAGGATTTTACAAAATGAGTTAGTATTTTTACTAATTCAAAACATATCAAAATAAATAGAAAACAGTAACAAAATTAGAAAGAGAGAGAGAGAGAGCACACCTACCTGGGCCACCTACCTGGCCTGGCACTATGCCGGCCCAGCACTGTTGGCCCAGGCCAGTCATCGCTTACCTCCTGCCAGGAGGACAGTGATGAAGTCATGTACCTGGGGTAGGGTCATAGACCTGCCCAAAGGTACCCTCCACAAGGACACTCGCAAGAGAAGCAGCCTTCCAGTCGACCTGGTAGGTTTCCACTCGACAGATTCAAAGACACTCGACCATGAAGACCCACTCGACCACCAGAGTCCAAGAGCCACTCGGTGCCCAAACGGTGCAGTAGTTAAATAGTCTTTATGATCTTAATGACACTTTATGTAAGGCGTTACCGAACGCCTAGCTTTAACGCACCTTAAACCCTCTACTACGTAATGGCTGGGGTCCTGGCGCACTCTATATAAGCCACCCCCTCCACAGGTAGAGGGGTTCGCACCCCTGTAACACATACGCATATAATTCAGTCGACCGCCTCCGGGCTCCGAGACGTAGGGCTATTACTTCCTCCGAGAAGGGCCTGAACTCGAAAATCTCTTGCGTATACAACTACTCCATAGCTAGGATCTTGCCTCTCCATACCTACCCCCCATTCTACTGTCAGACTTAGAACCACGACAGTTGGCGCCCACCGTGGGGCCGGTGTTCTAGCGATTTGTTGGAGAAGTTGGGATTCTTTCGATCTCCTACATCATGGTTTCAGGTGGAGTTCTGGTTGACGGCCACGAGATCCGTCTCGGTGTGCTCACGTTCGTCGCCGACGACTCCGCTTGGCTTCAGGAGGTTCCACTCGACGTGGACGCGATCCCCGTCCGCGGGGCGACGCACTTCCGCGCGTGTGTCTGCGACGTCCTCCTGCGGCAACCGTCGACCCAGTATGGGTCGGTTCCTGTGCCGTCTTCGCTCCCAGTCTCCCACCGGCGCAAGCGTTCCGGTCGGTCGAGGATTCAGCGGTGGGTGAGGCATGCGGTGGCCCGACAGTCGGCCACCCCCCAAGTCGCGGCGATCGAGCCCGACGAATCTCTCTATGGCATGTTCGACCTGTGGACTGGCTCCGTGGAGACTGCGTCCAAATGCGATAGCAGTAACCCGGTGGCAGAGGTTCTGATGGTCGATGGACCATGCAGTCCCCCCGGATTCACCCGCACCAACGGAGGTTACGGTGGAGGCGATCCGGAGCAAGCCCACGAAGAGTACATGCCCGAGCCCCTCACTTCGCTCTAGAGGGAGGAGCTTCGCCGTCGGAACATGGATGCACTTCACACTCCTATCGTTGGAGAAACCCTCGAGGCTCGTGCCTTGGAGGATGCACGCTTGGCCAACCTGGCTGAGCGCACTCGACTGGAGAACCTTCAGCGAGTACTCAACGAGCACGCGCGACCAAGGGTTCCGTAATCCAATCGACGCCGGCTCTTTCAACCGCCAACTCAGGTATATCGAACTCCGATTCAGAATTTAGCAGTGCCGCCGTATAGCGTAGTCAATTCAGCCTTCCCAGTCGGAGGCGGGTAGAGGTTTGCTGCAAATCAGAGATCTGCTCCGGGCGGCAGGAGATCAAAACTCAGTGGTATCATAGTCGCGGAACAGGATTCACAGCCGATCCGTCGCTGCGAATTCAGTCCAGTCGGCCCATAGTCCGAGATCGCCCCCGAGGCGTGAGGAACGTGGGGGCCGGCGTGATGATCAGTACAAGGGACGCGAGCAGTATGAGCACCGATTCGATCGCAACGATCGACGCCGAAAGTGCCCACTCCTCCCCAAGGGGTGGATCATACGCTCCTCGGCAGCAGGATGACAGACGCCTTGACAAGTTGGGCGAAGAGTTCCAATCGACCCTGTGGAACCAGGCTTTGATGAGAGATCTATTATCGTTCAAGGTTTGGTCGACAGGAACAGAGCTCACCGAGACGGCCATGATAGAGATGTTCCTTCCAGCAACAGAGTTCATGTCTCGGGACCAGAGTGTTTCAGCAGAGCCATCAGAGCCGCGGTGATTCCTCCCAACTTCAGGTTGGTGACTGGAGTCAGTAAGTTCACTGGTGAATCCAAACTTGACACTTGGCTTGAAGATTACCGAGTGGCTGATCAGATCGGCGGTGGCAACGATGAGGTAGCCATGAAGCATTTGTCTCTTATGTTGGAGGGTTCAGCCAGGGCGTGGTTGAATCAGTTAGCACCCAACAGTATTTACACTTGGGAAGATCTTGCCCAAGTGTTTGTCAGGACATTTGAAGGAACTTGCAAACGACCAGCAGGATTGACGGAGTTGCAGTCGTGTGTGCAAAAGTCGAGTGAAACTTTGAGAGATTATATCCAGAGGTGGATCACTTTGCACCACACAGTCGAGAATGTGTCTGATCACCAGTGATCTGTGCCTTCAAAGAAGGTGTCAAGAATGTAGAGTTGAGTTTGAAATTTGGTCGAACCGGAGATATGACCTTGAGTAGGATGATGGAGATTGCCACCAAGTATGCAAATGGTGAAGAAGAGGATCGGCTCCGAGTGGTAAATACAAATCGGCCGCCAATGAGGCCGGGCGGAGGAAATTCCAATGGAAGCGTACAAGAAGCCGAGCCAGCCTCTCCCGGAGAGGCCTTGGCTGTGACCCCATGAAAGTTCAAGGGGAAACCCAAAGGTCCTTGGAACCCCAAGAAGGTGAAAGACCAGGATGGAAACAACGTGTTGGATTTGCCATGTCATATTCATACAAAGAAAGATGAAGAGGGTAAACTCATTTACCCGAAACATACCACTCGATAGTGTCGGCTCTTGATTCATTAGTTCCAAGGGAAACAGCTCAAGGATAAGGATAAGGAAACAGACAAAGTTGAGGACAAAGATGACAGTGATGATGGATATCCCCAGGTCAATTCCACCCTGATGATTTTTGTCAAGGCGTCGAAAGCAAAAGTCGATTGAAGGTTATCAATCGGAAGTGAACTTGGTCGCTCTGGTGACTCCCAATTATCTGAAATGGTCCTGCATCGCCATCACATTCGACCGGTCGATCACCCGATGCACATTGCCACCCTGGGAGGCAAGCATTGGTGGTCGACCCAGTTGTTGAGGGCACTCGACTGACCAAAGTCCCGATGGATGGTGGTAGTGGCTTGAACATATTGTACGCGGAGACGTTGAAAGGGATGGGCATTCCGATGTCCAGACTCAGTACCAGTAACATGAGCTTCCACGGAGTCATTCCTAGAAAGAAGGCTGAGTCACTCGGCCAAATTGCTCTTGATGTAGTTTTTGGTGATTTGAAGCATTTCCGGAAAGAAAAGTTGACCTTTGAAGTCGTGGATTTCCAGAGCGCTTATCACGCTATTCTGGGAAGGCCAGCTTATGCACGTTTCATGGCCCGACCATGTTACGTGTATCTTAAACTGAAGGTGCCTGGTCCCAAGGGCGTGATCACTGTTATGGGCAATCGGAAGAAGGCGGAAGAGTGCTTCCAGAAAGGCTCCAAGATCGCTGATGCTCAGTTGGCAGTGGTAGAGCTACAAGCGTATCAGAAAACTGCAGATCTGAGTGATTTGTTGCGAGCTAAGAAGCCTGCTATGGAGTCAACATTTTAGTCGACTGGTGAGACGAAACAGGTTCACATTCACCCGACTGATCCCAATGCTGCTTCGACCAACATCTCAAAAACACTCGACTCAAAATAGGAAGAAGCGCTCATCCAGTTCCTCCGTGAGAACTGGGACATCTTTGCATGGAAGCCTGCTGACATGCCAGTGTTCCTGTGGGCTGGCTGAGCATCGCCTACGAGTCGACCCAAAATTCAAATCGGTTAAAGAATATCTTCGGAGGTCCGCCGTCCAGAAGAGAAAGGCCATTGGCGAGGAGGTGGCTCGGCTCTTAGCGGCAGAGTTCTTCCGAGAGATCTATCACTCCGAGTGGCTCGCCAATGTCGTCATGGTCCCCAAGAAGGACAAGTCGTTGCGCATGTGCATCGATTTCAAGCATATCAATCGGGCCTGCCCGAAAGATCATTTCCCTCTTCCTCGCATTGACCAAATAGTCGACTCAACTGCGGGATGTGAGCGGTTGTCTTTTTTAGACGCCTATTCCGGGTACCATCAGATCCATCTGTATGGACCCGATGAGATTAAAACAGCGTTCATCACTCCATTCGGGTGCTTCTGTTATGTCACCATGTCATTCGATCTCAAGAATGCCGGAGCCACATTCATGAGGATGATTCAGAAGTGTTTGCTCACTCAAATCAGTCGGAATGTGGAAGCGTACATGGATGATATAGTGGTCAAGTCATGAAAGGGTTCCGACCTGTTGACTGACCTTGCTGAAACATTTGCCAATCTCAGGAGGTATGATATCAAGATTAACCCATCAAAGTGCACATTTGGAGTTCCTGGCGGAAAGTTACTCGGTTTTCTCGTTTACGGCGAGGAATCGATGCTAACCGAAAAGGTTGGCACTATACTCCGAATGAAGCACCACAATGCGTGTGCACAATGTCCGAGCTTATCGATGCTTGGCCGCTTTAAGTCGATTCATCTCTCACCTCGGTGAAAAGGCATTGCCTCTTTACCGATCGATGAAGAAGTCGAGACAAGTTCGAGTGGACTCCGAAGCTGATGCAGCGTTTGCAGAGCTAAAAGCTCTGCTCTCCACCCAGCCGATGCTTGCTGCTCCTATCAGCAAAGAGCCTTTGTAGCTTTATATTGCAGCCACTGGACAAGTCGTCAAGACCGCATTTACTACGGCCGAAAGGAAGAAGAAGGAAAAGCCTTCAAAGTTCAATGCCCAGTTTATTATCTTTCTGAAGTGCTGACCCCATCAAAGCAAATATACCCTCACTATCAGAAGCTTGTTTATGGGATTTATATGACCACAAAGAAGGTTGCTCATTATTTCTCTGATCATTCCATTACAGTCGTCGCCGACGCCCATTATCGGAAATTCTTCATAACAGAGATGCAACTGGTCGAGTGGCTAAATGGGTGATTGAACTCCTTCCCCTTGATATCAAATTTGAGGCAAAGAAAGCCATCAAGTCCCAAGCAATAGCAGACTTCCTCGCCGAGTGGACTGAACAGTAGCTTCCGACTCAAGTTCACTCGGAGCACTGGACTATGTTTTTTGATGGTTCCATGATGCTGAAAAGTTCTGGTACGGGGGTTGTATTGGTTTCCCCCCGAGGAGATAAGCTCAAATACATTCTCCAGATTCACTTTGATTCTTCCAACAACGAAGCAGAATATGAGGCACTCCTGTATGGGTTGCGTATGGCCATTTCACTCGGCGTCCGTCGCCTTATGGTCTACGGCGACTCGGATCTGGTTGTTAATCAGGTGATGAAGGAGTGGGATGTCAGAAGCCCAGCTATGACAAAGTTCTTAATGTCGGTGAGAAAGCTGGAGAAGAAATTCGAGGGGTTAGAGCTTCATCATATACCCCGACTGAAAAATCAAGCTGCAGATGATTTGGCGAAGATAGGGTCCAAGAGGGAAGCCATTCCCAGTGATGTATTTTTGGAACACATTCATGCTCCATCAGTGCAGGAGGATCCTTTCACAGAAGAAGCCCCACAAAGAAAAGAGTGCCAATGATCCGGTGAAGTTGAGGTCCCACCGTGGTCGACCTGATTATGGAAGTTGTGGTCATCACTCCCGATCGGACAAAGGCCGTACATCGCATATATCCTAAGAAAAGAGCTCCCAGAGAATGAAGAAGAGGCTCGACAGATCGTCCGTCGATCCAAGGCCTTTACAGTGATCAAGGGACAATTGTACAGAGAAAGCGCGACAGGAGTCGGCCAGAAGTGTATCACGCCAGAAGAAGGTCAGATAATTCTTGAGGATATCCACTCGGGGACCTATGGTCATCATGCGTCCTCTCGGACCATTGTGGCTAAAGCATACCGAAGGGATTTTACTGGCCGAAAGCAAATGAAATGGAAAAATAAATAGTCGACAAGTGTGAAGGATGTCAGTTCTATTCCAACATGTCGCACAAGCCCGCCTCAGCCTTGAAGACCATTCCACTCGTTTGGCCCTTCGTTGTTTGGGGATTGGACATGATTGGACCGTTGAGAACTGGCAGAAGCGGCTTCACTCATTTGCTAGTAGCAGTCGACAAGTTCACCAAGTGGATCGAAGCCAAGCCCATCAAGAACCTCGATGCATGCACTGCTATCAGTTTCATCAGAGAGTTGATATTCAGATATGGAGTTCCGCATAGCATCATCACCGACAATGGGTCAAACTTCGATAATGACAAGTTCAAAGCCGTCTGCGCCTCTCAAGGCACGCGGGTAAACTATGCTTCAGTGGCTCATCCTCAGTCGAATGGACAAGCAGAACGTGCAAACGGCCTCATTCTCAAAGGGCTGAAACCACGGCTGATGCGTGATCTCAAACACGCAGCAGGAGCTTGGGTCGACGAACTTCCATCAGTTCTCACGGGATTGAGGACCACTCCTAATCGGTCGATCGGGAGAACTCCATTCTTCCCGGTCTATGGAGCTGAAGCAGTTCTGGCTGAGTGACCTGCTTCACAATGCGCCTCGAGTCGAACTATACTCAAGAAGAAGCGGAACAAGCCCGGCAAGATGCAGTCGACCTCTTGGAAGAGGAGAGAGAAATGGCCCTGATCCGCTCGACTATCTATCAGCAAGACTTGCGTCGATTCCATGCCAGAAATGTGAAGAGTCGAGCCTTCCAAGAGGGAGATTTGGTCGTCCGAGCGGATCAACAGAAACCACACAACCTCGCTCCCACTTGGGAAGGTCCCTTCATCGTCACAAGAGTTCTCCACAACGGAGCGTATCATCTCTATAACGTTGATCGCCAGATCGACGAGCCTCGAGCTTGGAACGCGGAGCTGCTCCGCCCCTTTTACACTTAATACTCATTCGGTTGAGATGTAATAAAAGTACTTTTGTAGTTTGTTTATCTAAGACAAGAATGTTATAATTTTCCCAGTGATTGTTATTACTTTTTGTTGAAATTTCCCCCAGTGGGTGGCTTAGTTGCGAATCCGGTTCGCCTAAGTTTGTAAAAAAAATCATTTCCGAGTGACGAGCCAGTCTCTCACTCGGGGGCTTAGCTGCGAATCCGCTTCGCCTAAGTATTCAAAATCCTACCGAGTGGCGAGCCAGGCTCCCACTCGGGGGCTTAGCTGCAGTCCAAGTACTCGCCTAAGTATTCAAAATCCTACCGAGTGGCGAGCCAGCCTCCCACTCGGAGGCTTAGCTGCAGTCCAAGTACTCGCCTAAGTATTCAAATCCTACCGAGTGGTGAGCCAGCCTCCCACCTCGAGGGGCTTGCAACAGCCCAAGGATTCACTTAACATCCAAAATAATAAAAATCCTACCGAGTGGAGAGCAAACCTCCCACTCGGAGGCTTAGTTGCAGCCCAGTGCTCGCCTAAGTAATAAAAATCCTACCGAGTGGAGAGCAAACCTCCCAATGGGGGGCTTAGCTGCAGCCCAGCGCTCGTCTAAGTAACAGAAATCCTACCGAGTGGAGAGCAAACCTCCCACTCGGAGGCTTAGCTGCAGCCCAGTGCTCGCCTAAGTAATAGAAATCCTATCGAGTGGAGAGCAAACCTCCCACTCGGGGGCTTAGCTGCAGCCCAGTGCTCGCCTAAGTAATAGAAATCCTACCGAGTGGAGAGCAAACCTCCCACTCGGAGGCTTAGCTGCAGCCCAGTGCTCGCCTAAGTAATAAAAATCCTACCGAGTGGAGAGCAAACCTCTCACTCGGGGGCTTAGTTGTGGTCCAGTGCTCGCCTAAGTAAGGAATTCGTCCCAATCCACAAGCACGACGAGGTGCAGGTCGACTGTTACCTTCTCCTTCGAGCTTCGCCACAAGTACAACGTATGTCCATCCCAATCCGCAAGGACGACGAGGTGCAGGTTGACTGCTACCTCCTCCTTCGGAGCTTGGCCACAAGTACAACGTGCGGTTCATCCCAATTCGCAAGGACGACGAGGTGCAGGTCGATTGTTACCTTCTCCTTCGGAGCTTCGCCACAAGTATAACGTGCGGTTCATCCCAATCCGCAAGGACGACGAGGTCAGTCGCAGTCTGTGTTCCATCTCTACCTGCAGGATAGATGAAGCACAAGTCGACTGGAGTATCAACGGAATATCTTCCGAATGAGGAACAAAATTCTCTCGAAGGCAAACAAAGCATGTTAAAGGATAAATCAAGTTCGGATAAACGTCCTATGGATCCAAAGGTACTCAGGCGTTAAGCCTGTTTAAGTTTATCGGTTACAAAAACCACTCGGCATTCCGAGGCAAATTTAATGTGGGACTTAGAAGTTTTTTACTCCTCCGGCGGAGGACTGGAAGGTGCAACAAACTGGTCGAGGTCGATTCCACAAGAATACGGGTAGCAGCAGCGATGAAAGTCTCCATGAAAGATCTGAAGTCGTGCTTCCCGGTGTTGGCAACCTTGAGAGAGACCAGCTTGTCCTCTTGCGCTTCCTTGCGGTGGACTTGAACCGTAGATAGAGCAACATCAGCACCACACCGGCGAAGACTTTTCCATTCTTGCACTCGACTTGGAATCTCATTCACCGAGTCATCAGGATTAAAGGTCATTCTCAAGCTTACGCTCGCCAGAGTCGAGTCGATCCGCGACACTGCAACTTTCAGTCGAGAAAGATAATCCACCACACTAGCAACGCGAGACTCCCGGCGGAGCACATTCATAGCAGCTTCGTCCTTCACAGGAGAATTGATGGGGTCCAAGCTGGTTTCCACTCGACTGGTTTCTTCTTTGAAGTTTTGACAGAATTCTGAAAACACAGCTCAGACTCAAAATAACAATCATGTGATGAGCCAGTGATAGCAAGACAGTCGGGTAAAAGAGATTACCTTCAAGCATGAGAAAATGCTTCTTGGCGAGCCCTCCAAGATAAATCTCTGTGTCATTTCGCTTCCTCGCCAGCTTGGCCAGCCTTGTCGACAGAGCAATCTTGTCGTTCTTCACGACTAACTTCCTTGTTAGTCAGCGTCAAGAGCGGCTTTCAGCTTGGCATTTTCATCTTCAAGTTTGTCGACCGAGGCAAGCTTCTCTTCAATGAGCTTTGTTTTCTCCAAAGCCGCCTTCTATGCCTCTCTGCAAGGTCAAGGTCCTTCTTCTTCAAAGTCTCTTCCAGTTTATCTGCAAAGCAACAATGAGAACAGAGTTGAGAATGAACAGAAAAACAAAGCGGCGTCAAAAGTTCTCACCAGCCATACCTTTTGCTTCATCCTTTGCCTTCAAAATTCTCATTGAGCAAGCTTCAAATCGAGGTTGAGCTGGATCTGTTTGTTCTCTAACTCAGTATAGCGAGCCACAAGCTCGCAAGATTTCTACAAGGAGTCAACCAACGAAAGACATCAAAGACAGATCACTTCCGAGTGACTAAGGAAAAATAGTAGCATTTCTAAGACTACAGTCAAATCAAAACATTCGACAGTAGTCTCGGGGACTACACCCAGCGGGTGCACTCAGCGTGGCCCCACTGGTTTTACCAATTTGGTTCGACCAGTCGACCAAAAGAAACGCACAGTTCTTTAGACTATAGTCGACTGCACGCAGTCGACCATAGTCTCGGGGACTACACCCAGTGGGTGCACTTAGCGTGCCCCCACCAGTTTTATGGTTCCATTCGACTTGGTCCGTCCAGGTCGAGTGAAGAAGTTCACAGCATAAGGACTATAGCCGACTGCACGCATTCGACCATAGTCTCGGGGACTACACCCAGTGGGTGCACTCAGCGTGCCCCCACAAAAATTCAATCGACACACCCACCCAGTGGGTGCACTCAGCGTGCCCCCACAAAAATTCAATCGACACACCCACCCAGTGGGTGTACAGATATGGAAATCTCCAGAAGGAAGCAGTTTCAGGTAGCATATCCTAACAAAGAAAGCAACGATCGACTTACTTGGACATTGCTCTGGAGAGCTGAACTAGCATCATAGGTCACTTTGGCTAGCCTCTCGGACCGCTTTCACTTGCTCCATCATGATCCCTGCTCGGCGTATGGCCTCCTTTGCAGCACTCACTTGGTCTTCCGGACGTGGTGTATAGCAAAGAGAGATGGTGGATCAGCAATCGATTTAAGTGGGTCGGGCACTTGTCAGGTACAGCGAAGACACGAAGTCCAAGTGGGGTTGCCTCCCTCGAAATCAGCATCTCAGAATCGCCATGATCGAGCAGCCTTGCCAGCAGGCACTCTCTTGTTCTTCCTCTTCCTCAATGGCGCTTCCTCGTCATCGGGGAGGTCAATGACGTGAGGCGGAACTACAAGAAAGATTCAAAAGTAAACATGGAAGTCCAATCGACTGAAAGCGAAACCTCAGAGATCATACCAAGGTTGGAGGTGGCAGCATCCTCCATTTCCTGATCTTCATGCTTGGCTGAAGTCTCGGAGGTAGCGGCACTTTGATTTCAAGAATCGGCTGATCAGTCATCAAGTCGACCCAAAGTTCACTCATGTGGAATAAGGAAATACAACGTTCTGTTGGTTACCCGGAGATGGTGGGGATGACCATCCGCATCTTGGGCAGAGCCTTCGCCGGCTTTGACGACGTTGCTCGAGGCTGCTTCGGTGGTTTCTCAGTCGGTGCAGGAGAAGTTGTCCCGGGTCGCTTCGTCGACTGCCCAGTGGGCCCAACAGCTTTACCGCGCCCGGCCGCCGGGTCATGCGTCGACTTGGACCTTCCCTCCGAGCGAGGAGGATCGACGTTTTCCTCCTCTTCCTCCTCTTCCTCCTCGTCGTCAGAGCTGTCGTCCTCCTCGCCGTTGGACTCCCATTCCTCCTGACTTTCACCTCCACTTCCTTCTTCTTCTTCGACTCTTTCCTGCGCCCCGTTGGGCATCGAGTACATCTCAGTGGTGACCTAGAAGACAAAAAAACAAGGCGAAAGTCAGTCGACGAATTGGCATCTAAACAGAATGAATGCAGCCGAATCACAGTCGAAGATAAGTGGTTGTACCTTGTCTACTTCGTAAGACTAGTCGAGTGGTGGAATCCTCCTAGCTCCGCGAGGGTTATCTTTGTTTCCTGTGATGGCAGTCATCCACTTCTCCAGCGTGGCATCATCGACCTCCTCTGGATGGACCCGAGTGGTGTCATCCGCACTGCAGTACATCCACATCGGATGACCTCGGTATTAGAGTGGTTGAATACGCCCGTCGGAGGAAAACCTCCAGAGATCCATGCCGGTCACCCCGTCGCGAATGAGCTGGACTACGCGCTCCATCGCCAACTTTACTTGGGCCTTCTCCTCGGGTAACACCTTCAGTGGAAGATGGCTTGTTCACTCGACTCATGGAGAAAGGAGGGAGCCCAATGACCGCCCGGTGTCGGCTGGTCTTGGCAAGAGAACTAGGTCGACCGCCACCCTCTAACCGAGTCGAGGAGAGTCATAGCCGGAAAGGCGCTCTTCCCCTCATCTGGACCCCGAGTCCCCACACATCTGGATTACTTGGGTTCTCTCGTCATTCGGTTCGTTTTCTTCACCGTCTGAGAGCGACAGGTGAATATGTGCTTGAAGAGACCCCAGTGCGGTCGACAACCCAAGAAGTTCTCGCATAACGAAATGAAAGCAGCAAGATAGACAATGGAGTTGGGAGTGAAATGATGGAGTTGCGCTCCAAAAAAGTTCAGAAACCCCGGAAAAAAGGATTCGGTGGCAGAGAAAATCCCGATCTCGTGGGTGGTCAGGAGAACGCACTCACCCTCTTCAGGCTGCGGTTGCCACTCCGTTCCCGGAAGCCTCGCCGACCCATGGGGGATCAGTACTTCATTGGCCAGATCGGTGAGGTCCTTCTCGGTGATGGTCGAGCGGATCCAATCTCCTTGGACCCAGCCTTGCGGCAGTTTGGACCGCGGAGAGGATACGCCCCGACTGGGAGCTCTCCCCTTGGCCTTCGCCGCCGCCTTCTTCACCCGTTCCAGGGCTGCGGTCTTCTCCTTCACCATGGCCGCCGGCGAAGCAAGTACTGAGATGCGGCACTGGGCAGACTAAGAGCGCAGCGAGAAGGTTTGGAGGCGGAGGGAGGAGAAGATTGGGGTCGCACTGTTCAAAATACCTTGTCCGACGCTTTATATGGGGCTGCTTCCGAGTTGCTGACCGGTAGGCCCAAGCAATCCCGTCAAATCCCGAAACAGGCGCGCACGCGATACATGGCGAAAAAGGCGGCGTGAAGATCGAGGCGTCATCGTCTTATCCCATCCGAGTGCCGCAGTTTTCTCCGCTTTGCGCGCTTCCCAAAATTCGGATCCCGTGAAATCCGCTAACCGCGGAGCAACTCGTCAGATAACAGATTTCCTCCGATCCTCGCTCGGAAATCCTCAAGTTCATAGAGTTCACTCAACAAACGTGAATAATGGATCAAGGCGACTGAAAGAGAAGTTGATGCCATCACTAAAAGGTCGTTGATCTATAGTAAGACACACTCGCAACACGAAGAACAGGTCGGAAAGATTATCAACTCCTTCCTCACTCAAACCTCGATCCATTCGGGGGCTAATGATGAAGTCATGTACCTGGGGTAGGGTCATAGACCTTCCCAAAGGCACCCTCCACAAGGACACTCGCAAGAGAAGCAGCCTTCCACCAACCCGTAGGTTTCCACTCGGCAGATTCAAAGACACCGACCATGAAGACCCACTCGACCACCAGGAGTCCAAGAGCCACTCGGTGCCCAAACAAATCAGAGTTAAATAGTCTTTATGATCTTAATGACACTTTATGTAAGGCGTTACCGAACGCCTAGCTTTAACGCACCTTAAACCCTCTGCTACGTGGGTTGGCTGGGGTCCTGGCGCACTCTATATAAGCCACCCCCATCCACAGGTAGAGGGGTTCGCACCCCTGTAACACATACGCATATAATCCAGTCGACCGCCTCTGGGCTCCGAGACGTAGGGCTATTACTTCCTCCGAGAAGGGCCTGAACTCGAAAATCCCTTGTGTATACAACTACTCCATAGCTAGGATCTTGCCTCTCCATACCTACCCCCCATTCTACTGTCAGACTTAGAACCACGACAGACAGCGCGTGTGTGGCCGACGCGCGTGAGCGCGTGCCTCGCCAGCTCCTGCTTGCCGCCGAGGGCCTGGATGCCTCCACGACGCCACCCACCCTCCCTGGACTGCTCTCGCTCTCCCCCGTGCTTCCCCCTCCTCTGCTCTCTCTCCCTCTCACGCCCGAGCATCGCTGTCGCCGCCGCTCATCGATGGCGCGCCCTGAGCTACCTCCTCGCCTCCCCGACGCATCCATCGGCCTCGCCGCCGTCGGCTACGCCTTCTGCACCGATCCAAGCAACGTCGGAAGCCCCGAATCGCCATCCCCGCCGTCTTCTTCAACCTCGGCCACCGGAGATCTCTCTCGCCGCCCCGCTTGCTCCAGTGCTCCCCCGAGCACGCCGAGGACATCTCTGCACTCGCCGTGAGCTCCTGCCCCTTCTCCCCCTCTTCATTCTCGCTCTCACACGCCGTAGCCATTGCCCCCTTGTTGACCGAAACCCGCCGCCGCCCGCGCTCATCGCCGGTGATGCTCCGGTGACCATTTGGTCCCGGGCATGTGCCCATCATACTCACCGCACTCAAGACGCCGTGGGTGCTAAACACACATCACCACGGCCACCGCAACCGCGTCCCGCTTTGTCCGAACTCCGACGCCAGAGCTCGTTTACGACGAGCTCGCCGCCTTTAGCCGCTGGCTGCCAGGCTGGATGCGGGCGAGCTCCGGCTCCCGTGGGACGCTCTCCGCTACTCCTCACGACGCCAGAGGAGCGAGCCCGAGACCTCGGCCGCGTTTGAGGTCGCCACCGGCCATACTCCGCGAGCCGGCGTGGCAGCGTGATTAACGGCTAAACCCCACTAAACAACCCCCACGAGGATCGACCGGTGGGCCCCGAGCTTAGTCAAAGCTAATCAGCGAGTTTGACTCGGGGTTAACCCGATGTCACCGGCGTGTGGCCCCCACGTCGGGGTTTGACCTGTTCAGCCCTGCTGACGCCTCTGTGACGTCACGCTGATGCAGTAATTGATTTTCTGGATTTAAGTTTATACAGGAAATTCCAGAAAATAACCAAAACTTCTAAAAATCATAGAAAATCAACCGTAGCTCAGAATGAAATAATTTATATATGAAAAATGATCATAAAAATCCAATCTATCCATCTGTACCATTTTCATGCATGTTAGAACAACTTATACCTGCTGATCAGGTCAAATCAATTAAATGGCATTTAAACTCTCACATATGGAGTTTGAATTTGAATCTTGGATTCAAACCTACTTCATTTAATCTGCTGCTAGTTGCATTAGCTCAAATCACAGCATTTTGACATGTCATGATCATGCATCATATTGTGCATTGCACTGATGGTGTTCTTCCTTGTTTGCCAGTGATTGTCCCCTCTCAGTAGACGACGTTCGACGATGAGTTCGATGACACCGATGAAGAACTATTTTATCTTTAGAAGTGTCAGGAAAGCAAAACCCCCTTGTTCATTCTGATACAATCCCACTCTCTCGCTGCTGCTCTCTTTTACTGCATTAGGACAACAACGATTCATCTGTTACTTGCTGCGGTAGCTGAACCCCTTTATCCTCTGCATGACCTGTCATTCCACAGTAAATAAATGAAACCCACTAGCATGAGTAGGAGTTGTTTGAGCCCTGTTGTGCCTACTCATACTTGCTTGTTTGTCATGCCTCTCTTGCTTAGAGTTGAGTCAGTCTGATTCATCGGGAATGAATTGGAATGGTGTGTGAACATGTCCTACTGTGTGTGAGCTAAGTGTGTGAACATGATTTAGTAAAGGTAGCGGTGAGAGGCCATGTAGGAGTACATGGTGGGTTGTCTCATTGAAGCCGTCCTTAGGAACTGAGTTCTGTGTTTATGATCCATGATTCAGCTACTACCATGCATTGGGCCCTGAAATATGACCCCTCTCGACTTCTTAATCACCCTTGTCCTCTGTCCAGGAGTTGCAAGTAGTTTATGGTGTTTGTAGGATATGTGTTGGAGGCCGTGCGTAGCGCTGACCCTAGGGGTGGGCTATGATGCGGTAGATACACCGTGGCCCGGTGTACCGAATGCCCGTTTGGTATCTCGGGAACCCTGCACACATCGTTCGGGGTCGTATGTGGAAACCTCGGCCGGAGTCCCTGCGGATGGAACCTGAATAGGCGATAAACCTGGACTAGAGACTTGAGTGTTTAGGTAGGTCATGGTCTACACCCACGTCGGCTTTCGCTTGAAGTCTGCCGTGCACATGTCGTGTGCAGACGCTAAGTGGTGGAAACATGTATGAAGAACTACACCCCTGCAGGGTTAACATGATCTATTCGAATAGCCGTGTCCGCGGAAAAGGACTTCTGGGTTGCCTATAACAGTTCATAGACAAGTGAAAGTGGATACTCTAAAATGCACAAGATAAGCGTGAGTGCTATGGATGGCGTTCTCGTAGGGAGACGGGAGCGGATCCATAGTGGTGTATTGATATGGTGAATATGTGTACTCGTGTGCGCCACCTCAAAAGAGTTACTTGCAGTCGTAGTTTAGGATAGCCACCGAGTCAAAGCTGGCTTGCTGCAGTTAAACTCCACCACCCCCTTTATTGAAACTGATGCATATGTAGTTAGTTCTGATGTAAGTCTTGCTGAGTACATTTTTACTCATGTTTGCTTATTTTATGTTTTGCAGAGAGACGTCAGTCTTGCTAGTAGTTCCGCGTGGACTTCGACGTTTAGCTTGTTACCTCATCTACGATCTTGTGCCCTCGGCAGGATCTGGTAGATAGTCAGGATTCTCAGCCTTTTTCATTTATAGATGTCTGTACTCAGACATGTTAAGCTTCCGCATGTGCTCTGACTTGTATGCTCTGAATGTTGGGTCATGAGACCCATGATTGTAATATCTCGCTCCTCGGAGCCTAATGAATAAATATTTGAGTCATAGAGTTATGTTGTGATGCCATGTTGTATTTACACATATTGAGCATATTGTGTGTATGTTTGAAATGCTTGGTATGTGTGGGATCCGACAATCTAGTTGTTTATCCTTGGCAGCCTCTCATATGGGGAAATGTAATCTAGTGCTTCCTGAGCGATAGTAGTCCGCCATGCCCGGCTCACTGGAGTCCTGCTAGCCCAAAGACTACTGCTCTCGACACTTGATCTGGCCGGCATGTGTTTCACTTCATTCCTGTGTCTGTCCTTCGGGAAATGTCATGCAGTGACATCCGAGTCCTGCCTAGCTGCTACAGCCGGGTTCCTGAGTCCTGTTAGCCAGTGCTACTCGGATTCACACGCTGGCGACCGACATGCTCGAAGTTGATTCATGTATGCCTGTCCCCATGGGTTAGTGCCGCTTTGGGTTCACGACTAGCCATATCGGCCGGGTTCTCTGTCATATGGATGCTAGAGATACTCTCATATACTTTAGCCAAAAGGCGCAAACGGTCCCGGGCCATGGTAAGGCGACACCCGTGGGAATACCGTGCATGAGGCCGCAAAGTGATATGAGGTGTTACCGGCTAGATCGATGTGACTTGGAATCGGGGTCCTGACAGCGGCCCTCCGGCGTTGTCAACATGGTCAACAACCGAGAGGAATAAGGAGATGACTGTACATGGTGAGGATGACAGTAGGGACCCAGTAGCGCGCGCAGTAATTTTGTTTTTTCGGGACGGAGAAGGGTATCAACTGGGTTGTGCGGGACCCGTGGCCCGTCTAGCCCAGGCTTTTATTTCATATGTTTAGCACATGACCAGCCAAGTTTCTTTTATTCCTTTCCGAAAATGGCTAGCCAGCTATTTTGTTTTTTGCAGAATAACCAACGTAGGCCTCCTTGCTTTTCTACGCCCTACTGGGCCGGAAATCTTTCAAGACGAGGAGGGATGCATTTTGCCGAGAAAATGGGCTATAAGTAATAAGAAATGGGCTATAAGTAATAATAAATGGGCTGTAAAATGAAAAAATACAGCAAACAGGCAATTAGTTCCAAAATACTGTTTTCTTTCGGATTTTGGTATTTTAAATTTCATTGTTTTTGTGCGGGTAAAATTTCATTGAATTAAATTAAGGTATATTTAGATTTAAAATTAATTTGAATCTGGCTAGAAATTTCGGGCTGTATGTTGTTTGGGACAGATTTGGAGGCTGACTTGTGGGTCTACTAGGTTGACGTGTACTTTGGCTTTGTCAACTTAGTCCACAAGCGATTCTAGCAGCAGTGACCGTTGGATGTTAATCCAACGGCCGTGCTGCTTCTTCAATATCTGATCTTCTTGCTCCAGCCGCCCAAACCAGCTCCGGTGGGACTGCCTGCTCCCGCCTCCCGTGGCCGGCTATGCTGCCGCACAGGCCGCACGCCCCACCCTACTTCATTGCTGGCCAGCCCATTCCTCTAATCACCCACACCTCCTGTTATTTTTTGGCGGCAAATTGGACCAAGAACCCTCGTACTCCCCACGTGGGCAACCATTGCCGAGTCTTCCCGGCTCGTCGCTCCTTCCTAGGCCTCGCTGTCGTCCACCGCCATGGTGCTCTCGGCGCGGCCTAGTTAACGTGGTCAATGAACGACATCCATCGGTCGTGGACTGTACGCGCAAAATAATGATTCCTCCACCTGACAGCTGGGACCCACCGGAAGGGCCTCTGTATTTCATGAAAAAAAACGTTCCCCCGCTGACATGTGGGACCAACCAGCTATATCTTCGCACGCAAGGAAGTGCATCCTTATTATGCGCAAAAAAATGAATACCCCCCTGCTAGCTGGGACCCATAGTGGGAGGATGACTTGTGGGCCAACTAAGTTGACGGGGACGGAGGGCTTTGTCAACTTAGTCAATATGAACGATTCTAGCTCCAGTGGCCGTACGATGTCCATCCAACGGTCAGAGTGCTTCTTCAACCTCTGGTCTTCTTGCTCCACCGCCCAAAGCAGCGCCGGTCGTGCCGCATGCTCACGCCTCCTATGGCGGTTGTCTTGCCATGAGGCCTCACCGCCCCTACTATTCCCACCGGCGTGCCCTCGTGGTGACATCAGCCTCACACCGCAGCCGAACCAGTGAACCCTCGTACTCCTCTCCGCGCAGGCTTCCACTGCCGTGTCTTCCCCGGCTCCGCGTCGTCCCCTTCCTAGGCCTCGCCGTCGTCCACCGCCGTGGTGCTCTCGGTGCGGCCTGGTCAACATGGTCAAGGAACGACTTCCATCGGACGTGGATCAGACGTGGAGAGGCGGGCAGCTGGGTCCACGGCCGCAGCAAGGAAGTGCCTCCTTATTACGCGAAAATAATGATTCCTCCACTGACAGCTGGGACCCACCGGACGGGCCATCAGATTTCATGGAAAAAACATTTCCCCACCGCCGGGACCCACCAGCTTCATCTTTGCACGCAAGGAAGTGCGTCCGCAAAAAACGATTAAGCCCCACATGCTGGGACCCACCGGCTACACCTTCGCACGCAAGGAAGTGCGTCCGGCAAAAACGATTCACCCTCGACCGCTGGGACCCACCGGCTACATCTTCGCACGCAAGGAAGTGCGTCGGGCAAAAAACGATTCACCCTCGATTGCTGGGACCCACCAGCTACATCTTCGCAGTAAGGAAGTGCCTGGTCGGGACCCACCTAGTCGAGCGTATGTAGCGTTGTCATTCCGTCGCGAACGTGTAATGCGACATATCGGTCGATGTAGAGGCGCCGCGACGTCTCGAAGTAGAGGCGCGCCGACGTAGCATGTACACGCACGTCATACGCCGTGGTGCAAGAAAGAAAATATGGCCACGTATGTGTACATACGGGCAGGGTCTCGAACGCCTACTCGCGCATACGTACGGCGAGGGCTCGTTGACATGGCTGGGTCGGAACGGAGAAACAGCGTCGTCGTCGTGTTCATGGGGAGGCAACGGAATGCGCCGTGTTCATGGGGAGGCAACGGAATGCGTCGTGTTCATCGGGAGGCAACGGAACGCGTGGGAGCCAACCGGCTGGGTCGGAACGGAATGTGTGGTCGTGTTCATCGGGAGGGCTTGGACGGAACAGGCGATGGAAACAAGGCTGGCGCATCTGCAGAAGCGGAGGAAACGGCCTTGTGTTCGACCGCCATGTTCAAACGGGTCATGTTGATCGAGAGGGTCTCGCGCATCGCAAAGCGGCGAAACGGACCTCCTACAATCGAAACGGGGTCATGTTGATCGGGAGGGTGTGGCGTGCCGCAAAAGCATTTAAACGGACCTCCTACGATCGAAACGGGGTCCTGTTCATCGGGAGGGTTGTGGCGCATCGCAAACGGATTTAAACGGACCTCCCTACGGTCGAAACGGGGTCCTGTTCTTCGGGAGGGGTGTGGCGTACATCAAATCGTGACTCCATGGGTTACTGTTCATCTCCACCGTCGACCTCCTCCAGCCTCCACGGGGCTCCTGTTCATCCAGCCTCCACCGCGCGCTACTCCACCGGCTACTGTTCAACCCCCCCCCCCCCACCATCTACTGTTCATCCAGCGCTCCACACCACGGGGTCCTGTTCAACCACCCCTCCACGGGCACCCCTCCACCGTCTACTGTTCATCCAGCCCTCCACACCACGGGGTCCTGTTCATCCAGAGGCAACGCCACCGCTCATTGTTCATCCAACCCCTCCCCCCCTGCAATGCTCACTGTTCATCGAATTGATCGGCTTCAGTTAGCAGCAGTAGCAAAGGAATCGCTCGATCGGGTTCAGTTAACAGCCATCGATCGATCACTCTGTTCAAGAACGCCGTAGCTCGCAGGCAATCGCCGGGTTCGATTAGAGCCCAACGCCTCGCTTCGGGTTGATTAGAGCCAACGCCTACGCACGCAGCAGCGTGCGTGTCTGAGAAGAAAGCAGCGCATCGCCGGCCCCGACCTCCCACCGTAATCGGGAACTCCCCGAAATTTTCCTCCCCCTCGCTTCTACCACAGTTTTTTTCCGTCATGGACGGCCCAAAGAATGTCATGCAACTGAGTATCCGGCCCGCCCAGGACGAAAAGCCCATTTTCTGTCATGATTTTTTTCCATAGAAGTAGGAGCCCACCACATCTATGATGATACCGGGTTTTGTCACAATTATCGTCATAGAAGTGTCATATGTATGACAGAAAAAAATTCGTTCGGCCCAAAATGTCACGGATGTGTCTTTTTTTTGTAGTGATAGTAAGAGTGACATAGACGAGGATGACCAAATGACAAGGAATATGCATAACAAAAGAAAGAACTACCCATCCAGAACAAGCAGCAAAGACAACAAAGTCATTCGAAGAGACGATCCAACACCATCATAATTTGCAGCCCCGCTTCAGCGACCAATGATCCGGAGACACCAGTACTCCACCTGACGGTGTCCTGGACTAGGGGGTACTCACCACGTCGTCTCCCGATCAGTTGGATTGGGCCGAGGATCCCCATGGCCGTATACTCATGGGCCAGTCCGGACAGTTGCCACATATAAGGAAGATTCCACAAGACTTGGCGATCAAGACAAGGACTCCTCCCCCACCGGCGTATTCGGCTAGGACTCTTGTTATCCTAGGCCTCTGGTGCATTATATAAACCGAGGCCAGGCTAGTCGATAGACGAACAACAATCATACCATAGGCTAGCTTCTAGGGTTTAGCCTCTCTGATCTCGTGGTAGATCTACTCTTGTACTACCCATATCATCAATATTAATCAAGCAGGAGTAGGGTATTACCTCCATCGAGAGGGCCCAAACCTGGGTAAAAACATCATGTCCCTTGTCTCCTCTTACCGTCCGCCTAGACGCACAGTTCGGGACCCCCTACCCGAGATCCGCCGGTTTTGACACCGACATTGGTGCTTTCATTGAGAGTTCCGTTATGTGTTCGGCAAAAGGTCGATGGCTCGCCTATAGATCAACTGCGACTTCGGCATCTTCATCACCAGCTTGACTGGTCACCTTGGTTCGACCAAGGACTGCGCCCTACCTCCGATCGTCATGTCCGGATGGGGGCCTTCATCAACTCCGATCTCTATCAAGATCATGGAGGAATCATCCAGGGAGCCTGGGGGCTCAACGTCAACATTGCCCTCGGACGACCGTACTGTTTTTCTAGACAGCGGACTTGTGTCCGCCGCCACCGCCACCACAAGCGTCGTTTTAACGATTGCTTCGGTGGAATTGTGCGGAATTTAGTCTACAACAACCTTGGAAAATTTCATCGAGTTCCGATGGAGGAATCTCTGGCAATCTCCGATATACCGGAGCCGCATTGAATCTGAACGAGAATCTGGATGAGTTTAGGGCGTGGTGTCCAGCTTCTAGCTCGGACTTCCTTTGGAAGATCCAACCGTTGATCGGCTGCGGAATTCTTATATCTACCACCCCTCAAAATTTCAGCTCGATCCGACCGTCAAACTCCGGGAACCTTCCGATTAGTGCATCACTTTTCGGATCTGTTTCTCATAAGGAAACGAATCCGACCCGAGTTCGTCTTTTTTATGAACTGGATTTCAGACATCCTTCTTGAAGGAAGTTTTGTATGGGGTTTTGTGTTTTGTTTCCGAACACATCCCACTAACTTTAAAATCTTTTAAACATGATCTTCAATATCATGCTGGTGTCAAACCAGTCCGGCAATATTGCTCCACGGCTGCCGACCTACGCTAGACACGTCGTCACTTTGTTGAGCCGAGCTCAACTTCTTCGGATCATCATCTCGGCAAGCCGAACAAGAGTCCGGCATCACGAAGGATAAATCATCACCAACATCGCCGCCCCACGGATTACACGGAGCGGGCATACCGGCATCGCCGCACGGTCGCTTCATCAAGTCGGCATCGACCACGTCACGACTTGCATCGGCAGGGCGCACTATTGCTTCTTCAAGCTGGTGTCCACCACGCTGACCTACTTCGACATCTCGGCTGGACCGGGGGCTTCGCCATCTCTTCATCAACCTACTCCGGACGCTTCGGCGTCGCTAGCCGACCAGCTCCATCACGTTAGCTGGACCAACGGCTTTGCCTTGGCGAGCCAACCTTTGCCAGCATTGCCATGCCGTCATTTTATCGCCCATCAGGCAATGGGTGCACGGATCGAGTCCCAATTTTGGGAATCACCTCCCTTCGGATTGCTACAACAAATAAACCAGGTGCTATTAATCCCAGTATTTTTTGATTGTTTGGGTTCATTTTTCCCAAGAAATTATTACTTTGGTTTGTCCATCATATATACGCAGGTCTATCAAATGGTGGCCGCATTAACGACAATCGCATGGTGGTTCGGTCAGTTTCCGTACATAGTCCGTGAACGCCGTGATCCGTAACTTCGGACCGACCTGTGAATTCAGGCTTTGCCACGCCTTTATTGCATCACGTCGACGACCTGCATCGACATTGACTTCGGCGCCAGGCCATATTTCTTTCATTACTCACTTTGCATAAATTATTTATTATGCAACATTTTTTTAATTCTTATTATTACTATTATCCCCGGTCTGCACTATTTTTTGTGCACAGGAAAATGATCCAGCCGGACGATATCCTTTGGCGTCACCTCGGCTGGACGGGGGACTTCGTCAACACTTCATTACCCCATGCAGGGGACTTCGGCATCACTCTGTTGTCCTGCATTGCCTGTTCTATGTCACCACTTCGGAGTGCCGAGCTTTTTGCTCCGCCACCTTGGGATCAGCTTGGGGGATGGAACCTTGTCCCGCATCAAGCTCGGACCGTGTCGTCAATACCGAACACATTAACCAGCTAAGTTGCCTTCATGCTCAAAGTTTTAAATTTTTAACTTGTGTTCGGCTCGACCAAGTGTTATACTTTTTTGGGAAAAAGTTTCTTGTAAAAATTTTCCTTGCCCAAACTTTGTTTGTGACGCGCAAATTCAAATACCCCGTTTACTTGGGGGCTTCCTTCATGAAGCGTTTTCCTCTTGCACATGATTATACTTGTACGACTTCGTTCCTTATTCGTGTATTACGCCATAATATGCACCATATTGACTTAAGTGATTTGCAAGCTGGGTTGCGTTGCTCCTGTGTTTACGCCTACGTTCCCGATTGTTCGGCTAGGGAGTAAAGGGAGCACCTCTGCCATTGTCACGATCGGGTCACCCGAGCCGGACCTCAGACTGGGTGAAGCCGAAAGCTAGCGCTCTTACTGTTTTCAATAATGGTCGACACACAACGGAACTCAAGAGAACAAAAATCTATTGCACAAGTCTCATATTAACAATGAGCACCGACGAAAGGTATCGGTGGGGGTACTATTTTCTTCGAAGATGCTTCTTACACTTTATCAGCAATATAGCATAAGTTCCCTGAGCGCGCTTTGTCTATTACAGCCTTATGACCTGATTGCCTGGTTATTGGAAACACCGTCGATATTCTCGATAGATGGAGTACATAACACTTTTCGGTCCTTGATCAAAGAGGGAGAAGCCTACGGTCGGTTAAGACGCGTTTAAAGTTCGGTTGAACATAGATATGATATAAGTACTTCGGTACATACAATCATTCTTTTACCCAAGTCACTTGGGGGCTCTTATGTTTATTTGAGCCGTTTTATAATAAGTGTTTTTCTTCTTAGTCGTTGCAGAGTTTTTATTATTATTTATCACTCCTTTTCTCGACACGAGTGTGCGGTCACTAGCCGAGGAGCCTAATTTCTCTCTCAAAACCGCAAGAGTTTAGTTTTCTAAACTGGCCTAATGAGAAGTACTCCGCCGGGATGGGAGACTGAAGCCGTGGGCTGACCAACAAGTCTTGAGATAGGATGTGTCATGTTAAAGCACGCGAAGCACTTTTTTTCTAAAGTCCAATTTTCGGATTGGCACCGAACACTTGATCTTGTTCGGACGTCATGTGTTTCTTGACGCTTTTTGGTTTTCCAAGCTTTTGGCACTTTTAAACTATTTGTGTGTTTTCAGCACAAGTCTCGCAAAGGCAACGCCGGACACCTTTAGAGATTCGGCAAAAACATTCTCGGATATTGCTATATATGCACCAGTTTCGAATTGTGTCTCCGGTCAATAGTTGGGTTGCCCGGCTCCCGCGCTTGCCTCCTACGTTCCGCTTTGTTCGGCTAGGTGTGCAAAGGGAGAACCATGCTGATTGTGCTTCCAAACGCATGGTCCAAAGACCTCGATGGAGAAAGCCGAAACCGACCGTCACAATAGGTGTAAACTGGTCAGCGGTCCGATGACTATATTAAATGATGGGCCATTCATAACATTGGCGAAGTGTTTCCGGCTTGACCTCGATCGTCAGCCGAACACTACCGGGGCTAGTAATCGCCTCCCAAACTAAAATCCTTAATATTTTGCTCTTACATTGGAGCTGAGGTTTCATGATCATGCTTAGCATGACAACCCAAAGAAAGGAACCGATAGCGGGACTATTTTCTTTGGAAGACATTTCTTCTGTTAAATAGTAATATAACATATCTCTCTGCGTACCTTTTTTTATAAAACCGTATGGCCAGATTGCCTTGTTTGTCGTAAATCTTTGCCCCAATGAAGGCTTTATAAAGTAGGACAAACACTCCTCGGCTACTGGCCGAGGAGGTTGAAGCCGATGGTCGGTCAACAAAGTTTTGTACAATGCGGATCCGAGCATTAATGACATAAAGTACTTGGATACATTGAGTCATTACACATAATTTGTGATTGGATATCGATCCTTAATTCGGACACCCATGCCCGCATTAAGGCTCGGGGGCTACTGGCCTTCGGGCTTATTATTTACAAATATTAAAGGGGCACATCAATCCCCTGATCTGGTGTTGCCACCCGACCAGTGCCTCGGGGGCTACTGCATTGCCTGTTCTATGCAGAAAATTTTAAGTGCAATACAGTTTCCGAGGAGATTTTGATCCTCAGGATGGTCGGCCGCACCCAACCCGATCTCGAGGACTGAGCACGCTGCTTTTTGTGTCCCGAAGTATTCTGCCGAGTTAGAACTTGATCCTCAGGCCAATTTTGCAAATCAACCTGAGTCTCAGCGGCTACTGGGATCAGCGGTCTTATGTCATCCTTCACGTGCATCTCGGATTTTAGACCGATACACACCTTGTGGGCTACTGGCTATGTATCTCGGCAGAGAATAAATTGCACCAATCAAGAATATTGACAAAAATCGGCCCACATTCGGGGTGGTGCACCACCTCGGAAGCAGTCCGGCATAAAGCTCGGACGCTAGTGGCTGGCTCCATAGAGGGCATTTCCGGCATTAAGCTCGGCTAAACTCCTTCAAACTTCTTTGAACCAAGGTGATTTACGACACCTTGGATACAGTCCGCCGTTGGAGCTCGGATACATAGTCTGACGTTGGAGCTCGGATACCGTCCGGCGTTGGAGCTCGGATACATAGTCCGGTGATAGAGCTGGGAAGCAGTCCGGCATTGGTGCTCGGCTGCAAAAGATACCTCGAATGCAGTCCGGCGTTAGAGCTCGGACGCAAGAGGACACTGCCTCCCGGGAATAACTTCAAACCCAAGGCGTGGCATAAAAATAACAAGGCATGGATAAAGGCCGTAAACTTAAAGGGGCTCCTCAGATAACCAACATGTAAACTCTTCGTATGCACTTAGGCGATCCTCAAGATCGAAGATGAGAAGATTTGTTGAACCAGTTTTCAAGACCGACGACCGAAGATGAAGAACAGTTCGGAAGAATCGAGGAGCGTCCCCAACTTGAAGACCGGTTCAGGGGGCTACTGGCGGTGTCCTGGACTAGGGGGTACTCACCACGTCGTCTCCCGATCAGTTGGATTGGGCCGAGGATCCCCATGGCCGTATACTCATGGGCCAGTCCGGACAGTTGCTGCATATAAGGAAGATTACACAAGACTTGGCGATCAAGACAAGGACTCCTCCCCCACCGGCGTATTCGGCTAGGACTCTTGTTATCCTAGGCCTCTGGTGCATTATATAAACCGAGGCCAGGCTAGTCGATAGACGAACAACAATCATACCATAGGCTAGCTTCTAGGGTTTAGCCTCTCTGATTTCGTGGTAGATCTACTCTTGTACTACCCATATCATCAATATTAATCAAGCGGAGTAGGGTATTACCTCCATCGAGAGGGCCCGAACCTGGGTAAAAACATCGTGTCCCTTGTCTCCTGTTACCATCCGCCTAGACGCACAGTTCGGGACCCCCTACCCGAGATCCGCCGGTTTTGACACCGACACCACCCTTTCGACACAACAGGCCAATTACCTATCAACCTGAAGGCTTGAACCACATCACTACCTATCGTAATTGAGACATCCAAGGATCAAAGTTAATATGGATGCCTTTGTAATTCTCACCTTCTTTTGCCTGCAGGTTGTATCATTGACAATCAGGGGAGTTTGCTCTTGAACTCCTAGGGCTCGCCGTGTAGACACATTTTTCCATAGCAAACAGAGCCTCTCTGCCATCAAGGTCCTTGCCAACGGTGATCTCCTGGTTAATCGGATAATTGAGTCCGAGAAACAGAGAGTGTGAACCAAGGATGTTTACCCACCTCCAACTAAAAAATCCTGAAGGCCACAACAAGCTGGTATCCTGCTCATAGACGTAATGCCCATCGTCCGGATACTCACGTATTTCACGGTGCTTGTATACAGTGGGGTTTTTGCAATATAACATTTCCGGCTCATGTGTCCGAATGATATCAGTCTTTTGTCGTCATCTGATTGAGCGAGGAACCTGTTGTGCTTCCCTGTTTTTGGCAAAGGTGGTGTGATTACAAAGGGCAGTAACTGTAGGGACACTGCATCATATCAAAAAGGACAGGCATTGTTACTGTAAGATCAACATTGTTCAGAGTATGAGTAGGATAATGCAAGAAACAGCATTGATATGTCCCTGTTGGAACTAGGAGGAAAATAGAGGGAAATGTATACTGGGTTCGAAAATATAGAAGTGTCATGCATGGTTATACTCATGTTATCTCGCAATCGATTCTTCACAGGAAACTACCATGTCATGCATGTTATGGAATCATGTTACATCCTCACAAACAAATTCTTCAAGGTAACTAATGCACCATGCATTGTTATATACTCGTGTTCTGTGGGCAAAATTTTTGTGAGGATATTATTCTAGCCATTGATTCTTTGAAGGGCGAATATAGGTATGTACACATGGTAAGCATTACAGATTTCACTACTTCCAAATATAGAGTTCTCCATATGCACATTTACTTCCCTAATGTATGGTTAGATGAAACCAACAGTGTGGTGCATGTTTCTACATCATGAAAATGAGGAAACTAACATGGCCATTGATACACACTCATATTTAGTAGTAGTATACAGATAACTGTAAAATAAGGAGAATATCCATATATTCCTAACCGTTTGATTATTCAGGGGTACAAATTGGCTGTAATGACATGATCACAATCTCATGAATTAACTCATTCCAAATATAGCTGATTTACGGCGTCTCTAATACATTGCCATAGTTCTACTCAAATTCTGCTCAAACAGGGATATGCCAATCATCACAAAAAGTTCAAATAGTGTCATGGCGTCATCATTAACATGAGACGGAAACAACTTACACGCGCCGTCCCAGCAATACGTGGTGCCATCTACTTTGTCGATCACATAGATGATGCCATTGTGTTCAATAGCATCACAGAAGTGTGTATCAGCTTTGACGATGATCCACTGCGAGCTGAGTTGTCTCCAGCTAAAGAAGGCACCGGCGTAAAGATAGGCGAGTCCGCGGTCGAACAAGGTAATTATCTTGAAGTCTGCGTAATTCGCATGTCGTGTGGGCACTTGGCAGATTACAACCTTCTGCAAAACAAGGTCCGTCCAACTGACATGGTAATCTAGATGACTAGGACCGCGATGGTAAAACTCTATATAATCCACGGAGGAAGGATAATCTCATGGGAGGTCTGGAAGTTCACGAGCACCAACTTTTTACCGTCTTCTCTGAAGGCACCATCCAGTGGGAGTTCATGCCGACCCAGTACATACCTGCCAAGAAGTTTCGGGCGATGGTGATCGGATCAAAGTCGAGGGAAATGATGTATGGCGACCCACTACATACCTGCAAAGAAGTTTCAGCTAATGGAGATCCGATTGAAGTCGAGGGGCATCATGTCCGCCTCCGTATCATGGTGAGCCAATCTTGCAAGACAAGATAGCAGCAAGTAGGGTGTCTTGAAAAGATTAGGCCTCACTTCAACGATGGCCGTGTGCATGCCCATCGAGCATGCAGCCAGCCGCAGGGCGATCAACATATCCATACACGAACAATAGAGGTCGAGGACGTCACTGGGGAGATAGCTCCAATCGCGGCTCATATGGATCCTGCGCGGTTCGCGTTCGGTCATGGTGGAGTTTGGAAGGTGGGGTTTTGGGTGGCTTGATTTACAGGGGAGAAGGTTGTCGGTGCTGGAGCGGCTAGCGAGGGAATAGTGGTACTGGGGGAGGCGAGCAAGGCGAGGGTATGCGGGGGCACAGTGAGATAATGAAGAGTGACCTCAAGATCTCCGGCGAGACGGAGATGGAGATGGAGTGGTGCTAGGGAAGAGGGAGACGAGGCGAGGCATGCTATACAGCGGCGGTGATGGATCGTGACAAAGTGCACAAGGTGAGGCTGACTTTGGTAACCCGGACTCGCCGCTGGGTAGTGTCACCTCGGTAGCCAGGGTCTTGTCACTTCACTGTGAGGACCGGATGAGTAATAGTATTTTTACCATCAAGTGTACCACAATTGTACTACTACTACTAGTAGGAGTAGTAGGAACATGAGTACACTCCCATGCTAGCATGCCTCTGGGTTGACTTCGTCCTCCAGCTATCATCCATATTATGAAAGCGTAACCAAATTCTCGTGCATGCGGAAGCGCGAAGAAGGACTTTTCTTTTTTGAGGATAGCCGCATATTCCTTAACCGTAGTAGGAACATGAGTAGTACTCCCTCTGGTCCTCTTTTGTCTGCGCATAACTTTTTTCAGTATTTCTCTAATTATTCTACGTATATACCCTTTTGCATGCACCCATTTCCCTCCATGCCCCGCATTCACAGCATTAATTAGCGTACGCATGAGCAGATGCAGCCAGACTCCAGCCAATAAACTACAGCATGCAAGTGGGCCACTCTGTGCGCGTGGGAGAGAGAAAAGGCAACCGAAGAGCCCATCCAATCCATTGCATGCAGCAGCCAAACCACCGCACCTCTCCTCATGCATGCGCATAACTTCTCCCATTTACTTCTCCATTGGGAACCGATTTTCCTCGTCTTTTTCACTACTCCTTTATCTTCATTTGCATCCAAACCACACTGCATTCACATTGTTTTAACCTCTTCACATCCTCCTGGAGTAATTCCGAAGCCCCTATAAATAATCATCTTCTTCAGTTAGACTAGCCATCTAATCCAAATTCTCCAAACCATAGCCCTCCGGTCCAGCGGTTCCAAATGGCGAAAGAGATCGAGATGCAGGTTTTTAGCGTCCAACATGTCCTCGTCGAAAGCTCGTTGAGCATAGTTGCCACATTCACCGACCACCCAAGGGTTGTTCGGAAGTGGATCAACAATGTATCCAACTCCCTCCAAAAGGTGGAGATGAATGTCATCGGTCTCGACTCAGAGTACACGGAGCGTGCCACTGGGAAGATCCAATGCGCCGCTGTCCTTCAGCTGTGCCTCGAAGATGATCTTTTGGTGTACCACATCATACACGCACCCTCCATACCAGGTGAGCTTCACAATTTCTTGTCTCGGGAGAACATATACTTCTTTGGGCAGCCATCGCAGGGGACAAACAGAAGTTGGAGCCGTACAACCTTGATTTGAAAAGCATCGCTGACCTACAAACCAGAATAAAAATTCCAGTAGAACATTGTGATAAACCGACACCATCCCTATTCGACGTAGCAAATTTTGTGCTAGGAACAAATCTTCAGAAGGGTGACGAGACGCTGGCATTAAGGTCGTCTAGATGGGAGAATTATCCCTTGACGTACGAGTGAATAAAATATGCCGCAAGGTCCAGAGAGCTTGTTGCGAAACCGTCTCCCACAGAAAATGAGAAGAAGAAGAAGAAGAAGAAGAAGAAGAAGAAGAAGAAGAAACGTAGCCTGCAGTAATGTAGCCTGCAGTGCAATCGCTCGGGTTCAGTTAGAGCCCAACGCCTCGCTCGGCTTCAGTTAGATCCAACGCCTCGCACACACGCGCGTACGTACGAGAGAAACGCGCATCGCTCTCCCACCGTAACCGGCAACTCCCCGAAATTTTCCTCCCCCTCGCTTCTACCACGGTTTTTTCCGTCATGGACGGCCCAAAGAATGTCATGCAGCTGCGTCTCCGGCCCGCCCAGGACAAAAAGCCCATTTTCTGTCATGATTTTTTGTCATAGAAGTAGGAGCCCATCACATCTATGATGATACCGGGTTTTGTCACAATTATCGTCATAGAAGTGTCATATGTATGACAGAAAAAAAATTCGTTCGGCCCAAAATGTCACGGATTTGTCTTTTTTTGGTAGTGCACCCTGCCGCTTCATGAGTGGTACGAGCACACAAAAAGGAAATTTATTTTGAAAATTAGAGATGGCACATACAAATTTGCTTAGAACGGCACGGAAATACCGCATATAGGTAGGTATGGTGGACTCATATGGTAAAACTGGGTTTAAGGATGTTGGATGCACAAGTAGTATTTCTACTTAGTACAAGTGGAGGCTAGCAAAAAGATTGAGAAGCAACCAACCAAGAAACGAAAAATCACGTAAGCGAGCATTAAGCATAACTAACACCAAATAATGCACCACAAGTAGGATGTAATTTCATTGCACAACTATTGACTTTCGTGCTTGCATAGGGAATCACAAACTTAACACCAATTCTTACTAAAGCATAATTACTCACCAACATGACTCACATATCACTATCATCATACCTCAAAACTATTACAAAGAATCAAGTTTATTTTGTCCAATGATCTTCATGAAAGTTTTTATTATATCCCTCTTGAATATCTATCACTTTGGGACTAGTTTCATATGTTGCTTTTGATAAGCTCAAACAAATTTAAGTGAAGAACATGAGCATGAAAATTTCCATCTCTCTAAACAATATAAGTGGAGCATGAGAGAATTTCTTCAAAATTACTAAATCTCAAATAAATCTAAGTGAAGCATGAGAGCATTTCCTAAAAAACATTAAAGCACACCATGCTCAACAAGATATAAGTGAAGCACTAGAGCAATTACATAGCTCAATTTTTTTAAGTGAAGCATATAGAGCAATTCTAACAGATCATAGCATAATTTTGGCTCTCTCAAATAGGTGTGTTCAACAAGGATACTTATGACAAACTAAAAAGCAAAACAAGCAAAGACTCATATAAAACAACACGCTCCAAGCAAAACTCATGATATGTGACAAATAAATATATAGCTCCAAGTAAAATTCGATGGTCGTTAGAAGAAAGAGCGGATGCCAGTTGGGGCATCCCCAAGCTTAGTTGTTTGTTTCTCCTTGGATATTATGTTGGGGTGCAATGGACATCCCTAATCTTAGGCTCTTCTTACTCCTTATTCCTTCATCCATGCGATCTTACCCAAAACTTGAAAACTTCAAATCACACAAAACTTAACAAAACCCTCCAGAGATCCGTTAGTATAAGAAAGAAAATCACCACCCTAAGTATTGTTGCAAACCCATTCATATTTTATTTTGCATTATCTACTGTATTCCAAATTTTCCATGGCTTATACCTCCCGATACAATCCATAGATTCACCAAAATAAGCACACAATGCAAAGAAAACAGAATCTGTCAAAAACAGAACAGTCTATAGTAATCTGAAAACTACTTTTGTAGCTCAAAAATTCTGAAAATTAGGACAATGTAGCCAATTTGTATATCAATCTCGTGTACAAAAATCAGGATTTTATCGTGCTTATGTGAATTTAAATAATTCTATTACTGGGCGCAAAAGTTTCTGTTTTTCAACAAGATCAAATCAACTATCACCCACCATGATCCCAAAGGCTTTACTTGGCACAAACACTAGTTAAAACATAAAATACAACCATAACAATAGCATATTGTGCAAACACTCAAAAATAGAAGAAGAAGAAGAAGAAGAAGAAGGCATGAAATTATTATCACATGAGTAACTTTCATAGTTAATAAAATATAAAGCCAAAATATTATCACAAGAAGTAGAAGGCATGAAAGTATTGCAACTCAGTTTGCACATATAAGTGAAGCTCTTATTCATATGAAAATATTGACAATATTCATCATTAAACCATCCCAACATTGGTGAATAAACCTTACTTGCATCAAATTTACATGCTATAACATGCTTAAATCAGCAAACATGCAATAAGTCATTTGACACAGAATCATCACCAAGATTAGAGGTCATATCAAAATGATTAAACATTAGTTCTTTTGCATCAACAGTTAATTCATTGGGTGCACTTAAAATTGTTGGTATTTCAGTTGTTTGATCACATGACGCATTCATGATAGTAACATGATTCTCTAAAATAGGTGATGCGCTCAAATCAACAAGTAACTCAACACATGATGTATTCAAGTTAACTAGGCGTGCATCATTCTCATGTGAAGTTGTATCATCAATACCTTTACAGTTACCTTGTCGCAAAGATGTAGCTGATGTAGGTACGGATGATGGCAATCTACCATACTCTTGAGATGATGTCGCGCTCACAATCTGAGGTGTGGCTGCTCTAGAAGGTGCAATGGTGCAGGAACCAAGCGGTGGTGGTGAGCATGAACTAGAATAGTAGTTGTTGTAGTCACCCAATGCATCCTCCTGTAATTGTCTCTCAAAGGTACAAGCACGAACATACATACCAAAGAATGCAACGAGGAATATCTTGAAATCGTGCACTGAATATCATGGTTCAAACCACCAAAAAATCTATTCGTTGTATCATCCTCCGATTCTTCTATGTCACAATGATGCATATAAGATTTGAACTCTTGGTAGTAAGCATGAACAGTGTTGTTGCCTTGTTTAAATTGTTCAAATTTGCGAAGCAATTCACGACGATGGTAAGGAGGGAAAAATTGTTGTCTTATTACATCTTTCAAATCTTTCCAAGTTGTGGGTTGGTTATCAATGTTTTTTTTACAATGCACACTCCACCAAACAGAAGCAAAACCAAGAATGCTCTAGTGGCAGCTCGTACTCGCTCAAGTTCGTAAAAGTCATGGTGACTAAAACCTTGTTCTACTTCAAGCTCCCAAGCTAGATAAATAGCAGGATTAAATCTACCCTCAAATGACGGTAAAGAGATAACCGACCATGTGCTTGTGTGTGTTGTCCCAACTCTCGTGATGGTGAAGATGTGTCCGTCATTCCAAGAACTTCTATCTCGAACCTGTCATGATTAGTAGAAACAAGAAACAAAATTCGAGAATAATGTTCCTATGAACTACTAGGATGTGGTTGTAAAGTGCTCACAAGAAAGCAAATACCAATATCTTACAAGTTCTTACCATGCGGCAGGTGGTGACAGTAACCAAGCGGTGTCAAATAACTCCTCAAGATTGTGTAAAGCGATTGCCGAGGAACGACGATACACGGTGTAAAAATATGTGGAGCTGGGTTGGCTATATATGTTAGCAAAGATTAGCAATAATCAATTCAAAGATGCAATGTTGAACAAACGCTCAACGACGGTGATCAGGTCTTGGTCCTAGGCTAGACCGGACTAGAGACGCGAGCCTAGAACACTAATGAGGTCACGGCGTAACACAACTAGCATCAATGAAGGATAGTAAGTAGCTCTGGTCAGCAAGATATAAGTGAAGATCACAACAGCAGTAAAGATAATGATGAAAAACAACTGCCAAGTAGGATATACAACAACTCTCTCTCCAACTTTCCTCTTGAAAAGTTTGAACCAATTTTCTGATAACTTTTCTCAAGAATGGCACTGACTCAAGCTTTCAAACGCAAAAAGAATCACTCAATTCCGAGTTGATATGAGGAGTCAAAATATTCTAAAACTGGCTTGAAAAACTGGAATAAGCTGTGTCACGAACTTTGGAGGGCATAAATACCTATTTAGAAGACGATTTTGAGGTGCCAAATAGTGAACTAGCTTCTGCAACTATTTAGATGCGGCTCGTCACTAGCTTTCGTTTGAGTACTCGCGGAGCCAAAATGAACTTCGTATGAGGAAGTTATGCCTGTTTTACTGAAAGTGCACAAAACAGATTCAAATCTGAATTCAACTACGAGATTGAATCTAGATAGATCCAAATTTTGTTTTTTTTCTTCTCTCTTTTTTTCCTCACACTTTTTTCTCTTTTTTTTTCTAAAACAAACTAGATAAGATGCAGATTGTATCAAGCAAACATGTGAACGATCTGAACTATGATTATGACAATGAACGATGGGTAGCACGTGGTGGAAATTGATGGATGGGTGGTGGACAGCGGAAGGGATAACGATGCAGCGGCGACGTGACTAAAGTGAACAGAACTCGAAACTCTAAACGAACTAGACACTAAGACCAGCAACTCGACACGACGATGCAACCAATAATTCAATAATGCAAACAACGAAAAGAAAACTGCAAAGGCTCAGACTGGCTTGGACAAAGGCTGGATAGATCTAACTTTTTTTATGGCTTTTTCTTGGACAATAGGTAAGAAAATAAATCTAATCTAGAAAAACTGGAAATTCTCACCGAGCAACCTGAAAACTGATACCACTTGATAGAGGCGAGGGTGTCCCGATCTTTCTGTGAGATGATAACTATCGATTTGGTGGAGACGACTTTGATGGTCCGACTACAAATGTGCACGACGTTGCGCCTTAGCAATCGCTAAACCAACTCCGAGAGGTTATTGACCACGCCGCAGCACAATCAACCTGGCCACGAAGGTATATTCCTGCAAGCAATCGAAGAAAAAGCAAGAATATGATAATGTAATCTGAATATTGCGAATATAGATGAAGTATCGATAAAGGTGGGGATCCGTAAGCGGTCTTGGTCTGGTCGTTGGACACAAACGAAGTACACGAAGTTGCAATGGCTAACTTTTAACTAAACAAATCCCCCGGAAAAAGCTACTAGATGGATCTACTTATATAGGAGCAAGGGGTGGCGGCCAAGGAGGTGGGAGGACGTCCCAAGGCAGCCTAAAACCAACCCTAGGTCGTACAAGGCTCATGGGCCCAAGTGGAGGTGATGCAACACCTTTGGACTTGTTGTTTGACTCGGATTCTGCTGCAGCGTCAGATTGTTTCGTCCATATCTCAACGCTCCAGACGAATTTAAAGGTGAATCCAATTGGGTTGGAAAGAGGACGAAATCTACTTTCCAACAAAAAAAGAATCACCCAATTCGGAGTCCGTATGAAAAAGTTGTTGGCGTTTTGATTCACGTATGTCTGTGCAGTCCGAATCTGAATCCAGAACGTGAGAGACTTGGACTCTATCTTCTCTTGGCCCAAAAGTGGCGTGAGAGGACTTTTTGAACAGAACCTAAACTTCTCCTTTTCCCCTATCTTCATAGGTGGATTGTACAAATGTCCCATACACCTGCAATTAGACAAAACACAAAAGTGTGTGAAGTATTTTTGTTCTGGATAACATAAATAAATTATTGAATAGCTTGCACTAGAAATCACCTGACAAATATGCATGTATGCAATATTTTTGGTCATATCCAAGGTAGTCATGTCCTCATCAACTACATTAGGATCCCTTAGAGTGCATGCTAGTCCAGCACACAGAGTCATGGCTAGTTTATGCTACGCACACAATCATTAATTGGTGGTTTAAATATGCGCAAGGGATATGCAATGTATTATCATGTAGAGATGTCTGAAATTAGCCGTGTCAACTTGCAGATAGGGTTACACAATGAAAAAGTACAAGATGTATGTGGCAATTTCATGGAACATCGCAAAAAAGGAGAGCCAGCGGTGAGCCTATACAGTGTGCTATGGTACGTCACTCCTCCATTGCAATCATCCTGACATGTTATTTGTATGTCAGTTCTATTGGCCAGGTTTCTTAAGGACAGTTATTACGAGTTATCCTAAGAAAATAAGCATCTGTGAATATAAGCTCCATGTAATAAGCCAATCAGTTCTTTTCATTGCGTTTTCAGCTTATCTTTGCTATGATCAGCGAAAAGTCTAGATTGCATTATATTTTTTCATTTTGCTGCCCATATGAAATTAATTTGACTTGCAAACATCACAAACTGAACCCAGTGCAGTAATTAATATGATAGGAAAACAGACCATCACTATTTGCTCAAAATGCAAATACAAAGATACCATCTACTTGGCACAATCTACTTTGGTCAATGTTTTCCATAGAGATCACATTGCCTAATTTAAACGAAAAACGCATGACCCACATTTAAATGAAGAATAATTATTTATTGAAATTCGATGGTCCAAGTGGCTGGTTATTATCATATAGCAGCACCACCTAAAAGCATCATATAGCAGTAGCAGGAGCTCATAGCAACTCATCATACATCAGCAGCAGCAGTGTGCAATTCATCATATACCAACAGTAGCCCATAGCAATTCATCATATAGCACCAGCAGGAGCAGCTCATAGCAATTCATCATATAGAAGTAGCAGGAGCAACTCATAGCAATTCATCATATAGCAGCAGCAGGAGTAGCTCATAGCAATTCATCATATGGCATCAGTAGGAGCAGCTCATAGCAATTCATCATACAACAGCAGCAGGAGCAGCTCATAGCAACTCATCATATAGCAGCAGCAGCTCATAGCAATTCATCATATAGCAGTAGCAGCAGCTCATGGCAATTCACCATATAGCACCAGTAGCTCATAGCAATTCATCATATAGCAGTAGCACAAGCAGCTCATAGCAATGCATCATATAGCAGCAGCTGAAGCACCTCATAGCAATTCATCGTATAGTGGATCAGAATGAAAATTTGGCAAAAACTCAGAGGAGATCCTCACCTTGTTGGATGAGCTCATCCTTCAACAGCACCTCAAGGCCACGGCCTGGGAGGTGAGGACGGGGAATAAGGTGCCTTACGCAAAGGTGGCATCAGCCGTAGTTCTGGAGCGCCTGCCAGAGTAGTGCGTTGGACGAACCACAGTGGAGTAGCTGCTGGAGACCATGAGAATGAGGGGCGGCACCAGAGGGAGGACCAGCCAGGGAGATTTGCCCCTACCCGCCGGCCATGTAGCCTAGCTGGACAGAGCATCGTCGAGGACCAGGCCAGATGGGACCGGTGGCGACGGCTTGCTAGAGGAACCCTAGTCTTTGCCGCAGTGTGGGATCGAGGTAGAGGGAAAGGGGAGAGGAGATGCAAGCGGGCAGGGCAATGAACGCTTGCGTGTTTGTTTTTACTTGAGGGTGAGGTGTGATGCGGGCGTCACCGGTTGCATTTTGAGTGTAATATAGGCAGACAACAAAGTCATTTCACTATTCCCCTTCCCTTCAATTTTTAGTGAGGTTCTACCCGAAACACCCCCCTCCAAAGCGAAATTAGTTAAGCCCAAGCCCATAACTAAAAAATGACTTCTTTACATCTTTTATGGCTTATATTGACAATAAGCCACGAAAAGGCGTAATGGGCGGCCCTTAACCCGCTATTCAATTGTGCGTGCAATGATGAATCACTCCTGCCTGCTATAGTGTACATTTAGGCATCATCATACATGGCATAACCTAATACATGTGCATTCCATTGTAGAATCTGGAATATGCAATGTATATGTTAGTTCATACGTTGCACATGATGTTTAAATGCCCCTTAAATCTGGCCAGTCATGTGATGGTCTTTAAGCCTCCTTCTTTGCTTCTTTTCTTGATATGTAAGATTTGCTCACACATCTGTTCAATTGCTTGTTTGCATCAGCCAGCCATACTACGACTGTTTGCTTTGATTACTTGTTGCTCTTGACCTAACACTAACAGAGCTTGTCAACGATTTAAACACTAAGGGCTGCTGTAGTGGGGCCTTTTCTAACTCATATGTGACATAAAGGTTTGGCTGTACACTAAAGTAGGCTCTCCAAGAGTACCTGGAGATCCAGTTCAAGGTATGCCTAGTTTTTACATAGTGCGTATATAGTAAATGCTCATTTCATTGTGTGCAAGTGCAAGAGATGCGGCATGTTTCATTATGTGGTGTTGTTTTGTTATAATCTCATCCTTTTGTGTTCACAGACTGGAAAGTATGCATATTTATCTTCCAAGGAGACGAGTAACTAGTTTGCGTCACCTTACAGAGTGGGTGCAATGAAGATAAGATTGAGGATTTCCAAGTACAAGATGTTAGGAAGGAGCCTTGCAAGAGAAGTAGGAGTTGCGCTGAGCCTCTTCAACCTGTTAAGGTAAGTCACTGTATCCAACTCAAAAGTTCAATTCCTTGTTTGTTTCAGGCATACTTAATTTGCTCTTTTCAATTGCTTTATTTGTCCTCAGTTAATGAGATGCCCAAAGAATGATGCCTGATGTTGGGTACTTGTATAACTATTAGTTGACATAATTAAAGGCCTTACCATTTAATTACTCTACCGAAGTGTGCCTGAAGCTTTGAAGTTTATTAACCAACTATTATTGAATGAGGCTCACAATCTAGTTTATACTAGCTAGGCTAATGATTGCATAGTTTTGCTTGCTGTAGTATGTTTGTATGAAATCCCTTGCTGTTCATTATGCTCCCTAAGACTTTAATTGAGCTACAGAATGGCCAACTGCTTGCTTACTTCTACGCAACATGCTGTCTAAATTTGTAACTTGTCTGTGTTTCCGATTGGGCCCCAACATCATGCTCCTCCGGTGAGCTAAGAGAGATTTTTGTATGCAGGCTGCACAGACTACCTTTTTTTATAATTTTTAAAATATCACCTGCTTATGCTTCATGACGTGTAACATTATTGTTAGTCCTGTTTTGCCATGTACAGAATAGTCTGGCTGGCTCGCTTCACTGTTGTAACTATATTTTTGCCCTAGTCATGTGTACTTACAGAAACATTTGAGGATGAAGTGACATCAACACAAAGATCTGCGAGCAGTGCGGCATGGCCATTACCGAATGATTGTGGATTGGAATTGAAATGTGTTGATGTTCTCGATCATCAACTAGAGGTGGCAAGACAACGTGTACATGATTCTGAACGTGCAATCAACAAGTTGAGACTGGACATGCAGGTATTAGATGCAGGAGTCAAAAAATGAAACAAGACACTGAGGTAACAACAAAGGAATTGGAGATTTTGCAGACTGAAATTTGTGCTATCTAAATCCGGCCAATCCTATTTTCTGAAGAGATTATAGTTCAAATGGTAAGTTATGTTGATGCGTGTCCCTGATGTATGAGTTGTATTTGCCCAGTGTATGTAATTTGCTGTTTGTGTATGCTTTATTATCACTAGTGTCGTACCATAATGCCCAGTGGGTATAATCAGCTTTAATTTATTTATTGTATAGTGTAGGATTATTCTATGTTTCTATACCTTAGTCTCTTTATTGTATAGTGTATGTTTTTTAGAGGTGATAGTATAGAGTAGGATAATTCTTTGAATATGCTATATCGTTCAAACGGGGCCCAACTCGCCCAAACGTTGTAGTGACCATGGCCCTCCACAGGCTGTACGAGCCATCTACGGGACGGACGATCCATGGCCTTCTATGGTCGTCGGATTCATGGGCCTTCTATGGGCTGTCGGATCCGTGGGCCATCTATCGGCTGGCGGATCCATGGGCCTTCTATGGGCCAGCGGATACATGGGCCTTCTATGGGCCATCGGTACAATGGGCCTTCTATGGGCCGTCGGGTCAATGGGCCTTCTACGTCCTGTAGGATCCATGGGCCTTCTACGGGTCGTCTCATCTATGGGCCTTGTACGGGCCGTATAAGGGGTCGTAAATGGGCTAGAGTGGAAATCGTACGTTTTATGGGCTGGCCATAACGGGCCGTTAATAGGCCGTATTTGATGATGCTATGAAAATGGCCCTACAGATTAACGGGACACAAACGGGCCGACTGTATCCACGGGCTGAATTTGGCCCACAAGCGAAAAAGGCCGATGTGGACATAAGTAACCGAATGTCGGAAATGAGCCCAAGAATAAATGGGCCCTCGAAGGCCGAAGGTAACACGATGCAGAAAAGACCCAATGGAATAATGGGCCGCTAATGGGTATAAAGCGATACATCGTTTCATTACGGGCCGGTTTCACCACGGGCCATTCATGGTCCAAGAGTTACAAAGGGACTCATATGGGCCGAAATACGTCATGGGCCATACATGGGCCGAAAGTTAAAACGGGCTGGAATTATATTGGACGGCCCAGATGACGCTACTGGGCCTAATTCGGATAGGCCGTAAACGGGCCTTGGGTTAGCGGGCTGTAAATGGGCTATATGCGAACATGCCGTTAACAGGCTTGCCGTGGGCCGGCCCGCCACCTTTTGACCAAGTCAAATGGGCCGGCCTTTTCACAGGAATGGGCCTCTGTTGGGCCGTGCCACGTGTCGACGTATCATAGGCGCTTTGGGTCCAATGAGTGGATGACATATGTCCCAAAGAAGTGAGTCGACATCGTGTTTCCTCCACCAATGATGATTTTACACGTGGAAAATCCCCATTGGTCGGGTCATTAACGGGTTATCGGATCCAAAACCGGACCCGATAGCTTAACGGTGTTCCGTTACGGTGCATGCCACGTGTCGGTCACCCTTGACGAAAGCACTTCTGTGACGCACGATTTACCGTCATGGAAGTGGACACTTCCATGATGATAAGTTTGGTAATGGCATGGAACACTTCTACGACAACACAGGTATGACTATCTTGATTCTTTCATAAATTGTCATGGATGTACATGCATGACAGAAAACGTGACCTACTGTGACAAACACGTATCATCATGGAAGTGTATTTTTTTGTAGTGTTGCCAGATGAGCTCTTCTTGTGTGATGAAGACCTTGATGAATACTTTGAAGAAGACTTTGAGGATTTCTTCTTCTTCTTGTCATCAGAATCATATTCCTTGCTCTTCTTCTTCTTCTTGGTCTCATTGTCCCACTGTGGACACTCAGAGATGTAGTGACTAGGTTTCTTGCACTTGTGGCATGTTCTCTTCTTGTGATCACGTGTGGAAGCTTCATCATTTCTAGAGCTGGATCTTGAAGACTTTCTGAAGCCTTTCTTCTTGGTGAACTTCTGGAACTTATTCACAAGCATAACAAGCTCCTTTCCAATGTCTTCAGGATCCTTGGAACAGCAGTCGGGTTCTTCTTCAGATGAGGAAACAGCCTTTGCCTTCAAAGTGAGAGTACGGCCATAATTGGGACCATAGATATCTCTTTTCTCAGATAACTGGAACTCATCTGTGTTGAGCCTCTCAAGTATGTCAGACGGATCGAGAGTCTTGAAGTCAGGGCATTCTTGAATCATCAGGGCCAGGGTATCAAATGAGCTGTCAAGCGATTTCAAGAGTTTCTTGATGATTTCATGCTTGGTGATCTCTATGGCGCCGAGTGCGTGAAGCTCATGTGTGACATCAGTGAGGCGATCAAATGTAAGATGGACATTCTCATTTTCATTTCTCTTGAAGCGGTTCAAGAGGTTGCGAAGAACACTGATCCTTGAGTCTCTCTGGGTTGAGACGCCTTCGTTGACCTTGGAGAGCCGGGCCCCTGCACTAGCTTCGCAGTTTCCAGAGCACTCACACAACCATATTGTCCTTTGGTCAGATGACCACAGATGATGTTCTTGGCAGTCGAATCCAGTTGAATGAACCTCTTGACATCAGCAGGAGTGGCACCTTCACCGGCCTTGGGAACGCCGTTCTTGATGACATACCAGAGGTCGACATCAATGGCTTCAAGATGCATAGGATCTTATTCTTCCAGTAGGGGTAATCAGTGCCATCGAAGACAGGGCACGCAACGGAGACTTTTATTATCCCTGCAGTCGACATAGCTAAAAATCCAGGTGGTTAAACCGAATCACACAAAACAAGGGAGCACCTTGCTCTGATACCAATTGAAAGTGCTAGTTATCGACTAGAGGGGTGAATAGGCGATTTTTGTGAAAGTCTTCAAAACACGGAGGCTTTGAAGACAAACAGTAGAAATAAACCTATTGATATGCAGCGGAAGGTAGACTACACTAGACAAGCCATAGTCAAGTAAGCAATAAAGTGAAAGCACAAAGACTATTAGCAGCTAGGTAGTAAGGATCAGGATGGAAGATAGTATGAAGCCAAACAACAATAGTCTTCACACAGTGAAGCCAATCAAATCATGCAAGCAGGAAATGACTTCATGAAGACATACTGTAAGTAAAAAGAGGTAAGAGATAGAACCAGTTGCTTGGTGAGGACAAGGATTCATTGGACCAGTTCCAGTTGTTGTGACAATTGTACGTCTGGTTAGGGAGGCTGGGATTTAACTCAGAAGACCGCGTCTTCACCTTATTCTACTTGAGCTAAGAACACTTAGTCCTTGCCCAATCACTCTGGTAAGTCTTCAAGGTAGACTTCCAAACCTTAACAGACTTCGTTCACCGGCAATCCACAATGACTCTTGGATGCTCAGAACGCGACGCCTAACCGTCTGGAGGAATCACAGTCCTCAAGTGTAACAAGTCTTCAGATCACGCAGATAGAAAGACTTCAGTGATGCCTAACACTCTTTGGCTCTGGGTGTTTTGGGCTTTGTCCTCACAAGGATCTCTCTCTCAAATGCTTCGGAGGTGGATTGCTCTCAAACGACAAAATTCGTGCACTAACTCTGAGCAGCCACCAATTTATGGTGTAGGGGGTGGGCTATTTATAGCTAGGAGGCAACCTGACCTGATTTGTCCGAAATGACCCTGGATCACTAAGGAACTGACACGTGTCCAACGGTCAGATTTCAAACACACGCGGCAGCTTGACTTGGGCTACAAGTAAAGCTGACTCATCCAGCTCTGGATAATATTTGCTCTCATTGTCTTCGCTCGAAGACATAGGATTTGGTTGAGCATCACATCTGTCACTCTGACTTTGTTCACTTGGACCCCACTTAACAGTGCGGTGGTTCCTATGACTCAACAAAGAAGAGAAGGAAACTACGAAACAACTATGTCTTCGCACTCCATAGTCTTCACGTGAATGTCTTCTCAAGTCATAATCTTCGTTGTGAATATCTTCACAAGCCACCATTGTCTTCAGTGTCTTCACACATTTTTAGGGGTCATCTCTAGTAGGTAAACCGAATCAATGTGGGACTACTCCTGTGTTATCCTGAAATTCTCACAAACACATTAGTCCCTCAACCAAGTTTGTCGTCAATACTCCAAAACCAACTAGGGGTGGCACTAGATGCACTTACAATTTGTTATTCAATCAATAAGTATATATGTTGTTGTTCTGTAGACAGAGCATAGATGCTGCGCGGACAGAGCAAATCACATCACCCATGGGCTAAACTAGGGAACTCATCAAGGATGATTTCATCAATGGCTGATGTCGGATTTCGGGTTCCGGCAGACCCTTGAGGTTCGAACTCTGGGGTGCGCACGGAGATCTTTCCCATACCAGTTCACGGGTTAATGGTTTGCAAGGGATCTAAACTAGGAACGATGAACAGCACAAGAGACACAAGATTTATACTGGTTCGGGCCACCATTGTGGTGTAATACCCTACTCCAGTGTGTGGTGTGGTGGATTGCCTCTAGGGCTGATGAAGAACAAGACAAAGGAAGAAACAGCCTCGCGAGGGGCTGTTCTTGAGCTAATGCGATGGACTGCTTGGGTGAGTCCACGCTTCTCTCTCTCTCTCTGGTAGGTTCGATCCGTCTCCTCTCTCTGTGGTGGCTAGTCCTATTTATAGAGGGAGGCCCTGGGCCTCTTCCCAAATAATGAGCGGGAAGGGCGCCAACAATTGGCCATTTTGAAGGGGAACATCTAGTACACTTATCCTGACTAAAGTTGGTCTTCGGCTGCCAAAGGTTCTGACGGTGACGCCGTCCTAGGCTCCACGATGACCTCCGTCCTGCCGCTCTGCTGGTCTTGGTCTTGTTTCACCGAAGCGGTAACCTTTGCCTAATGCCTTGGCCTGTGCTTGCCTCCTTTGCACCAAAGGGGAAACGAGGACATCAAGAGTCGGCGCCCGCTCGATCCCGATCGTCATGGCTTGCGCCACGGGCACCCCGTGAGGCACCCCTGCCTTGATCTCTCCTCCTCCTCGTGAGCCCGCCTCGACGAGGCTGCTCCTGAGGAAAGTTCCTGTCGTCCGCCCCGCGAGGCTTGGCCCCTCGCGAGGGTCTTGAGCTTGAGCTGATGAAGCTGGGCCGCGCTGGGCCCCCACTTGAGCCACGCCGCAGGCCGCAGGCAGGAAAGTCTGGGGACCCCCATTCCCAGAATGCCGACAGTAGCCCCCAGGCCCAAGGCGCGCCCGGAATTAGCTTAGCAGAGAAGCGAAGGGGAAAGTGTGAAGCGCCGCGGGCCCTAACAGCCTACGGCCTTGGGCGCCGCGTGGAGATTGATTGGTCGTGGGCGTCTTCGCTTCCCCAGGATGCCTCGGCAACCGCATGACTTGACAAGTCCCTGCACGCAGAAATGGGTCATGATTACCTGTGATCGTGGAGGCCGACGGTTGGCCTCCTCTGACTATAAGTACGGAACAGCGCAAGCCCTTCCAGTCCATCCCTTCTTGCTACTCCTTCCTCTCCATCCTCGCCCTTGCTCCGCATTGCAACAATGGCTCCGATCCGCCAGCTTTCTGCAGAAGAGAAGGGAAAGGCCCGCCGAGAGGGTCCCGACCCGCTTCCGCCGAGGAAATAGCTAGTCCTCTGCCGCCGAGATGAGGGCGCCCGGCAGGAGGCGTCGAGGCCCTGGTACGAGCGGCCGCCGCCAGGGTTCCCGCTGCCCTTGTACGCCCGCATCGAGGGCCCTGGAGGAGTAGACGCTGAGCGACACGGACGACGCCACCGTCGGCGCCGGCGGGTCACGGCGGTGCGTGTCGTCCCTCCTGGAGTCCATGCCGAGGGCTCCTCTCGAGAGCTCGTGCTCCACGCCGCCATGCCTCCTCCATATTGGATTCGCCTTCCTCCCTCCTTCGCCTTAGAGATCCCGCCGAGGGGTTCTCTTGAGCTCTGGTTGCAGCACGTTGGCTGCAGCACCCCTGCGATCGGAGCGGAGGTTGCGGTTGTCACTCCGGGCAAGGTCTACATGACCCGAGCACAGGCGAGATCGCCTGGTCTGCCGGACAAGGCGCCTCGTGATCCACCTAGAATACGATGGCGCCTCCTTGATGTTCTTCAAGGTCTTCGACGCGGAAGGACGCCGGCTGGAATGCTGCCCCGAGAAGGGCGGTCGAGGCATCGCCGTGGCGAGGACTAGGCCCGCCGGTCGCCCCCTCAGCAGCTCCTCGGGCAACAGCAAAGGGGCCTAAGGGTCTAGCGCCTCCGCCGAGCTTCTGGCGACTCCGGAGACGAGCGACGACAGCTACGAGCCCCGAGCTCACGCCGCGCTCGGAGCCGGGCGGACGCTTCAGGCTACCGACGCCGGTGATCTGGATGGGGTTGGCGCCGGCGCCTGGCGGCCCATTGTTGATGATGGCGTCTCCTGCGGAGGCACGCGTAGTCGGCGTTCCTTAGGATTAACACCTTTTATTTCCTGCGAAAAATCATAGTAGCACCCCGTGGGGTATGTAAGGCGTTGGTCATGTTTTTGTGAATATTATATCCTTATGATGAATCGATGCGAGATGCTTGTTCTTTCCCGGCTCAGCTCCCCCTTTCTTTCCACACGAGGGCCCGGCGCTCTGCGTTGATAGGTCCCGGTCCCCAGGTAGGCTTCAGCCGTCGCTGGTATGCCAGGTCGCGATGCCGTGGTCAAGGCCAGGAGGTGAGCAGCCCGAGGTCCAGTAAGAGCCCCTGAGTCGCGATGCTCAGATGGTCCCCTTTAGCGCTCAAGCAGCCTCCGCTGGGCAAGAAAGGTAGGCAGCTTTGCCATGACAGAGCAGCAGTAGGCGAGGGTTTAGTGCTGAGTCGGATCAGTTTTTGCGTGACTTATTTTGCGGGTTTGGAGCGGCGTTCGATGAGGTGTCGTGCCTGCGCGACGGCAACTGAGGTGTTGCCGGGTTGGGTCCTCATGAGCTTCTTCCCTCTCCCCCGCGCTTTCCTTAATGCTCTACGTCCTCAGGTCCCGGCCCTCGAGCGAGCTCAGCCGCCGCTGGTATGACAGGTCGCGATGTCGTGGGTCAAGGCCAGGGGGTGAGGGCTGGAGAGCCAGTAAGTGCCCATGAGTCGCGATGCTCAGGCGTCCCCCTTTCAACGTGCAAGCGGATCGCGCCGGAGAGGAGGAGAGAAGGCTCGTGATGCCGCCAGCGTTACTCCTGGAGCAGGTCCTGTGTGCCAATCATGAGGGGAAACAAGGTTCGTCGTTACGGTTGCCAGCTAACCATTGGTCGCTCCGAGGGAGTGATCAGGGGCACTGCAGGCTTGGCGAGGTGGCGCCTGGCGGGGCTGCCGCAGCCAGAGCTCAGCCACTCAGATTTATCGGTGTTTGTCGGTGTCAAAACCGGCGGATCTCGGGTAGGGGATCCCGAACTGTGCGTCTAGGCGGATGGTAACAGGAGACAAGGGACACGATATTTTTACCCAGGTTCGGGCCCTCTCGATGGAGGTAAAACTCTACTCCTGCTTGATTAATATTGACGATATGGGTAGTACAAGAGTGGATCTACCACGAGATCAGAGAGGCTAAACCCTAGAAGCTAGCCTATGGTATGATTGTTGTTCGTCCTACGGACTAAAACCCTCCGGTTTATATAGGCACCGAATAGGGTTAGGGTTACACAGAGTCGGTTATAATGGTAGGAGATCTACATATCTGTGTCGCCAAGCTTGCCTTCCACGCCAAGGAAAGTCCCATCCGGACACGGGATGAAGTCTTCAATCTTGTATCTTCATAGTCCAGGAGTCCGGCCAATGGTGATAGTTCGGCTATCCGGACAACCCCTAATCCAGGACTCCCTCAGTAGCCCCTGAACCAGGCTTCAATGATGACGAATCCGGCGCGCATATTGTCTTCGGCATTGCAAGGTGGGTTCCTCCTTCAAATACTTCATAGAAGATTTTGAACACAAGGATAGTGTCCGGCTTTGCAAAACAAGTTCCACATACCACCGTAGAGAGAATAACCTTTGCACAGATCTGCTGACGTATTCCGCGGCGTGACATCACACCATGGCCAGGCCTTTATACAAATCGTTTTCACCGTCCCACCTCAGCGCGTTTAGCGAGGCGGTTTCTTCAGCACGTCTTATCAGAGCGGAGATTGTGCCCCCCTTATTCCGGGATCCTCATCAATACGGGCGTGGGTACCCCAGTCGTGCCCGCTGGCACGCCTCCTCCATCGAAGGCGAGTCCCGAACGGTCACGGGGAGGGCTCTTGGAATTCAACCTCTTTATAACGAGACCAAGGCCCGCTTCTTTCTTTAAATCTCAATCGAATCCGCCCCTCGCCTTGAGTTCCAACACCCAAAGCTCCAGATTTAGGCGCTTCGGACCTTCAACGATGTCCGGCTCCGACCTGCACGGTCGGTGGATGTCTTCCTCCGTCACGGAAGAAGATGTGCTAAAGCTGAGAGACGCCAAGTATCTAACCGGCGAAATTTCGCATAGGCTGCCTGCCCAAGGGCAAGTTATTCCCACTCCCGAGCCTGGTGAGAGCGTGGTGTTCGTGTCTCACTTCCTTCGGGGTTTAGGCTTCCGACGGACCCCTTCGTGAGGGGGGCTCATGTTTTATTATGGGCTGGAATTCCATGACTTGGATCCAAGTCCATCCTCCACATCTCGCCGTTCATTGTCGTATGTGAAGCCTTCCTCCGCATTACCCCTCACTTCGGATTGTGGCTCAAGACCTTCAAAGTGGAGCCAAGATGATCAAAGGGCATCGTGCAGAGTCGGAGGGGCTGTTATAAGCAAGAATGCAGACGCTCCATGGCCCGAGGGCTCTTTTCAAGAGGAGCTCAATTTATGGCAACAAGAGTGGTTTTATATCACCGCTCCCAGGGGCACCAAATGGGCGGCGCCACCTACCTTCCGCTCGGGTCCTCCACTGCGACGGGCGTCATGGGTCAACAAAGGGCTCGACTGGGGACCGTCCAAGGACGTACCTCTGTTGCAGGGCCGTATTCGAGACCTCCGAGAGAGAGAGAGAGATCAATCTGGTCGTAGTAGCGCAGGTCATGCTGATTCGTCGCACCTTGCCCTGCAAACGTCGCCCCCTCCGCCTGTGGGAGTTTAATCCAGAGGGACCACGAGCTCTCCAACATTTTATGGGCGCAACGCCCGTGGAGATGTACCAACTGTTCTTCGGATCACAAGCAATGTGTCCGGACTTAACCGAGGACGCATGTCTGAGCTGCAATCGCCCGGATACTCAAGTAAGTAGTCATGTCCCCGGACATGCTATCCGCATATTTATCATAAACTTGCGCTGAGTCGGATCAGTTTTTGTGTGACTTATCTTGCGGGTTTGGAGCGGCGTTCAATGAGGTGTCGTGCCTGCGCGACGGCAACTGAGGTGTTGCCGGGTTGGGTCCTCATGAGCTTCTTCCCTCTCCCCCGCGCTTTCCTTAATGCTCTATGTCCTCAGGTCCCGGCCCTCGAGCGAGCTCATCCGCCGCTGGTATGACAGGTCGCGATGCCGTGGGTCAAGGCCAGGGGGTGAGGGCTGGAGAGCCAGTAAGAGCCCATGAGTCGCGATGATCAAGCGTCCCCCTTTCAACGTGCAAGCGGATCGCGCCGGAGAGGAGGAGAGAAGGCTCGTGATGCCGCCAACGTTACTCCTGGAGCAGGTCCTGTGTGCCAATCATGAGGGGAAACAAGGTTCGTCGTTACGGTTGCCAGCCAACCATTGGTCGCTCCGAGGGAGTGATCGGGGGCACTGAGGGCTTGGCGAGGTGGCACCTGGCGGGGATGCCGCGGCCAGAGCTCAGCCACTCAGATTTATCGGCGTTTGTCGGTGTCAAAACCGGCGGATCTCGGGTAGGGGATCCCGAACTGTGCGTCTAGGCAGATGGTAACAGGAGACAAGGGACACGATGTTTTTACCCAGGTTTGGGCCCTCTCGATGGAGGTAAAACCCTACTCCTGCTTGATTAATATTGATGATATGGGCAGTACAAGAGTGGATCTACCACGAGATCAGAGAGGCTAAACCCTAGAAGCTAGCCTATGGTACGATTGGTGTTCGTCCTATGGACTAAAACCCTCCGGTTTATATAGGCACCGAATAGGGTTAGGGTTACACAGAGTCGGTTACAATGGTAGGAGATCTACATATCCATGTCGCCAAGATTGCCTTCCACGCCAAGGAAACTCCCATCCGGACATGGGATGAAGTCTTCAATCTTGTATCTTCATAGTCCAGGAGTCCGGCCAATGGTGATAGTTCGGCTATCCGGACACCCCCTAATCCAGGACTGCCTCAGTATTGCAGGGACGGACCCGTGCGCAAGTGTCGTGTCTGAGCGAGCGGCTCCAAAGGTAGGGGTCAATCGAGCAGGCAATTAGGTCAAGCATGTTATGTATGAATAAGCAAATCCATCTAGATAGGTGCGGAGAAAGCACACGCCACTGGGTCTGGCTCGAGCAGCTTGGGGATAATGCAGCCTGAGGGGTGCCCCCAACAAGGTAAGTAAAGAACATAAGCAAAACGGATACATGCCGCAGGGACGGACCCACGCGGCTTGGGAATAATGCAGCCCGAGGGACGCCCCAAATGAAAATGTAACTTGGAAAGGTGTCACCGATATGGTCGGAGATGGCGGGATGTTGAGTTAGCGGATGACGCAGCGTGATGAGGAAGCCGCCCTCATGAGTCCTCGGACACTGTAGCCTCGGGAGGCTCCAGGGCACGGGGTTCCTCGAGAGCCATCTCCATCTCTGCCAGACCGGACCGCCTGTTGCTTGGCCTCTTGAGCCTCCAGAGCGCACCTCAGAAGCGCCGATGGGGGATTTACCTGCTCGGCAGGCCGAAGGCATGCGAACGTAGCTGTGAGGTGGACCTTGCAACGCCCCACGCCGTGAGGGCCGAGGCGCTCTCGAGACGCTGCTCGGTTGAGCCTCGGTATGTCGATGCAGACTGCAGCCCACCATCCTCGCCTGGATGTGGGGCCACAGTGAGCCAGCGCGGCGACAAGCGCATGACTCTTGACTCAGTAGCTCCCTGGGTGTTCCTCGTGATGAACTCCTGAGGGTTTGGCCCTCCTTGCCTCATACCTTCCTGAGGGAAACGTGCCTTGAAGCACGGCTCCAAGTGGTGCCCGAGCGCCTCCCTCGTGACCCCGGCTAGGTCGGTGGCTCGCCATGAAAGAGCCCCCGAGCCCCACCTGAAGAGGGCGTCGGGCGCGCCTTCCTATGTAACAGAGGGTGGCGCCCCTTGAACGGGCGCGGGTCCTGTTGCCACGCCTCCGGAGGTGCCTACCCCATGAGGGCTTGGACCAGGCGAAGCCTTCTTCTTCTTAGGAATCGCCTCGGGAAGTCTCCCGCTCATGTGATATGGGTCTTCGATTGCTGCGGCTTGGAAGGCACGCTCAAGAGAGCACACTGCATCCCTTTCCTCACAAGGCACTGTGATGACTCCTTCGCTTCCTGGCATCTTGAGGACATTGTAGCCATGGTGAGTCAATGCCATGAACTTGGCCAAAGCTGGGTACCCGAGGGTGGCATTGTATGGCAGGCGAATGTGGGCGACGTTGAAGTCGATGAGCTCGGTGCGGTAGTTGTTGCGCTGTCCGAAGGTGACAGGAAGGCGAACTTGCCCTATCGGGACGGTGGGGCCATCGGTGACTCCTGAGAAAGGCTTGGTCGGCTGAAGCTGATCGTATGGCACTTGGAGATCGTTGAATGTCTCGACAGATAGGACGTTGAGTCCTGCTCCGCCCGTCGATGAGGGTCCCGTGACTTGCACGTTCTTGATGACTGGTGAGCAAAGCATGGGGAGGACTCCGGCCGTTGCCGCGCACTTGAGCTGATCCGCTGAGCTGAACGTGATAGCGCACGACGACCACCTGAGAGGGTGTGTGGCCTCAGGCTTGGGGAGGACTGCATTCACCTCGCGAGCAAACTTCTTGAAGATGCGCTGAGAGGCTGGGGCCTGAGCGCCACCCAGGATGCAAGCGATCGCGCGCGGCTCCTGGAAGAACCCAACCCCCTCGTCCTAATGATGGCCTTCGTACCTCCTTGGCGGCTGCGGCAGAGGTGGGAGCCCTGCGTTGCCTTGAGGGCGGTCCTCACGAGGCTGGTCCCTCCAACCTCCCTCGCGAGGCTGGTCCTACCAGCGGTCCTCGCGAGGTCTGTCACGCAATCCTTGGCGAGGGCCACGGTCTTCCCAGCATCCTGCGCCTCTTCCTCCTCCTCGGTCGTAGCCCCGATCATTGTGCTCAGGGCGTCGGCCGATATGCCCTTCTCGCTCGGCCCTGAGCTCCTGGCATTCGTTGGTGTTGTGGGTGTGGAGGTCGTGGTATACGCAGTACCGGGTGCCTTTGGATGACTCAGGCTGATCCCTGCCTTGCTTGGTGTTTGGTTCTGCCGCGAACACGGCAGCCCCCTTGCGCTTCACGTCCTTGACCTAGGGCTTCTTCTCTTCTGGATCGGCAGCCGGAAGCTCAAGGAGGGAGAGGCGCCCTTCAACCCTGGCGCATTTGGTCGCCAAGTTGAACAGCTCCAGGGATGTGCACAGGTCTTCATGCATTGCTAGCTCCTCCTTCATCTTGACGTCATGCACGCCATCGGAGAAGCCTGAGATGATGGCTTCCTCCACCTTGGGGATCTTGAGGCGGGCGTTGTTGAAGCGCTGGATGTACTTCCGCAGGTCTCTCCGGCTGTTGCTTGATGCGGGCGCATGTCGCCACGGCCGAGGCCGATCGCGAGTGCCTTGGAAGTTGGCGATGAGGCGGGTGCGCATCTCGTCCCAGGAGGAGATCGTGCCGGGAGCCAGGTTCGGGCTCCGTCCTTGAGCGCCATGGGGAACCAATTCACCATGACCTTTTCGTCCCCGTTGGCGGCTTCAATGCCCAACTCGTAGAGCTGAAGGAACTCCGAGGGGTCGGCAGTTCCGTCGTAGCGAGGAGGCAGGTCTGGCTTGAACTTGCGGGGCCATGCGACGCTACGTAGCTCGACGGTGAAGGCGCGGCAGCCTGCAGTGGCTACCGGGGCTCTCTGCTGGATTCCCGCGCACCGCTGCCTGGAGCAGCGCGGGGTCTTGACGCGGTGGCACTGGAGCGCGATCGCGGCGCTCCGGTGCTGGGAGCACGCGAGCACCTTCTTGGGGACGAGGGATCTCCTGGCAGCTCCTTCCTTGTTGCGCGGGCGTCGGACGCGGAGGGTCTCGGCCCGGGGCCACGCACCTTGGAGCCAGGGCGCCTTTTTGGGGAGGAGGTGGCGGGGGCACCTCCAGCTCCCTACCTCCCGCGCGGGGTGAAGGGCGAGGCAATGAGAGAGACGGCACGGGGGAGCCCGCTGCGGCGCGGACGAGCTCGGCGACGCGGTCGAGCCACTCCTCGTAGACGTCGTTGACAGGGCGGTAGCGCAGGAGCTCGTTTGCCGCGATGAGCGCGGCTCGAGCCTCCATGGGAGCGCGGTGCGCGCGGGACGAAGAACCAGCAGGGGCGAGCGAAGGAGTAGCGGTGCGGCCTTCTCGCCTCACCGATGGATGCAGGGACGAGGCCTGCTGCTCGTTCCCCGCCGGGCCAGTGGCGGCGTTGGCGGCAGGCGACGGGGAACGACGGGGGTGTCCACTGACGGGAGCCGTCTGGGCGACTCGAGCGGCGCGAGCAGCCCGGCGCTCGGCGCGTGTCGTAGATTTGTCACGACGGATGTCCTTCGAGTGAGGACTTAGTCGCGAGGCCAACACATCTATGTGGTAGCTTGAGAGGGGTTGTGTAGAATCGAGAGACGCTAGGCGGATCATCACACAAGACGAGGATTTAGACAGCTTCGGGCCCCGGGAAACATCATCCGGAATAGCCCTACATGCTGTTTAAGGCTAGGTCTCATTATGCTCATCGAGAGTCGCCGCATAAGCCGGCTCCCCCTTTGTGTCTAGCCCTAGATATTGTTTCTTGTTATCTGTCCCTCTTTGGGGTGCCCTGCCCCTCCTTATATAAGTTAGAGGGGCGGGTTACATGTGGAGTCCAAATAGGATTAGGACTAGCCTATCTTCTACTACAAGCCGGATACAAGTCCAGGTCTTGATTCCTTGTAAGGAAGATATTCCTCACGCCTTTCCTCTTAAGCCGGCCTACCATAACGTAAGCCGGCCTTCTGGGCCTTGAGCCTCCTGGGCCCCCGGGTCTTGTCGCTCCTCTGATCCGCTTGCCAGGTCACCCTTAAGTCGCCAGGATTGGGCGGGTCACTTAGTGTGTCGCCCAGCTGTATGTTCATTAGTGAGTCGCCAAGTCCGTTGGGTTATACTTTCGGCGAGGTTACATCATGGGTATATCCCCGACATTAGCCCCCAAGTTTAGCTTGGATTTATCCATGGTAAACTTATGCTGCAAAATAAACACAAGAACATATTTGACAGGTTGTGCTCCGGGTTAAGAATTCTTGTAAACCGGCACCCGAACATCCTTAAGTCCTTGTCATTTCCTTCTTCTAGAAAATCAGGGTCAATAGACCAGCTTCACAAGCAATTTGCTTGTAGAAGAAATATTGTAAACAAATAATCCATTTGAGTCGGCTTCCAAAGCGCCTGCTTAAAAAAATATAGGTCTTGAAATACTCATCTGATTTTCAACCGGCTTAAAAATGTAGATCTTGCCGAGTTATAATTTCCAAAATCTCCGGGTTATAAAAGAATGATGATGTCGAGTCATAATTGTTGTTGACACCGGGTCATATAATTGATCTTCCTGATTTACTCAAAGCTGAGAATTTTGAAGATGTTCCTTCTTTATATGCATAATACCTGTAGCCCCCAAGTCTTAAGAGGAGAACATAGTGATAACTTAAGACTTGCTTCAATATAAGTGTTGCAACCTTGAAGAAATCCGGGTTATTCATCTCAATCATTAGTCATAAACTGAATATTCCACATATGTAGCCCCCAAGTACCGGGTTGTCATGCTTTCAGAAACCTGGGACTTGTAATTGCCTTATGCTCATAAAAACTTCAACCCGTGTAGCCCCCAAGGGCTGGGTCATTATGCAATAATGAGCAGGGACTTTGTAGATATAACCATGTAAACTTGAACAGCAAACGTGCAACCCCCAAGGGCCGGCTTAGCAAGATAATACTGAGCTGGGACTTTGTATATAATTTATTGATAATAACATCATATAATATAATCTCCACCATGGGGCTTGAACCCACGTCCACAGGGTTAAGAGCTTTGCGCTTTACCAACCGGAAAAGAGACCCTTGAATATAATGGATTTAAGACTTGTGTACCTTGAATTATTGACATGAGCAATCGGTAGCCCCCAAGGGCCAGATCATTACAATGTGATGAGTCGGGTCTTCAATAAGTTGAGCAAAAAATGACTTTGCATTAGCCCCAAGTGCCATGGTGCATGCTGGCAGCGACATGGGACTTGCATATTTGATGTAATTTCAACTTGAATAATGTAGCCCCCAAGTGTCAGGTCGTAAGCCTGCAGCGACTCGGGACTATTCCCTCTATTGTAAAAATAAATCATGTCCATTAATAAAATAATAACCATTGCGCTGAAGCGACTTTGAAGACCTCCATCATAATATTGGCTATTGATAACCATAATAAGAATCCAGCCATGTTGGCTATTAAAGATTTAAATAATATAATCTGGTATGAAAACCTCAATCATTCAATATCATCATGAAAATCCAGCCAGTTTTGGCTATTAAAGATTTGAATACCTCATCGGTTGACAAGTAAATCCAGAGTTTAAATACCTGGCGGCTCTTGGCCGATGACGACTTAATGCGCATTCATTGTAAGCCGGAATTTTTGTAACCCGGTGGCCTATAGCCCTTGAGAAAATCAATAATTGATAACCCTTTTGAGACACCAATTTCAGTGATGAGCTTGGACTGAAGCATTTATATAAGTCATAGTTCTGCAAATCCTGCACGGAATTTAAATAACCCACGCTCAGCGACTTAACGTCAAAAGCCGGCGGGTAACCACCCAAATGTAGTCTTATTCTGCACACAAGTAGATCACAAGATCCCTATGATCCTTTGAATGATACCGCCGGTTTAGGTGACCCGGACAGCGAAGTTGATAACTCAACTCTGTAAGAGCCGGCACATACGATATTTGTGACAACTCAAATACTTGCGATCGTATAAAGCTGTACAAGAAACATACAAAATTTTGAGGCTTCTGATTCGAATACGATCAGTAAACCGTTCCAAAGGGGTTAAGCTAAGATTCGAATACGATCATATAGCCCCCAGTGGCTTTGGCGATGCCGATCAAGTGGGTATCGACAGCTATGTTCTCTTTGGTTCGAATACGACCTATGTTTGAACAGGAAGCCCCCAAGTGACCATGAGAGTTGTTTAACGACGCTGATTCGAATACAATCCACGTCGATTCCCAAAGGGGTTGAGCTATGATTCAGATACGATCAAGAAGCCCCCAAGTAGGTTCAGCAGTTTGCTAATCAAAAGGGTATCGACAGCTATGTTCTCTTTGGTTCGAATACGACCTATGTTTGAACAGGAAGCCCCCAAATGACGATATAAGTTTTGGCATTGCGCTGATCAAGAGGGTACTGATAGCTATGCCCGATGAGCAGGAAGCCCCCAAGTGTCCATAATAAGATAAGCCGTAAGGCATGATACCTATGTTTGAACCGCGCATCATGGCAGCAAGTTCTTTTTAATCTTTCTGAGAATTCGAACTTGCGAGAGATTAATTCTTTTTGAACCGGAAGTTTAAACCGGATTTGAAAGCTTCAAACTTTGAGAGAGATGAATTTACCTTGAGCCGGATTTGAACCGGATTTGAGAGCTTCAAACTTTGCGGTAAATAAATTTCCCTTGAACCGGTTTTTAGACCAGATATTAAGAGTGTCAGTGCTTTGTGGGAGAGAGATGTCTCTTGAACCGGATTTTAAACCGGAGTCCTTCTTTTTAAGCCGGAAATTTTCTGACGGCCTTTAAATTTTTCCCCAATATCGCGGTAACCTCTGGAACCGGGTTGCCTTCCCTCCAATGACCCGGAGTTCTTGAATCCATTGAAACCGGCTAATTTTGCCGATCCATACCATTGCAGCCCCCGAGTCTCAAGATGACTCGAAGAGTTGGCTTGAGATTCTCCATATTTGACCATAGCAGAAGGTGTATATCATTGGCGTTGATAACGCGATGTGAATCCATAGAAGGTTGAGGTGATCATGGGTTATAAATGATCCCGTATGAACCGTGTCAAGAATCTCGCCAATGGTTCCTTCCAACTGGCTGTTTGAAATTAACCAAACCGTAGTGGCAGCGACTTGTGCACCTGCCCATTGAGCCATCCAGTGCAGACGGCGGCTGATAATACATGATAATTTGCCTACAATTTGTTGGAAGAAAACAGGGCTTCCCAAGTAGTGACTTTCTCATACTCAATAAACAACTCATGCAGATGGGTGTGGCCCGATGTGTTGATGTAGACCAGGCCACGAGAGACGGACGGTAAAGACGACCGCAACATCTGAGGCGGCGCAGACAGATAAACCGGCCGTGGCATTGTAAGCCGGTGCGGACGGGCAAGCTGTCCTCCTTGTTGTAAGCCGGCGTGGTCGCGAAAGACGGCCACGGTGTTGTAAGCCGGCGCAGTCGTGAGAGACGGCCACGGCGTCATAAGCCGGTTCGGGCGTCCATTGAGCAACGACGACCACCTGTGCCAAAAGATGTTGGCGTGCCTCCATCTCCGCGGTATAATATCACTTTTTTGTAATAAATAATTGCCCTGCGCAAACAATATTGTAGACCAAGGCAAAGATAAACTTGTTCTTTGACAAAAACAACATGTGCTAATAAAATAAACTTAGATGGATATCACCTATTTTGTTCGGATGATGAATGATCCATTCAACGTGACAGGGGCGGCTCAACGCAGCGGGGGTGGCTCACATATGTCCATTGGACAGCTTGTGTGAGCAGACATGGTTTTGATTTGTTGATATATATGTCGGAGTTAACCTGCAACATTTAGAAGACGAAGCGGACGCGTGAGTCGGCCGTGACATTGTAAGTCGTGCGGACAAACAAGTCGGTCGTGCGCGCGGACGTTGAGTCGGCGCGGGCACGGTCAAATAAACGACTGCAGGTGTGGTCCTGGTGAGTTGATGTAACCCAGACCACGGGGCCAGCGGCTCATACACATGTCCTTCGAGTAGCAAGGCACAGACGAACGCCGGTGCAAAAGACGTGTTGCGCCCCGGTGGTATAACACCAGCTTTGTAATAAATAACTTTGTCCTGCAAATGACAACACTGTATGGCAGAGGTGTTGTTTCACAAAAATTTAACAAGTACTGATAAAAAATAGATTGAAAGGATATCGCCTGGTATTTTTGTCAACCAAAAAAGATAGCAGATGCTCAATTGATCTGATGATGTGCGTTCCCTTCAGTCCTTATTAGTTTGGAACAACACTAATAGTGCTCAAGTTGTTTCATGCATGTTGACTTTTTCTTCTGGCCGGCTTGTCCATGCTAGAAAACTTGCATTGATGCTTCTTGTGGAACACTAGTTTCACCAGTAATTCTTTGGCTGATTGAATCTTCACGTGGAGGTGCAAGAGCAGCGTGGCCTGAGCCCTAGTCCATCTAGGAGCATTAAGTAGTACTACTACTAGCTCACGGCTGCCTATGGATCTAGAGCCTTTTCCTGATGTAGCGCCCGAAGTAGGATTTTCCTTTCCTGTCGATCGCTGGCTCCAGATCACACGCGCGTTGATGGGGCCCAATCGCTGGCAACCATATCTTCTTAGGCTGGTCATAGTGGGGAGTAACTTAGACTAGTAACATACATATGTTACTAGTCCATGTTACTACCTTCATAGTGGGAAGTGTTATAGAAGTAGTAACATACATGTCTTCATTTATTGCTTTATAGACTCATTTTGTATTGGGAACCGCTATGTTATAGTAACATATTATGTTACTCTATTTGTCTCTCTCCTCTTTAATTACATGACACATCATCTTTTTTGCTTATGTGGCATCTATGTTACTACTTATGTTACTCCCACTATGACTAGCCTTAGCCCCAGCGAGAGCCACTCCTTCCAGCGCTATTTCCGTGACAGACTGTCTTCGTCTCTATTTCCATCGATTCCTCTCGCCCCGCAGCTCTCACTTCCTACTGTTGTCTCTGTCGTGGCCCATGGAATCAGCAGTTTGAGATCATAGCGATACACAGTAGGAGCCGAGCGCGACGCCGGCGAGGGAGGCCATACAGCGGGTTGAGCCATGCGGTTTGACTCGGGCCGCGGACGCGACTCAGCGGGACGGCGACGGCTTGGTCATGGCCAGAACTGGCCAGGTGCAACGGCGGGCAACTCACGGCACGGGGCGGCTCGATGGAGCATCTCAGACAGCGGCGAGCTGGTGAAGGCAGAGCCACGGCGGAGCTCAGCCACCCAACGTGAGGGCTTGGCGAGGCGACTTAAAAACCGCGGGTTCGGCTGAGGTAGTACGAGGCCGGCTCGAGGATGAAGGCAACATCTCAAAGCCAAGGCGATTCGGCGATTCGTGGTCCAGAGAAGGCTCGGACCAGGCGAGTTGTGGCGTTGAAGATGAAATCCCCCCCTCCGGGTCGTGGTCATCCCTCTTTTTTTATATATCTTCACGTGAGCATATGGGTCTTTGTAGCAGTCACCGATCCATCGGATTGGCCGATCGCCGTAGACGCGTTCGGCGGTGCATACGACAAAACCCTAGCTTCTCTTAAACTGATCTTTCTAAATTTTGTTTCGACGATTCGTTGACGATGGTATCTTTGGCGCCGGCTCTTTTCCATCCAGCACGTCGCGAACTCTTCGATCCCTGAAGAAATCCCTCCAAGAACTAAACATCACTGTGCGCAGGCCCCACGGTGGGCGCCAACTGTCATAGATTTGTCACGGCAGATGTCCTTCAAGTGAGGACTTAGTCGCGAGGCCAACACATCTATGTGGTAGCTTGAGAGGGGTTGGGCGGAATCGAGAGACGCTAGGCGGATCATCACACAAGACGAGGATTTAGACAGCTTCGGGCCCCGGGAAACATCATCCGGAATAGCCTTACATGTTGTTTGAGGCTAGGTCTCATTATGCTCATCGAGAGTCGCCGCATAAGCCGGCTCCCCCTTTGTGTCTAGCCCTAGATATTGTTTCTTGTTACCTGTCCCTCTTTGGGGTGCCCTGCCCCTCCTTATATAAGTTAGAGGGGCGGGTTACATGTGGAGTCCAAATAGGATTAGGACTAGTCTATCTTCTACTACAAGCCGGATACAAGTCCGGATCTTGATTCCTTGTAAGGAAGATATTCCTCACGCCTTTCCTCTTAAGCCGGCCTACCATAACGTAAGCCGGCCTTCTGGGCCTTGAGCCTCCTAGGCCCCCGGGTCTTGTCGCTCCTCTGATCCGCTTGCCAGGTCACCCTTAAGTCGCCAGGATCGGGCGGGTCACTTAGAGTGTCGTCCAGCCAGGGCGGATCATTAGTGATTCGCCAAGTCCGGCCGGGTTATACTTCCGGCCGGGTTACACCGCGGGGTATATCCCCGACAGCGCGGGCTCGGCGAGCGTCAGCCATGGACACGACGAAAGATCACATGCGACCAGCGGAAGAAAGATTCCGGCGCACCCCTACCTGGCGCGCCAAATGTCGGATTTCGGGTTCCGGCAGACCCTTGAGGTTCGAACTCTGGGGTGCACACGGAGATCTTTCCCCTACCAGCTCATGTGTTAATGGTTTGCAAGGGATCTAAACTAGGAACGATGAATAACACAAGAGACACAAGACTTATACTGGTTCGGGCCACCGTTGTGGTGTAATACCCTACTCCAGTGTGCGGTGTGGTGGATTGCCTCCGGCTGATGAAGAATAAAGACAAAGGAAGAACAGCCTCGTGAGGGGTTGTTCTTGAGTCTGGTGCGATGGATCGCTTGGGTGAGTCCAGCCGCTTCTCTCTCTCTGGTAGGTTCGATCCGTCTCCTCTCTCGTGGTGGCTAGTCCTATTAATAGAGGGAGGCCCTGGGCCTCTTCCCAAATAATGAGCGGGAAGGGCGCCAACAATTGGCCATTTTGAAGGGGAACACCTAGTACACTTATCCTAACTAAAGTTGGTCTTCGGCTGCCAAAGGCTCTGACGGTGATGCCGTCCTAGGCTCCACGATGACCTTCGTCCTGCCGCTCTGCTGGTCTTGGTCTTGTTGCACCGAAGTGGTAACCTTTGCCTGATGCCTTGGCATGTACTTGCCTCCTTTGCACCAAAGGGGAAACGAGGACACTGCGCAGGCTGGCGCCCGCCTGATCCCGATCGTCATGGCTTGCGTCATGGGGCACCCTCGTGAGGTACCCTGCCTTGATCTCTCTGCCTTCTCGTGAGCCTGCCTGACGAGGCTGCTCCTGAGGAAGGTTCATGTCGTCCGCCCCGCGAGGCTTGACCCCTTGCGAGGGTCTTGAGCTTGAGCTGATGAAGCTGGGCCGCGCTGGGCCCCCACTTGAGCCACGCCGCAGGCCGCAGGCAGGCAAGTCTGGGGACCCCCGTTCCCAGAACGCCGACAGCTAACAATTATATACTAGCAAGCGTTTGCCTACAACACACACGGCTTATTAGTAGGAATCGTCTGTGTTGTTATCGGTCTTGCCACATATTTATGATTACTGGCCTGTTTGTCGCGTATCACACACATCTTGTTAACACCGTTGTTATTGTTTTGGCTCATTGCAAATAGTTCATCCGAGTGAACTGTATGCCATCTATCACACATGGACCTGGCCATGGGTAGCCCGGCCCGGACGGCGCGACCCGACCTGGCCAGAAAATCCCGGGTCGGGCTGAGCCTGAGTGTGCCATCGGGCCGGGCTCGGGCCTGGAAACTAAGCCTGACGGGCAGGTCGGGTCGAGCTCGGGCCTGCACAAAACACATTTCTAGCCGTGGTCGAGCCGGGCCGACCGAGCCGTGTCGGGCTTTCTCGGTCTTGGGCCGGGCTCGGGCCCGATTTTGTAGGCCCGATGGCCGGGCGGGGCCTGGGTTTTTAGCACCGGGCTTTTTTGGCCCGGCCCAAAGCCCGGCCCGACCCGAGATATGCACAGGTATAATCGCACACACCTTGATCTGGCTAACCGTTTCTGTTGTGTTGGCTAATCACAAACAATTCACCCGAGTGAACTGTATGTCGTATATCGCACACACATTGATCTGGCTAACAGTTTCTGTTGTTCTGGCTTATTGCAAACAGTTCGTATGGATCACCTATATGCCATGTATCGCACACGCATTTCTAATATGAATCGTGCTTGATGTTTCCGACATCTCACACATTTCATCTTATTTCTGATGGTTTTATTACGATGCCGTTTGCGATTCATGCATCGCACACAGTTTCGTCGATTTGTCCCGGATAAGAGTCGTGTTTGGACCATCCTGCGGTAATGATACATAGGAATGTATTATGTATATAGTCATGCGTGCTTGTGATACAAACTTGCATGACATCTTTTGTCCAACCCTCCCATAACAGCGGAGTCCTAATGTAAACTAGGGGTAATTAAGGTGCTCCTTGTAATAGAGGACCGACACAAAGCATTAGCACATAGTGAATAAATGAACTCCTCAAATTATAGTCATCCCGGAGAGTATCCCACCTTGGGGTCTATGGTTCATAACAATGACATGAGCATATAACTTGTGGATAGGATAAAGAACTCAAATATATTTGCGGAAACCAAATAGATTCATATCTGAAATCATGACACTCAGGGCCTAGTGACAAGCATTAAGTATATAAAACTCATATCAACAACAATCTAAGACTATAATGGATACTGGGGATCCAGAACTAACAAATTGACATGGTTACATAAGAAATCTCATCCATCTCCATGTACCTTCAATATGCCTATAAGGGAATTACTTACTAATGATGGTGAGCATCATGAAACTATTGATGGAGAAGGATCGGTGATGACGACGGCGATGAATCCCTCTCTCCGGCGCCCCGAACAGACTCCAGATTAGGGCTCCCAACAAAGAACAGGAGGTGGCGGTGACTTTGTATTGTAAAATGCAATAATACTTTCTCTCTGAATTTTCTCTTGAGAAGGGTCTGATGAAGGCTCGTGGGGCCCAAAGCTCACCAGGAGCGCCCTGGGGGGTAGGTGGGCCCCAGGCTTGTGCCCTGATGGTGGCCCCCTCCAACAGTTCTTTGCTCGAATTTTTTTTGAGAACTTCTATTTATGTCAATGATCCAGTTAAGCATGTGCTAACCAAACATATTGACGTGGATTCATCATTTATGCGCTCTTAGTGAACTATTTGTTTTGTTTGAGCATGACTTTGATATTCCATCCATAAAAGTTTATATTTGCATCCTTCACACGCCAAATTCTTTGGGTGTGCATGCTTTTAGGAATTTTCTCTTGAGCTGAAATTATCAGACTGAGAGTATGCAGAATAACACCAGTATTTGAAATAGAAAAAAAGCCTTTTTGTCGATTCTCCTTACGATCAAGCAATGAGAAATTGGTCGTCAATGTAACTTACGTCAACAAACACCGACATTACACACACGCCTCCATGGGCCGTGTCAATGTCTCGCTTATGGCGAGACAGACGGATGCCTTGCCCGCGCAATGCCATAGGGAGCGAGTGGCGGTCCAGCTGAGTAAGGACGTGGGTCGTCACACTGACGTCACTCATATATCATTTTTTTTCCTTTTCTTCCTTATATAATTTTATTTATATTTTAAATGCATATATTTCAAAATCATAATTTTAATTTTAAAAAATATAAACCGCGAAAAACTGTTAGCATACTATAAAAATTTGTTTGTGCAGTTTTTAAAAATGTTGATAACTTTCAAAAAAAATGCTCATGAAAATGAAAAAAAAAGCGTTCCCGTTTAGAAAAAAGGCATAAATATTTTTAAAAAGTTGCATATATTGTAGAAAAAGTTTTTGTATGTAAAAATATATATTTCAAACAGATAAAAATGTATATGACATTTTAAACAATTGTTTACGCATTTCAAAAATATATACATTTTTTAATAGTGTATACAATGTAAAAAAGAAATTTTCCCATGATGTAAAGAATTGTACCATTAAATAAATGTACCTGATATTTTAGGGAAATATCTTCTCTTTTCATAAAAAAAAATTATACTACAATGCCAAAAAAAAAATTGCATAGGTTAAAAACTGTATTTACATTAAGAAAATGTACGTGTCATTCTTAAAAATACTCACATGGATACCAAAAATTTGTTATTTCTTTAGAAAAATGTATACAATGTAATATTTTGCATATCTTAATAAAATATTTATTACCAGTAAATAAATATACAACATGTATTTGAAAAATGTTGCCGTGTATTTGAAAAAGTGTTCAAAACATGTATTTTTCTTAAATGTACATCATGTATTTTAAAAATGTCGAAAGTATGTAAAAAAATATTTCACGTGGGCTCTAAAAATGTACATTGCGGACCGTAAAAAATAGACATATGTTAAAAACCGACAAAGAAATATAAAAGGCAAATAAAATGAAGATAACCAAGAAATAAACAAAGAAAAACAAACAAAGAAAAAATACCAAGGAAAACCAGTGAATAATTTAATGAAACCAAATTATAAGGAAGTAAAAACCCAAAGAAAACATGTGACAAGGAAAATATAACCAGAGTATAACGAAAAAAAGGAAAAAACCAAAGAAAATTGGTGAAAATAAGTAAATAAAGACGAAGAAAACAGAGTAGAGCGAACCTACAACAACATGAGCGGCAGCGTTCGACCTGAGTTAATGGGTCGGCCCGATAGTCGCCCGCCCGTAGGTGATTCCAAGAGAGCTCATTCGGGAGCCTCGCAACGTCCACTTGGGGTGGGCTGACAGCACGTTCACAGCCGCCGCCATGTGTCGCGCTTTGGATGCTCTCTTCAGATTTTTTTTCTTAAATTTGCATACGTTTTCGGCTTTTTAGATGGGTTTTTCGGTATTTTTTTAGCTTTCCAGTTTTCCACCAGTCTATCTTAGATTTCGACAGGAAAAATTTAAAAAAAAAAATTTGCGTGAAAAAACAAATGTTTTTCTTCCGCGAGAAGCATAGTTTTTATTCTGCGTGAGGCATGGCCGTGCCTCACGAAAACGAAAAAAATATGTCTTTTCTTCCATGCGTGCACGATTTTGCTTCCGCGAGAGGCACGGCCGTGCCTCTCAGAAAAGGAAAAAGAATGTATTTTCTCTTTTTTTTCCTTCCGTCAGAGGTACGGTTTTGCATCCGCGAGAGGCACGGTTTTGTTTCTGCGAGAGGCATGGCCGCGCCTCATGGAAACGGAAGAAAAAAATCATTTTCTTGTTTTCCTTTCAGGAGAGGCACAGTTTTGCACCCACGAGAGGTAAGGTTTTACTTCCTCGAGAGACACTCGGAAACGACTTATGGAAAGAGAAAAAACATGCTCCCGGTTTTGTTTTTCCGTTCGGTTTTTTGTAAAAAAAAAGTTCGTCAAACCTATTAATATGATCTAGTTTTGAAAATCTCAACGCGAAGAATGCAACAGTGAAAATGGTTCGAGATTTAGACGCACGGTTTAAGAGATGAAACGTTTTAAATAAACGGATCTATGAAAAATGAAAAACCCTCATGTTGCGACAAGTGACGCACAGTGACGTGCATCATTTGTCGCAACCTGGAAACGTGGAAGTGATCTTTGAAGAAGTACTCTTTATTAATTAGTGATTTCGTGATTCCTAACATTGCTCTCGCGTGTGGCATGTGTTTCATCGCGAAATCTATATATATCTCGCTTATGTAAGGTGCTCCTTCCGTCTCGCCTGATGTTGTTTCGTGCGGTGTGTCTACTGGGCTGTCATAGTTTCGTCTCTTTTCCGTTCGCTGGTGCTCGTTCGTTGGGTTTCCTTCGTTAGGTTTTCTTTGGTTTTTTTTTTATTTTCTTTGGTTTTCCTTTGTTTCTCACTAGTTTTCTTTGTTGGTTTTCTATTTTATTTTCTTTTGTTTTTCTTCTTTCTTCTTAATTTTTTTTCAGAGTATGTCTAGGCGTATCATAGCTTTATAGAAAGCAAAGTTATAAATACAAAAATACTATCACTCATTACGAACAAGTGTACCACGAACACCACACACCTAGGTAAGACCAAATACAACCACCACCAATGACCAAACAAAACTACAAAGCAAAAGCGCATGTCCTAACTGAGAACAACGTCGTGTCTCGACCAACACTGGGCACCTTTGAAGATCACCAGCTCCCATTGAACTTTACTTGTCCACGCACCATCCACCCTGAATGCCGAAGAGAAGGTGGCAAGGGAATGGCAGGACTGATCTGCTCCGATGAAGACACATCTTGGACACACTGATGATGGACGTACATAGTGCCACCGAGGATCAAAATAGGACCACGATTAACACCGAAGGAAGCAACGAGGAACCAAGCCATGTCTCCAAAACACGATGCTCCCAACGGAGGAGCGACGTCGAGGACGCCGCCACCACGCGGATCCTACACCAAATCGAGGCTTTTTCCCAGAGACAATAACCAACTCCACGCGAGCGAGGGAGATGTCGAATACACCTCGACGACGCCTTCAAGAAGGGAAACGACACCCACAGGTGCCATCATCGTCGGCCCGGCAGAAGCCATGCAAGATTTTCATCCAATCATCGCACATCTCCACACCTTAAAGGAATTGGGTAGCACTGTCTAAGTAGCCTAGGACCGCTGCCACCGCAACACCTCGCCGTCGTAGCTGCAAAGCCGAGGACCGCTGATAGACCGCACGACAGAAAGAAGCGCAGTCCAACCAACTCCTTCCACCTGGCCGAGGGACAACAACCACCAACACCTTCGGCAAGAGCATGGACTGACCCTAAAGGCTGTCACCCACTCCAAGGGACAGCCTTTCGACAACGCAGCACCTAACCACAGACAACTCCCACACCGGCACCATCGGGAGAGCAACGTCGCCCGCCACACAAACCAGAGGTGGCCCGACGCTCGCTGCTCGCCAGGAACTCCATCCGCGCCACGACCACAACCACCGTGCCGAGCCGCCGATGAAACTTCGCTGCCCCATGCCGCCAAGCTCATCCGACGGAAGAGCGCCACGCCATGGCTAGGAGGAGGGGGCCGCGCCGAGGAGAGACCCCGCCGTCACGCCATGGCTCAAAGCAAAAGGATGACCGAGAGGCTGTCTAGTGACGATGCTAACTGTAAAAATCTGAAACACAGGGCAAGTGAGGATATTCTGCTTAGTTATATTGTTCCTCAGCCAGCTCTTTACAATCATGGATATCAACTTATCAAGTAAAAGGATATCGGAATCTGAAAAACGTAAGTCATGTCTGTGTAATGACAACCTCTAACTTGATGCTGAGGAGAATACACGAAGAACATTTTACTTTCCAGAAATTGGGTGTTAATCTGCGTATTCTCAACCTGATGATATCAGTTCACAACAAACTTCGTGAAAGCGCAAAAAAACTGTTCGGGTGTTATACACATATTATGGTGATCTGAAGAGAATGGCAGCCAACATCTTCCGGAATACGGCTGGGTGAGTGCGCAAGCTGCTCCAAATCAAGACAGATATGAGCTACGTACGTACACAAAGTCTTGGCTGTCCAACAGCTCTAGTAAGAAACCGGCCAGGCAAGCAAGATTCGCTACCAAAAACAAATTCTTGGAAGATTAACATGATTTTTGCACTAGACAGGTGAGCATGACTAACTAATATTTTATGTTAATTATAAATCCAATCCTCCAAGTACCAACAGTGTATTAATTCGACCATACACATTTCCGAAATACATGCTTTTCTTGAGAAGACACTTCTAATTAATTGATTGGCCCAGCCCCTGCTAGACAAAACAACACAAGCATGCATGCGCCGATGCACATGCCTCTGCTCCGCACTGAAACAGCAGGTGGCGCACGGCTGGCAGCGAGTTTGAGTGGCCTTGACTGACACCGGACGGAGAGCCCCAGGTCTGGGCACCAGTTAAGCTTCTTGACGCAAATGGCTCCTGCCTCAGTGGCTTACCAGTGACAAACAAACCCAGCAGCATGGTTTAACGTTGCTTTCATGCATAATTGCGCCTTGGATTCTTGCGTGTGTTGTCTAGCCGAGGCGCCAGAGAGAGTTGGATTGCTTATTTTGGGCTGGTGCAACTCACTCCCCTGCTGGCTTGCTTTGGGAATATGTGTAGTTGGAGGCAAGTGACTGTTGGATTCAAGTTTGAAACCAACCACCCACCTGTACTTTTATGCGTCGAGCTGTTGTTCAGTTGGTCCTCACATTGCTCGGGTGTGCTAGTAGTGATAGTAGGATTATTATTTCTTGGAGAGACACCATGAACCACTATTTTTCTCTCCGGAAAAGGCAACGTCGTCGATGCCTCAAGTGTGGCCAACCGAATTGAAGACGACATGGGGTGGCCGACTAGAGACGAGCGTCCCCGTTACTCGATCTAGCTACACCTTCACCATCGGCGGAACCCATGTGTACGTACGTGCTTCTGGAAGAAAAGCAGTGGGATTTTCACCGGGGTTCGAAGTTTGCTCTCATTTGAATGAACTGCTGCATCCGGCCGGTGAATGTTTTGGCCGAGGTTCAGGCCCGGCACGTTGGCCCCACTGCCGTGAGAGGGAAATGCACACCCATGCAAATGGTTCTCTGCTTTGTGTGTAGAGGCGGCAGAGGGAGAAGGGATGAACCGATGAAGGTAGCCCCGTTGTCCCGAGCGAACCAGACTGATCTGGTCCAACCTGGTTCAGCTAGATCTACTGCTCCTCGGTGCGTGTTAGGTTAGGTACGACCCGACCTGGTCACCTCGCTGCTGTTCTGGGTCTCGGTTAATTATCACTCACGCGAATCCTATAGCGACTTACCATGCAGTAAGATTTCTTCTCTTCGAAGAAGAATTGTTCCTCGGGACCAACTAACGAGTGGTCGGGTTAAGAAAATAAAATTAAAGCGATGATTTCTCACCAGTGTTGCCACTGCTGTTTTTGTGACAAAAACATCAGCGTCACATGATTTTAATTCTAACCCTTCAACGATAAGCAGTTATCTGTTGATCAGAGTTTCTCAACGCGCACGTGCAATAGACGTACATGCACCAAAGAGAAAGGTTTCAGGTGTACCCGTGTTGCGCTGCAGCTGACCTGGTCTGGTCAGCTATGACCCAATATACAATAACCAACAATTTCGCATCTACTACTACGTGTCTTCCGACCACACACGGATACATGATTTGATTCGAAGTCTTCTATACAATTGACTAAATCGCTACTCAATCTTCCACTCCCACATACTCACCACAATCAGAAAACCCTTATGCATGTGCCCCTAAAGACCAACACCCCAAGCCGCACTCATCGTCGGATCCTTAAATCGATTGGAAGAAGATGACACCAAATCTCATCGTCGTGTACACATTGCGAGAAACCCTAACCTAGCTGCCCCGAGAAGCCGATAGGAATCTATGCCGAAGATCCGACTAATTCATCCTGCTGGATGAACTCGAGGTTATTGGAGCCAAAAAAACTGACTAGAGGGTGAAGCGCCGCCATTCGCCCGAGCACCGCCCTGCAAGGATTAAAATCCTAATCTATCTACTAAACGGAGCCGAGGCACTAGCATCCCCTCCTTACCACCTGCCGGCAAGCGGACGGGAGGATAATCCATGGACTCTTTGGCAGATATCGAGAGGAAAGAAAAGATGGGAATTTGTGCTCCAGCGATGACCAAAACGAGCTATCGGTGGCTCGTTCACCAGCAGAGATGGAGGAGCAGCCACCACCGTTGCCACAATGATCATCAGAGAGCCGTTCATGGCCCACCTTCCAAGGCTGCTTCCCTTGACATCTAGGATGTCATACCGGCTTTGTCCAACAGTGGCAATGGGTGACAAGAACAGGAGTCGTGTAGCGACATTGAGTAATCGCCACCCGTGTTGCTCTAATGATACGTGCAAGCAGCATGGGCCACACCTCTTCTTCAAATGTCGATAATGCTTAGGTTTTGGAGATCAATCATCGAGAAGTTTGGGCTACCTCACGTCTAACATCCTTGAATTGCATCTGGATGAATCCATCAATGAGTGGTGGGACGAAAGAACCGGTAACCGAAAACCAAATTCGCATGCCATGACCTCCCTCACTATGCACATCTCATGGACAGTTTGGAACGAGCGGAATGCTAGGGTGTTTCGACAAAAAATTGTGCCACCACCTATCTTCTTAGAACCATTCTTGAAGAGGCAAAGTTATGGTTTACTGCAGGCGCAAAGAAACTAGGGACTATCATTTTGTGTGAGTAATCGTGATGCCGCTTGTGTGGGGTGTTTTGTAAAACCTCTAAACTCTATTCTCTTCTTATTTAATGGATGAGGCAAATCTTATGCCTCCGTTTCAACAAACAAATCAATAATTAATTTCCAAAATCATACTCATTAACCATTGTAGAATCTCAAGTAGTTGGTCACACCCCATAGTTTAATAGTACTACACCTTCGGTTCCTTGTTTAAGATGATACGAAATCATATGTACTTTGGTAAGAGTTTCCGTTTTCTTGTCATTCCCATCTCTTCAGGGGATTGGTTGCAAGTCCCTGTCAATGCCTGAAAATCACTCATCTCTTTTGGACATTATATATCAAGTGTCGATTAGACAGTGCTTGTTCTTTCTCATGCTCCTAGGTGTGGCTCCATCATGCACACGTGGTTGTTACTATTTAATTCCCTAGCTGAGTCAACATTACCGTTTAACAATCACAATTATACAAGAAAAGTTAGCGTGTCAATCTCCAAAATTAGCGTTGCCTGACGGAATCAGTTAATTATTATGTCAGGAATGTGGCGTGGCCAGCTATACAACTCACTCTAGACATGTCAGCTATACAGCTGGGGAGCTCTTTTGGTTCCTTTTTGGGATTATCCATGTCATCGTGTCGACTACTTAATGGCAAATGATTAGGAACCTTCGCGGCAAAAATAGTTAGATTAAAACAGTTCGATCGAAACGATCAACGGATATGCCGACTGCATGTGTGCCTAATGCATGTTATATTAGTTAAGTTAGGATTCTGATTAAGCTCTTCAATTAGCTCTTGTAGTCATGATTTGTCAAAGCTCTCAATCCTTTACCAGCCTAAAACTTGTGTAACACTACATTGATCTTGTGGTAACTTTGGCTGTTTTTTCCTGGTTCACAACACCTGTTGATATCACCAAAACCTTTCTGGAACCGATTCTAATTCCAAAGCAGCAAGCTAAAGCTACAGCCTCAACACATGCCAAGTCAGACTCACAAACTAACCTGTATTAACTTATGCACTAGTTAAACAATGGTTCATATAATACTAGCGGTTGCGAGTGCGTTATCAATCGCACTTTCTTGGAACGGAATTCGTAACCTGAAACTGTATTCAAGTCATTGTTAATAGGTCGTTGGCGCCCGAATTTTCAACATCGGCATCTCACGGGTGAAACTACTTTGACTACAAAATTTAGGGGGGCGTATTTGTGATGTATGACCATATGTTTAATATGGAAAGCTATTGCAATCGGGTGCATCCGCGAAGTGTACGTTTAAGTAGGTGCCACTGTCATACTTGTTGCAGATAGGCTACTTATAGCCAATGAGCTGATGGTATTTTTTTTGGTGATTTAATTAACTAAAACCCTGAAAATTGAAAAAGTCTCGGTCAGCAAAAAATCACTTTGTATATGCAGTAAAAACTGAGATATATTTGTCTCTTCACACTTGCATCTAGGAAGGAATATATATGTGTAGTGCATGTTTTGGTTAGTGGTTGCATCAGATTTCCGCAGTTTGCTACAGATGTGCATTTTGTCCATTGTTGTTGGGGCCTACTTCCCCACTTAGTTATGCTAAGCAGTTTCCCATTCCATTTGCATAAATATGTGCTTGCCTTGCTAAACCAAACAAGGGCTATCAATGTTACATATTTTGGGTGGAAGGGTTGATCAGTTTTAGTTATATTTTTAGGGCTAGTTATAGGAACGTCTAAGCAGTAAGCCTTTTAGTTTTTTATGAGTGTTAATTCTGTTTTTCGACAATGAGTGAATTTTATTAACTCAACATGAGGCATCAAGCAGGAGATACATACACAATGAGCACAAACACAGGCCTTTGCATAGCTAGGATGCAGACAACCAAAACCAACACAGACACACAAAAAAGCACGTCAGGAAAAAGCCAAGTCATACCAGAACAAAGCTATGCATGAGTGTTAATAATTCTGCTCTACGCAGCAACACTCTTGTACATTTTCTAATACTGGTAGCTGGCGCAGCCTTCAGTTAAGTTGAGCAAAGTATTGACCATGTATATGCTATAAGATGTTCACTCGCAAACAGTTGAGCAAAATATTGACCATTTGTACATGCAAAGACAAAACTGGAAAGACCAGTATAGCAACTAATATATTCACGGGTTTGACTTTTTTTTTTTGTTCTGCAATCTAGTCTCCTAAATGCTGCCACGGTTCATGTTTTCTCCGGTCTCCTGGAAAATCGTTGTAAAACCCATTTTGTGAATATAAACTGTTACCTTTTGTTCTGCAAGTACAAAATTGAATGTACCAGTGAAGGACGGGATACTGGATACCCCTTGGAGAGCGCATGCGTTTTGCTTAGTTACATGTGCAGTACAACAAACGTAGCAATTAATAGTGCAGAGCAACATCCCTGCAGGCCACATGGTGATGGTCACGTTTACGGCGCAGAGTGCATATGCATGTACCGATCTACTGTTCTCGCTCACATCAAGATGTACATGTTACTCCATACCACCCATACAAAACGAACAGTGGGCGGCATGGAACGCTTGAATGCATCCCATTTCTGCAGCACATCCCATGCTGCAAAGGTTTGCAGGTTTTGGGCTTCTGCTCTGCAGGATGCAGGCAGCCAACCACCTTCCTTGTGTGTGTGCTAGCTCATTGGCCATTACTACGGCTGCTGTTTTTGTGTATGGCTGTAATGGCTGGGATAGAACGGTTTGCCCTCTTGGGGGTGCACCCAGATGTTGACCATAACAACCTCTCTCAACTTTTTCATCTGGTGTAAATGAGATGCGTGCATATGGAGGAATTATTGTACTACATGGAACATAAGATCATAAGAAAGTGCCGTTTGATCTGTGATGTAATATAAATAGGTGTCAGAACAAACGGCATGCGTAATTGAAAAGAAGCGTCAAGAACACGTACAACAGGGCAGGGGGTTGTTTAGATAAGATCGTTTGTTAAGAAAGTTGATGATGTCTTTGCATTGCAGATGGAGGAGAATATTGTTAGGGAAGTTAGAGAAGAAGTACAAATATTGCAGCTGGAAGTAATCCGGGGATAGGTTTGTGTTGGATGGGGGCTGTGAGAGGAGTGGTCTCTGGCGAATAGCCAAACGGGGCAAGTTGGTGGGAGATAGAGATGACATGGACACACGGTAGCTAGCCCTACACGCACGCACACAAGGGAGGGAGAAAGAGAGATGTTGAATACTCCATTAGCGGTGTATGTGAGCGTGCATGCCTCATTCACAGCCCCTCTCCCTCTCTCTTGTCGTGTAAAACTAAACTAAAGGGACCTCTTCCCCAAACCCTAGCCCAACATGCGTGTCATTACCTGCGTGCGTGTGTGTGGGTAAAGCTAACGCACACACCATAGCCTTCTCTCTTACTCTACCTCTATATACATACGCCCCTCTGACTTGTGGCCATTAGCTCATTACGGACCAAAAACGCATTAGCTTCCCCTCTCTCAAGCGCAGCTCGGAGCTCTCTCGCGAGCCAGGCTTCGATCTAGTTCTCTTCTTCTCCGGCCGATGGCGGCATCGTCGTCGACGACCAACACATCGGAAGGCGGCGCGAAGCCGTCGTCCTTGTGCCCGAGAGGCCACTGGCGGCCGGGGGAGGACGAGAAGCTGCGTCAGCTCGTGGAGAAGTACGGCCCCCAGAACTGGAACTCCATAGCCGAGAAGCTCGATGGCAGATCAGGTGGGTGGAACTGCTGGTCTATCTCTTTGATCACCGATCTGTTTCCAACAAGAAATGTTTCTTAATTTTCGTTTTGAGGTGATGTTGATGCATATGAACTTAAGAAATTGACTTTGGTTGATGCGATTTGTGCTCAGGAAGTAGATGATCTACGCACCTTGGTTCAGTTTGCCATACTTTTTTTTAGGGGGGTTTGTCATACTAATTTCTGCACGGGCAGCAGATTGTTTTAGCTTCTTGTGCCATCTACCAAGAAAATCCTTCCTCGAGGGGAATGATATTTGCGCTGGGCTTTAGTTTTTTCTTTCTTAGTTTTTTGGGTATCTTGAAAATAGAAGATTCTTTTAGATATAAGTTAATTAAAATTATGTCTCGTTAGTGAGTTTTTCTTCGTGTTATACCCAAAAAACAGTAGGATCATATAAGTTGTTCGTTAGTGTGCACGATGACGAGTTGAATCTGTTTTGGGGTACCTAGCTATATAGTTCTCTTGCTGTGCTTGTGGATGTAACTTTTTCTATCATTCAAGGCGCTTCAATGGAATGATACACAATTCTCCTAATATTTTCGGAAATTTGGAAAGATTAGTGTTACTTTTCTTAGACCAAAGGTAAATCTAGTCTGATGGCCATAAAGGCAAACAGGTACGATTAAGTGATCGTTGTCTAATTGATACATAAAAAAAATAAGAAGTTCGGAATTAGTTATATTCCTGAAATACTTGTTCTAGATTGAAGAAGAGATTATGAACATAAGGTTACATTTGCATGACTACTAGCTTGCAAAATTCAAGAACAAGGTGAAACTAGCATGCATGCATCTTTATTCTAAATCTGCTCTTTTAATTTCACTTAAACAATTTTCCCCAAAACATATAGTTGCATAATATTTTTCACAAAAAAAGTTACATAGTATGAGGTAAAAGGAAGCAACAACATACCTAAAACCGTGTACAGTTCCTTAATGTAACAGATGCGGTAGGGTGTGTTCTTACTAGCAACACTGAGACAGCATTAATTAGTTAATCACCAGGCAAAGCACGGGTAGTTTTATGTTTCTACATGTGAAAAATCCATGTATATATGGATGCATGTGTCAAGAGTTGATCACCTACATGGCTTAGCCTAATGAGAAGATTTCTTCACTCGTCTCTCTCAGGCATGCATGCAGGTTGATGCAACTAAATCGATCTGTACGCAATAACCTTTATGTGCCCTGACCTACTCTCTTGAGTGCGTTAATTATGTAATTACTCACCCGATTAATTTGTCCCGCAAATCCTACAACATTACACTGCTATATATTAGAATTTCACGTCCTTGCAAAATTGCACTACTTAACCATAAATTCTCCATATTGGCCAAAAGAAAAGAAAAAACTATGAATGCTTCATTCGCCAATGAATTACACTGAATTATGAATTTCTTTCATGATTAATAATTGCTATAATGTATTTCCCTGACCTGCTAAGTTTTCAATTTTATTTCTAATATTTAAAACTAGTTTGTGGTAATTAATTGTAGGCAAGAGCTGCCGTCTCCGGTGGTTCAACCAGCTTGACCCGCGGATCAACAAGCGGCCGTTCACGGAGGAAGAGGAGGAGCGTCTGCTAGCGGCGCACCGCGTCCACGGCAACAAGTGGGCTCTCATCGCCCGCCATTTTCCTGGCCGCACTGACAACGCCGTCAAGAACCACTGGCACGTCGTCAGGGCCCGCCGCAGCCGCGAGCGCTGCAGGCTCCTCGCCAAGGCCGCCTCGTCCACCTTCCCGTCCTACTCCTACAGCAGCGGCGCCCAGCTCGACTTCGCCGGCGCGTCGGCCGGCTCCTTCTGCTTTGGCTTCTCCAAGCCTAGTGGTGGCGGTTTCTTCGGCTCGCCGCCGGCGGCGGCCGCAGTGGCGCCTTCTTCTACTCCAGTAATGTTCAATGGCTACGGCGCTTCAGGAAACAAGAGCTTGCTGTCAAGGTACAGTAGCTACCTGGACGGCGGCAAGCAACCGGCGGCGCCGTCTTCTCTCTCCATCGCCTTCTCCTCCCCACCTTCAAGAGAAGCACTAGCGTTGGATGGCCGTGGCGGCCCTGACCATCACCGCAGGAAGGATTACCACGTCGACGGCGAGGAGCCACTGAAAACGAAGGATGCGCCACCGTTCATCGACTTCCTCGGCGTCGGCGTGTCCTCGTGAACCGTGGCAATGGAACGATCGATCGCAGGAAGCGGCCGGCTGCCGCGTCCATCAACTTGTCGATTGATCTGTGTTGTTAGAGCATTGCATCGCCGTTAATTGGTAATTAACTGGCTAGATAGGCGCATGCATGCACTGTTTATGGCAGCGATCAAGGAGGGCCTTAATTAGAACTGTGACGATCATGTGTTGAACTGTTGAACATGATCATGTGTTGATCTGTTGATCGATCAAATAAGGTTTGTGGCACATCGTTGGTTTTTTCTGGTTAATAATTTGAATTTGTGTTGTGTGCTAATCGCTGGTTATACAAAGGCCTATTGTTGAGACGCCAATTGTGAAAGAAAAAAGTGCTAATCACCATCAGACGTGTAAATTGTGATAAAAGGGGCAACAAGACACATGTGGTAAGCAATTCAAACAATTCAAAAAAAACGTAAAAGAAAATTTGGTTCAAGGCTGTCAAGTCGAACGTGCAGTCAGAAGTAATAAGGGTGAATATCGTCATCCCGTTAGTAAATCACAGAAGTAAATCACATTCACATGGAATACATATTTTGCAAACATAAGGGTGAATATCGTCATCCCGTTAGTCAGAAGTAATTACTAGTAATTGGGAGGGACTATATATGGATAAATTACCCGCAAAAAAAGAGAGACTATATAGGGCTAAATCGACTTAAAAACAGTTATTTCTAGACAACTACTCATAGCCATAAGATCAAGATTTTCTCGTCATATATGCGCATGCATAACTCTGTGAAAGATCGAGCAGTCATCAACACTGACTTATGATAAATAGTTGCCTTTTTGAAATAACAAAATCGCTTTACGCAGCTTTTGTCCACACAAACACTGAAAAAATGTTGGCATGTTTTATAGATGGGCAAAAACTGCAACACAGAACTTCGATTGTAATTTTCTTTTTGAGTTTGTCAGCGAACAGTTTAAATTCCAGAAATATTATGAAGCACTTGTCATGATATTAAATCTAATTATATCCACCAAAAAACTAAGAATATTTTTTATTAATAATCAAATAATACTTTTATATATTAATGGTCCATGATAAAGAATTTTACTGTGTGCTAGTACATGGACAAATCTACATTGACGACTGAGTGTTAAAGTTACTCTAGCTAGAAAGAAAATAGTGTGAAGTCGTGTCACAGGATGGAACTACATGAACAACCTGCAAAAAATAGACAAACCATCCAACCGTCGATTTAACTTATGTAGTGATCGCCTTTATTCCGTTTGCTTCTAGCGCACCAACCTGCAAAAAATAGACAAGCATGTTAAAGTAAGGTATAAGTACACCAAGCGGTTGTGCAGGGAGTTCAAATCTGAAGCCTTTAATTCTTTGGCAACTAGACTGCAGGTTGTTGCAACTCCATGACATTCTTAAGCCTTAGCATACATAGTAACTGCATGGCTTTTGCAAGCAAAGAGGAAAGCTAGACTTGACAAAATGTGTAAAGATGTCTGCTTCAAATATTTGGCATTGATCATATGTCATTATCACAATTTCTATATCCACATAGCCTACGCACATAACCCAACATAGTATATTTCATGAAATATTTTGCCATTGGTTTAACTTTTTTGTTGTGAAAAGGCTAAAGTCATATATGAAAAAATATAGACCCTTACATAAACAACCGTACAATTTTTTTAAAACAACCAAACCCTTGGGGTGCCGAAGTATTCTTCCTCGTACATCCACTCACGCATGTTGTTGCCGCCTTAGAATCTCCATCTCAAGGTAGAAAACTTGTTGAAACCCAAGAGCTTGTATAAGCAGCCGCTAAGAAATCATCAATGTAGGCAGGATGTTGCCGGTGAGCATGGTCTACATAGCAAATCATCGCCCCGAAGAAGAAAGGCATAATCATTTCCATGCCCTTAGTTGTGTCCCACCTGTTTGATTTACCATTAGTTTGAAAAAAATCTTGGTCATGTCCAAGTCACTTTGCTCCTCTTATGGTTTTGCCCTTCTGTCATGGTTTCGTCTGGTCAGCGTTGTTTAACCGTAACCGGCGCTACATTTTGGGCATCGTTTGCCCCCACTTGACCCCTCTAGCTCTATCAGCGGCAACCGATTCACGGCGAAACCCAAGTGCTTGGTCGATGATGTGAGAGATATTTGAGCAGAGCCATCAGATATACTTCCAGGCAATGGGGAACGGAGAAGCAGCGGCGTTAGTGACCACAACCACAACAAAACCGCACTCGCACGGGATATTCCGGTGGGGTAAGTCTCTAACCCAAATCTGGTCATGTTTACTCTTTCTCAGCGAGTTGTGGACGATTTAAGCTCGTTATTGTGTTTTCCTTTGGTGTCATGGTTGGTCTCAGTTTGCTTCCTTCGTACCTGGCTCTTGTCGGGTGGAGTTCTAGTCCAGCACGCCGTCCGGACAGATCCAACGGCACCCAAAAGTAGGTCAGACAGTCGAAAACACACTCGTCGGCTAGGGCCAATGGCGGCAACGGGCCGGTTACACGATGCCCCAAAGCACCCGAGCCAGCCCAGACGACAAACGCGCCCACAGTGCCCCTATCAAACCCCACCACCCAGAGAACATGCACGAACCATGTCGGTGCGAAACTAGCCAGCATGAGCTTTCTGAATATCCAGCGACATCCAAGAGCCCACACATTCAAAAACAGACGGCAAGAGGCCAGGTACGCGATGCCCCTCTACATCCAACCAAGAGCAGACGGCGAACGCGCCCCATAGCGCCTCCATCCAATCCCACTGCACAGGGAAAGAATTGCGCATAACCCGAGATGCAAATCCGGCCAACTCGACCTTTTCTGAATCTCTTGATGGGCATGCTTTATGTGTTGTTGGTTTTATCTGCGAGTTTAGGTGTTTTGATTGATTGTCCTCTTAGTGTGATATGATATAAAAAAAGAAAGTGGATAACAACAGGCAATATGCAAACATTAAAATATTTCAACCTCTATTGCTTGGACAAACGCATTATACATCATCAACAAATGGATAGCTAGTATGGACAATAGAAAATTCTGCGAGGAGAAAAAAAGAGCAAACCAAAAGATAACCTCTATTGCTTGGACAAACGCATTATACATCATCAACAAATGGATAGCTAGTGTGGACGATAGAAAATTCTGTGAGGAGAAAAAAATAGCAAACCAAAAGATCCAACACGGTCCAAGAACCACTGGAACCGAATGATGGGAAGAAGACCGCAACACCTCCAGGGGCCTCTGCTCATGGCGACCACGTCCTCTTCCTGGATAATTTTAATGATGCTCACATAAAAGTATGAATAAAATCATAAAGAGAGCACCATGAATCATATAGCCAACACATTTAAGCCTAACCCACTTCCTATGCATAGGAATTTTATAAGCAAACAATTTATTGAAGCAATAATCAACTAGCATAGGAAGGCAAACACAAGTGTAACTTTAAAACTTTCAACATAAAAAGAGAAAACTTGATGTTATTGCAATAAATATAAGCATACGTTCCTCTATCATAATAATTTTCATTAGCATCATGAACAAATTCAACAATATAACTATCACATAAAAGCATTCTTTTCATGATCCACATGCATAGAAATTTTATTACTCTCCACATAAGCAAATTTATTTCCATGAATAGTAGTGGGAGCAAATTCAACGAAATAACTATCATATAAAACTTGATTGACATAATCAATTTGAGCTTTAAAATCATGATGACAAGTTTCATGGTTATAATTATTCTTTATACATAAGTGTCATCACAATAATCATCATTCATAGAAACTTTATTCTCATAATAATAACTGATACATCTTCCAAAGTAGTGGATTCAACACTAAATAAAGTCATGACCTCTCCAATTCCACTTTTATCATTGTAATAAGATTCAACACCCTCAAAAATAGTGGGATAATTATTATGTAAAGTTGACACTCTTCCAAACCCACTTTTGTCATAATTGTAATCATCATAAATAGGAGGCATGTTTTCATCATCGTAATTTTTTCCATAAAAAGTAAGGGCACTAAAAAGATCATTTTCATCAAACATAGCATCCCCAAGCTTATGGCTTTGCATATCATCAGCACAATTGATATTCATAGAGTACATACCACTACAGGAATCAGCTACTTTGCCGTCTGCCAAAGCAGACGACAAAGGCATGGATGGCGGACAGCAAAGGCCTTTGCCGTCTGCCGTGGACGGCAAAAGGCGCCGGCAAAGATAGCATCGGTAAAGACCTTCTTTGCCGTCTGCTTTCGGAAGCGGACGGCAAAGGGGCCTCTGCCATCAGCGGCTGACAGCAAAGAAAGCCGACGACAATAAAATCGCGGTTAGTCCGTTAGGTGGCTAACGGCAGTTTTTGCCATCAGCGGCTGACGCCAAAGAGCAGACGGCCTTTGCCGTCGGCCAAATGACGTCAGTTGGACGTCACTGCCCACCAACGCTTTGCCGTCCGCCGCTGTAGGCAAACGCAGTGATCCTTTGCCTTCTGCCACTGTAGGCAAACTTACCAAATGGGTCAGCTTCCAGGAAACACAGGTGGCCGCCACGTCGCTTCTTTGCCTTCCGCGGCGGACGGCAAAGAGCCTGTTGCCGTCGGTGGCAGACGGCAAAGAGCCTGCATTGCCTCTTTTTTCTGTTTTTTTAATCCAACAATTTTCACAGCAAATATATATGACATATATATATATATACTTCACAGGGCTATTTCACAGCAAACATATGACATATCCAGCACATAAGTTTCATCGTACATACATATATAGTTCGATCCATTCATACATAGCAAGTTGCACATACACATTGTTCCATTACATATTACAATGCAAAGTTTCATCAAGATAGCAAGTTCCATCATAGCAAGCTAGAAGAATACTATAAGAGAATAAAAGAAAAAACAAGCACTCCATCATAGCAAGCTAGCTTCCGTGAAGTGAATGAAATTTGCAAAATGGCAAATAAGAAAGTTAGAAAAGGTGACTAGAAGAAGAAGACTAGAAGAAGACTAGAAGAAGAAGTATATGTCATTTATGAGCTAACTTAGGTGAAATGGATCATTTATGAGCTAAATTAGTTGAAATGGATCGTTTATGAGCTAACTAAGGTTAAATGGATCATTTATGAGCTAACTTAGTTGAAATGGATCGTTTATGAGCTTACTAAGGTGAAATGGATCATTTATGACCTAACTTAGGTGAAATTGATCGTTTATGAGCTAACTTAGGTGAAATGGATCATTTATGAGCTAATTTAGGTGAAATGGATCGTTTGTGAGCTAACTTAGGTGAAATGGATTGTTTATGAGCTAACCTAGGTGAAATGGATCGTTTATGAGCTAACTTGGGTAAATGCATCATTTTAGAGCTGACCTAGGTAAGATGGGTCATTTTGGAGCTAACCTAGGTAAAATGGGTCATTTTAGAGCTAACCTCGGTAAAATGGATCATTTTGGAGCTAACCTAGGTAAAATGGGTCATTTTAGAGCTAAGTTGGGTAAAATGGATCATTTATGAGCTAACTAAGGTAAAATGGGTCATTTTAGAGCTAACTTAGGTAAAATGGATCGTTTATGAGCTAACTAAGGTAAAATGGATCATTTTAGAGCTAACTTAGGTAAAATGGATCGTTTATGAGCTAACTAAGCTAATTATGCCATTTTTGACATAAGTAAGCTAAGTACATGTCATTATTGAGCAAACCTAGTTAACTAAGCATATTAGAGCTAAATTAGGTCATCTTGGAGGAAACAAAGCTAAGTATAGATCGTTTTAGAGCTAACTTAGGTAAAATGGATGGTTTTGGAGGTCAGTAAGCTTATTAAGTCATTTTGGAGGAAATAAAGCTAAGTCTAGGTCTTTATGCATTTGTTAAGCAAAACACTAGAGAAACTTACCGTGAGCATGGAGGTGTAGGAGCGGGCTACTAATAATCTCGATCACTATCATCAATAAATGCATAATCATCATCATCACTATAATCAATGACGTGCTCATAGGGTTCAGCGGCATGAACATGTGGAAGGCCACCTTGACGTAATCGGTCAAGCATTGACAGGTCATCCGCAAAGAAGAACCTCTTCTTGTTCCGGCTCTTCTTGTTACTCCTCTGGGGTGATGCCGGATTCACTGTCGTTGTCTAATTCAATGTTTTGGGGTGAAGTATAGCGGTTCTTGAAACGTTTTTTGGAAAGACGTGTCTCATGGAAGAATTCTCCTTCATATGTGTCTGGGTTAATGTGAGGTCAATAATCCTCTTCCTTTGGGGGAGATAGTCTAGCACGTGGTGGCACTTCATAAACGACATCCCAACCTTTCAAATTTGGATTAGTTTGGCAGGCCCACGGTAGATAGCATACTTGGGTCGCCTGTTGAGCCGTAATATAGACATCAGGAACATCTAAATGGGTGCTTTGTTTGATTTCAACTAGCCCTATATGTTCATGAGTCCTTCTAGTCTCCTTCGGCTGAAACCAATAACATTAGGAGACTATGACATTCGGCGGGTTTTCACCATAGAATATAAGTTCATAAATTGCTTCAACTCTCCCATAATACTCGGTACCTTCTTCGCCGATAGCAGATACACAACAATTTGTAGACTTTCGGTCGGCCATAGATAGCTATTTGCCATAGGTACGAAAGCGATACCCGTTGATGTCGTATTTGTCAAATGAACGGACCTTATAGTCAAAACCATTAGCGACTTGTCTCAATTCAGCGTCCATAGACTCTAAATTAGCCTACAAGTTTAATACGAAAGGATTGTTGCATTAGGCACAAATGAGCGAATGCAATGAAATGGTCTAATAGAAATTACCGTTTGTTTGAACCAAGAAATGAAACCGGGATAGCCGCCTCCTTGCTTTACGAGAAGCTCATACTCTTCGACGGAATCCTTTTGGATCACCGCTCCATACGAGAATATGGCGACGTATCGACTGTATGAAATATCCAGGAATTAGAGCAGTTCAAAGTAAATAGAAGTTGTGAAACAATGTACCGAGAACTTACTCGATGTACGGCCGCACTTCTGTCAGGTTGTTGAAGATATACAACGAAATGGTCCGCCATTCTTCGTTATCCAAAGATACTGGTTACGAACCACTGGCTGGTGCGATATTCCCTTTCAATAGGCTGAGGTTGGATCCACCCTTTTTAGGTTCGTCAGCATTGTGCCGAGGCTTCGGATTATGCAAATGACGATTTTTGGCTTCGTAGTGTGTTGTCACGAAGTTTGCCGCCTCCTCAGTGATGCATGCCTCAGCCATCGATGCTTCAATTCTACGTTTATTTTTACATTTTTCTCGAAGCGTCTTCTGCATCCTCTCAGTTGGGTAGCACCAACGATTTTGCACGGGCCCCCCCAATCTTGCCTCGGTCGGGAGATGCAAAATCAAATGCTGCATTGGATTAAAGAAGCCCGGTGGAAAGATCTTCTCTAACTTGCAGATCAACTCTGGTGCCAACTCTTCCATTTCTTCTAGCACGCTAGGCGATAGTTCTTTCGCACAAAGAACACGGAAGAAATAGCTGAGTTCTGCCAGTACTAGCCATTCATCCTCGTGGATGAAGCCACGCAACAAAGACCGTCATTACCCGCTCAATCCATATGTTCCAATCATGACTCTTGAGACCAAATATCTTCAATTTATCAAGACTCGCTCCCCTCTTTAGATTCGCTGCATACCCATCGGGGAACATCAACTGCATTTTCACCCACAAGATAATTTCCCTCATAGCTGGCCTTCCAAGATTGAACCATGCCTTTGGCTTCATCCAGTTATGCTTTCCTTTCGGTTCTTTCATGTTTTGTAACGGCGTATCACATAGCGCCTCCAGATCGACTCTAGCCTTAGTATTATCCTTTGACTTCCCATCTGTGCCGAACAATGTACCAAAAAGTGCCTCGGCGATATTCTTCTCAGTGTGCATCACGTCGATGTTGTGTGGGCAAAGGAGGTCTTTGAAGTAAGGCAGATCCCATAAGCATGTCTTGTGAGTCCAGGCGTGTTTAGAATTATACCCCTTGAAGTACCCTGGACGCTCTGGATCTGGCTCGAGAGCGTTTAACTGATCCAGGGTCTGTTGGCCTGTCAACGCAGGTGGTGCAGAGTTTTTGACAATTCTACCTCTGATGAAGTTCTTCTTGTCTTTCCTGAACTTATGGCGAGGATTCAGGAACTGTCTATGCATGTCGAAGCAAGAAAACTTGTGACCGGCCTGAAGCCAACGAAACTCAAGAGCTCCCTTGCATGTGGGCCACGGGAACCTTCCATGCACAACCAACAAACGAATAGCGCATACGCCAGCAAGTCATGCGTCGAGTACATGTACCAGACATGCATTATGAAGTTCCATTTGCTATAGGCGTCAGATGTCTTGAACCCATTATCCTGTGCTTCTTGCAATTCGTCCTTAAGTGGCTGCATTTACACATTCATATTTTTCCCCGGATATTTGGGCCCTAGAATTATCAACGTCAGGAAAATGTTCTTTCTTTGCATAATCTGTCCGGGGGGAGATTGAGTGGAAAGACAAATACGGGCCAATAACTGTATTGGGTTGCCGTCAGACCAAACACACTGAACCCATCCGTACTGACCCCGACTCGAGGATGCCTCAGATCTGTCGCTTTGTCATGATGTAATTCATCAAACTTCTTCCACGCAACACCATCCGATGTGTGTACCATCATCAGATTCCCATCTGCATCTAGTTCGGTTCTTTTGCCCATTTTGTGCCATGTCATCTGTCTGGCCGTCCCTTCGACCATGAAAAGACATTGAAGTCTTGGTACAATTGGCATATACCGAAGAACACTAACGGGGATTTTGGTCTGCGTCTTCTCACCCATACCGTTGTCTACACATACCTGGAAGACTTGCAAATGGGACAATAGTTCAAGTCCGCATATTCAAGCCTAAATAAGGCACATCCTTTCTCACATGCATGTATCTTCTCATAGGGCATCTTCAAGTAACGGAGGATTTTGTCCGACTAGTACAGTTTCCGGGCATTACATGGCCTTTGGGTAGAAAGTGTCCAAATACTGTCATCATTGCGTTGTAGCATTCACTGCCCAAGTTGAACTGTGCCTTCAGAGCCATTACTTTTGAGATGGCATCCAACTGACAAAGCTCAGTGTGCTCGTGGAGCGGACGTTTTGAAGACTCCAACATTTCATTGAAGGCCTTTGCAGATTCCTCCATCTCCTCGTCTGAATCCCGAGCATCATCCAAGTCTTGCACCATGTTTTCCATCCCGGTACCATGCTCGTCGGTGCAACGACGAACCACCTCAGCTCGGTCATGTTGGGCAGACTCACCATGCAATGTCCACACCATATAATTGGGTGTAAAACCACTCTTCTGCAGGTGTTTGCCCATTTCAGCCTCTGTCCTCTTTTCCCAATTGTTGCACCAGGAACAGGGGCACCAGGTTTTCCTCTGGCCATTTGCAAATGCGGCTTGCACAAACGCCTTGGTTTTTGTGAACCATTCGGCTCCATTTGTTCTCGACCAGTGTGACCGTGTATATCCACGCATTTATCACTCATGTTGACTTCAAAGCTATTGGACACACAACAAATATATATATATATATATATATATATATATATATATATATATATATATATATAATTCACCATGTATATATTCATCAGTTGATCTAGTTTGTCAATTTTATTACGCCCATGCAACCAACACTCTAATAGGTAATGATAGGTCCTAATCTCATCGAGTATGTAGATTGGGTTCATTTTCCCATGCTATGCTCGATTCGATGCAAAATTTCGGCACCTCCCGTTGTTCTCCTAATACACGCCTCTCGCAATAAATGTAGAGGATGTGTACCCGGAGAACAACAGGGGAGGCACTGACAAAATTTATGCGTCGGATCCGGAGCAAAGCATATGGGAAAATGAACCCAACCTACACATACTCGGGCTGTCCATGGATAGCGTTGGACAATTCGAAACAATCATGGTTATAAATATGCAAACGCATGCATATTTATAGATGTAACCTTTTCGAACGGGAGACGCATAGTGGTTACGCATACTGATGATTGACACCTATAGCTAGCAATTTTCATAGGCACGAAGACTGGAACAGAGCAAATGAAGGGGGGAGGAGGAGATGTCATTTGTCTCACCAACGAACGCAGGGGCGGAGATTGTCGAACGCACGGGGAGGTCGTCAAACACCACACCCTCGCAGTGACGAAACAACTGCACATTTGAATCCACCCGATCAACACAAATATGTCTGATGTTTTGCATAACAAAATCGAAAAATATACGACCTAACTGATAATTCACAAATATATGACCCCGTCGGCCTCTGGAAGGCCAAAGAGCACCTTTTCAGGAGGTGTCGGGGGTCGGGGTGTCGTTTCGGTGTCTTTTTCTTCTTCGGCCTCGTCGGCCTCTTTTTCTTCTTCTTCTTCTTCTTCTTCTTCTTCCCCCCTCCTCCTCCTCTTCTTCTTCTTCTTCTTCTACTACTACTTCTTCCCCTTCTACATATTCTTCTTTCCTTCTTCTTCTTTTTTCATCTTTTTTCTACTTCTTTTAATTATATGACTAATTATCTAAAACCCATGCACTAAATCTAACACTAACACATATCTAGCACTAAATCTAACACTAACAATTAAACAGCAAAAAAAAGAAAAAACAGAAAAATAACTCACCGGAGCCGACGGGGCAGGCTTAGAACAGGTGGTGGCGGTGGCGGCAGGGCCGCATGGCTTTGGCCGGCGGTGGAGCCTCGAGGGGAGGCGGCGGCGGCGAGCCAGCGAGGCGAGGCGATGGGGCATGATGGCGCCTGGCGATCGGCCAGTCGGCGATGTGGTGGGGCGACAGCGCCGAGGCGGGTGGTGGGCGGACAGGCGTCGATGGGTGGGTGAGGCGGCGGTGTGGTGGGGCGACGAGGCAAGCGGCGACGGGTGGCGGGGGCGGTGGCGGGTGGTGGGGCGGCGGCAGGTGCTGGGTGCGGCGGTGGCGGCGGTGGGTGGCTATGGTCGTCGGGGAGGAGAGAGGTAGAGAAACAGAGAGATGGAGGGGCAGGGTGGGGCTCGGACGTTAGTTAGGTAAGTTCTTTGCGTCCGCCCCACCTTTGTCGTCCACTTTTTTTCTATTTGTCGTCTGCTAGCAGACGGCAAAGAGGGGGGCCGTTAATATTTTTTCTGATCAGCGCATTAGTGGGGGCCACCTCTCTCTTTGCTGTCTGCCAGCTGACGGCAAAGATTCTTTGCCCTCCGCTAGCAGACGGCAAAGAATTGGCTGATGGCAAAGACCTTCTTTGCCATCAACCATTTTGTTGCCGTCCGTTTTCCTGAAGCGGACGACAAAGACCTTCTTTGCTGTCAGCCAGCAGACGGCAAAGAACTGGCAGACGGCAAATAAGCTAATTTCAGTAGTGTACTAATAACATTGCAATCATGCTTATCATTCAAGTAACTCAAACCAAACATTTTGTTAAATTCTTCTTTTGACACTTCATGAATATTATCTGATTCATAGTTTTCATGGAAGACTTCATAAAGATAAAGGATCTCACACAACTTCGTTTCCTTTTTTTGTATTTTTGTTTTATAAATCAAACTAGTGATAAGCAATAAACTAAAAGATTCAATTGGAAGATCTAAAGAAGATACCTTCAAGCACTCACCTCCCCGGCAACGGCGGCAAAAATAGTTTGGTGTCTACTACTCAACTTTATTCTTGTAGACTTTGTTGGCCCTCCAAGCGCAGAGTTTTGTAGGATAGTAGAAAATTTATCTCAAGTGGATGAAGTTTATCAAATCATGGGAGGTGTAAGATGAAGATGGTTCTCTCTCAAACAATCCTGCAATCAAATACGAGAAATCTCTTGTGTCCCCAAGACACCGAATACAGTTGTGAATTGTATAGGTGCACTAGTTCAGCGAAGAGAGGGTGATATACGTGTAATATGGATGGTAGAAATATATTTTCATAATCCAAATAAATAAAAACAGGGTAGCAAGTAACAAAAGTGAGCAAAAATGGTGTTCAATGCTCGGAAACAAGGGTTAGGGTTCATAATTTCACTAGTGCAATCTCTCAAGATCATTAACATAACTGAACCACATGATAATCCCTCAAAGTGGAGCAAAGAATCACTCCAAAGTTTCTATTCTATCGGAGAAAGTTGGATAAAATCGTGTAGGTATAAAAACCACCTCAAAGTTATCTTTCCAATCAATCTTTCGAACCACCCCCAATGTGTCACAGATAGCTCTAGAGAACGTACTACGACAGCACCATATGATATCGTATTGTTCAACCTTTATGTCACCTAGAATATCCCAATATCAACACATGTATTGTGACAGCCTGGATTTTTCTTTCTCTCTTTTTCCGGACTTTGCCTTCTCCTTGTTTTCGGACTTGGTTTTTGCCTTGCTTTAATTTGGGTTTTTGAATCATTTCAAATGGACTTGTCACTTGGGCATATCCTTGACTTTCACCCAAGTGACCTATCTACTCCTCATTCAACTATATTTCCCTGATAAATCCCCAAAATAATCAAATGAATATTTTTCATAAAAGAAAAATATTCATTTTCCTCTATGAAATTCAATTCAGAAACCTGTGCTCCAAAGCAACCCTAATTTTTCTTGCCCCAAAAAATCTAAGATAAATCCTGAATATTCTCTGAATCTTGGCACACCTTCCCAAGCAAAAATAATGCATGACTTTTTGTAATATTTTTGCTATAGAAAATCATTTCTCTTCTGGCCCAAAATTCCAGTTTGTACAGCAAGTACATTTTTCCTTGATCATTTGGCCTTGATCTTTCTTGATCTTAAACACCCTCCTAAGAAACCCTAAACTCCAGGAGATCAGCCCTAATGACCTTCTACAAGATTGCTTAACTTGGTGACCAAGTTTCTGGTCAGACACTTGTCAGCTTAGTTGAGTCCAATCTGGTCGGCCTGGGTATGAGCTATCACCACTCCTAGACTAAACACTGCATGGACGAAAGCGTAGACAAGGTTTGGATGCGCCTGGGCGTCGTTTTGACCATGCCAGCGTGGTGACCGCGTGAAGACACGGCGCCTGGCAATGTCTCGACGTGCTCTGGCTGGCGCTTTCCTCTCTGTTTCGCGCGTGCTCGTTCGGCTTCGGCCGATGCCCGCGCCGCTACAGCTCGACCCATCACCCTTGACCTCTCCCTGGCGCTCGCCGATGCCGGAGCCGCCGCAGCAAGCACGAGCACGTCGTGGCCAAAAGCCACAGTGCACGCATGTGCTTGTCCGCTTCCTCCACCGCCTCCTGTGCTCGTCCGCGAGCGTGGGCAAGCTCATGCGTTGATGCTGAGTGTTTTCCCCCTCGCACTGGAGCTTTTCATCGCCGCTCGCCGCGCGTCCAGAGAGCTCCGGCGGCGACACGTTCCCCCCTCGCTCTGGCTATATATAGCGCTCCCTTCCTCGATTTCTAGCCAAGCACCACTCCACACCACCTCCACGAACACGTAGACGAGCAGCAGCTCAGTAGGGCAGGCCTCTGGCCGTCGCCCCGACCAGAGAACTCCGGCGGCCCCCGCAGCACGGCGACCGCTCTCTGGTGCCTCTCGAGCTCAAGCAGCTCCTCGGGCGGGGCATTCTGGATCTGTTGGTGCTGCCTGGACGCCGCTGAACCCTTGGAGCTGCCCCTAGCCGTCGTCTTCAACCTCTCCGGCGAACCCTGTCCGCCACCGAGGCTTGTGAGCTCAACCGCGAGCAGCTCCATCCACCCCACGCCAAGCCACGGGTACGGGCAGGTGCGCCACGAGCCCAGCTTCAATCCCATCCCTCTAGCCTAGCCCCAAACCCCCTCGTCCCTGGCGTGAGCTCTGGTGAAGCCTCACCTCTCTCTAATCTCGCGCTCCCCCTCTCTCTCCTGACGCGTGGGACCCACCTGTCAGTCTCACCACTCGCGCCCGAAGTGGTACGAGTGGATGCGCCTTTTCTGTTTACGCCTTCGACATCACCCCCAGGATTTCTGTCTAATTGAAATATTATTCAGAAATTTGACTAAACTTTGACTAGCCACCATTTCTAAACCATAAGTCCAAATGAATTGATTCTTTTTGCATTGCCTTTGTTTCAGAATACTCTAGCATCACACCAAAAGGTGGATTTTTCCTTGCTGTCTAGAATTTCTGGTGATTTTCATAATGTGTTTTGATAATTGTTTTTGTGGTTTTAATTTCTTTTCAGAAGGAGAAGCTTGTCTTGAAGCAAACCAAGAGGGGTGTGATCCTCCTCTACACTAAGGCAAGCCACACCAACATTTGGATGGTGTTATTTCAATATCTATGATTTTCTACTTGAATATGAGTTCTTATTTGCATTTAAAATTTTATAAATAAATTGGTTAATTATTAGTTATTTTATTATGCTTGATATGCTTGTTTTAGTTAGTGGTTGAATGCATGAACTTGTTTGGTCAAGTACTCAAGTAGAATAAGATTTTGCACTAGATATATTGTTATGGTAAATAATGGAAGTTCTTTTATTAAGTGATACTTTTATTTAAATGATGAACTAATAAAAATATTGCTTGATAATAAAAATGAGTTATAACCAGAGAAGTTTTGATTCTGAGTATTGCAAGATAATTATATTGTTAAGTTTGATCCATGATTATGAGTTGATTTCTTTGCATGACGAGTAGTTGCATGATATCATATTTGATAAAAAGTTTTTATCAAATTTAAATTTGACTAAGTTCAACTTGAATATGATGTCGATCACATCATGGTGCCACTGAATCGGGTTTTTATTCAGTGCGACCACATTTACCTTGTGGGAAGGTCTTGATTCGGTCTTTTGTTGTGACTCTCACCGGTGCCTCCCGCGAGGGAAGGTTATGGGCGTGCATACCCTGGCCCGGTAGGCAGACATAACCTTGTGTGCTCGTTTTTGTTTTTATGGTACCTTGTCCCCGTTTGGGACCATTTTACCATGATGGTGGCCGTTGGTGTCTTTGGTAGACACGGGGCCACCCAAGACCTAGCCCTGAGAGGGAGTTGGTCGGAGTGGTCGGGGAGAGTGCATGAAAAAGGGAGGGTTTCGTCGGAACGCTTTGGTCCACCCGAATGGGAATGCGAGGCCAGGTGTTCCGTAGTGTGGGTAAAGTGCGCTACCTCTGAAGAGTGTATTTAATCTATCCCACGTCCTCGGTTATGGGCATAACTCGTGAGTAAGTCACACCATGGATCAACTTTTATAATTAATTTTGCAAACTAAAATGATTGTTGTGATGCACTGTGATTCATGTGGTTCATGAACTCGGGAGTTGTTCATAAGTGAATGGTTTCAGATGTGACCCCGGTATGGTCACCGTTTGGTTACAAGGTAACTGTATAGTAAGCGAGTCCGTTGGACTCAGTGCATGTATTGTTTGTATTGCATCGGTAGTAGTTCCTGCATTGCATTAATCTGATTAAATATCATGATATTGTCTGTCATCGTGCTTATGTTTGTTGTGAGCTTGCAAGTTGATACGTCTCCAACGTATGTATAATTTTTGATTGCTCCATGCTACTTTATCTATTGTTTTGGACTATAATGGGCTTTATTTTCCACTTTTATATTACTTTTGGGACTAACCTATTAACCGGAGGCCCAGCCCAGAATTGTTGTTTTCGCTTTTTCAAGATTTCAAGAAAGCAGAATATCAAACGGAGTCCAAACGGAATGAAACCTCCGGAAACGTGATTTTCTCACCAAACGTGATCCAGGAGACTTGGATCCTACGCCAAGGAACCAGAGAGGCGGTCACGAGGGTGGGGGCGCCCCCCCCTAGGGCGTGCCCCCTGCCTCGTGGGCCCCCCGAAGCTCCACCGACGTACTCCTTCCTCCTATATATACCTCACGCACTTCAAACCATCGTAACAGAGCCAAAACCTAATTCCACCGCCGCAACTTCCTCAGTATCCATGAGATCCCATCTTGGGGCCTGTTCGAGCTCACGGAGGGGCATCCACCATGGAGGGCTTCTACATCAACACCATAGCCTCTCCGATGAAGTGTGAGTAGTTTACTTCAGACCTTCGAGTCCATAGCTAGTAGCTAGATGGCTTCTTCTCTCTTTTTGGATCTCAATACAATGTTCTCCCCCTCTCTCGTGGAGATCTATTCGATGTAATCTTCTTTTTGCGGTGTGTTTGTTGAGATTGATGAATTGTCGGTTTATGGTCCAGCTTATCTATGAATAATATTTGAATCTTCTCTGAATTCTTTTATGTATGATTGAGTTATCTTTGCAAGTCTCTTCGAATTATCCGTTTGGTTTGGCCAACTAGATTGGTAGTTCTTGCAATGGGAGAAGTGCATGGCTTTGGGTTCCATCTTGGGGTGTCCTTACCCAGTGACAGAAAGGGTTGCAAGGCACGTATTGTATTGTTGTCATCGAGGATAACAAGATGAGGTATTTATCATATTGCATGAATTTATTCCTCTACATCATGTCATCTTTCTTAAGGCGTTACTCTGTTTTAACTTAATACACTAGATGCATGCTGGATAGCGGTCGATGAGTGGAGTAATAGTAGTAGATGCGTAATCGTTTGATCTACTTGTCACGGACGTGATGCCTATATACATGATCATACCTAGATAACCTCATAACTATGCTCAATTCTGCCAATTGCTCAACAGTAATTTGTTCACCCACCATAGAATACTTATGCTCTTGAGAGAAGCCACTAGTGAAACCTATGGCCCCCAGGTCTATTCTCATCATATCAATCTCCATCACTTTTATACTTGCTTTGTTTTTACTTTTCTTTTACTTTTCACTTTGCATCTTTGTACCAAAAATACCAAAAATATTATCTCTATCAGATCTCACTCTCGTAAGTGACCGTGAAGGGATTGACAACCCCTAATCGCGTTGGTTGCGAGTAGCTATCGTTTTGTGCAGGTACGAGGGACTTGTGCGTGGCCTCCTCGGATTGATACCTTGGTTCTCAAAACCGAGGGAAATACTTACGCCATCTTGTGCCGCATCATCCTCTCCTCTTCGGGGAAAACCACGCAAGCTCAAGACGTAGCAAGAAGGATTTCTGGCGCCGTTGCCGGGGAGTCTACGCAAAAGTCAACATACCAAGTACCCATCACAATCCCTATCTCTCGCATTACATTATTTGCCATTTGCCTCTCGTTTTCCTCTCCCCCACTTCACCCTTGCCGTTTTATTCGCCCTCTCTTTCCCAATCTCCTCCTCTTTTTCCCTTTGCCGTTTATTTGTTCGTGTGTTGGATTGCTTGTTTGTCGCGATGGCTCAAGATGCTACCAAATTGTGTGACTTCACCAATACCAATAATAATGATTTCCTTAGCACTCCGATTGCTCCTCTTGCCAATACTGAATCTTGTGAAATCAATACTTCTTTGTTGAATCTTGTTATGAAATATCAATTCGCCGGCCTTCCTAGTGAAGATGTCGCTACTCATGTGAATAGCTTCGTTGATTTATGTGATATGCAAAATAAAAAAGATGTCGATAATGATGTCGTTAAATTGAAGCTATTTCCATTTTCGCTTAGAGATCGTGCTAAAGCGTGGTTTTCATCTTTGCCTAAAAATAGTATTGATTCTTGGAACAAGTGCAAAGATGCTTTTATCTCTAAGTATTTTCCTCCCGCTAAGATTATCTCTCTTAGAAACGATATTATGAATTTTAAGCAACTTCATCATGAACATGTTGCACAAGATTGGGAGATAATGAAATTAATGATACGTAATTGTCCTACTCATGGTTTGAACTTGTGGATGATTATACAAAAAAATTATGCCGGATTGAATTTTGCTTCTAGAAATCTTTTAGATTCGGCCATGAGGCACTTTTATGGAAATCACTTTAGGAGATGCTACTAAACTTCTAGATAATATTATGGTTAATTATTCTCAATGGCATACTGAAGCATCTACTAATAAAAAAGTGCATGCTATAGAAGAAATCGATGTTTTGAGTGGAAAGATGGATGAATTTATGAAATTATTTGCTACTAAGAGTGTTTCTTCTGATCCTAATGATATGCCTTTGTCTACCTTGATTGAGAATAATAATGAATCTATGGATATGAATTTTGTTGGTAGGAATAGTTTCGGTAACAATGCGTATAGAGGGAATTTTTATCCTAGGCCTTATCCTAGTAATCCTTCTAATAATTATGGAAATTCCTACAACAACTCTTATGGAAATTTTAATAAGATGCCCTATGAATTTGAGAATAGTGTTAAAGAGTTTATGAATTCACAAAAGAATTTTAATGCTTTGCTTGAAGAGAAATTGCTTAAAGTTGATGATTTGGCTAGGAACGTTGATAGAATTTCACTTGAGGTTGACTCTTTAAATCTTAGATCTATTCCTCCTAAGCATGATATCAATGAGTCTCTCAAAGCTATGAGAATTTCCATTGATGAGTGCAAAGAAAGAACCGCTAGGATACGTGCTTCCAAAGATGCCTTTATTAAAGCGTGTTCTTGTAATTCCTATGAAAATCAAGATGAAGATCTAAAAGTTATTGATGTGTACCCTATTAAATCTTTGTTTTGCAATATGAATCTTGATGAAACTGAATATGATCTTCCTTTACCTAGAAGGCGTTCTAAGAATTCAGAGTTTTTAGATCTTGATGATGAAATTGATAAAAGTGGGATTGAAAGAAATAAAAAATTAGATATTACTAAACCTACTATACTGGATCTCAAGGAATTTAATTATGAAAATTGCTCTTTAATTGATTGTACTTCCTTGTTGCAAACCGTGCTAAATTCTCCTCATGCCTATAGTCAAAATAAGGCCTTTACCGAACACATTGTTGATGCCTTGATGCAATCTTATGAAGAAAAACTTGAGTTGAAAGTTTCTATCCCTAGGAAACTCTATGATGAGTGGGAACCTACTATCAAAATTAAAATCAAAGACCATGAGTTTAATGCTTTGTGTGATTTGGGTGCTAGTGTCTCTACTATTCCCAAAACTTTGTGTGATTTGCTAGATTTCCGTGATTTTGATGATTGCTCTCTAAACTTGCATCGTGCGGATTCCACTATTAAAAAGCCTATGGGAAGAATTAATGATGTTCTTATTATTGCAAATAGGAATTATGTGCCCGTCGATTTTATCGTTCTTGATATAGATTGCAATCCTTCATGTCCTATTATTCTTGGTAGACCTTTCCTTAGAACGATTGGAGCAATTATTGATATGAAGGAAGGGAATATTAGATTCCAATTTCCATTAAAGAAAGGCATGGAACACTCCCCTAGAAAGAAAATAAAATTACCATATGAATCTATTATGAGAGCCACTTATGGATTGCCTACCAAAGATGGCAATACCTAGATCTATCCTTGCTTTTATGCCTAGCTAGGGGCTTTAAACGATAGCGCTTGTTGGGAGGCAACCCAATTTTATTTTTATTTTTTTGTTTTTGTTTCTGTTTATGAATAAATAATCCATCTATCCTCAGTTTAGATGTGGTTTTATCTTTTAATTAGTGTTTGTGCCAAGTTAAACCTATTGGATCTTCTTGGATGATAGTTATTTGATCTTGCTGTAATTTCCAGAAACTTTGTGCTCAGTGACCGAATTGTTAAAAATCACCAGAACGTGATAAAATATTGATTCCAATTGCTGATGATCACTAATTTTTTTTCCAGGTCGTCTAATTTTGGTAGAATTTTTTGAGTTCCATAAGTTTGCGTTAGTTACAGATTACTACAGATTGTTCTGTTTTTGACAGATTCTGTTTTGCGTGTGTTGTTTGCTTATTTTGATGAATCTATGGCTAGTAAAATACTTTATGATCCATAGAGAAGTTGGAATACAGTAGGTTTAACATCAATATAAATAAAGAATAAGTTCATTACAGTATCTTAAAGTAGTCTTTCGTTTTATTTCTCTAACGGAGCTCACGAGATTTCTATTGAGTTTTGTGTTGTGAAGTTTTCAAGTTTTGGGTGAATTCTTTTGATGGATTATGGAACAAGGAGTGGCAAGAGCCTAAGCTTGGGGATTCCCATGGCACCCCAAGATAATCCAAGGACACCCAAAAGTCAAAGCTTGGGGATGCCCTGAAGGCATCCCCTCTTTCGTCCACTTCCATCGGTAATTTACTTGGAGCTATATTTTTATGCACCACATGATATGTGTTTTGCTTGGAGCGTCTTGTATTATTTGCGTCTTTGCTTGTTAGTTTACCACGATCATCCTTGCTGTACACACCTTTTGAGATAGCCATACATGAATTGGAATTTTATAGAATACTCTATGTGCTTCACTTATATCGTTTGAGCTGGATAGTTTTGCTCATAGTGCTTCACTTATATCTTTTGAGCGTGATAATTTTTTGCTCTAGTGCTTCACTTAGATCTTTTAGAGTATGGTGGTGGATTTGTTTTAGAGAAACTTGATCTCTCATGCTTCACTTAGATTATTTTGAGAGTTGTTAATAGCATGGTAATTTGCTTAATGTTAATATACTTGGTATTCAAGATTTGTGAAACTTTCTTTTTTTGTGCGTTGAATACTAAGATAAGTTTGATGCTTGATAATTGTTTTGAGATATGAAGATGGTGATATTAGAGTCATGCTAGTTGAGTAGTTGTGAATTTAAAGAATACTTGTGTTGAAGTTTGTAATTCCCGTAGCATGCACGTATGGTGAACCGTTATGTGATGAACTCGGAGCATGATTTATTTATTGATTGTCTTCCTTATGAGTGGCGGTCGGGGACGACGATGGTATTTTCCTACCAATCTATCCCCCTAGGAGCATGTGCGTAATACTTTGCTTTGATAACTTCTAGATTTTTGCAAGAAGTATATGAGTTCTTTATGACTAATGTTGAGTCCATGGATTATACGCACTTTTTCCCATCCTTCCACTATTGCTAGCCTCTCTAATACCGCGCACCTTTCGCCGGTATCATACACCCACCATATACCTTCCTCAAAACAGCCACCATACCTACCTAACATGGCATTTCTATAGCCATTCCGAGATATATTGCCATGCAATTTTCCACCGTTCTGTTTATTATGACACGCTCCATCATTGTCATATTGCTAGCATGATCATGTAGTTAACATCGTATTTGTGGCAAAGCCACCGTTCATAATTCTTTCATACATGTTACTCATGTTTCATTGCATATCCAAGACATCACGGAGGCATTCATATTGAGTCATATTTTGTTCTAAGTATCGAGTTGTAATTGTTGAGTTGTAAGAGAAATAAAAGTGTGATGATCATCATTATTAGAGCATTGTACCAAGTGAGGAAAGGATGATGGAGACTATGATTCCCCCACAAGTCGGGATGAGACTCCGGACGGAAAAAAAGAGGCCATAAAAAAAGAGAAAATGCCCAAATAAAAAAAATAAAAAAAATGAGAGAAAAAGAGAGAAGGGACAATGTTACTATCCTTTTACCACACTTGTGCTTCAAAGTAGCACCATGATCTTCATGATAGAGAGACTCTCATTTTGTCACTTTCATATACTAGTGGGAATTTTTCATTATAGAACTTGGCTTGTATATTCCAATGATGGGCTTCCTCGAATGCCCTAGGTCTTCGTGAGCAAGCGAGTTGGATGCACACCCACTTAGTTTATTTTGTTGAGCTTTCATATACTTATAGCTCTAGTGCATCCGTTGCATGGCAATCCCTACTCACTCACATTGATATCTATTGATGGGCATCTCCATAGCCCGTTGATACGCCTAGTTGATGTGAGACTATCTTCCCTCTTTTGTCTTCTCCACAACCACCATTCTATTCCACATATAGTGCTATATCCATGGCTCACGCTCATGTATTGCGTGAAGATTGAAAAAGTTTTGAAAATGTTAAAGTATGAAACAATTGCTTGGCTTGTCATCGGGGTTATGCATGATTTAAATACTTTGTGTGGGGAAGATGGAGCATAGCCAGACTATATGATTTTGTAGGGATAACTTTCTTTGGCCATGTTATTTTGAGAAGACATAATTGCTTTGTTAGTATGCTTGAAGTATTATTATTTTTATGTCAATATGAACTTTTGTCTTGAATCTTTTGGATCTGAATATTCATACCATGATTTAGAAGATTTACATTGAAATTACGCCAAAGTATCACTCCGCATCAAAAATTCTTTTTGTATCATTTACCTACTCGAGGACGAGCAGGAATTAAGCTTGGGGATGCCTGATACATCTCCAACATATCTATAATTTTTGATTGCTCCATGCTACTTTATCTATTGTTTTGGACTATAATGGGCTTTATTTTCCACTTTTATATTACTTTTGGGACTAACCTATTAACCGGAGGCCCAGCCCGAAATTGTTGTTTTTTGCCTTTTTCAAGATTTCAAGAAATGTAATATCAAACGGAGTCCAAATGGAATGAAACCTCCGAACGTGATTTTCTCACCGAACGTGATCCAGAGACTTGGAACCTACGCCAAGGAACCAGAGGCGGTCACGAGGTGGGGCGCCTGTATGCGCGCCCCGCCTCGTGGGCCCCTCGAAGCTCCACCGACATACTCCTTCCTCCTATATATACCTACGTACCCCCAAACCATCAGAACAGGAGCCAAAAATCTAATTCCACCGCCGCAACTTCCTGTATCCACGAGATCCCATCTTGGGGCCTGTTCTGGACCTCTGCCGGAGGGGGCATCCACCATGGAGGGCTTCTACATCAACACCATAGCCTCTCCGATGAAGTGTGAGTAGTTTACTTCAGACCTTCGGGTCCATAGCTAGTAGCTAGATGGCTTCTTCTCTCTTTTTGGAACTCAATACAATGTTCTCCCCCTCTCTCGTGTAGATCTATTCGATGTAATCTTCTTTTTGCGGTGTGTTTGTTGAGACCGATGAATTGTGGGTTTATGATCCAGCTTATCTATGAATAATATTTGAATCTTCTCTGTATTCTTTTATGTATGATTGTGTTATCTTTGCAAGTCTCTTGAATTATCCGCTTGGTTCGCCAACTAGATTGGTAGTTCTTGCAATGGGAGAAGTGCATGGCTTTGGGTTCAATCTTATGTGTCCTTACCCAAAGGATGTAAAGGGTTGCAAGGCACGTATTGTATTGTTGTCATCGAGGATAACAAGATGGGGTATTTATCATATTGCATGAATTTATTCCTCTACATCATGTCATCTTGCTTACAGGCGTTACTGCTTTTAACTTAATACTCTAGATGCATACTGGATAGCGGTCGATGAGTGGAGTAATAGTAGTAGATGCAGAATCGTTCTGATCTACTTGTCTCGGACGTGATGCCTATATACATGATCATTCCTAGATAACCTCATAACTATGCTCAATTCTGTCAATTGCTCAACAGTAATTTGTTCACCCACCGTAGAATACTTATGCTCTTGAGAGAAGCCACTAGTGAAACCTATGGCCCCCGGGTCTATTCTCATCATATCAATCTCCATCACTTTTATACTTGCTTTGTTTTTACTTTGCTTTTACTTTTCACTTTGCATCTTTATACCAAAAATATTATCTCTATCAGATCTCACTCTCGTAAGTGATCGTGAAGGGATTGACAACCCCAATCGCGTTGGTTGCGAGTAGCTATCGTTTTGTGCAAGTACGAGGGACTTGTGTGTGGCCTCCTACTGGATTGATACCTTGGTTCTCAAATACTGAGGGAAATACTTACGCTACTGTGCTGCATCATCCTCTCCTCTTCGGGGAAAACCAACGCAAGCTCAAGACGTAGCACAAGTACATTCCATCTACTGACCTGGCGTGTTATGCCAGCTTTCAGGCAAGTCAGTTCGCATCGGAGCGCATCTCGCGTCTAGGCCATGTCCACGTCGGTGTCCCTGTGCTATGGAGTTCCACTTCATCGTTCTTGAAGGAAATATGCCCTAGAGGAAATAATAAAGTTATTATTTATTTCCTTATATCATGATAAATGTTTATTATTCATGCTAGAATTGTATTAACCGGAAACATAATACATGTGTGAATACATAGACAAACAGAGTGTGACCGGTATGCCTCTACTTGACTAGCTCTTTGATCAAAGATGGTTAAGTTTCCTAGCCATAGACATGAGTTGTCATTTGATTAACGGGATCACATCATTAGGAGAATGATGTGATTGACTTGACCCATTCCGTTAGCTTAACACTTGATCATTTAGTATGTTGCTATTGCTTTCTTCATGACTTATACATGTTCCTATGACTATGAGATTATGCAACTCCTGCTTACTGGAGGAACACTTTGTGTGCTACCAAACGTCCACAACGTAATCGGGTGATTATAAAGGTGCTCTACAGGTGTCTCAGGTACTTGTTGGGTTGGCGTATTTCGAGATTAGGATTTGTCACTCCGATTGTCGGAGAGGTATCTCTGGGCCCACTCGGTAATGCACATCACTATAAGCCTTGCAAGCATTGCAACTAATGAGTTAGTTGCAGGATGATGTATTACGGAACGAGTAAAGGGACTTGCCGGTAACGAGATTGAACTAGGTATTGAGATATCGACGATCGAATCTCGGGCAAGTAACATACCGATGACAAAGGGAACAACGTATGTTGTTATGCGGTCTGACCGATAAAGATCTTTGTAGAATATGTAGGAGCCAATACGGGAACCCTGGCGTCTAGCCCTGGAGTCCGAGAAGGACTCTTGCCTTTCGGGTGAAACCGACTTTGAAGAGGCTTTTACTCCAAGTTTCGACCCCAGGGCTCAACATATAAATAGAGGGGTAGGGCTAGCACCCAAGACAGATCAAGAAACACCAAGCCGTGTGCCGGCAACCCCGTCTCCTCTAGATTATCCTCCGTCATGGTTTTCATAGTGCTTAGGCGAAGCCCTGCGAAGATTGTTCTTCACCAACACCGTCACCACGCCGCCGTCAGCTGCCGGAACTCATCTACTACTTCGCCTCTTGCTGGATCGAGAAGGCGAGGACGCCACCGAGCCGAACGTGCGTAACTCGGAGGTGCCGTGCTTTCGGTGCTTGGATCGGTCGAATCGTGAAGACGTACGACTACATCAACCGCGTTGATATAATGCTTCCGCTTACTGTCTACAAGGGTACGTAGACAACACTCTCCCCTCTCGTTGCTATGCATCACCATGATCTTGCGTGTGCGTAGGATTTCTTTTGAAATTACTACGTTCCCCAACAATGGCATCCGAGCCAGGTTTTATGCATTGATGTTATATGCACGAGTAGAACACAAGTGAGTTGTGGGCGATATAAGTCATACTGCTTACCAGCATGTCATACTTTGGTTCGGCGGTATTGTTGGATGAAGCGGCCCGGACCGACATTACGCGCACGCTTACGCGAGACTGGTTCTACCGACGTGCTTTGCACACGGGTGGCTGGCGGGTGCCAGTTTCTCCAACTTTAGTTAACCCGAGTGTGGCTACGCCCGGTCCTTGCGAAGGATAAAACATCACCAACTTGACAGACTATCGTTGTGGCTTTGATGCGTAGGTAAGAACGGTTCTTGCTAAGCCCGTAGCAGCCACGTAAAACTTGCAACAACAAAGTAGAGGACGTCTAACTTGTTTTTGCAGGACATGTTGTGATGTGATATGGTCAAGACATGATGCTAAATTTTATTGTATGAGATGATCATGTTTTATAACCGAGTTATCGGCAACTGGCAGGAGCCATATGGTTGTCGCTTTATTGTATGCAATGCAATCGCCCTGTAATGCTTTACTATATAACTAAGCGGTAGCGATAGTCATAGAAGCATAAGATTGGTGAGACGACAACGATGCTATGATGGAGATCAAGGTGTCGCGCCGGTGACGATGGCGATCATGGAGGTGCTTCGGAGATGGAGATCACAAGCACAAGATGATGATGGCCATATCATATCACTTATATTGATTGCATGTGATGTTTATCTTTTATGCATCTTATCTTGCTTTGATTGACGGTAGCATTATAAGATGATCTCTCACTAAATTTCAAGATAAAAGTGTTCTCCTGAGTATGCACCGTTGCCAAAGTTCGTCGTGCGCGGACACCACGTGATGATCGGGTGTGATAAGCTCTACGTCCATCTACAACGGGTGCAAGCCAGTTTTGCACACGCAGAATACTCGGGTTAAACTTGACGAGCCTAGCATATGCAGATATGGCCTCGGAACACTGAGACCGAAAGGTCGAGTGTTAATCATATAGTAGATATGATCAACATAATGATGTTCACCATTGAAAGCTACTCCATTTCACGTGATGATAGGTTATGGTTTAGTTGATTTGGATCACATGATCACTTAGAGGATTAGAGGGATGTCTTTCTAAGTGGGAGTTCTTAAGTAATATGATTAATTGAACTTAAATTTTTCATGAACTTAATACCTGATAGTATCTTGCTTGTCTATGTTTGATTGTAGATAGATGGCCCGTCTTTGTTGTTCCGTTGAATTTTAATGCGTTCCTTGAGAAAGCAAAGTTGAAAGATGATGGTAGCAATTAGATGGATCGGGTCCGTAATTTGAGGATTATCCTCATTGTCTGCACGTAAGAATTACGTCCCCGAAGCACCGTTGGGTGCCAGGCCTGCTGCAGGAGCAACACCAGATGTTATGAACGTCTGGTAGAGCAAAGCTGATGACTACTCAATAGTTCAGTGTGCCATGCTTTACGGCTTAGAACCGGGACTTCAACGACGTTTTGAACGTCATGGACCATATGCGATGTTCCTGGAGTTGAAGTTAATATTTCAAGCAAATGACCGGATTGAGAGATATGAAGTCTCCAATAAGTTCTATAGCTGGAAAGATGGAGGAGAATAGTTCTGTCAGTGAGCATATACTCAAGATGTCTGGGTATAATAATCACTTGATTCAACTGGGAGTTAATCTTCCGGATGATAGCGTCATTGACAGAATTCTCCAATCACTGCCACCAAGCTACAAGAGCTTCGTGATGAACCATAACATGCAAGGGATGGACAAGACGATTCCCGAGCTCTTCGCAATGCAAAAAGCTGCAGAGGTAGAAATCAAGAAAGAACATCAAGTGCTGATGGTCAACAAGACCACTAGTTTCAAGAAAAATGGCAAAGGGAAGAAGAAGGGGAACTTCAAGAAGAACAGCAAGCAAGTTGCTGCTCAGGAGAAGAAACCCAAGTTTGGACCTAAGCCTGAAATTGAGTGCTTCTACTGCAAGCAGACTGGTCAGTGGAAGCGGAAGTGCCCCAAGTATTTGGCGGATAAGAAGGATGGCAAGGTGAACAAAGGTATATGTGATATAAAATTTATTGATGTGTACCTTACTAGAGCTCGCAGTAGCACCTGGGTAATTGATATTGGTTCTGTTGCTAATATTTGCAACTCGAAACAGGGACTACGGATTAAGCGAACACTGGCCAAGGACGAGGTGACGATGCGCGTGGGAAATGGTTCCAAAGTCGATGTGATCGCGGTCGGCACGCTACCTCTACATCTACCTTCGGGATTAGTTTTAGACCTAAATAATTGTTATTTGGTGCCAGCGTTGAGCATGAACTTTATATCTGGATCTTGTTTGATGCGAGATGGTTATTCATTTAAATCGGAGAATAATGGTTGTTCTATTTATATGAGTAATATCTTTTATGGTCATGCACCCTTGAAGAGTGGTCTATTTTTTATGAATCTCGATAGTAGTGACACACATATTCATAATGTTGAAGCCAAAAGATGCAGAGTTGATAATGATAGTGCGACTTATTTGTGGCACTGCCGTTTGGTCATATCGGTGTAAAGCAATGAAGAAACTCCATAATGGTGGACTTTTGGAACCACTTGATTATGAATCACTTGGTACTTGCGAACCGTTCCTCGTGGGCAAGATGACTAAAATGCTGTTCTCTGGTACTATGGAGAGAGCAACAGATTTGTTGGAAATCATACATACAGATGTATGTGGTCCGATGAATGTTGAGGCTCGTGGCGGATATCGTTATTTTCTCACCTTCACAGATGATTTAAGCAGTTATGGGTATATCTACTTAATGAAGCATAAGTCTGAAACATTTGAAAAGTTCAAAGAATTCCAGAGTGAAGTTGAAAATCATCATAACAAGAAAATAAAGTTTCTATGATCTGATCGTAGAGGAGAATATTTGATTTATGAGTTTAGTCTACATTTGAAACAATGCAGAATAGTTTCGCAACTCACGCCACCCGGAACACCACAGTCTAATGGTGTGTCCGAACATCGTAATCGTACTTTACTAGATATGGTGCGATCTATGATGTCTCTTACTGATTTACCGCTATTGTTTTGGCGTTATGCTTTAGAGACGGCTGCATTCACGTTAAATAGGGCACCATCGAAATCCGTTGAGACGACGCCTTATGAACTGTGGTTTGGCAAGAAACCAAAGTTGTCGCTTTACGAAAGTTTGGGGCTGCGATGCTTATGTGAAAAAGCTTCAACCTGATAAGCTCGAACCCAAATCGGAGAAATGTGTCTTCATAGGATACCCAAAGGAGATTGTTGGGTACACCTTCTATCACAGATCCGAAGGCAAGACATTCGTTGCTAAGAATGGATCCTTTCTAGAGAAGGAGTTTCTCTCGAAAGAAGTGAGTGGGAGGAAAGTAGAACTTGATGAGGTAAATGTACCTGCTCCCTTATTGGAAAGTAGTTCATCACAGAAACCGGTTTCTGTGACACCTACACCAATTAGTGAGGAAGTTAATGATGATGATCATGGAATTTCAGATCAAGTTGTTATTGAACCTCGTAGATCAACCAGAGTAAGATCCACACCAGAGTGGTACGGTAATCCTGTTCTGGAAGTTATGTTACTAGACCATGACAAACCTACGAACTATGAAGAAGCAATGGTGAGCCCAGATTCCGCGAAATGGCTTGAGGCCATGAAATCTGAGATGGGATCCATGTATGAGAACAAAGTGTGGACTTTGGTTGACTTGCACGATGATCGGCAAGCAATTGAGAATACATGGATCTTCAAGAAGAAGACTGACGCTGATGGTAATATTACTGTCTACAAAGCTCAACTTGTTGCGAAAGGTTTTCGACAAGTTCAAGGGATTGACTACGATGAGACCTTCTCACCCGTAGCGATGCTTAAGTCTGTCCGAATCATGTTAGCGACTGCCGCATTTTATGATTATGAAATTTGGCAGATGGATGTCAAAACTGCATTCCTGAATGGATTTCTGGAAGAAGAGTTGTATATGATGCAACCGAAAGGTTTTGTCGATCCAAAGGGAGCTAACAAAGTGTGCAAGCTCCAGTGATCCATTTATGGACTGGTGCAAGCCTCTCGGAGTTGGAATAAACACTTTGATAGTGTGATCAAAGCATTTGGTTTTGTACAGACTTTTGGAGAAGCCTGTATTTACAAGAAAGTGAGTGGGAGCTCTGTAGCATTTCTGATATTATATGTGGATGACATATTACTGATTGGAAATGATATAGAATTTCTGGACAGCATAAAGGGATACTTGAATAAGAGTTTTTCAATGAAAGACCTCGGTGAAGCTGCTTACATATTGGGCATTAAGATCTATAGAGATAGATCAAAATGCTTAATTGGACTTTCAAAAAGCACATACCTTGACAAAGTTTTGAAGAAGTTCAAAATGGATCAAGCAAAGAAAGGGGTCTTGCCTGTGTTACAAGGTGTGAAGTTGAGTAAGACTCAATGCCCGACCACTGCAGAAGATAGAGAGAAAATGAAAGATGTTCCCTATGCTTCAGCCATAGGCTCTATCATGTATGCAATGATGTGTACCAGACCTGATGTGTGCCTTGCTATAAGTCTAGCAGGGAGGTGCCAAAGTAATCTAGGAGTGGATCATCGGACAATGTCAAGAACATCCTGAAGTACCTGAAAAGGACTAAGGATGTGTTTCTCGTTTATGGAGGTGACAAAGAGCTCATCGTAAATGGTTACGTTGATGCAAGCTTTGACACTGATCCGGACAATTCTAAATCACAAACCGGATACGTGTTTACATTGAACGGTGGAGCTGTTAGTTGATGCAGTTCTAAACAAAGCGTCGTGGCGGGATCTACGTGTGAAGTGGAGTACATAGCTGCTTCGGAAGCAGCAAATGAAGGAGTCTGGATGAAGGAGTTCACATCCGATCTAGGTGTCATACCTAGTGCATCGGGTCCAATGAAAATCTTTTGTGACAATATCGAGCAATTGCCTTAGCGAAGGAATCCAGATTTCACAAGAGAACCAAGCACATCAAGAGACGCTTCAATTCCATCCGGGATCTAGTCCAGGTGGGAGACATAGAAATTTGCAAGATACATACAGATCTAAATGTTGCAGACCCGTTGACTAAGCCTCTTCCAAGAGCAAAACATGATCAGCACCAAGGCTCCATGGGTGTTAAAATCATTACTATATAATCTAGATTATTGACTCTAGTGCAAGTGGGAGACTGAAGGAAATATGCCCTGGAGGCAATAATAAAGTTATTATTTATTTCCTTATATCATGATAAATGTTTATTATTCATGCTAGAATTGTATTAACCGGAAACATAATAGATGTGTGAATACATAGACAAACAGAGTGTCACTAGTATGCCTCTACTTGACTAGCTCGTTCATCAAAGATGGTTAAGTTTCCTAGCCATGGACATGAGTTGTCATTTGATTAACGGGATCACATCATTAGGAGAATGATGTGATTGACTTTACCCATTCCGTTAGCTTAGCACTTGATCGTTTAGTATGTTGCTATTGCTTTCTTCATGACTTATACATGTTCCTATGACTATGAGATTATGCAAGTCCGGTTAACGGAGGAACACTTTGTGTGCTACCAAACGTCACAACGTAACTGGGTGATTATAAAGGTACTCTACAGGTGTCTCCGAAGGTACTTGTTGGGTTGGCGTATTTCGAGATTAGGATTTGTCACTCCGATTGTAGGAGAGGTATCTCCGGCCCACTCGGTAATGCACATCACTATAAGCCTTGCAAGCATTGCTACTAATGAGTTAGTTGCGGGATGATGTATTACGGAATGAGTAAAGAGACTTGCTGGTAACGAGATTGAACTAGGTATTGAGATACTGACGATCGAATCTCGGGCAAGTAACACACCGATGACAAAGGGAACAACGTATGTTGTTATGCGGTCTGACCGATAAAGATCTTTGTAGAATATGTAGGAGCCAATATGGGCATCCAGGTCCCGCTATTGGTTATTGACAAGAGAGGTGTCTCGATCATGTCTACATAGTTCTCGAACCCGTAGGGTCCGCACACTTAACGTTCGTTGACGATATAGTACTATGAGTTATGTATGTTGGTGATCGAATGTTGTTCGGAGTTTTGGATGAGATCACAGATATGACGAGGAACTCTGGAATGGTCCGGAAGTAAAGATTGATATGTGGATAGTAGTGTTTGATCTCCGGAAGGGTTCCGGAATTCACCGGAAGGGGTTCCGGATGTTTCCCGAAGTGTTTGGGCACGAGAACACTTTATCTGGGCCAAAGGGGAAAGCCCACGAGGCTTTTGGAAAGTGCAAAAGGAAGTTCTGCGGAGATCAGAGGCTAGACGCCAGGAACCCTGGCGTCTGGGGGGTAGACGCCGGGAAACCTGGCGTCTAGCCCTTGAGTCCGAGAAGGACTCTTGCCTTCGGGCAAAACCGACTTTGAGGAGGCTTTTACTCCAAGTTTCGACCCCAGGGCTCAACATATAAATAGAGGGTAGGGCTAGCACCCAAGACAGATCAAGAAACACCAAGCCGTGCAGCCGCAACCCCGTCTCCTCTAGTTTATCCTCCGTCATGGTTTTCGTAGTGCTTAGGCGAAGCCCTGCGAAGATTGTTCTTCACCAACACCGTCACCACGCCTTCGTGCTACCGGAACTCATCTACTACTTCGCCCCTCTTGCTGGATCGAGAAGGCGAGGACGTCACCGAGTCGAACGTGTGCAGAACTCGGAGGTGTCGTGCTTTCGGTGCTTGGATCGGTCGGATCGTGAAGACGTATGACTACATCAACCGCGTTGATATAACGCTTCCGCTTACGGTCTACGAGGGTACGTAGACAACACTCTCCCCTCTCGTTGCTATGCAACACCATGATCTTGCGTGTGCGTAGGATTTTTTTTGAAATTATATGTTCCCCAACAGTTCTTCCGCTACCATGTAGTTCGTGTGATCGAGGCCCCCGTCATGTTCATTAAATAATGTACATACTGTCTAGCAGCACCGTGCGTGCCGCTTGGCCTGGTATCTCGATGTAATATCAGACTTATGTAATCCGCTAGCATCAATAAAGCGGTTGTTTCTGTACCATGTTGTTGTGTATTGCCAGAAGACTTGATCTCTGGGCTGGAAATGCAAGGTAAACCGGTTGCTCTAAGCCGGGGTGCCACGACGCTTGGTATCAAAGCCGTGCTGATTGTAGGACACGCTAGACGTTAGTGCGTTAGTGAAACGGTAGATAGCTTCGTTTGAGTGCCAGTAGTCCTAGAAAATGGTTTTTGCATCGCATGCATGTTTATTTGTTGTTATTACTAACCGTATGGTTTGTGAGTGTAGATTGCTCCAGTACAGATCTTGTACCATCCTGAGCCAGCTCCGTACACATGGCCGCACCTGCTTAAGAACGTGTGGCGATGACTCTACCCAAAGGGTGCTGATCCAGAGTATCGGGTGTATCGCGAGCATCTGGCTGGTGCATTGTATGAGTATTATGCTGAGGTCACTCTACACCACAGTTCCCCTTCCGGCGCTTACACTCGTTCGACTAAGGGTGGTCTTGCTTCTATGCCATCTCAGGTGGTTCAGTTTGCTGCTATCGAGGCTCTTGTAGACTTGCGCTACAACGAGGTTCGCATGCACACCCACCCGGGTTTCTTCTACTACCCATCTCTGCACGAGAATGGGCGTATCCTCTTTCCTTTGATTAATCCGGCGTGTGATCGTCCCACTAGTCACCTTTCTCGTTACATCACCGCCAGTTATCTCCTTAACTACGAGTTAGCTCGGTAGCTTTCACGCGCCCGGACAGCTCTCGCGGCTGCTCGTATGAGGAACCCTCTTCCCGCTGTCATCTATACTTCTTCAGTTCCTCCAGTCCCCGTTCCACCAGTGACGTCTCAGGGTGCCGTTAACCCTCTGATGGTGACCCCTCGCAGTGCTCCTGCTGCGTGGGCTTCCCTGGTCGCTACTCCTGTCGCTCCTATGCTTAGGTCCCATCCCGTGCCTGCCCCTGAGGGAGAGCCCTCGAGGCAGCGCCGTCGCGTCTCTCTTAACCCGGAGGTCTCTACTATCAGTTTAGGATCCGGTGCAGCTCAGAGAGGAGCCTGCAAGGCAGTCCCGAAAGCGATGAGACCATTAGAGTATCGCTTTCATAGGGAGTATTATGTATGGGTGTAATCGCACGTGTCATGATGCTTAGTTTCATGTATGAGGGTAGTAGACCCGTTGTGATGTTTACTTTCATGTTGAGACTATGTATAATTATGTTGGAACCTTTTATTCGCTTTGGTTTTCATTCGTTGTTTTTTTCCGGGATTTGTCGCTGGCTTTCCTCCCATTTTGGAATTTTCTCATCATGGTTGCTATTATTGGAAAAAACAATTAATAGGATGATGCGTGGAGGCAGCAGCAGTCAAGCTGGTGAGGATGTCCCTGTCCATCGCTCTGCAAGGTAGGCAGGACATTCCCCTGAGCCATACCAGCCACCTCCGTCTCCACCGCCACATCCGCCTTCCACTGAGCAAATCCTGCGCATGTTTGAAGAAAGAAGGAGCAACGATCTGCTGGAAATACTGAAAAGTGTGCAAGTTATGGTTGGACAGAATGGAAACCAGAATAGCCATCACTCCAAGGTGTCAGATCTTCAGTGAACCAAGCCTCCCAGTTTCAGCCAAGCTATTGATCCATTGGACGCCGACGACTGGCTAAGGACTATCGAGAGGAAACTGGAGATTGCTCGCACCGAAGAAGGAGACAAGTTTCCCTTCGCAATGCATTATCTCAAAGGAGCTGCTGCAATATGGTGGGACAATGCTAAGGCAATATGGCCCGCGAACGAGGAAATTACTTGGACAAAATTCAAGGACCATTTCCGCAAGTATCATATTCCCACCGGGATTATGAAAATCAAGCAGCGTGAATTCCTCGCTGATACGTCTCCGTCGTATCTACTTTTCCAAACACTTTTGCCCTTATTTTGGACTCTAACTTGTATGATTTGAATGGAACTAACCCGGACTGACGCTGTTTTCAGCAGAATTGCCATGATGTTGTTTTATGCATAAAACAAAAGTTCTCGGAATGACCTGAAACTCCACGGGATGTCTTATAAAAAATAATAAAAAATCCTCGCCAAAGATGAAGACCAGGGGGCCCACACCCTGTACACGAGGGTGGGGGGCGCCCCCCTAGGGCGCGCCTCGTGGGCCCTCGAGACCCTCCGAGGCCAACTCCAACTCCATATATTGGCTTTCGGGAGAAAAAATCGAGAAAGTTTCATCGCGTTTTACGACACGGAGCCGCCGCCAAGCCCTAATCTCTCTCGGGAGGGCTGATCTGGAGTCCGTTCGGGGCTCCGGAGAGGGGGATTCATCATCATCAACCATCCTCCATCGCCAATTTCATGATGCTCAGCGCCGTGCGTGAGTAATTCCATCGTAGGCTTGCCGGACGGTGATGGGTTGGATGAGATTTATCATGTAATCGAGTTAGTTTTGTTAGGGTTTGATCCCTAGTATCCACTATGTTCTGAGATTGATGTTGCTATGACTTTGCTATGCTTAATGCTTGTCGCTAGGGCCCGAGTGCCATGATTTCAGATCTGAACCTGTTATGTTTTCATGAATATATGTGTGTTATTGATCCTATCTTGCAAGTCTATAGTCACCTACTATGTGTTATGATCCGGCAACCCCGAAGTGACAATAATCGGGACCACTCCCAGTGATGACCATAGTTTGAGGAGCTCATGTATTCACTATGTGCTAATTCTTTGTTCCGGTTCTCTATTAAAAGGACGCCTTAATATCCCTTAGTTTCCAATAGGACCCCGCTGCCACCGGAGGGTAGGACAAAAGATGTCATGCAAGTTCTTTTCCATAAGCACGTATGACTATTTACGGAATACATGCCTACATTACATTGATGAACTAGAGCTAGTTACGTGTCACCCTATGTTATGACTGTTACATGACGAACCGCATCCGGCATAATTATCCATCACTGATCCGGTGCCTACGAGCTTTCCATATACTGGTTCTCACTTATTTACTTTTCCGCTGCTATTGTTACAATCACGACAAAAATACCAAAAACATTACTTTTGATGTCTTTACTTTTGTTACCGTTACCGCCACTATCATATTACTTTGCTACTAAACACTTTGCTGCAGATACTAAGTTTCCAGGTGTGGTTGAATTGACAACTCATCTGCTAATACTTGAGAATATTCTTTGGCTCCCCTTGTGTCGAATCAATAAATTTGGGTTGAATACTCTACCCTCAAAAATTGTTGCGATCCCCTATACTTGTGGGTTATCACTCGCCCTCACTCGGGGCAGCATGACAGTCAACGAGTATCTGAATAAATTCAACCATTTGGCCCGCTATTCTCTCCACGATGTGGCCACAGAAGAACGGAAGATCGACATGTTTCTTGGAGGACTGAATCAGCATCTCAGGTGCACTCTCAGCATGTTTGATTTTCCCGACTTCCTGATTCTGGTGAACAAGGCCCTCATCACAGAAAGGGAACACAAGCTCCTCCACGACAACAAGCCATCTGTTAACGACCACAAGCGCAAATTCGAGCCGAAGAAGGATATGCAACCAGTGCAAAAGGCTCGTATTTGGCAACAGACTCGGGTGGAGTACAAACCCAACTGGCAGCAGAATGTCAACAAGACTACCACTCAAGTCAAGAATGTCATGACCAGCCCGGTGCGCGAAGATTTTCAGCGCAACAATTCATGCTTCAGCTGTGGTCAAACAGGACACTACGCCAGGCAGTGTCCCAAGAACAACAAACAAGCAGCTCCATTCCATCCGCAAGTCAACTACATGGAGCCGTATTCTGCCCCAGATATGATCCAGGGGAAAATTCATCATATCTCCGCAGACGAAGCCCAAGAGGACCGAGAATTCGTCATTGGTATGTTTCTTGTTAATGACATACCCGCCGTAATTTTATTTGACTCTGCGGCTTCCCAATCTTTTATTTCGTGGAGTTTTGCTTCCCAAAACAATTTTCCTTGTTCAATTTTGGGAAAGCACATGCTGGTACAATCCCCGGGATCCCTACTCAGAAGCAATATTGCCTGCCGTAATTTCGAAATTGACATTAAGGGCGTCAAGTTTCCAACATATTTGATAATCATCGACTCCAACAAATTGGATGTTATTCTGGGCATGAATTGGTTAACCCAATACCAAGTATGCATCAGCTGTGCGACCGGAAAAGTTACCCTGAAAAACATGGAAGGTCCCAAAAAAAAGGAGAAAGGCCAAATAAAAAAAGAAGGCCCAAAAAAAGAAATAAGAAGGGACAATGCTACTATCCTTTTTTTCACACTTGTGCTTCAAAGTAGCACCATAATCTTCATGATAGAGAGTCTCTTGTTTTGTCACTTTCATATACTAGTGGGAATTTTTCATTATAGAACTTGGCTTGTATATTACAAAAAATGGCCTCCTCAAGTGCCCTAGGTCTTCGTGAGCAAGCAAGTTGGATGCACACCCACTTAGTTTCTTTTGTTGAGCTTTCATACATTTATAGCTCTAGTGCATCTGTTGCATGACAATCCCTACTCCTTGCATTAACATCAATCGATGGGCATCTCCATAGCTCATTGATTAGCCTCGTTGATGTGAGACTTTCTCCTTTTTTGTCTTCTCCACATAACCCCATCATCATATTCTATTCCACCCATAGTGCTATATCCACGGCTCACGCTCATGTATTGCGTGAAGGTTTATAAAGTTTGAGATTACTAAAGTATGAAACAATTGCTTGGCTTGTCATCGGGTTGTGCATGATGAGAGCATTCTTGTGTGACGAAAATGGAGCATGACTAAACTATATGATTTTGTAGGGATGAACTTTCTTTGGCCATGTTATTTTGAGAGGACATAATTGCTTAGTTAGTATGCTTGAAGTATTATCATTTTTATGTCAATATGAATTTTTATCTTGAGTCTTTCGGATCTGAATATTCCTACCACAATTAAGAAGAATTACATTGAAATTATGCATAGTAGCACTCCGCATCAAAAATTCTGTTTTTATCATTTACCTACTCGAGGATGAGCAGGAATTAAGCTTGGGGATGCTTGATACGTCTCCAACGTATCTATAATTTTTTATTGCTCCATGCTATATTATCTACTGTTTTGGACATTATTGGGCTTTATTATCCACTTTTATATTATTTTTGTGACTAACCTATTAACCGGAGGCCCAGCCTGCATTGATGTTTTTGCCTATTTCAGAGTTTCAGAAAAAAGAATATCAAACGGAGTCCAAACGGAATGAAACCTTCGGGAGCGTGATTTTTGGAACGAACATGATCCAGAGACTTGGACCTCACGTAAGAGAAGCTTCCTGGGGCCACGAGGTAGGGGCGTGCACCCCTGTATGCGCCCTCCACCCTCATGGGCCCCATGTTGCTCCACCGACGTACTTCTTCCTCCAATATATACCTATGTACCCCCAAACGATCAGATATGGAGCCAAAAACCTAATTCCACCGCCGCAACCTTCTGTACCCACGAGATCCCATCTTGGGGCCTATTCCAGAGCTCCGCTGGAGGGGGCATCCATCACGGAGGGCTTCCATATAAACACCATAGCCTCTCCGATGAAGTGTGAGTAGTTTACCTCAGACCTTCAGGTCCATAGTTAGTAGCTAGATGGCTTCTTCTCTCTTTTTGGATCTCAATACAATGTTCTCCCCCTCTCTCGTGGAGATCTATTCGATGTAATCTTACATTTTGCGGTGTGTTTGTTGAGACCGATGAATTGTGGGTTTATGGTCAAGTTTATCTATGAACAATATTTGAATCTTCTCTGAATTCTTTTATGTATGATTGGTTATCTTTGCAAGTCCCTTCGAATTATCAGTTTGGTTTGGCCTACTAGATTGATCTTTCTTGCAATGGGAGAAGTGCTTAGCATTTGGTTCAATCTTGCGGTGTCCTTTTCCCGTGACAATAGGGGCAGCAAGGCAAGTATTGTATTGTTACCATCGAGGATAACAAGATGGGGTTTTTATCATATTGCATGAATTTATCCCTCTACATCATGTCATCTTGCTTAAGGCGTTACTCTGTTTTCATGAACTTAATACTCTAGATGCATGCTGGATAGTGGTCGATGAGTGGACTAATAGTAGTAGATGCAGTGAGTCGGTCTACTTGTCTCGCACGTGATGCCTATATACATGATCATACCTAGATATTCTCATAACTGTGCACAATTCTGTCAATCGCTCAATAGTAATTCGTTCACCCAACGTAAAACACTTATGCTCTTGAGAGAAGCCACTAGTGAAACCTATGGCCCCCGGGTCTATCTTCATCATATTAATCTTCCAACACTTTGTTAGTTCCTTTGCTTTTTATTTTACTTTGCATCTTTATCATAAAAATATCAAAAATATTATTCCATCATATCTATCAGATCTCACTCTCGTAAGTGACTGTGAAGGGATTGACAACCCCTTATCGCGTTGGTTGCAAGGATTTATTTGTTTAGTGTAGGTACGAGGGACTCGCGCGTAGCCTCCTACTGGATTGATACCTTGGTTCTCAAAAACTGAGGGAAATACTTACGCTACTTTGCTGCATCACCCTTTCCTCTTGAAGGGAAAACCAACACAGTGCTCAAGAGGTAGCAAGAAGGATTTCTGGCGCCGTTGCCGGGGAGGTCTACGCAAAAGTCAACATACCAAGTACCCATCACAATCCCTTATATCCCGCATTACATTATTTGCCATTTGCCTCTCGTTTTCCTCTCCCCCACTTCACCCTTGCCATTTTATTCGCCTTCTTCTCGTATGCCTTTCTGTTTGTCTTTCCACGTGCCTTCTATTTGCTTGCATCTTTGCTTGCTAAAAATCTATTGATATGGATCCACTTAAAGTGTTCTACTTGGATCATCTTCGATCCTTATGCGCTCGTGCTGAAACCCTGATACGTCTCCAACGTATCTATAATTTTTTATTGCTCCATGCTATATTATCTACTTTTTCGGGCAATATTGGGCTTTATTATCCACTTTTATATTATTTTTGGGACTAATCTATTAACCGGAGGCCCAACCCATAATTGATGTTTTTTGCCTATTTCAGTGTTTCGAAGAAAAGGAATATCAAACGGAGTCCAAAAGACCTAAAACTCCACCGAACCTATTTATGGACCAGAAGAAGCCCATTGAGTACCGGAAGCTCACCAGGGGAGTCCCGGGATGCACACGAGGGTGGGGGGCGCGCCCACCCCCTTGGGGCGCGCCCCCCTACCTCGTGGCCAGCCCGGAAGTCCACCGACGTCCTCCCTGCACCCATATATACTCTCGTACCCTAAAACTCCCAGAACGGAGATTAGATCGAGTTCCGCCACGCAAGCCTCTCAGAGCCACGAAAAATCAATCGGGGCCCTCTCCCAAGACCACGGAGGGGGCCATCATCACCGGTGGCCATAGAGGAGTATCCCGGAGGGGTCCTCATCATCATGAAGGCCAAGGAACAGAGGGTGGAGGCCATGGAGGAGGAAGCACAAGGGGGAGAACCTCTCCTCCTCTCTTCCGGTGGCGCCGGAGTGCCATCGGGAGGGGAATCATCGCCATGGTGATCGTCTTCATCAACATCACCATCCTCATCTCTTTTACGTGGTCCACTCTCCCACAAACCGTTGTAATCCCCTACTTGAACATGGTGCTTTCTGCCACATATTATGATCCAATGATGTGTTGCCATCCTATGATGTTTTGAGTAGATATCTTTTGTCTTTGGGTTGATTGATGATCTAGATTGGTATGAGTTGTATGTTTTACTTTGGTGCTGTCCTATGGTGCCCTCCGTGTCGCTGCATAGCGTGAGGGATTTCCGTTGTAGGGTGTTGCAATACGTTCATGATTCGCTTATAGTGGGTTGGTGAGTGACTGAAACACAAACCCGAGTAAGAGGGATTGTTGTGTATGGGAATAAAGAGGACTTGATGCTTTAATTCTATGGTTGGGTTTTACCTAAATGATCTTTAGTAGTTGTGGATGCTTGCTAGAGTTCCAATCATAAGTGCATATGATCCAAGTAGAGAAAGTATGTTAGCTTATGCCTCTCCCTCATATGAAACTGCAATAGTGATCATCGGTCTTGTTAACAATTGCCTAGGACAATTCCTTTACCGATCCACCATTATTCCACACTCGCTATTTATAATATTTAGTAATATATTCTAACTTTATGATAACAGCACCTACTTTTATGTTTTAGCTCTCCGATACCATGCAAAGTTATCCTCTTCATACCCACAACATAGTTTTATTTCTAGTTGCTAGTTGGAAGCAAACGTTCGTGTAATGAGAGTCGTATCAGTGGCAGATAGGGCTTGAGAGAATATTGATCTTACCTTTAGCTCCTTTTGGGTTGACACTCCATACTTATCACTTCCACCTTTGGAAAGTGCTACGATGATTCCTTGCACTTGGGGATTATCAAGCTCTTTTCCGGCGCTGTCGGGAGCAATAGCGTGGGGTAGATATTCTCGTGTGTGCTTGTTTGCTTCCTTCACTAAGTAGATTTTGTTTTTCCTTTTGTTTCTATTTAGTTATGGGTGAAACATACAAAAAAAATTAAAAAATGAAAATACAAAAAATTATTACTTACCTCTCATGCCTAAAAAGTTTTTCAAAAAGAGAAGTGATTGGAAGGTTTTGCATTGAAGAAGTGAGGGTCGACCTTGAGCACTTGTACTCATGCTCACGGAAACAATGTAGAATTTTTCATGGAAGTTTATCTGTAAATAATTATGCCCTTGTATATATTCATTGTATTATAAAAATAATGTGCCAAGCCTTGGTTTTAGGATGATTAGATTTCTTGTTTACTATGTGCAGAATAAAAACAGAAACTTTGGCTGTAGTGCATGAATTTAAATTTTTAACTGGAAAGTCAGATGGTTCTGATTCTTTTTGAACATTACTTCTGTACAAATTTTGCAAATTTTCAAATTTAGTTTATAATTTTAGGTGTTACAGAAGTTTGCCAAACTTCCAGTTTATTACAGAATGTTCTGTTTTTAACAGATTCTGTTTTGCATGTGTTGATTGCTTATTTCGATGAATCTATGGCTAGTATTGTTGGGTATGAACCATAGAGAACTTGGAATACAGTAGCTTTAACACCCATACAAATAAAGAATGATTTCATTACATTACCTAAAGGTAGTGATTTGCTTTATTACACTAACGGATCTCACAAGTTTTTGTTAAAGCTTTGTGTGGATGAAGTGTCCGAATGTCGAGGAGCTATCAATATGAGAAGAATAAAGAGAGGCAAGAGTTCAAGCTTGGGGATTCCCAAGGCACCCCAAGTAAATGTTCCAAGGATACTCAAGCATCTAAGCTTGGGGATGCCCCGGTTGGCACCCCATCTTTCTTCTTCAACAATTATCGGTATACCTCGGGTTTTGTTTTGTTCACATGATTTGTGTCCTTTGTGTTTTTATTTTTCTTCTAGGACCATGCTAGAATGATATATCCCTTCATTGATTTATAGAATACTTCATGTGCTTCACTTAAATCTTTTAAGTATGATCTTATAGAATTACTCTTTGTGCTTCACTTAAATCTTTTGAGTATGGTTCTATAGAATGCTTCATGTGCTTCACTTATACATTTTGAGCTTGGATATTGGTCAGTTGTAGAATGCTCCATGAACTTCACTTATACCTTTTGGAGTATGAATAATACTATCATTTAAAGTGGGTTTGGAAGAGTGTCAACTTTAGGAATTAGTGATCCCACTATTTTGGAGGATGTTGAATCTTAGTGTGATATTTATGAAAGTGGATTCGAAGAGTGTCAACTTTAGCTAGTAATGATTCCACTATTTGGAAGAGGTTCCAGTTGAGTATGAGAACAAAGTTGCTATCCATGATACTACTGAAAATTATTATGAGGGAGGAATACATGCTTGTAGGAGTTGCAATAATATTAAGTTTCCTCTCTATGTGCTTAAAGTTTTGAAGTTATACTTGTTTTGCCTTCCTATGCTAGTTGATTCTTGTTCCCATAAGTTGTGTGCTCACAAAATCCCTAGGCGTAGGAAGTGTGTTAGATTTAAATATGCTAGTCATATTCTTCAAGATGCTCTCTTTGTGTTTCAATTCCTATCTTTAAAGTGAGCATCATTGAAATCATCATGCCTAGCTAAAAGGCATTAAAGAAAAGCGCTTGTTGGGAGACAACCCAATATTTACCCTTACTGCTTTTGTGTGTTTACATGATTAAACTTCTGTAGTAATCATGCTTTATATCTTTTGTTTCAATAAAGTTCTAAGTAAGACCTTTGGGAAGACTCGGGTGAAAGTTAATGTGATCTTGCTGTAAAAAACAGAAACTTTGCGCTCACGAGAATAGATGTCATTTTTTTTACAGAAGAGTGATTTTGAGTTGATTCTTTTTGCAGAAGATTAATAGACAAATTCCTCACGTCCACCAATTTATTTAATAATTTTTGGAGTAGCAGAAATATGGTTATAGTTCAGATCATTACAAACTGTTCTGTTTCTGACAGATTCTGTTTTCATTGCATAGTCTGCTTGTTTTCTAGTTTCTATGGCTTATATTTCTCAATATAATTTGTAGAAATGATATGTTGCAGTATGCATTGTGTGAAAACAATTATGAACCTTGTCTTTGTCAGTACCAAAGTGAATGGTTTGCTCTTTATCATACTAACCTATCTCACGAAGTTTGGCTAAGTTTTGTGTGATTGAAGTTTTCAAGTTTTGGGTGAGATATCGATATGAGGAGAATAAGGAGTGGAAAGACCATAAGCTTGGGGATTCCCAAGGCACCCCAAGGTAATATTCCAAGAAGACTCAGGCGCCTAAGCTTGGGGATGCCCCAGAAGGCATCCCCTCTTTCGTCTTCAAAACTATCGGTACACCTTACTCGGAGCTATATTTTTATTCATCACATGATATGTGTTTTACTTGGAGCGTCATTTTCTTTTGTTAGTATTAGCTAGATGCTATTTATAATAGTGTTTTGCATCTTTATTTTCAATAAAAATGTCAAGGATAGCCTTTACCATGCTTATTTTGCTAGTATACATGTGGCTGTTTGAAAACAGAAAGTTTACCGCTGTTGCAAAAATTCCCTAGAAAAGTCAGAGCATGATAATGTTGAAACTTTTTGCATAATGAGCTCTGATAAATATAATACAGTGGGAATTTTCTCTCATAATTTTTGGAGTTAGGGAATTATGATGAATCTTGCATTCTTTACAGACTATACTGTTTTGGCAGATTGCTGTTATAGTTGCATTGTTTGCATATGTTTGCTTGTTTAATGATTCTATTTTAGGATGGGAATATTAAATATGCAGAGGCATTTAATATTCAATGTTGAATAATAATGTTAGTGATTTGTTACAGTAGAAAATAATAAGGTTTTGCATTGGTTTATACTAACCTATCTCACGAGTTCTTGTTGAGTTTGTTGTGAATGAAGCTTTTGATAAAAAGAGAAACCATGATATGAAAGGAATTAATGAGACATAAAAGCTCAAGCTTGGGGATGCCCAAGGCACCCCAAGATAATATTTCAAGAAGTCTCAAGCATCTAAGCTTGGGGATGCCCCGGTAGGCATCCCACCTTTCTTCTTCAACAATCATCGGTTAGTATCGGTTAAGCCTAAGTTTTTGCTTCTTCACATGAGTTGTGCTATCCTTGAAATGTCATTTTATTTTGTTTTACTTTCTGTTTGAATAAAATCATTGGATCTGAATTATTGAATTGAAAAAAAAGGACCCTCCCATGGCTAGTTAATTATTTGACTACTCAGTGTCTTTCACTCATATCTTTTAGAGTAGTTTGTCATTTACTCATGTGCTTCATATATATCCTATGAGTAAATGGGGGAATGAATTGAATGTCATAAATCTGAACTTTTACATTTTTTATTTTCTTATAACATGGTTAGTGATGACTTCACACATAGAAAGTATGAGGCATAACAGTTGTTGAGAATTGGCAAACGTAGTTTTGGTCATCGTTGCAATTAATAGGAAGTAATAAGGAAAGAGAGGTTCACATACAAATATATTATCTTGGACATCTTTTATGATTGTGAAGCACTCATTAAGTATGACATGCTAAAAGAGTTGACGTTGGACAAGGAAGACAACGTAATGGTTTATGTTTTCCGACATCTCGGTTAAAGTATATTGTCATTGACCTTCCAAACATGTTGAGCTTGCCTTTCTCCCTCATGCTAGCTAAATCCCTTGCACCAAGTAGAGATACTACTTGTGCTTCCAACACCGTAAACCCAGTTTTGCCATGAGAGTCCACCATACCTACCTCTGGATTGAGTAAGATCCTTCAAGTAAGTTGTCATCGGTGCAAGCAATAAAAATTGCTCTTTAAATATGCATGAATTATTAGTGCAGAGAAAATAAGCTTTGTACGAACTTGTTGTGGAAGTAATAAAAGCGACGAACTGCATAATAAAGGTCCACATACAAGGGGCAATATAAAGTGACGTTCTTTTGCATTAAGATTTTGTGCATCAACCCTAAACGTGCATGACAACCTCTGCTTCCCTCTGCGAAGGGCCTATCTTTTACTTTATGTTTTTACTTTATGCTTGAGTCAAGGTGATCCTCACCATTCCCTTTTTCATTTTATCCCTTGGCAAGCTCCTTGTGTTTGAAAGATCATGATATATATATCCAATTGGATGTAAGTTAGCATGGGCTATTATTGTTGACATCACCTAAAGGTGAATACGTTGGGAGGCAACACAATAAGCCCCTATCTTTCTCAAAGGTCGTTGAAACTCCATAACCACAAGTATTGCGTGAGTGTTAGCAATTGTAGAAGACTATATGATAGTTGAGTATGTGGACTTGCTGAAAAGCTCTATTCTTGACTCTTTCTGATGTTATGATAAATTGCAATTGCTTCAATGACTAAATTATAGTTTGTTAGTTCTCAATGAAGTTTCTGAACCATGCTTGACATTGTGAATAGATTGTTACTTGATCATGAAAAGTTTTATGAGATAAGCTGCTATTATGACACATATTGATGCTAGAGAAAGTGATTGGAATTATCATTGATCAAGCTTAAGCACTTACTAGCATTCCGCATCAAAAATTATCTTTTTATCATTTACCTACTCGAGGACGGCAGAATTAAGCTTGGGGATGCCCGATACGTCTCCAACGTATCTATAATTTTGATTGCTCCATGCTATATTATCTACTGCTTGGGCAATATTGGGCTTTATTATCCACTTTTATATTATTTTTGGGACTAACCTATTAACCGGAGGCCCAGCCCAATTGTTGTTTTTGCCTATTTCAAAGGTTGCGAAGAAAAGGAATATCAAACTGAGTCCAAAAGACACGAAACTCCATGGAACCTATTTTTGGACCGAAGAAGCCCATTGAGTCTTGGAAGCTCACTGAGTCCCGGGCTGCCAACAAGGGTGGGGGGCGCGCCCCCCTACCTCGTGGCCAGCCCGGAAGTCCACCGACGTCCTCCCTGCACCCATATATACTCTCGTACCCTAAAACTTCCAGAACGGAGATTAGATCAGAAGTTCCGCCGCCGCAAGCCTCTGTAGCCATGAAAAACCAATCGGGGCCCTCTCCGGCACCCTGTCGGAGGGGTCTTCATCATCATGAAGGCCAAGGACCAGAGGGTGGAGGCCATGGAGGAGGAATCACAAGGGGGAGAACCTCTCCTCCTCTCTTCCGGTGGCGCCGGAGTGCCATCGGGAGGGGAATCATCGCCATGGTGATCGTCTTCATCAACATCACCATCATCATCACCATCCTCATCTCTTTTAGGCGGTCCACTCTCCCGCAAACCGCTGTAATCCCCTACTTTAACATGGTGATTTATGCCACATATTATGATCCAATGATGTGTTGCCATCCTATGATGTTTTGAGTAGATATCTTTTGTCTTTGGGTTGATTGATGATCTAGATTGGTATGAGTTGTATGTTTTACTTTGGTGCTATCCTATGGTGCCCTCCGTGTCATGCAAGCGTGAGGGGTTCCCGCTTGAGGGTGTTGCAATACGTTCATGATTCTCTTATAGTGGGTTGGTGAGTGACTGAAACACAAACCCGAGTAAGAGGGATTGTTGCGTATGGGAATAAAGAGGACTTGATGCTTTAATGCTATGGTTTACCTTAATGATCTTTAGTAGTTGCGGATGCTTGCTAGAGTTCCAATCATAAGTGCATATGATCCAAGTAGAGAAAGTATGTTAGCTTATGCCTCTCCCTCATATGAAATTGCAATAGTGATCATCGGTCTTGTTAAAAATTGCCTAGGACAATCCGGCACACCGATCCACCATTATTCCACACTCGCTATTTATAATATTTAGTAATATATTCTAACTTTATGATAACAGCACCTACTTTTATGTTTTAGCTCTTCGATACCATGCAAAGTTATCCTCTTCATACCCACAACATAGTTTTATTTCTAGTTGCTAGTTGGAAGCAAACGTTCGGTGTACGTAGAGTCGTATCAGTGGCAGATAGGTCTTGAGAGAATATTGATCTTACCTAAAGCTCCTTGTGGGTTCGACACTCCATACTTATCACTTCCACCTTTGGAAAGTGCTACGATGATTCCTTGCACTTGGGGATTATCAAACCCCAACTAGCCTAGTTGATGGGAAATCTTTAGATGAGCATGCTCATTTTGTGCGTCACCGTTTGTCTGAAAAAGGGAGACTCTTATGGAATCAAATAAATAGATTGTTGTGTTATGCTTGGAATCTTTGTGAAATTTATGATTTTACTTGTTGCTCTAAGAACCCTAAAAAACACCTTCCTTACCTATGTGAGTTTAATGAAAATGAAATCTTATCTTCTTATGCAAAGGGTGTTTATAGTTACTATATCGAACAAATTGAAGAATTTGTTGCTTTTAAGGGTGCTTATGAAGTTGCTTCTTTGATTGAAAAGTATGATGTTACTCTCTATGAATCTAAATTTTTTGACATACTTAAATATTGCTATGAAAACTATGCTCATAATGTCTATGTCCAAGAATTTATTGAAAGAATGACCGTTGCTTTGAAACAAAATAATGATATGCATGAATCTATAGATAATGATGATTCTGATGATTTGGTTGAAATATCCCTTGATGAATATGATGCTTGCTATTCTTGTGGTCATGATGCCAATATTTATGAATACGAATTTGCTACAGTTCCTTATGTTAAAAATGAGATTGTTGCTATTGCACCCATGCTTGATAGTTCCCTCGATGAAAAGCATGATTTCAATGATTTTACTATAAACTCTCTTGATGTCAATTGTGCTAATAATATGCAAAACCCTAAGCTTGGGGATGCTAGTTTTGCTATGTCTACTACTTGTTGCAATGATCATGATTGGGGTGATTCTTCTTATGATCTTGAAAATTTATTTAATCCCCATGATGAATATGAGATTAATAATATTGTTTGCAATAATATTGAAAGTGGGTTTGGAAGAGTGCCAACTTTAGATCCCACATATTTGGAGAATATTCAATCTTATGAAATTTTTGAAAATATTTTGTGTGATAGCTATTTTGTTGAATTTGCTTATGATCCCACATACCCAAGCCTCTATATCCGGCAGCGTTTTTGCTCCATCATTCATCCCCTTGGCTGAAAATGACCCCTAAGTAACTTGGTACACAACACGTGTATTATTTTGGTACATGGCTGGGTAGAAATGAGTGGTGTGCCTAGGTTTTGATTTGAAATTTTTTGAACATGTGTGCAAGTTGGTTTGGTTGGTTTAGTATTTTTTCTTGGGTGTGGGCCAGTTTTTTGCGGTGAAGTTCTTGTCCTGACAGTTCGTTTTGCTTCGATGCTTCTTCTGGTTTTTGATTTGCCGTTGTTCGCCCAGATGTCCTGTCGTTGTCGATGCCGCTGTTGGGTTTTTGATTAGCTGCTGTTGGTCCGGTTGTCCTGTCGCTGTCCATCTTTGCCGTTGTCGGTCCAGGTTTCCTTAATCGGTGTCGTCTCCATCGTTCAATCTACAGACCTGTCGTTGCTTCTTACGTGATGGTTATCGACACCGCTTCGATCGCTGTTCTGGTGGCTTGGGAATACTACAAATACGTCTATGCTGGATCGTACTAGGATTCACCAGCAGAACGCCCTGGCGCACGGGAGTGCAATCCGTCGACTTGATCTTCGCTGCCGTGTGAGGCAACGCCGTGGCCGTCCTCATGGACCGCAGCCGCTGCGATGGCCAGCAGGTCATGGACGACATGTTCGTCATCTTCTTCGGCTGGGCGGACGACCTGGAGGCCCTCGAGCTTGTGAGGAAGATGGCCGAGGCGCCGAGCACCCCGGCATGTAGATCACCGTGGTGCGCTTCCTCGATTCGAAGGCCGACAGCCAGGAACACACGGAAGTCGCACTGCTTCCGTCCGACGCCAGGAACGGTGAGAAGAGCTACACCTTCTAACGCTTCCAGCTCTGGATGGTCGCCGGTGACGCGCCACGGTCGACGGCCTCGACAGCTCCTCCTTTTCTATCCCTGCGCACTTCCTCGCCGTGTAGGACGGACTAGCGGCGCCCAGGTCGCCGACTGCTGCCAGTGCCAGGACAGGCAAGCTACACGTACGCTGGGCTCGCCGAGGAGTTGAGCACCGCAGAGGACCGCGTCGGAGCCTCCGACGACCTTCCCGTCCTACCAGCGGACGCTTTGAGCTCGCGACCTTCCAGGCCGACGGCGCCCCGCCGTTCTGTGTCATCTCACCACCGAGTCGACGTTGCGTTCGCCAAGGCCGTCGTCGCTTTGTCATCCAGCGACATCGGAGCCCTTCGGCCCGCGTCGTTGTCGTGGAGAGATGATGTCTCGGAGAGGCTCGAGCCGAAGCTAACGGGAGGAGGCGTCCCTACTCCTTGACCCTGCTCCTCGGTGTCAACTGTGGGATGGCGAGCACTCTGCACATGATGGCTGCCTCTTCCATTGTCTCTTCGCAGTCCACGTTGTGTCGCGCGTGTGTATGACACCGTCGTTCCCAACTGCTCAACCATGTGCTTGTTGCAAGCGCTAGGCTTAGTTTCCTATATGCTCACTTGCACTTGTTGTTAGTTTCTGTTGACTTTGGGGGAGCTATGATCCTATTTTGTGCACTTTGTATCCAAATACAAAAATTCTTGATGTGCACAAATCATGGGGAGCTTCTCTAGTTTCTTTAGAACAATCCTCTGCTCATATCATAATATCTTTTTCAGGTGGCTCAGAGGATCTTTGGTCTAGTTGGTTCAGTTGATATCATTTGATTGCTTGCTTCAATTGGTATCTTTTGATTGCTCGATTGTGTGTTTCTCTCTTTGTTATGTCTTTGTGGCATATCTTTCTTTTGCAATCTTTGGGCCTCAATATAGTTTGTCTTCCTCCAAGTATTTACCATTGGGTATGTGTATTGCATTCCACTCTCTTTTTGAGAGATACACAATTTTTGGAGGATCACAATTTATTTTTGGCCTTCTAAACTTTTCGCCCATTTTGGCAATCAATGCCAATGGGGGAGAAGTTTCAGAGAGTTTTGTGAGTTATGTGGAGTAGCTTTGGTTTTTGTTTCCTTAGGATTTGCATCTCTTCGCATGCATTATTGGTTGGTGCATTGCATGGTGTTGCATAATTCCTTGTATAAACTCTCTTGAAAGTGATTGTCATCAATTACCAAAATGGGGGAGATTGAAAGAACATGCGGTGCCCCCATGTTTGGTTTTGGCAATTGATGACAATCTCTATGGACTAATGGTTGCCTTGAGTTATATTTGAAGGTTTTATCCATAGGCTTTTCTTGGAGTCCATTTGTTGGTTTCAAGGAGAGTTTGTGATGACCTCGGTGCTATTAAGGAATTATCCAAAGATTGGTCATGTGAGTGTTGAGCTTATTGCAAGCATGTATTGAAGAAGAAGATTGTGTGATCATTCATGTTTACCTTCAAGACATCATCCAAATGAATAGAGTTGGAAAGATTCAAGGTTGATCAAGACTAAGTCAAGAGTGAATCAAGTTGATCAACTCATAGAGCGTAGAAGATGTGCCGAGAGGGATCAAGTGATCCCATGGTATGGTAAGCATTATCCATTGCACTTTGTGTACTAACCCATGGTCTATGTGAGAGTCTATGTGGGGTTAGGTACGTGTCCATGGGCTTGCGTCAAGAGGAAGATATCATACAACCCATGGAAAGGATGACATCAAGTGGTGATCGTCATCAAGATTGCCGTGTGCAAGTTCAAGTGGAGCATCACGAAGAGATCAAGTGCTTGAAGCTTGCCATCCATTGTGGTGTCAATGGACTTGTGAAGATGTGTCAAGAGTGGCTCACCCATAGTGGAGTATGGGGAGCAATCATCTAGTCTCCATCCACCCAACACAATCAAGAAAGGTGGTCCATCTTGAGGAGGACAAGATCGTCATCATCTAGCTCAAGTGGATCATGTGCAAGGCAAAGGTTTGCCCTTGATAGGTTTTCTATTTTACCGGTCTCATGGTGGTAGTTGGGAGACCGGGTTATAGGATCGATAGCCGTACTATCAAGGGGGCTCTCAAGTGAGTAGCTTGATCGTATCGTTCGTCGAGAGCTCAAACCATTGCATCCTTGCATCATGTTTCTTGGTTCTTGTTTGGTTCTCTTTGTGAGTCTTAGAGCTTATGGTCATCTTTATGACAAGCTTGAGTTCATCGAAAACGGAGTTTGCATGCGTCTTCTATGATGTTTTCGGTGTTGGAGGTTTTACCGGTATTTTCCGAGGAAGGGTGACGGTGTCCTGGACTAGGGGGTACTCACCACGTCGTCTCCCGATGAGTTGGATTGGGTCGAGGATCCCCATGGCCGTATACTCATGGGCCAGTCCGGACAGTTGCCGCATACAAGGAAGATTCCACAAGACGTGGCGATCAAGACAAGGACTCCTCCCCCACCGGCGTATTCGGCTAGGACTCTTGTTATCCTAGGCCTCTGGTGCATTATATAAACCGAGGCCAGGCTAGTCGATAGAAGGAAAAAAACAACCATTACAATCATATCATAGGCTAGCTTCTAGGGTTTAGCCTCCTTGATCTCGTGGTAGATCCACTCTCGTAAACATCCACAATATCAATATCAATCAAGCAGGACGTAGGGTTTTACCTCCATCAAGAGGGCCCGAACCTGGGTAAAACATCGTGTCCCTTGCCTCCTGTTACCATTGATCCTAAGACGCACTGCTTGGGACCCCCTACCCGAGATCCGCCGGTTTTGACACCGACATTGGTGCTTTCATTGAGAGTTCCGCTGTGTGATCGACGAAAGGATCAATGGCTCGCCTGCAGATCAACTGCAATTAGGCATCTTCGCCACCAATGACCGGGTCACCTTGGTTCGACCAAGGACTGCGCCCTACCTCCGATCGTCATGTTCGGATGAGGGCCTTCATCAAAATCAACTCCGATCTCTATTAAGATCATGGAGGAATCATCCAGGAGCCCGGGGGCTCAACGTCAACATTGCCCTCGCGCGACCGTACTGTTTTTCTGGACAACGGACTTGTGTCCGCCGCCACCGCCTCCTCAAGCGTCGTTTTAATGATTGCTTCAGTGGAATTATGCAGAATTGAGTCTACAACAACCCTGCAAAAATTTCGTCGAGTTCCGATGGAGGAATCTCCGACAATCTCCGATATACCGGAGCCCTGTTGAATCTGGACGAGAATCCGGACGAGTTTAGGGCGTGGTATGCAGAGTCTAGCTCGGATTTCCTTTGGAGGATCCAACCGTTGATTTGCTGTGGAATTCCCTTCTCTACCACCTGCCAAAAATTCAGCTCGATCCGACCGTCCAAACTCCGGGAAACTTCCGATTAGTGCATCACTTTTTGGATCTGTTTTCTGCGCGAAAACGAATCCGACCCGAGTTCGTCTTTTTTATGAACGGGATTTCGGACATCCTTTTGAAGGAAGTTTTGTATGGGGTATTGTGTTTTGTTCCCAACACATCCCACTAACTTTAAGATCTTTTGAACATGATATTCAACATCCTGCTGCTGTCAAACCAGTCCGACAATATTGCTCCACGGCTGCCGACCTGCGCTAGACACGTCGTCACTTTGTTGAGCCAAGCTCAACTTCTTCGGGTCATCATCTTGGCAAGCCGAACAAGAGTCCGGCATCGCGAAGAATAAATCATCACCAACATCGCCGCCCCACGGATTACACGGAGCGGGCATACCAGCATCGCCGCACGGTCGCTTTATCAAGCCGGCATCGACCACGTCACGACCTGCATCGGCAGGGCCGCACTATTGCTTCTTCAAGCTGGTGTCCATCACGCCGACCTACTTCGACATCTCGGCTGGACCGGGGGCTTCGCCATCTCTCCATCAACCTACTCCGGACACTTCGGCGTCACTAGCCGACCAGGCATGGGTGCGCGGATCGAGTCCCAATTTTGGGAATCACCTTCCTTCGGATTGCTACAACAAATAAACCAGTGCTATTAATCCTAGTATTTCTTTTTGCTTGTTTGGGTTAAATTTTTCCCAAGGAATTATTACTCTGGTTAGTCCAGCATATGTACACAGGTCTATCAAATGGTGGCCGCATTATCGACGTCGCATGATGGTTCGGTCAGTTTCCGTCAGACACAGTTCGTGACGCCGCATCCGGAACTCGGACCGACCTGTGAATCCAGGCTTTGCCACGCCTTTATTGCATTACGCCGACGACCTGCATCGACATCGACTTTGGCGCCAGGCCATATTTCTTTTACTACTCACTTTGCATAAATTATTTATTATGCAACAATTTTTTTAATTACTATTATTACTATTATCCCCGGTCTGCACTATTTTTTGTGCACAGGAAAATGATCCAGCCGGACTATATCCTTTGACGTCACCTCGGCTGGACGGGGCTTCGTCAACACTTCATTACCCCATGCCGGGACTTCGGCATCACTCTGCCGTCCTGCATTGACCGTGCTATGCCGCCACTTCGGAGTGCCGAGCTCCTTGCTCCGCCACCTCGGGACCGGCTTGGGGGATGGAACCTTGTCCCGCATCAAGCTCGGACCGCGTCGTCAATACCGAACACATTAACCAGCTAAGTTGCCTTCATGCTCAAAGTTTTAAATTTCTAACTTGTGTTCGGTTCGACCAAGAATTATACTTTTTGTAAAAGTTGCATGTACAAATTTTCCTTGTCGAAACTTTGTTCACACTTGACGCGCTACCCGCTCATTATACAGGGGCTTCTTTAATGTAAGCTTATTAATAGAGGCTTTATGCCCAACACATGTGTCACACTTCCGCATGTACCTTTTATTCGCCATTATATGCATCGATATGACTTAAGTTTTGGCCAAGATGGGTTGCCTGGCTCCTGTGCTTACCCCTACGTTCCCGATTGTTTGGCTAGGTGGTAAAGGGAGCACCTCTGCGATTGTTACTGCGGGTCAGCGGATGTGTACCTCGACTGGGTGAAGCCAAAGCTAAGCGTTCTTAAGGGAATACTCGGTCGGTGAACTAAAAGATGATTTTTAATTATTTACCCATCTGCCCCAGATGATTTTCTGCTTCATAGCAGCTTTGACATGCACTTTAGGGCATGCATCCCAGCGAAAGGAACCCTTAACGGAACTATTCTCCCTGGAAGATGTTTCTTACTACCCATGTAATATAACATAACTAGTTGGGCACTTGTCTGATACAGCACTAATGACCCCTACACCTTGTCTCCATGCATACCACGGTTCTTATATAACCACGAAGGTATTCGGACACACTCCGGACTATTGGGTCCAAAGGTTGAAGCGAAAAGGTCCGCTACGACAAACGATCTACAATCCGGCTAGAAGGCATTCTACATGTCACCTTACATTTTATAGTCAACTTTTACCCAAGTCGCTTGGGGACTCTTATGTTTATTTGAGCTGTTTCATACTAAGTGTTTTTCTTCTTAGTCGTTGCAAAGTTAAAGCACGGCAGAAGCACCTTTTTTCTAAAGTCCAATTTTCGGATTGGCACCGAACACTTGATCTAGTTCGGACATTAATCTTTTGAATAAGTTTTTTGGCTTTTCGAGCCCATGGCACTTTTAAACTATTTGTGTGTTTTCAGCACAAGTCTTGCGATTAAGGCTTGCCCGGACACCTTTTGAGATTCGGCAAAAACACTCTCGGATATTGCTATATATGCATCAGTTTCAAATTGTGTCTTCGGTCAATAGTTGGGTTGCCCGGCTCCCGCGCTTGCCTCCTACGTTCCGCTTTATTCGGCTAGGTGTGCAAAGGGAGAACCATTGCGATTGTGCTTCCAGCTCGCATGGTCAAGCACCTCAGTGGAGAAAGCCGAAAACTAACTATCACAATAGGTGTAAACTGGTCAGCGATCCGATGACTACATTAAATGACGGGCCATTCATTGGCCGAAGTGTTTCCGGCTTGACCTCGACTGTCACGAACACTATCGGGGCTATTAAGCGGCCTCCCAAACTAAATCCTCGATATTTTGCTCTTACATTGGAGCAGAGGTTTCATGATCATGCTTAGCATGACAACCCAAAGAAAGGAACAGATAGCGGGACTATTTTCTTTGGAAGACATTTCTTCTGTTAAACAGTAATATAACATGTCTCTCCGCGTATCTTTGTTTATAAAACCGTATGGCCAGATTGCCTTGTTTGTTGTAAATCTTTGCCCTTATAAAGACTTTATAAAGTAGGACAAACACTCCTCGGCTATTGGCCGAGGAGGTGGAAGCCGATGGTCGGTCAACAAAGTTTTGTACAATGCAGATCCGAGCATTAATGACGTAAAGTACTTGGATACATAGAGTCATTGCACATAATTTGTGATTTTACTATGGATGTCGATCCTTAATTCGGCCTCCCGTGCCCGCATTAAGGCTCGGGGGCTACTGGGCTTCGGGCTTATTATTTACAAATATTAAAGGGCACATTGATCCCCTCGATCTGGTGTTGCCACCCGACCGATGTCTCGTGGGCTCTTGCATTGCCTGTTCTATGCAGAAAATTTTAAGTGCAATACAGTTTCCGAGGAGATTTTGATCCTCAGGTTGGTCGGCCGCACCCAACCTGAGTCTCGAGGACTGCGCAAGCCGCTATTTGCGTCCCGAAGTATTCTTCCGAACTAGGACTTGATCCTCAGGCCGATTTTTGCAAATCAACTGAGTCTCGGTGACTCACGGGATCAGCGGTCTTATGTCATCCTTCCAGTGCATCTCGGGTTTTAGACCGATACATACCTTGAGGGCTACTGGCTATATATCTCGTCAGAGAATAAATTACATCAATAAAAAACATTGACCAAAAATCAGCCCATGACCGAGGTGCTTAACCACCTCGTAAGCAGTTCGACATATAGCTCGGATGCAAGTGGCTGGCTCCTTAGAGGGCATTTCCGGCATTAAGCTCGGTTAAACTCCTTCATGCTTCTTTGAACCAAGGTGATTTACGACACCTCGGATACAGTCCGGCGTTGGAGCTCGGATACATAGTCCGGCGTTAGAGCTGGAAGCGATCCGGCATTTGTGCTCGGCTGCAAAGATACGTCGACGCAGTCCGGCGTTGGAGCTCAGACGCAAGAGGACATTGCCGCCGGGAACAACTTCAAACCTGAGGTGTGGCATAAAAATAACAAGGCATAAAGGCCGGAAACTTAAAGGGCTCCTCGGATACCCGGCGTGTAAACTCGTCGAATGCATTTCGGCGATCCTCAAGATCGAAGATGAGAAGATTTGTTGAACCAGTTTTCAAGACCGGCGACCGAAGATGAAGAACAGTTCGGAAGAATCGAGGAGCGTCCCCAACTTGAAGACCGGTTCAGGGGGCTACTGACGGTGTCCTGGACTAGGGGGTACTCACCACGTCGTCTCCCGATCAGTTGGATTGGGCCGAGGATCCCCATGGCCGTATACTCATGGGCGATCCGGACGGTTGCCGCATACAAGGAAGATTCCACAAGACTTGGCGATCAAGACAAGGACTCCTTCCCCACCGGCGTATTCGGCTAGGACTCTTGTTATCCTAGGCCTCTGGTGCATTATATAAACCGAGGCCAGGCTAGTCGATAGAAGGAAAAAAAACAACCATTACAATCATACCATAGGCTAGCTTCTAGGGTTTAGCCTCCTTGATCTCGTGGTAGATCCACTCTTGTAAACATCCACAATATCAATATCAATCAAGCAGGACGTAGGGTTTTACCTCCATCAAGAGGGCCCGAACCTGGGTAAAACATCGTGTCCCTTGCCTCCTGTTACCATTGATCCTAAGACGCACTGCTTGGGACCCCCTACCCGAGATCCGCCGGTTTTGACACCGACAAAGGGTTCTCACCATTTTATTTTGGGCCTTTTCTCATTTTCTTATTATTGGTATTTCTCTCAAGATTGTGTTAGCCCTTGTCCCTAGATTTCCAACAAACTTGGTTTCGTCGAATTGAGTCCGAATGCAGAAGTTATGGTAGTTTTGGTGTTCGAAAAGGTCATGCAGGGTACTACCGCTGGTAGGAGCGGAAGTAATTTTTACTACCACCCTTGGGAGCGGTACTACCGCTCTTGGGAGCGGTACTACCGCTTGGAGCAGTACTACGCGGCTACTTCAGTGGCTACTTCCGCTCGGGACCAAAAACTCACACAAGTCCAAATGTGGTAGGCACGGATGTAATTTTTAGTACCGGTCGCAGCGGTAGTACCGCTACCCTTAGCAGTAGTACCGCTACCCCTAGCAGTAGTAGTGATGCCGAGCGGTACTACCGCTCAAAAGGGCTGTGAGCATAACGGTTGGATTTTTCCCCACCTATAAAAGGGGTCTTCTTCCCCATTGAACCTTATCCTTTGAGCTCGTGTTCTTTCCCCATTGTTGACCTTCTTCGAGCTTGCTAACTCTCAATCCCTCTATGGATTCTTGCTAGTTTTGAGGGAAAGAGAGAGAGATCTAGATCCACATTTCCACCAATCACTTTCTCCTCTATGTGAGGGGAACCCCTTGGATCTAGATCTTGGAGTTCTTGGTGTTCTCCTTCTTGTTCTTCCTCTCATTTTCTTCCGTAGCATTAGTTGCTTCAATGGGATTTGAGAGAGAAGGACTTGGGCACTCCGTGTGCCCTTGCCATTGCATTTGGTGCATCGGTTTGAGTTCTCCATGGTGATACGTGGAAGTTACAAGTTGAGAAGCTTATTACTCTTGGGTGCTTGGTGCCCTTGAGCTTGTTCCTCTTGGGTGCTTGGGCGCCCTAGGCAGTTGGTGGTGTTCGAGCTCAATCATTGTGGTGTAAAGCTCAAGACAGCGTCGGGGTCTCCAATTAGGTTGTGGAGATCGCCTGAGCAATTTGATTTGCACTGTGACCGCCCCAAGGGTTGCCAAAGTGTACGGGTTCGGTGACCGCCCCAAGGGTTGCCATTTGTATGTGTTCGGTGACCGCCTCAAGGGTCCCTTAGTGGAATCACGTCATCTTGCATTGTGCGAGGGGTGAGGAGATTACGGTGGCCCTAGTGGCTTCTTGGGAGCATTGTGCCTCCACACCGCCTCCAAACGGAGATTAGCATCCGCAAGGGTGTGAACTCCGGATACATCGTCATCTCCGCGTGCCTCGGTTATCTCTTACCCGAGCCCTTTACTTATGCACTTTACTTTGTGATAGCCATATTGTTTCTTGTCATATATCTTGCTATCACCTAAGTAGTTTTTCTTGCTTAGCATAAGTTGTTGGTGCACATAGGTGAGCCTAGTTGTTGTAGGTTTTGTGCTTGACAAATTAACCGCTAGGTTTATTCCGCATTTGTTCAAGCCTCAACCGTAATTATTTTAAAGCGCCTATTCACCCCCCCCCCTCTAGGCGACATCCAAGATCTTTCAATTGGTATCAGAGCCTCGTCTCTCTTTGTTGGGCTTAATCGCCTAGAGAGTAAAGATGTCGACTAGGGGATTAGGATTCTCTGACACTCTTAGTTTCGATGGCACAAATTTTGATGTTTGGGTAATTCGCATGGTTAATCTCTTTAGGGTCATGGACCCAAATTTGGAGCGAATTGTAGATATGGGTTTTTCTCCTCCAAAGGATCCCCAAAGATTATCTTTAGAGGATGAGAAAAACTCTTACCCAATGCTCAAGCTTCTAATGTGCTTTTCGATGCTTTGAGCAATGTAGTTATATTTCAACTCATGCCGTTCCGGGATGCTCATGAGTTGTGGATGAAGCTTCAAGATAAATATGGTGTGTCCAGGATTTGTAGGGATGATTGTTCTCCCTCCACCTCCGGCCGTATAGTCCTCTCAACTTCTTCTACTTCACCTACATGTGGTTTGCCACAAGGTAATGATATGGTGAGTAGTGTCGGTCATTGCAATGATGATAGTGTGCTTTTTGTGGATGATTCTTCATCACTATATTATTGCAATGTTCGCCTTTTGGGCCTTAGCACTTCAAGCACTCCAAATGTTTCACTTGCTTGTGTTGATAGTCCTTGCATATCATGTAGAAATTGCCTGACTAAATCTCATGATGATATGCTTGCTATATCTTGTTGCCATGATAAAATGCATGTATTTCCTCGAGTTGTTGTGCTAACAATGTAGATGAAACCCAACACTCCATGGAACAAGATGTGGTCTTGAATGGTGCTTCAAGGGATCCTATATCATCATCTATTGCATTTTGCCTTATGGCCAAGGCTTCAAAGGTATCTCCCACTTTGAATCCCAATATATCTTGTGATGATATTGATGATGGCAAGAGTGATGATGATGTTGATTATGATGAAGAGAGTGATGATGTTGCCTCCTTAAAAATTAAGGGGAAATGATTTTAAAGCTCTTCTTAAGAATAAAATTGCTCGCTCCAACTTCATGGAAATCATGTCTATTGCTATTGAGGGCAAGAAATATCTTGATGAGTTGGAATCTCGTCTTGAGGAGCATGAGGTCACCATTGATAAAATGGAAGGTCATGAGCGTGATTACGCTTAATGAGATTGCGGACCTCTCTCAAGCTCTTGAACTTGAACAAACCACCAAGGAATCTCTTGAGGAGACTTTTGCCCTAGAGTTATCTAGAGTGAAGGAATCTCATGATAGAGCTCTTGAGGTGGCCAATGCTTTTGAAACTAAAAATGCTAAGCTTGAAGTTGCTCATGCTAGACTCCTTGAGGATTTTGAGCACCTCGAAAATGGCTCAAGGGTCATCAAGGGTGAGCTCATCAAACTCACTGAAGTCTCATGTTCAACTTGAAGCTTCTTATTTAAAAGAGCTTGCCAAGTTGTCTTCTCCTCTTGTTGCTAATGATGATGCGTGTGCTACTAACTCTATCTCTTGTGAAGCATCCATTTTGAAGGAGAATGTTGAGCTACGGGCTCAACTTGAGTTGCTATCTAGCAATTATGGGAAATTGGAAGAAAGCCATGAAAAGCTCTCAAGCTCTCATGACGATCTTCTAGTATCCCATAATGTGCTAAAGATAGCTCATGAGGCCATGATTGCTAAGGTAACATCTAGTGAGCCTCATGTGGATACTAGCACCACTTATAGTCAAAATACTATTTTGCCATGTGCTAGTCCTTGTAATTCATCTACTCACAATGTTGGTACGTCTTGTGATGAATTGCTTTCCTTGCCTTGTTGCTCCAACAACGAAGCTTATACTTCCTCTAGTACTTGTGTTGATACTAACCATGTAGAGGAAATCAAAGATCTCAAGGCCCAAGTCACTTCTTTGAAGAAAGACTTGGAAAAGAGTCATGAAGGGAAATCCACACTCAACAATATCTTGAGTGTGCAAAATCCCCAATGACAAAGGTGGACTTGGATTCAACTCCAATAAGAAGAAGAAGTCCAAGATGAACAAAAAGAAGGGCCAAGAACAAGTCAAGAAATCGGCCAAGATTGTTTGCTTCAAGTGCAAAGTAGAAGGGCATCATGTTAGATCTTGCCCATTGAAGAAGAAGGCCATTAGTGTCAAGCAACAAGGGAAGAGGGCACAAGTTCAATCTCATGCTCAACCTCAAGTTGAAGAAAGGCCACTTCCCAAGAAGACTCAAGTTAATGCTTCTCTTGTTGAGAAATCAAGTGAGAAGAAAGTGAAGAGTAGACGTTGCTACTTATGTCGTGAGAAAGGCCACGTCGCTTCTTCATGCACTAGTGGTAACTTATCCAACCCAATTATTATTGATGATGTCTATTCTCTTGGGAAGGATAAGGTTGGCAATGTGTTTGCCAAGTTTGTTGGTACTCAAAATGGTGTCAAGAAAAGAACCATTTGGGTGGCCAAGCCTATTGTGACTAACCTCTTAGGACCCAACTTGGTTGGGGACCAACTAGCTCAAACTTGATCAATAGGTGTTGTTGGAGGTCATTGGAGACTTGGCTACATTATGAAGATTTAAGGGTCCTCATCTATCATATTGTGTCAAGCCAAGTCATTCGGATTATCTTTCTATCATATATCCAATGTTCCTCCTTATGTAACTCGTGCTTAAATTGCTTACATTAAAAGTTACTTGTCCCTTAGCATGTTGTGGTTTTGTATCTTGCATGTGCTTGTATATGTTGTGCTTCCAAGTTGCTTATCTTGAGAAATCAAGTATGTGCATGTTGGTTTGCACATCATGTACATGTGTGTTGTGTGTTGAGCCTTTTGCATCTTGTTTATTTCTTAGTTGGCTCTTGTGAGAGATTAATGGAATATCCCATTATGGGGGAGTGATGTGCTTTGTGCACCTCACAATCCTATAAATGTGTGTACATGAGTAATACCATCTAGTATTGATATTTCAAGATTATCTTGTCTCTAGGTGGTATATCTCTCATGAGAAATCCAAATTCTAAAATGTCCATTAATTATCTCTTGTTGGATCCTTTTAATTGCCTCTTGTCTATCTTCAATTGGTATCACATTATGGGGGAGTAATATGCTATGTGTGTATTACTAGCCTAGAAAATGTGTACATTTGAGATATTGTCACCTAGAATTGATATTGTAAATTATCTTGTTCCTAGGTGGCATGATAGCTCTACAAGTTGCAATTTGCTTGTGTTTGGTGTGAAGATGATGTCGGATATCCTTGCTATCTACCACCGGGAATTATTTCCAAATACTTCTTGTTTTTTGACAATTGGTACTCACTTATGTGTGGTAGAATTTATTGATCATCTTTACATTGGCTTTTAATTTTATTTGCCTTATTCTCTTGCCAAGGTTTGTGTCAACTCCCATTGTCTTCCCTACCACTTGTGGATCTTGTTTGTTTCTCGTTCTTGTCTAGTGCTTTCTAGATATAGTGAAAGTGGTGATCCCACCTTGTGCATTTTGTATTCAAATGCAAATCCTATATAATGCACAACTCGTGGGGAGCTATCCTATTTTCTTTAGAACACTCTTCTTGCGATCCTTATCAAGTGTGTGTTGGTGGAAGGCAAGCCTTTTTCATTTTGGTACTTTGTGCTATCATGAAACTTTGTAGAGAGCTTGGTTTGTTTGGAACCATCCTCTCTTTTGGGAGTTTGACATCTTTTTTTTGAGTGTATCAATGGATATCTCATTCCTTGATGTATCTTTTATGGATATCCTCCAAGTGATGTTTTATTTATTTGGTATCCTTTTCACTTGGCATTTCTTTGTCTTTTGGTTTCGGGTTTTGAAGTCTTGAGCATGCATGTTTTCTTCATGTATTTTATTTGGCATGCTTTCTTTCTTTGACTCAATATATGGGAGACACTCCACCTAGTCTCAATTTGGATGAGATGTGCATGATATTCATTTTCATATCTATATGCACATATTTATGTGGAGTTTGTCCTATGTATTGGTGTTTCTAACTATTTGGTCCGATGAGTTTGGGTACCGTTTAGTTTGTGTTGTTCTTATAGGAACATTTGGAGATGCATTGGATGCTCGGCTCACTCACAAGGAAGGTGTTGTCACCATGTGCATATTGGAGTCAAGCTAGGATGATCAATGAACTACTATCTACCTTCAATTGGTATCTACTACATCCTTCCAATGGTATCTCGGTAATAAGTATCATCATCTACTACATGGACACATTACTTGCATCAACCTTGTGTAGGTTGTATCATGGCATGTATTTCATTCTTTCTTGTGATACTTGTTTCCTTTCTCAAAGCATCTCAACGATGATCTCATGTTGCTAGTTGTGATGTCTTTGATGTTCATGCTAGGAATTCATTTATATACAATAAGACCATATCTAGCCCAAGTGCTATGCTTTCAAGCAAATATCTTATTGGTATATTTATGACTTCCTTGTGGATATCTTGTTCCTTCATGTTGTAACTATTTCGTGTACATCCCTCTTTGTAGATATATATCATCATGATTTTGTCTACCTAGAACCTTATACACTTGAGAGAAATTACATCTCTAGATGATATCCTTTCTTTCACGTCCACCTTGTCTTTCTTATGTTATTTCTTTGGTGGCTCCATGAAAGCTTTTGCCTTGAGTGCGTGTCCTCTATCATTGCATCTTGATGCACTCTTGTGTGGTGAAGATTATTTTCCTCTTGCTTATCTTTACGAGGCTTTTACCATCTTAATTGGTACCCCTCGTCTTGATGAGCCTCTCATCGTCTATCTTCACCACGGGTTGTCTCAAGCATAGGTTCTCTATTTCCTTATTAGTAAGCTTGTGAACCCATTTGCTAGTTGTGTGTGAGAATGAAAGGCTTTGCACCGTGTATCTCTTTCATTCGAGACTATGTTGATGCTTATGCTCATCCGTATATTAGTCTTCTCATGTGCTTTGCCATGACTCACACACATCATTTTGGTTGAGCCAATTCTTAAGTTGCCTCTTTTACAATGTTGCTCAACCATGTGCTTGTTGCAAGCGCTAGGCTTAGTTTCCCATATGCTCACTTGCACTTCTTGTTAGTTTCTGTTGACCTTGGGGGAGCTATGATCCTATTTTGTGCACTTTGTATCCAAATACAAAAATTCTTGATGTGCACAAACCATGGGGAGCTTCTCTAGTTTATTTAGAACAATCCTCTGCTCATATCATAATATCTTTTTCAGCTGGCTTGTAGGATCTTTGGTATAGTTGGTTCAGTTGATATCATTTGATTGCTTGCTTCAATTGGTATCTTTTGATTGCTCGGTTGCGTGTTTCTCTCTTTGTTATGTCTTTGTGGCATATCTTTCTTTTGCAATCTTTGGGCCTCAATATAGTTTGTCTTCCTCCAAGTATTTACCATTGGGTATGTGTATTGCATTCCACTCTCTTTTTGAGAGATACACAATTTTTGGAGGATCACAATCTATTTTTGGCCTTCTAAACTTTTCGCCCATTTTGGCAATCGATGCCAATGGGGGAGAAGTTTCAGAGAGTTTTGTGAGTTTTGTGGAGTAGCTTTGGTTTTTGTTTCCTTAGCATTTGCATCTCTTCGCATGCATTATTGGTTGGTGCATTGCATGGTGTTGCATAATTCCTTGTATAAACTCTCTTGAAAGTGATTGTCATCAATTACCAAAATGGGGGAGATTGAAAGAACATGTGGTGCCCCCATGTTTGGTTTTGGCAATTGATGACAATCTCTATGGACTAATGGTTGCCTTGAGTTATATTTGAAGGTATTGTCCATTGGCTTTTCTTGGAGACCATTTGTTGGTTTCAAGGAGAGTTTGTGATGACCTCGGTGCTATTAAGGAATTATCCAAAGATTGGTCATGTGAGTGTTGAGCTTATTGCAAGCATGTCTTGAAGAAGAAGATTGTGTGATCATTCATGTTTACCTTCAAGACATCATCCAAACGAATAGAGTTGGAAAGATTCAAGGTTGATCAAGACTAAGTCAAGAGTGAATCAAGTTGATCAACTCACGGCGTAGAAGATGTACCGAGAGGGATCAAGTGATCCCATGGTATGGTAAGCATTATCCATTGCACTTTGTGTACTAACCCATGGTCTATGTGAGAGTCTATGTGGGGTTAGGTACGTGTCCATGGGCTTGCGTCAAGAGGAAGATATCATACAACCCATGGAAAGGATGACATCAAGTGGTGATCGTCATCAAGATTGCCGTGTGCAAGTTCAAGTGGAGCATCATGAAGAGATCAAGTGCTTGAAGCTTGCCATCCATTGTGGTGTCAATGGACTTGTGAAGATGTGTCAAGAGTGGCTCACCCATAGTGGAGTATGGGGGAGCAATCATCTAGTCTCCATCCACCCAACACAATCAAGAAAGGTGGTCCATCTTGAGGAGGACAAGATCGTCATCATCTAGCTCAAGTGGATCATGTGCAAGGCAAAGGTTTGCCCTTGATAGGTTTTCTATTTTACCGGTCTCATGGTGGTAGTTGGGAGACCGGGTTATAGGATCGATAGCCATACTATCAAGGGGGGCTCTCAAGTGAGTAGCTTGATCGTATCGTTCGTCGAGAGCTCGAACCATTGCATCCTTGCATCATGTTTCTTGGTTCTTGTTTGGTTCGCTTTGTGAGTCTTAGAGCTTATGGTCATCTTTATGACACGCTTGAGTTCATCGAAAACTGAGTTTGCATGCGTCTTCTATGATGTTTTCGGTGATGAAGGTTTTACCGGTCTTTTCCGAGGAAAGGTTCTCACCATTTTCTTTTGGGCCTTTTCTCATTTGCTTATTATTGGTATTTCTCTCAAGATTGTGTTAGCCCTTGTCCCTAGCTTTCCAACAAACTTGGTTTCATTAATTCGAGTCCGAATGTAGAAGTTATGGTAGTTTTGGTGTTCGAAAAGGCTGCAGCGGTACTACGCGGGTAGGAGCGGAAGTAATTTTTACTATCGCCCTTGGGAGCGGTACTACCGCTCTTAGGAGTCGTACTACCGCTTGGAGCAGTACTACCATGGCTACTTCCGTGGCTACTTCCGCTCGGGACCAAAAACTCGTCACTAGTCCAGCGGTGGTAGGCACTGATGTAATTTTTTAGTACCGCTCGCAAGCAGTAGTACCGCTACCCTTAGCGATGAGTACCGCTACCCCTAGCAGTAATCGTGATGCCGGCGGTACTACCGCTCAATCTTGGCTGTGAGCATAACGGTTGGATTTTTCCCCACCTATAAAAGGGGTCTTCTTCCCCATTGAACCTTATCCTTTGAGCTCGTGTTCTTCCCCCATTATTGACCTTCTTCGAGCTTGCTAACTCTCAATCCCTCTATGGATTCTTGCTAGTTTTTGAGGGAAAAGAGAGAGGAGATCTAGATCCACATTTCCACCAATCACTTTCTCCTCTATGTGAGGGGAACCCCTTGGATCTAGATCTTGGAGTTCTTGGTGTTCTCCTTCTTGTTCTTCCTCTCATTTTCTTCCGTAGCATTAGTTGTTTCGGTGGGATTTGAGAGAGAAGGACTTGGGCACTCCGTGTGCCCTTGCCATTGCATTTGGTGCATCGGTTTGAGTTATCCACGGTGATACGTGGAAGTTACAAGTTGAGAAGCTTATTACTCTTGGGTGCTTGGTGCCCTTGAGCTTGTTCCTCTTGGGTGCTTGGGCGCCCTAGGCAGTTGGTGGTGTTCGAGCTCAATCATTGTGGTGTAAAGCTCCGGCAAGCGTCGGGTCTCCAATTAGGTTGTGGAGATCGCCGAGCAATTTGACGGGTACCGGTGACCGTCCCCAAGGGTTGCCAAAGTGTACGGGTTCGGTGACCGCCCCAAGGGTTGCCATTTGTACGGGTTCGGTGACCGCCCTCAAGGGTCCCTTAGTGGAATCACGTCATCTTGCATTGTGCGAGGGCGTGAGGAGATTACGGTGGCCCTAGTGGCTTCTTGGGGAGCATTGTGCCTCCACACCGCTCCAAACGGAGATTAGCATCTGCATGGGTGTGAACTCTGGGATACATCATCATCTCCGCGTGCCTCGGTTATCTCTTACCCGAGCCCTTTACTTATGCACTTTACTTTGTGATAGCCATATTGTTTCTTGTCATATATCTTGCTATCACCTAAGTAGTTTTTCTTGCTTAGCATAAGTTGTTGGTGCACATAGGTGAGCCTAGTTGTTGTAGGTTTTGTGCTTGACAAATTAACCGCTAGGTTTATTCCGCATTTGTTCAAGCCTCAACCGTAATTATTTTAAAGCGCCTATTCACCCCCCCCCCTCTAGGTGACATCCACGATCTTTCAACCGCCTCATAACAGAGTCGTCTACCACTATAGGTAACTTCCTGTCCACCACGCCGGCAGTGCTCTTCGTGTGGTACACGAACTCTGAAGCCAAGTTCGTGCAGTGCTGCACTTCTCCTTCGGTCCTTCCTCACCGACTCCTTGTCAGCTCGAAAGCGATAGCAGCAGCACCACCACCAGGGGTATGTGCTACTCTCACGCCTCAGCTTAGGTGCTCCGCGGTGCCACGGATAACTTGATGCTGAGGTTGCAAACTTTAGTTTTAGAACTAATAGCATGCTTTCCAGTGTCGCAGTTTTAAATTTGACTTTTGTACTGCTTTATACATCTTTGAATAGGAAACACATTGTTTAAGTGAATAACTTTTGAATAGATTGATTGTTTCGTGTTGTTATTTTGTAGCATATATAGGCAAGTTCTTTTCCCGTCAAAAATAAAAAAATAGGCAAGTTCTTTCCCCTGCAAAATAAAATATAACAGGCAAGTTCTTTTGCATGACAAACACACTATGGTGGTCAAAGAGAGATGAGAATTGGCACGTAACCGAGTTAACCTTGAGTTGAGATTTCGAGGACGTATTTTTCACCGGTTCAATTTTTGCGCAAAATAAAAAATGTTTTGAATTCTTGGTTCATGACAAGTCCGATAGGCGTGGTGTTTATACATAAGCGCAAGGATATGTGTGTGGCTGGAAATGAGCCCAAGGACGTCTCACACTCAGATTTACATGCTTACATAATAATTTACGTACCCCTAAAAAAGAAAATAATTTATATTTCATAAATTCAGTAAAAAATCTTATGGAAGGGAGAGTCTTCTGATTTCTTCATTGTAATACATAAATGCACCATTGCAGTTTTAGTTCTCCCTTGGTAGTTTTGAGCTTCAGGCAATAAGGATATCAATTGTTAGTTCAGATTTGAAGGGTGTGCATATAGTACAAAAAATATATGCCTAATTGGTTCTGTCTTCCTTTTTGATAGATTACATGAATTATGGCAGCCAGCCTTTTTTGTTTGCTCTATATTTTCCATTCACCTGGCGTTGGTATTTGGTCTTCATTTGTGTGTGCGGCGATGGTGGACATCCTAGGATGCTTTTTATGTAATGATAATAGTAAGTTTTAACAAATGAAAGCAAGCTTTAGTCCTGTTGAATGACTCCAACAATAATTTGGGTTAAACAGTAAGTGAATATTGTACCCTTTATTCTGCTTCAAACTTTTCTTTTTACCTTCATTAAGCAAAATCCTTTTTGCATTTTGCATATTGTAACTTTAAGAATCTGATGCTTTCATATTTGACTATGATGTACCTGTTGCATTCTTGGAAATATATTTTTTCCTGCAGGTTTGTGGCAAGATAATATTTCTAAGTATGCTCTTTTGTGTACTTGGTAATTATTTTTCCTTCTTGTGGCATTTATCTATGGTCATCAAAAACTTACATGCACAATATATTGCCTCTATGTTATGTTAGCTAATAGGTGAAGAACACGTGTACCACTTGGGGATTTGCTCGGGGATGCTCGCTGATGCCTTTAGCATATTTTTTGGCGATTTAGTTTCTCGATCAACTGGGATATGTTTTGGGGGACTCATTGCATGTCTGTTTAGCCGCTACGATCTTTATTCTTCTACAGCGCATGTATGGGTTGGGTGATGTTGAGTGTCAGGCGATTTTTTTTCTTGCATGCACGGGTTGGTAATTGATGTTGTTGACATGATGGTGTGGGCGTGGTGTTGCCTCGCGACTTCCTCATATCCGCTTGATTTGCTTCTAGAGAGATCGCGAGCCTTATATATGAGGATTTGGTTCCTGCTACTCCCTCCGTTTGAATTGTAGGCGTGCAGGGGGTTCCCAAGGGTGTCGAGACGAATTGTAGGCGTACAGGGGCTTCCCAAGGGTGTCATACATGATGTGACGGCCCAAATACCTAGACTATTAACGATAACAACTACTATGCACTTGAGGTGGCAAAAGAAAACACCTTACAATACATAGAAAGAACGAACAAACCACTTGAAATAAGCGGGTAGATATCTTAATAAACAATCAACAATTCAAAAAAAGAAATAAACAAAGCAATGGCAGTTTACCATGGCCCGTCAGTAGGTAACCACACAACAAAATAAATTTACAATGCAAACAAGAATTGTAGTAAAGATGTGCAACAACTTTTCTGACTTGATACCACTCTGCATGTACCCTCACTTCATATAGACACACTGTATCGACTGGCGCGGCGTGCCGCCGCGCGAGCTTTGCTAGTGTAATTATTATGGGAGAGAAAAATATGGTCGTAGAAATTTTCATGATAATAAATTACCTCTCGTTATGTTGACATTGCTATTGTTTCTTTCCGCTTCCTTGCATATGTTAGTTTTTGCTTGCTATGATAATTTGTTTGCCTATAAGATGCCTATGCATAGGAAGTATGTTAGACTTAGATGTGTTTGTCACGTGTTTCATGATACTCTCGTTGTGCTTCAATTCTTGTCTCTTATGCGAGCATCATTAAAATTATCTATGCCTAGCTAGGGGCGTTAAACGATAGCGCTTGTTGGGAGGCAACCCAATTTTATTTTTTGCTTTTTGCTTTTTGCTTCTGTTTAGGAATAAATATTTATTCTATCCTCTGGTTAGATGTGTTTTTATGTTTTAATTAGTGTTTGTGCCAAGTTAAACCTATAGGATCTTCTTGGGTGATAGTTATTTGATCCTGCAGAAATTTTCAGAAACTTTCTGTTCACGAAAACAATTATTAAAAATCACCAGAACGTGATAAAGTATTGATTCCAATTGATTCTGATCAATAGACAAATTTTCTAGGTCTTCCTATTTTGGTTGATTTTTTGGAGTTTCAGAAGTTTGCGTTAGTTACAGATTACTACAGACTGTTCTGTTTTTGACAGATTCTGTTTTTCGTGTGTTGTTTGCTTATTTTGATGAATCTATGTCTAGTAAAATAGTTTATAAACCATAGAGAAGTTGGAATACACTAGGTTTAACACTAATATAAATAAAGAATGAGTTCATTACAGTACCTTGAAGTGGTCTTTTGTTTTCTTTCGCTAACGGAGCTCACGAGATTTCTGTTAAGTTTTGTGTTGTGAAGTTTTCAAGTTTTGGGTGAAAGATTTTGATGGATTATGGAACAAGGAGTGGCAAGAGTTTAAGCTTGGGGATGCCCATGGCACCCCAATATAATCTAAGGACACCAAAAGTTAAAGCTTGGGGATGCCCCAAAGGCATCCTCTTTCGTCCACTTCCATCGGTAACTTTACTTGGAGCTATATTTTTATTCACCACATGATATGTGTTTTGCTTGGAGCGTCTTGTATGATTTGAGTATTTGCTTTTTAGTTTACCACAATAATCCTTGATGTGCACACCTTTTGAGAGATTCATACATGATTTGAAAATTATTAGAATACTCTATGTGCTTCACTTATATCTTTTGAGTTATATAGTTTTGCTCTAGTACTTCACTTATATCTTTTAGAGCACGATGGTGGATTTTTTTTATAGAAACTATTGATATTTCATGCTTCACTTAGATTATTTTGAGAGTCTTAAACAGCATGGTAATTTGCTTAAGAAATCCTAATATGCTAGGTATTCAAGATTTGTAAAAACTTTCTTATGAGTGTGTTGAATACTAAGAGAAGTTTGATACTTGTTGATTGTTTTGAGATATGGAGGTAGTGATATTAAAGTTGTGCTACTTGAGTAGTTATGAATTTGAGAAATGCTTGTGTTGAAGTTTGCAAGTCCCGTAGCATGCACGTATGGTAAACGTTATGTAACAAATTTGAAACATGATGTGTTCTTCGATTGTCCTCCTTATGAGTGGCGGTCGGGGACGAGCGATGGTCTTTTCCTACCAATCTATCCCCCTAGGAGCATGCGCATAGTTCTTGGTTTTTTGATGACTTGTAGATTTCTGCAATAAGTATGTGAGTTCTTTATGACTAATGTTGAGTCCATGGATTATACGCACTCTCACCCTTCCATCATTGCTAGCCTCTTGATGCCGTGCATTGCCCTTTCTCACATTGAGAGTTGGTGCAAACTTCGCCGGTACATCCAAACCCCGTGATATGATACGCTCTTTCACACATAAACCTCCTCATATCTTCCTCAAAACAGCCACCATAGCTACCTATTATGGCATTTCCATAGCCATTCCGAGATATATTGACATGCAACTTTCCACCATTCCGTTCATCATGACACATTCATCATTGTCATATTGCTTAGCATGATCATGTAGTTGACATAGTATTTGTGGCAAAGCCACCATTCATAATTCTTTCATACATGTCACTCTTAATTCATTGCATATCCTGCACATCACGAGGCATTCATATAGAGTACTTTGTTCTAGTATCGAGTTGTAATCATTGAGTTGTAAATAAATAGAAGTGCGATGATCATCATTTAATAGAGCATTGTCCCAAAAAAAGGAGAAAGGCCAAATAAAAAAATGCCCAAAAAAGAAATAAAAAGGGACAATGCTACTATCCTTTTTTTCCACACTTGTGCTTCAAAGTAGCACTATAATCTTCATGATAGAGAGTCTCTTGTTTTGTCACTTTCATATACTAGTGGGAATTTTTCATTATAGAACTTGGCTTGTATATTCCAACAGTGGGCCTCCTCAAGTGCCCTAGGTCTTCGTGAGCGAGCAAGTTGGATGCACACCCACTTAGTTTCTTTTGTTGAGCTTTCATACATTTATAGCTCTAGTGCATCCGTTGCATGACAATCCCTACTCCTTGCATTAACATCATTCGATGGGCATCTCCATAGCTCATTGATTAGCCTCGTTGATGTGAGACTTTCTCCTTTTTGTCTTCTCCACATAACCCCCATCATCATATTATATTCCACCCATAGTGTTATATACATGGCTCACGCTCATGTATTGCGTGAAGGTTTATAAAGTTTGAGATTACTAAAGTATGAAACAATTTCTTGGCTTGTCATCGGGGTTGTGCATGATGAGAACATTCTTGTGTGACGAAAATGGAGCATGACTAAACTATATGATTTTGTAGGGATGAACTTTCTTTGGCCATGTTATTTTGAGAGAACATAATTGCTTAGTTAGTATGCTTGAAGTATTATTATTTTTATGTCAATATGAACTTTTATCCTGAATCTTTCGGATCTGAATATTCCTACCACAATTAAGAAGAACTACATTGAAATTATGCCTAGTAGCACTCCGCATCAAAAATTTTGTTTTTATCATTTACCTACTCGAGGACGAGCAGGAATTAAGCTTGGGGATGCTTGATACGTCTCCAACGTATCTATAATTTTTGATTGCTCCATGCTATATTATCTACTCTTTTGGACATTATTGGGCTTTATTATCCACTTTTATATTATTTTTGTAACTAACCTATTAACCGGAGGCCCAGCCCAGAATTGCTGTTTTTTTGCCTATTTTAGAGTTTCGCAGAAAGGGAATATCAAACGGAGTCCAAACGGAATGAAACCTTCGGGAGCGTGATTTTTGGAACAAACATGATCCAGGAGACTTGGACCCTACATAAGAGAAGCTTCCAGGGGGCCACGAGGTAGGGGGTGCGCCTACCCCCCCCCCCCTCCACCCTCGTGGGCCCCACGTTGCTGCACCGACGTACTTCTTCCTCATATATATACCTACGTACCCCCAAACGATCAGATACGTGGCCAAAAACCTAATTCCACCGCCGCAACCTTCTGCACCCACGAGATCCCATCTTGGGGCCTGTTAGGAGTTCACGGAGGGGGCATCCATCACGGAGGGCTTCTACATCAACACCATAGCCTCTCCGATGAAGTGTGAGTAGTTTACCTCAGGACCTTCGGGTCCATAGTTAGTAGCTAGATGGCTTCTTCTCTCTTTTGGATCTCAATACAATGTTCTCCCCCTCTCTCGTGGAGATCTATTCGATGTAATCTTCTTTTTGTGGTGTGTTTGTTGAGACCATTGAATTGTGGGTTTATGATCAAGTTTATCTATGAACAATATTTGAATCTTCTCTGAATTCTTTTATGTATGATTGGTCATCTTTGCAAGTCTCTTCGAATTATCAGTTTGGTTTGGCCTACTAGATTGATCTTTCTTGCAATGGGAGAAGTGCTTAGCTTTGGGTTCAATCTTGAAGTGTCCTTTCCCAAAGGATGTGAGGGCAACAAGGCACGTATTGTATTGTTGCCATCGAGGATAACAAGATGGGTTTTTTATCATATTGCATGAATTTATCCCTCTACATCATGTCATCTTGCTTAAGGCGTTTTTATGAACTTAATACTCTAGATGCATGCTGGATAGCGGTCGATGAGTGGAGTAATAGTAGTAGATGCAGGCAGGAGTCGGTCTACTTGTCTCAGACGTGATGCCTATATACATGATCATACCTAGATATTCTCATAACTATGCACAATTCTGTCAATCGCTCAACAGTAATTCGTTCACCCAACGTAAAACACATGCTCTTGAGAGAAGCCACAAGTGAAACCTATGGCCCTGGATCTATCTTCATCATATTAATCTTCCAACACTTATTTATTTCCTTTGCTTTTTACTTTGCTTTTTATTTTACTTTGCATCTTTATCATAAAAATTCCAAAAATATTATCCTATCATATCTATCAGATCTCACTCTCGTAAGTGAACGTGAAGGGATTGACAACCCCTTATCACGTTGGTTGCGAGGATTTATTTGTTTTGTGTAGGTACGAGGGACTCGCGCGTAGCCTCCTACTGGATTGATACCTTGGTTCTCAAAAACTGAGGGAAATACTTATACTTTGCTGCATCACCCGTTCCTCTTCAAGGGAAAACCAACGCAGTGCTCAAGAGGTAGCAGTCCTTCGGCCTCACCAACGCCCCAGCCTTCTTCATGCATATGATGAACAATGTGTTTATGGATTTCTTGGATAAATTTGTGGTGGTGTTCATTGATGACATCCTCATTTACTCCAAGAGCAAGGAAAAACACAAGGAACATCTCCGAGCAGTTTTACAAAGGCTTCGCGACCATCAACTTTATGCCAAATTAAGCAAATGTGAGTTTTGGCTCCAGCAAGTGGGATTTCTCGGGCATGTCCTCTCAGCAGAAGGAATCTCAGTGGATCCAAGCAAGGTGAAGGATGTACTTGATTGGTCCGCACCCACAACAGTTTCAGAAATCCGGAGTTTCCTTGGACTAGCTGGCTATTATCGCCATTTTATTGAAGGATTCTCCAAGATTGCCAAGCCCATGACTGAGCTCCTAAAGAAGGACAAGAACTTTCAATGGACTGAGGACTGCGAACGGAGTTTCAATGAGTTAAAAATCAGGTTGACATCAGCACCAGTATTAACTCTCCCAGACATCTACCGCAGTTTTGATGTCTACTACGACGCATCCCGAAAAGGGTTGGGATGTGTACTCATGCAAGATGGCAAAGTGGTGGCTTATGCATCCCGACAACTGCGGCAACACGAAGGAAACTATCCTACTCATGATTTGGAATTGGCCGCGGTGGTGCACGCTTTAAAGATCTGGAGACACTATCTGATTGGAAAGAAGTGCCAGATATTTACCGACCACAAGAGTCTCAAGTATATATTCACTCAGCCCGATTTGAACCTTCGACAACGAAGATGGCTCGAGCTGGTTAAGGACTATGACCTCGGAATAAATTATCACCCGGGCAAAGCTAATGTGGTGGTTGATGCCCTGAGCCGCAAACCAATCAACCTTAATGCTCTAATGGATTCCTTGCCTCCTGAGCTTTATGAAGAAATCATGCAGCTCAATTTGGTAATCACCGATGCCCGCCTTGCCAACATATTGGAAGTTGCCCCTACGCTCGAAGAAGAAATCCGCAGTGGTCAGGCAGATGACAAAATGTTGAAAATATATGTCCAGAAGATGCACCAAGGGCATGCACCGGATTTCTCTAGGGATTAGCGAGGTTCGCTAAGATTCCGAGGAAGACTTTGTGTACCCAATCAAGAAAGTCTGAAGAAGAGATATTGGCAGAAGCACATGAAGCGCCATACTCAATTCACCCCGGTGGTACCAAAATGTATGAGGACCTTCGTCAAGTGTTTTGGTGGGATGGAATGAAGAAAGACATCGCATACTTTGTGGCATGTTGCGATATATGCAATAAGGTAAAGGCGGAAAACCAAAAACCCGCCGGACTCCTCCAACCTCTGCCGATATCCCAATGGAAATGGGACGACATCGGCATGGATTTCATCACCGGATTACCAAGGTCTCACTGAGGAAACGACGCAATATGGATCATAGTGGACACCTTAACCAAGGTGGCACACTTCCTCCCTATCCGGACCACATACCGTGCAAATCAACTCGCACAGCTGTATGTGTCAAGAATCGTCAGTCTGCATGGAGTATCTAAGACTATCACCTCCGACGGGGGATCTCTCTTCACCTCCGCATCTTGGTCTCGACTACATCAAGCCTTGGGGACCGCTCCAAAGTACAGCACGGCTTATCATCCTTAGACAGATGGACAGACTGAGCAAGTAAATCAAATACTCAAAGATATGCTCCGGGAATGTATATTGGCCCAAGGAACCAAGTGGGAAGACTGGCTGCCCTATGCCGAGTTTTCCTACAACAACAGTTACCAGGCCAGCTTAAAGATGTCACCCTATGAAGCTCTATATGGTCGGAAATGCTGCACTCCATTAAACTGGTCTCAAACCGGAGACAGGCGTATTTTTGGGACTGATTTAATGCTCGAAGCGGAGAAGCAAGTCAAGGAAATCCGAGACAGACTGCAGCTGGCCAAATCACGACAGAAAAGCTACTATGATACCAAACACCGTCAGATCAGCTTCGAACCTGGAGAACACGTATATCTCCGAGTCACCCCTATGAAAGGAGTCAGATCGCAAGCTCTTGCGTTGACGCTGAGTGTTTGCCCCCTCGCACTGGAGCTTTTCATCACTGCTCACCGCGTGTCCAGAGAGCTCCGGCGGCGACACGTTCCCCCCCTCGCTCTGGCTATATATAGCGCTCCCTTCCTCGATTTCTAGCCAAGCACCACTCCACACCACCTCCACGAACACGTAGACGAGCAGCAGCTCGGCCGGGAGGCCTCTGGCCGTCGCCCCGACCAGAGAACTCCGGTGACCCCCGCAGCACGGCCACCGCTCTCCGGTGCCTCTCGAGCTCAAGCAGCTGCTCGGGCGGGGCTTTGGGGACCTGTTGGTGCTGCCTGGACGCCGCTGAGCCCTCGGAGCTGCCCCTAGCCATCGTCTTCAACCTCTCCGGCAAACCCCGTCCGCCACCGAGGCTTGCGAGCTCAACTGCGAGCAGCTCCGTCCACCCCACGCCAAGCCATGGGTACGGGCAGGTGCGCCACGAGCCCAGCTTCAATCCTATCCCTCTAGCCTAGCCCCAAACCCCCTCGTCGCTGGCGTGTGCTCCGGCGAAGCCCCACCTCTCTCTGATCTCGTGCTCCCACTCTCACTCCTGACGCGCGGGACCCGCCTGTCGGTCTCACCACTCGCGCCCGAAGCGGTATGAGTGGAGGCGCATTTTCTATTTAAGCCTTCGACATCACCCCCTAGGATTTCTGTCTAAGTCAAATATTATTCAGAAATTTGACTAAACTTTGACCAGCCACCATTTCTAAACCATAAGTCCAAATGAACTTATTCTTTTTGCATTGCCTTTGTTTCATTAAACTCTAGCAGCACACTAAAAGGTGGATTTTTCCTTGTTGTCTAGAATTTCTTGTGATTTTCAGAATGTGTTTTGATAATTGTTTTTGTGGTTTTAATTTCTTTTCAGAAGGAGAAGCTTGTCTTGAAGCAAACCAAGAGGGGTGTGATCCTCCTCTACACTAAGGCAAGCCACACCAGCATTTGGATGGTGTTATTTCAATATCTATGATTTTCTACTTGAATATGAGTTCTTATTTGCATTTAAAATTTGATAAATAAATTTGGTTAATTATTAGTTATTTTATCATGCTTGATATGCTTGTTTTAGTTACTGGTTGAATGCATGAACTTGTTTGGTCAAGTAGAATAAGATTTTGCACTAGCTATATTCTTATGGTAAATAATGAAAGTTCTTTTATTAAGTGATACTTTTATTTAAATGATGAACTAAAAAAATATTGCTTGATAATAAAAATGAGTTATAACCAGAGAAGTTTTGATTCTGAGTATTGCAAGATAATTATATTATTAAGTTTGATCCATGATTATGAGTTGATTTCTTTGCATGACGAGTAGTTGCATGATATCATATTTGATAAAAAGTTTTTATTAAAGTTAAATTTGACTAAGTTCAACTTGAATATGATGTCGATCACATCATGGTGCCACTGAATCGGGGTTTTATTCAGTGCGACCACATTTACCTTGTGGGAAGGTCTTGATTCAGTCTTTTGTTGTGACTCTCACCGGTGCCTCCCGCGAGGGAAGGTTATGGGCGTGCATACCCTGGCCCGGTAGGCACACATAACCTTGTGTGCTCTTTTTTTTATGGTACCTTGTCCCAGTTTGGGACCGTTTTGCCACGACGGTGGCCATTGTGTCTTTGGTAGACACGGGGCCACCCAAGACCTAGCCCTGAGAGGGAGTTGGTCGGAGTGGCCGGGGAGAGTGCATGACAAAGGGAGGGTTTCGTCGGAACGCTTTGGTCCACCCGAATGGGAATGCGAGGCCAGGTATTCCGTAGTGTGGGTAAAGTGCGCTACTTCTGCAGAGTGTATTTAATCTATCGATAGCCGCGTCCTCGGTTATGGGCATAACTCATGAGTAAGTCACACCATGGATCAACTTTTATAATTAATTTTGCAAACTAAAATGATTGATGCATTGTGATTCGTGTGGTTCATGAACTCGGGAGTTGTTCATGAGTGAATGGTTTTAGATGTGACCCCGGTATGGTCACCATTTGGTTACGAGGTAACCGTCTGGTAAGCGAGTTCGTTGGACTCAGTGCATGCATGTATCGTTTGTATTGCATCGGTAGTAGTTCCTGCATTGCATTAATCTGATTAAATATCATGATATTGTATATCATCGTGCTTATGTTTGTTGTGAGCTTGCAAGTACATTCCATGTACTGACCTGGTGTGTTATGCCAGCTTTCAGGCAAGTCAGTGCACATCGGAGCGCATCTCGCGCCTAGGCCGTGTCCACGTCGGTGTCCTCGTGCTATGGAGTTCCACTTCGTCGTTCTTCCGCTGCCGCGTAGTTCGTGTGATCGAGGCCCCCGTCATGTTCATTAAATAATGTACATACTGTCTAGCAGCACCGTGCGTGCCGCTTGGCCTCGTATCTCGATGTAATATCAGACTTATGTAATCCGCTAGCATCAATAAATCGGTTGTTTCTGTACCATGTTGTTGTGTATTGCCAGAAGACTTGATCTCTGGGATGGCAATGCAAGGTAAACCGGTTGCTCTGAGCCGGGGTGCCACATGTATCCGCAAGTTAATACTAGACACACATCATGCAATCTCAAACCCAAAGTATTCAATCCAACATAAGGAAACTTCAAAGAGCAAGACTCAATTCACCACAAAAATGATAGAGGGGACGAACATCATATGATCCAGCTTTATTAATAAAGCTCATGATACAATCAAGATCGAATCCATCAAGAACATGAGAGAGAGAGAGAGATCAAACACATAGCTACTAGTACATCCCTCGGTCCGGAGGATAAACTACTCCCACATCATCATGGAGGCAGTAAGGTTGATGAAGAGGCCTCCGTGGATGGGTCCGACAGAGTGCCGGAAAAGGGCTCCAGATGGGAATGCTTCGGAACAGAGTCTTGCGACGGCGATAAAATTATTTCGGGCCTCGCTCCGTGGGTTTTGGAACATTACGGAATTTATATGATTCTAATTATGTCAAACAGTGCCTCGAGAGCCCCACAAGCCTGGGTGGCAGGGCCTAGGGGGCGCCCCCGGGGCTTGTGGAGCCCTCAGGCTTCTTCTGGTTGCCTCCCAAAGCTTCTGGTGTTTCCTATTTTCCACAAAAAATCCTCGTGAATTTTCATCGTGTTTGGACTTTCTTAGTTATGGATTTTTCTTGAAGCCAAAGACATGAAAAAAAAACAGGAACTGACAATGGGCACTAGATTAATATGTTAGTCCATAAAAATAATATAAAGTGCACCAAAACCATATATAATTGATGTAAATATAGAATAAATACTTCATTAATTATAAATACATTGAAGATGTATCACCAGACAGGATACCATCGGATTGCGCCAAAGCGACGGAAGAAACCCTCGCAGGGGGTGGGGATCTCCACCCTGTCACCCACATCATGAAGGAAATATGCCCTAGAGGCAATAATAAAGTTATTATTTATATTTCCTTATATCATGATAAATGTTTATTATTCATGCTAGAATTGTATTAACCGGAAACTTAGTACATGTGTGAATACATAGACAAACAGAGTGTCACTAGTATGCCTCTACTTGACTAGCTCGTTAATCAAAGATGGTTAAGTTTCCTAGCCATGGACAAGAGTTTTCATTTGATGAACGGGATCACATCATTAGAGAATGATGTGATTGACTTGACCCATCCGTTAGCTTAGCACTATGATCGTTTAGTTTATTGCTATTGCTTTCTTCATAACTTATACATGTTCCTATGACTATGAGATTATGCAACTCACGAATACCGGAGGAACACTTAGTGTGGTATCAAATGTCACAACATAACTGGGTAATTATAAAGATGCTCTACAGGTGTCTCCGATGGTGTTTTTTGAGTTGGCATAGATCGAGATTAGGATTTGTCACTCCGATTGTCGGAGAGGTATCTCTAAGCCCTCTCGGTAATGCACATCACAATAAGCCTTGCAAGCAATGTGACTAATGAGTTAGTTGCGGGATGATGCATTACTAACGAGTAAAGAGACTTGCCGGTAACGAGATTGAACTAGGTATGATGATACCGACGATCGAATCTCGGGCAAGTAACATACCGATGACAAAGGGAACAACGTATGTTGTCATGCGGTTTGACCGATAAAGATCATCGTAGAATATGTAGGAACCAATATGAGCATCCAGGTTCCGCTATTGGTTATTGGCCGGAAGTGAGTCTCGGTCATGCCTACATAGTTCTCGAACCCGTAGGGTCCGCATGCTTAACGTTCGATGACGATCGGTATTATGAGTTTATGTGTTTTGATGTATTGAAGGTAGTTCAGATTCCCGGATGTGATCACGGACATGACGAGGAGTCTCGAAATGGTCGAGACGTGAAGATTGATATATTGGAAGGTTATGTTTGGACACCGGAATGGTTTCGGATGAGTTCAGACATTTACTGGAGTACCGGGGGGTTACCGGAACCCCCCGAGGAGTTAATGGGCCTTGATGGGCCATGAGGAAGAGAGGAGGAGGCGGCCAAGTGGGGCCCCCCCCCCCCCCCAAGCCCAATCCAAATTGGGGAGGGGCCGCCCCTTCCTTCCTCTCCTCTTCCTTCCCCCTCCTAGTTGGACTAGGAAAGGGGGGAAACTTGCTCCTAGTAGGAGTAGGAATCCTCCTTGGGGCGCGCCATAGGAGGCCGGCCCTCCCCCTCCTCCACTCCTTTATATATGGGAGAGGGGGGCACCCCATAGACATACAAGTTGATTCTTAGCCGTGTGCGGTGCCCCCCTCACATATTTTCACCTTGGTCATATTGTCGTAGTGCTTAGGCGAAGCCCTGCGTCGGTAACTTCATCATCACCGTCAACACGCCGTCGTCTTGTGAAACTCTCCCTCGACCTCAATTTGGATCTAGAAGTTCGAGGGGCGTTCTGGTGAGCGATGTGCAGATCACGGAGGTGCCGTGCGTTCGGTACTTGATTGGTTGGATCGCGAAGACGTTCGACTACATCAACCGCGTTACTTAACGCTTCCGCTTTCGGTCTACGAAGGTACGTGGACACACTCTCCTTGCTCGTTGCTATGCTCTCCTAGATAGATCTTGCGTGATCGTATGATTTTTTTTAAATACTATGTTCCCAACACATCAGCCATATGGTGGTGAAGGGGAGATAAAGACGTGATACAGCCGATGTTGACCCTTGGTGGTTGCCGTCCAAATCTTGCCTTAATGACGCTCGCCGCAGTCGGTGAGAGAATGGAGAGAGGGAAGAGTGAGAGGTGAGAAAGAGGTGAGGGGATTTATGGCGTCACTTTGAGAAAACAACGTGACAGCTCCTATTTGTACCCACACGTGCAACCGTCTGCAGCAACATGTGGTACCTAGCATTGCTCAGCCTTGGCTAGCTGAAAATAGCAGATTCAAGCGTTCCTCCAGAGTCAAGCCCAACGATGCTTTAAGTTTTATGCGGGGCAGGATCTGGATGCAGGTCAAACAATCCAAACTGCATCCACACGGACTAGCTGAGGTAAATGCAGGCAACCAACAGGCCATTTGTGCGACTGTGCCTGGGATTGTGACTGTGCATCGACTTCGCCTGTGCCTAGGACCGCGACATGTCCGAGCTCTTCCACAATGCTCTGACATAAGTTTTCATTGTGAAATTCAGTTACTGATAACATGAATCACTCTGTTTATGTAGCCAGTACTAATAAATGAAAAGCAATCTGTGAATTGGATTTGGTGAAATTTGCATTTGCCAATCGGTGAAAGAAAAGAATGATTTGGAGCTTAGGTGATGCTGAAGCTTCTGCCAGAAATCTGACCAATAGCATGGTGTTCAGCGTTTCACGATGTGATAACTTTTCTCATGTGATAACTTCAAAATAAGCTGAATTTTTTGCACCTCCTCCTGTCTGAACAATGTGTTCTTGCAGCTAGTATCATTTATCTGTCTGTAGTTGCACAATGGGTCTTTAAAATAGATAATCAGTCTTTCATGACTGCTTCAATCCCCTATCAGTTATGTCTGCATCTCATCATAGATCCATTTGCGGTGGCCATGTGCAAATGACAAGCTTGACAAAAGAAAAATACAAATGAAAAGGCAAAGGTAGCAGTTTAGAATGAGAAACACGGTAGGGCGATGAACACACCAATGCATTTCAGTTATAAACAAGCCAACACGCATACCTGTGCTTAATAATAAACTGCACAGTATGAACACCAGCAACTAGTAGCCAACAACGGTAGCTAAAGATCAGAGGCAGAAGTAGCAAGCAAGAGCGGACACGGTACAATCACTGGGATCCCTGCTAACACCAAGCAGCCACAGATAATGCGAACCAAGCGACCTGAGTCGATTTGAACGATTTCCTTTGCTCTCTCACTGAAGGACAAGGCAACCTTCCGACATGTGTGAAGAGGCTCGTGGGATGGAGGATGAAGACGCATAAGGAGACTCACTGGATTCCTCTTCCTCGTCAGATTCAGTGAGGCCGGTGGCCTCGAAGATACATGCCTTCACCTCCTCAAATCGCTCCTCCGACAGAGACACCTCAGCGAGAAGCCTCCAGGCCGATGCTTCTGAAGCCTCCTCGAAGTCTGTCCTCCGTTTCAGAACAATGTGGCCACTGATCTCCCATACTGCAGGGTTAACCTGCGTGTCTAGCAGATCCTGGCTCACTTCACCGAGAGCCTGCTTCTCGGCATAGCACTGCGCATTTGCAACAGGAAAGATTAGAAAACATCAGGAAGGTACAATGGGGGCAGCAGCAAACATCATTATGCAATTCATGTGGCAGTGATCTAATTTAACAATGAAGACTAAATAAATGGTGTTTCACAAAACTTTAAGCTACAGAAATTATTTCATGTTTGCAGAAAATATACCTTGAGAATATATTTCTTGATGGATTAGTAATGATATCATATTTGCAGAAAGAAGCTTTTGACTCTACTGCGAAAATTACCTGAGGAAAAACGAAGATCCTTCTACCGGAATCAGAGATGAGGACGTTGAAAGGAACATTGTTCTCCTGGAGCCAAATGCAAGCGTTGGTAATCACATCAGCCAAATCCTTCAGTGTGTTCCCTCTCTCAAACACCAGACCTCTCACGGGGAAATTTGTCAGTTTTGACACCTTCACTCCACTATTCAGCGCACACTTGGCAAGGGGGATCTTCTTGGTAGGTGCCTTCTCAACAGGAAAAGGTACTGACAGGTAGTATGCCTGTACAAAAAACAAAGTTTTAGTGTAATCACCACAATTATCAACTATGTTTACAGCACAGAAGCTAGGCCTTTGTGTAATGATTTAAAGTACCTGGAAGTGGAGATGATTGATGGTGGCAAAGGCACCCAAGCTGTTGTAACCAAGCCTAAAGTATGGGCTTGCAGCCTCAGCTGCCATGTGTAGTGCAAGCAGGAAGCTTTCAGGATCAATTTGCTGAGGCAGGCGGTGAAGGACACGCGGAATGAGAAGCACATGACCGTACTCAATAGGGCTCACCTGCAATCCGTTAGAAGTACCAGTCTTAACATCAAGATTTATATTCTGGAATAAAGGTAAATTTTGGCTGAAAGATGTGTACATTGATTGCAACAACGCTGGGAGCATGGTCACCCTCAGTGCTTGGGGCATTTTCAAGGAAATAGCTGCTGTCGCCACCACCGTTCTCAAAGCGAAAGAGAACCTCCTCCTGGCCAACCTTGGTGAAGTTGAACTTGGCAGAATCGAATGGCTGGAGCACACGGTCAACACGGAACTCAGTCGGGCGCTTCTTGAGGTGGCGGCCTTCGTTAAGCTGTGCAACAAACCCAAGCTCGCCAGGAATCACCTTGGTCTCGCAGGCTGTTACGTCATATCTGAATAGGCCTCGGGCCACTCTGTCCTCCCACTAATAAGAGAGAGCAAAGTCGAAATATAAGAGTTCAATAAAATAAAATAAAGAAGTAACGGCCAACCTAAAATAACAAGATAATCGTTATGAGATGTTTTGATGGTCCATTTTAAGACAAATTTTCTAGAACTGTGTCCATGTCAATGTTATCTTTCAAGGACAGAGTAAACAAAAGTATTATATTCCAAACTCAGCCCTACAAAGCTTATTATTGCAATAATAAACTCCTATTGGGAATAAGAAACAATTAGAAACATCCATACTGGATTACAGCTCTATCAAAGGTAAAGCCAACGCAATATCATTGAAAAAGCCAAGCATGTGCCACTAAATTATGATTTTTCTCATCTATTTTCCCGCAACCACAAGTTGACATACAGATTGAGTTTGAGGAATCACCTCACCCTAGGATTGGTATCATTGTCGGATCTCACGTTTTTGGTGGCTGATACCTTATGCTTAAGAGTTACGAGGGATGAGGTCTCATTCTTATTCCTCAAAGGAAACATCCCATAAAGTTCTGAAATCTAGATCCATTTGTAATAAAAAGCAAACACTACATGCTTTTATTCTGTCTATATAGCACATTGAAATGCACCAAATTGAGCTATTTAACCTCCTCTGCCATATTAAGCATTTTAACTACCCAAGGATATCTTAGCATGTTTAAAATCTTGTAGAAGAATACAGAACAGTATATTTATCGTATTTTGGTCCAAGCATTTTGGTCCAAGCGAACAGCTGTAAGCCAGTAAGCCATAACAAACTCCTGTGATCTTCTCAGGAAACAAAATGCACCAAAACACTATCCAGTACTGGTTTTACCAGCAGAACTGCTAAGTGTACGACATCTTACAACAGCATGAACTTCCTTTCTAAAGAACTAAGTATGCAAACTTTTCTAGTATTTTCATTTTTTAAAGAAAACTGCAGGGGGGAGAGCCCTACAGTATAGACAGGGACTTAAATTCATGTCTGTAAGTACTTGAACCTAGGTGGTGTGTTGTGCATCCACTCTCCTAACAAAATGAGCTAGGAGCCAGGTTCACTTGATTGCTAGTATTTTCTTACCTGTGCGAGGAGGAGAGAATTTAGGAAGAACTCGGTAGGGAGCTCATCATCCTGCGCAGGCTTCTTTGGGTCGGCCTTGAAAGCATAGAGGGGAAGCTTGGAAGCTACAAGTGTTTATAGAAAAAGAATGGTTAATTAGTAAAGCATGTTTAAATCTGCAACTTTTTGGCAACAGAATAAAAGTTTCAGAACTTTGCTTCAGTTGTCTAATTAAAAACAAACTTTGATTAGATTAATGGGACAACGAGAAATTCATACTACTAAACTAAACATAGCTAGATATAGCAGAAGAAGCGGAAATCCAACTCGGTGCCCAGGCTCATCTGCTCCCGCTTAGAAAACAAATCAAAATAAATACTATAAAAATTCAAAAAAATCCAAAAAAATTTTGGGTGGTAGAAAATTTGATACGTGAGGTCCGCTCTAAATTTCAATTCATTTGGACATCTGAGCAACTCTCGGCAAAAAAGACAAATCGGGTTACTTTGTCTTTTTTGCAGCTGCTCAGATGTCTAAACGAGTTGAAATTTGGTGCAGACCTCACGCATTAAATCATCTACCACCCAAAAAATTGGATTTTGAATTTTTTAGCATTTGTTTTGTTTTTTTTCTGAGAGGGGGTGCAGATGAGCCTGGGAGCAGAAACTCTGCGTCCAAGAAGAAGCCCATATTCTAATTCAGTGTAATCAGTACTCCCTCTGTAAACTAATATAAGAGTGTTTAGATACTAAAATAGTAATCTAAACACTCTTATTAGTTTATGGAGGGAGTAGTATTCTAGGGTATAGTCGAAGGAAATAGAAAACTTTTGCCCCAAAGGAAACAAAATAAACCTAAAAAATAGACGAATTCGAGGATAAAATGAGCTGAGTTGCACCTCCCAATATGAAAACTAGATGAAAATTGGCATGAGAGGCCATAATACGCACCAGGCAAGCAGCAATCCCCGAGGCAGTTCCTGCCGCAGCCCCCGCCTCCTTCCTCCTGGTAGTTGGACAGCACCGTCGGAACCCTCTTAATCGTCAGCTTCATCTCCATCTCCTCCGGACTGCTCTTACAATCGCCTCTGCTGTCTCTACCGTCTACCGGACGTTGTTAACGACGACTTAGCGTGGGTTAGCACTTAGCAGTCAGCGCCGCCGCGCAATCAGAGAAGGAGGCGACCGCCGCCGGCGAGGAAGAGAAGGTCGGAGGGGCTGCCCCCGGCCGAGGGGAGTGCTCCGCGTCCTCCGTGCGGCTCCACCTGCGCAGCGGGGGCGCCGCGCGCGGGGTCCGCGGAAGCAGCCGTGATGCCCGGAGAGACAAACCGGAGGGCGGGAGGGGGGAGGAGCCGAGCGTCCCGGAAGGTTACGGAGGGCTCCAAGGGAAGGAAGTAAGACTTCCCGGCCGGGCTGCCCGCGTCCCTTCGGGGACGACGGCGGACGGCGTGGACGGCGAGGTGGTTTTGTGGCTGGGCTGCGTCGGCGTGGCAGCGGAGGCAAGGGAGGGGGCGGCCTTAAATAGAGGGGGCGGGATTGGGGCAGAGCAGCGCCGGGGGGGGGGGGGGGGGGGGGAAGTGGAAGGTTTTTGCGGGGGACCCCGCGGCTGTGTGGCGCTGCTTTCGCCGCCCGCGATCGCGCGGCTGTTTTGCTGCCTGGATCGTCCACCGCTCGCCAAGCTCCGCTGCTTGCTGACTAGGATATGTATGTTGTATGTATCTATGGGGTCCGTCCCGGATGTATGCGTTGGAAACCGACGCGTAGTAGTACTCACAATTCGTATACGTCTATTCTTCTATTTTCTCTACATACAGATCTATAATAAAAGGATAACGTTTGCTGCCGGTCCACCGGACTGCGCGTTAGATCTCTTCAGAACCGAAGATACTCGTTTCGGCAACCGGAGGGGCGGCGCCTGAGATCAGGAGCGGCGACCCAGGACGAATCTCCCTTCTGTGGCGACTAATGGATCCCTCAGCAGGTAACTTTCGCTCGCGCCCTCTTCTTGTGTTATCCCCTTGTTCCTTTTCCTCTCCCCCAATGGTGGTCTGGTGGTGTGGTGTCCATGTGGTGGGTCATCGGGGGTTCCCGACCAGTAGGATTAGGGCCTAGGGTGAGATGGCATTTGGTTGAAGCAGAGGATTAGGGCCTACACACTACTGGAAAGGCCTAGTAGTGGTGCAGGTTAGATTGTTAGTAGTCGCGCGGGTGCACGCGCTACTACTAACGTGCTGCAGCTAACTGGGTAATAGTAGCACGGGGTGGCACCCCGCGCTACTACTACGTATGTTAGTAGTAGCATGAGTGTCACCCACGCTACTACTAATTATCTATAGCACGTGTGTGGGACCTGCGCTACTACTATTAATTTCAAAATTCATTTATTTTCATCTGCGTATTTACACAGTATACAGGTTTTCTCGATTTCATGCGTGTCATCAATGATGGCGGCGGTTCGATCCAGCGAAGGCAGGGGTCGCCGAAGGCGCAGACGGGCATCATCAGAGTGGATCCAACGGCGGCTGCTAGAGAGCGACTGGATCCAGGGCAGAGCAAAGCGGCGGTGTCAGGCTCCTCTTCGTGACCAAGGTAGAGAGCTCATGGTTGTCCATGGCGACACCTGCACGAGCATGGCCATGGGAGGGTGAGTCAAACCACTAGGAGTGAGGGAAACAGAAATGAGGGAGAAAGAGAGGAAGGAGATGGAGGGAGCAGCAGGCCTAGTCGTTGGTGGTGAGGTCCTCCCGTGAGGTGGCATGGAGGCGCTGGGAAGACCAACAGCTCCCTGACGCCGTGAACGAGGTGGCAGCCTCCTTGGGCGCCATGGAGGAGGAGGCGCACATGGGTAGGAGCGCCATTGGAGAGCCTAGGGAGAGAGGAGGGAGAGATGAGGGATTCGGGGGGAGGAAATGGGAATTTTAGGGTTGTTAAAAACCATGTACTTAGTAGCAGCGTGGTGTTTATACCCCGCGCTACTGCTATGGTTGAAAGCACATTTTCTCCCTTGATGGTTTTGGTAATTAATGTCAACATACATATTGTTGGACTAACACCTTTGTCTAGTATATTTCAGATAAGTTCAACAAGGGCAATGGCAAGAACATGAAGATGTGGACCCCTTTAAAATGTTAAGGACAAGGATTGGTAAAGCTCCAAGACTCTACTTTTTTGGTTAAGTGATCCAAGGTCACATTGAGTCCATAGAAAAGCCAATACTATTACAAGGGGATGAGGTTTTGATCATGACTTAGTTGCTCAAGTGCTTAGTGATATTGCTCCACAAATCCTCAAACACTTCTCCCCACTTCTCCACATCACATCTGTCCAAAACCCAAAAGTATCATCTTGGTCCCACCAAAAATCTTCATCCCGGACTCACCGAGTTGACACATACACTGCCTAAACCAAACCCTAGCATTTTGGTTCTACCAATATGGATCTCGGTCTCACCGAGATGGCCTAACCAAGTTTCTATTGTGAAGTTGCTTCATTACGGAATTACCAAGATGAAACGATCGGAACTACCGAAATGAAGTATGGTCCTAGCCATTGCACTTCAGTCACACCGAGATGTTCTGATCAGTCTCACAGAAACCTCCAACATTCGAATCTTTTACACTAGTTGGTCTCACCGAGAATTTGGACTGGTGTCACCGAGTTGGGCCAAAGACTTGTAACAGTTGGATCTTTGGGTTTAGGCTATATATACCCCTCCACCCCCACTTACTCTCGAAGAGAGCCATCAGAACGAACCACCAGTTCCATTACTCATTTTCTGAGAGAGAACCACCTACTCATGTGTTGAGATCAAGAGATTCCAATCCTGCCATTTGAACCTTGATTTCTAGCCTTTCCCAAGTTGCTTTCCACTCAATCCCATCTTCCACCAAAGCCAAATCCGTGAGAGAGTGATTGAGTGTTGGGGAGACTATCATTTGAAGCACAAGAGCAAGGAGTTCATCATCAACAACACCATCTATTGCCTTTTGGAGAGTGGTGTCTCCTAGATTGGTTAGGTACCACTTGGGAGCCTCCAAGAGATTGTGGAGTTCAACCAAGGAGTTTGTAAGGGCAAGGAGATTGCCTACTTCATGAAGATGTACCCGAGTGACGCTAGTCCTTCGTGGACGTAAACCATGATGGAATAGACAAGGTTGCTTCTTCATGGACCCTTCATGGGTGGAGCCCTCCGTGGATTGCGCAACTGTTACCCTCCGTGGGTTGAAGTCTCCATCAACGTGGACGTACGTTAGCAGTACCTATCAGAACCACGCCAAAAATCTCCATGTCTTCGTTGCGTTTGATCTTTCACCTCTACCCCTTACTTTCCGCACAATTGCATGCTTTACTATTTCCTCTGCCCTATCTCTAGATATGCATGTGTAGAAAGTCTTGGTGATATCTTAACTAGTGCCAAAATCTGCCTAAACTTCAAGAGAACTAAAAATTGCACCTTGGTTGGTTAAGAGTCTATTCACCCCCCCCCCTAGACCTATCTTCTCCGATCCTACAATGGTCTGTACCGGGGCACGGTGAGGGCCACTTAGTAGCAGCGCGGGCTTTATACACCACGTTACTACTATCAACTTAGTAGCAGCATGGGGTTTATACCCCGCGCTACTACTTTGGCATGTCCTAGAGGGCACGGTGGGGAACACTTAGTAGTAGAGCAGGCTTTCTGATGTGCTAAAACCATAATTCTATTTTGCTACATGGGGGTTCAAGTGCATACAATTTTTGTTACATCCATCTTTCTAATGTGCTACGACCACATTATGTTTTTGCTACATAGGGGGTTCAAGTGCATATTTTTTTGCTACATCCATCATTTTTTTGATGTCCTACAACCATCATTTTGTTTTGCTACATCCATACTTTTCAAAGCTACATGCGTGATTAGTGCAAGCTACATCTAAGATGACTTAATTTTTCGACACATGCCTTGTTAAGTACCGGCTAAGTTCCAGATGTTGGACGACAAGCACAAGGGGATTTTTGCAGCGGAGGTTGATGATGTAGTAGGCAAGCATGGGCTGGGTTTAAAGGGATTGCAGTGCAGCCAGATGGCCGCTCTGCTTCGTGATGTAGGAGATGCCATCACAGCTACCGACGAGCCCAATGTTTCCTTCCCAACACCTAGCATGGATGAAGGTCGTGAGAAAGAGAGGGATGCTCAAGCTGCAGCTGCAGTTACCGATATTATTATGAATAAAGATCAAGTCATTGGGGAGCTGAAAAGGAACCAAGAAGTTGCAATAGATGTTGGTCACACTCGTGAGCAACAAAGCACGAGTATCAAGGTAGAAGGCAACGTGTCACCTCGGAGCCCCCCCCCCCACTCTTCTATGATGCACCCAGGAGTGCGACAGCTGGGATTTGGGATGACGAGCCTTCATGCGAGCTGTTCCCAAGGGGTTCCGAGGACTACGAGTTGATGCATTGCATGGATGAGCCTACAAACAAGAATAGCACAGTCAACCCCCTCTATCCCAACATCCCTGTTTTTCCTGTATCAGGCGATGATGAGAGCCCTGTGAAAGTTTAACTAATCCATGGGTGGTTTTGGTAATTAATAACAACATATATGTCATTGATCTAATGAACGTTGATGATAGATTTCAGAAAAGATCAATGATTGGCATGGCATGGACTATTGGATGTGGACCCCTCAAAATGTGAAGAACAAATTTGGCTACCCTAAGAGACTACATTTTTGGTTTAGTGATCCAAGATCACATTGAGTCCCTTAGGAAAGACAATACTATTAAAAGGGGGTGAGGTAGTGTTGATGCTCAATGATATTGCTCCAAAAACCCTCAGTCACTTTCCAAAATCACATCTGTCCAAACCCCTAATTCATCATTTTGGTTCCACCGATACATTCCATTCCAGACCCACCGAGATGACTCTCTACTGCCACATCCAAAACCCTAACACTTTTCTCTAACCGAAACGGCTCTCGGTCCCACCGGGATGGCCTGGCCAAGTTTCTGTGATGAAATCACTTCATTTCGGAATCACCGAGTGAAACTGGTTGGAATTACCAAAACGAGGCTCTGCCTTTTCCATTGCACTTTGGTCCCACCGAGATGGTATAATCGGTCTCACCAAAAATGCTAACAGTCAAGTCTTTTGCACTAGTCGGCTCACCGAGTTTATCACTTTGGTCCCACCGAGTTAGGTTAAAAGCTTCTAATGGTTGGATTTTTGGTGCTGCCTATTTATACCCCTCCACCACCACTTACTCTCTAAGAGGGCCATCAGAACGAAACACAACTTCCACCATTCATTTTCTGAGAGAGGACCACCTGCTCATGTGTTGAGATCAAGAGATTCCATTCCTACCATTTGAAGCTTGATTTCTAACCTTTTCAAGTTGCTTTCCATTCCAATCCTTCTCCTACCCAAGCCAAAGCTGTGTGAGGGAGATTGAGTGTTGAGGAGACTACTAATCATTTTCTGGTACTTTCAAGCAGGGTCTACTCAAGCAAGACCCATCAAGCTTCTAACCAAGCGTACTCACGGCTGAGCTTCAAAGGGCTATCACTAAGTACAAGGTTCAAAATTTCGACATAGTAAGTTCCCGCGTGCCTTTTTTGGTTCATATCACAAATACTCTCAAATATGTATCCAGTGATGCGAATTTTATTTTGTTTATATGAAGAGTCCCTTCGCCTTCTTTTGCATTTTCAGCTCTTCCTAACAATGGTTCATGGGCGTCATTGGATAGTCGTTTACGCAAACTTGCTTCACAAGCAGTGGAATGTATTCGACTCACTGAATGCCAATGGGAAACCATCTACCTTGAAGAGACAGGCCAACCACCTGGTCAGCTCTTCTCTCTTTTATATTAGTGCCTTCCCTCGCTTCATCTACATAATTTTCCTGCTTCATCTTTACATGTTTCATTTTTTTCAAACTTTTTGTATGTGATTTTGGTGGTAGATGATACGTCTCCAACGTATCTATAATTTTTTTTATTGTTCCATGCTATTATATTATTTGTTTTGGATGTTTATATGCAATAATAAGCTATTTTATATTATTTTTGGGACTAACCTATTAACCTAGAGCCCAGTGCCAGTTTCTGTTTATTCCTTATTTTTGAGTTTTACACAAAAGGAATATCAAACGGAGTCCAAACGAGCTGAAACTTTACGATGAATTTTTATGGACCAGAAGAAGCCCACGGAGCATCGGAGTTGGGCCAGAAGAGTCCCGAGGCAACCACAAGGGTAGAACCCCCCTAGGGCATGCCCCATGGCTTGTGGACTCCTCGGGAACCCCCCTGACGTGAGACCGACCCAAAAATTCTTATAAATCCCGAAACCCCCAGAAAGAAACCTAGATGAGAAGTTCCGCCGCTACAAGCCTCTAGATCCACGAAAAACCAATCTAAGCCCATTCTGGCACCCTTCCGGAGAGGGAAACCATCACCGGAGGCTATCTTCATCATCCCGGCGGCCACCACGATGAGGAGGAAGTAGTTCACCCTCGGTGTTGAGGGTATGTACCAGTAGCTATGTGTTTGATCTCTCTCTCTATCTATCTATCTATCTATCTATCTCTCTCTCGTGTTCTTGATTTGGCACGATCTTGATGTACCGCGAGCTTTGTTACTATAGTTGGATCATATGGTGTTTCTTCTTCTGCATCTTCTTGTGATGAATTGATTTTTACCTTTGAGGTTTCACTATTATCGGATTGAATACTTTTATGGATTTAAGAACACTTGATGTATGTCTTGCATGGGATACCCGTGATGACAATGGGGTGTTCTATTGATTCACTTGATGTATGTTTTGGCACTCAACTCGCAGATTCCTGAGGTGACATTGGGGTAATCTATGCATAGGGTTGATGCACGCTTTCGTCCTTGTTTCTTAGGTAGAAATCTTGGGGCACTCTTTGAAGTTCTTTGTGTTGGATTGAATATTATGAATCTAAAATTGTTTGATGCATATACATATAATTGACCCACAGATACTTGTGGTGACATTGGAGTATCTAGGTGACATTAGGGTTGATTGATGTGTATCATATGGTGTTATTTTACTATGAACTCTAGGGCTGTTTGTGACACTTATAGGAATAGCTCAATGGATTGATCGGAAAGAATAACTTTGAGGTGGTTTCGCACCCTACAAGCAATTTCATCTTATGTTCTCCGTGATAGGAACTTGGAGGAGTGACTCTTTGTTGCACATTGAGGGATTGCCATATGATTTAATTATGTTATCATTGTTGAGAGATTTTGCGCTAGTGAAAGTATGAACCCTATGCCTTGTTTTCAAGCATTGCAACACCGTTTTCGCTCTCTTTTGTTACTAGTTACCTTCCTGTTTTTATTTATTCAGATTATAAAATATATTTCTACCATCCATATTACACTTGTATCACCATCTCTTCGCCGAACTAGTGCACCTATACAATTTACCATTGTATTGGGTGTGTTGGGGACACAAGAGACTCTTCGTTATTCGGTTGCAGGGTTGTTTGATAGAGACCATCTTCATCCTACGCCTCCCATGGATTGATAAACCTTAGGTCATCCACTTGAGGGAAATTTTCTACTGTCCTACAAAACTCTGCGCTTGGAGGCCCAACACGAGTCTACAAGAAGAAGGTTGCGTAGTAGACATCAAGCTCTTTTCTGGCGCCGTTGCCGGGGAGGTTAGTGCTTGAAGGTATATCTTTAGATCTTGCAACTGAATCTTTTATTTTCTTGTTTTATCAATAGTTTAGTCTATAAAGGAAAACTACAAAAAAATGGAATTGAGGTTGTCACATATGATTCATCTTTATAATGTCTTTTGTGAACATGATGGAAAGGAAAATTGTGCTTAAATGTTAGAAGAAGAAGTCAATAAAATGTTTGGCACTAAATCTTTGAATTATGATCATGATTGCAATGTTGTTGGTATGAATTCTTTGAATATTCATGATGGTAATGATATGCAAAGCCACAAGCTTGGGGATGCTATGTTTGATGAAGATGATATTTTCAGTCCCCCAAGTTTTGATGAGAATGTTTATTATGATAATAGCATGCCTCCTATTTATGATGATTATATTGATGAAAGTGAGTTTGGAAGAGTGTCAACTCTAGGAAATAATGATCCCACTATTTTCGAGGGTGTTGAATCTCATTGTTATAATTATGAAAGTGGATTTGGAGAGGTCATGACTTTATTTAGCAATGATTCCACTATCTTGGAAGAGGTTTCAATTGATTATGATAAAAAAGATGCTATCTATGATGATTATTGTGATGACATGTATGATATAAATAATAATGATAACCATGAAACGTATCATCATGATTTTAATTTTCAATCCCATGATAGTTATTTTGTTGAGTTTGCTCCCACTACTATTCATGAGAATAAATTTGCTTATGTGGAGAGTAGTAAAATTTCTATGCTTATGAATCATGAAAAGAATGCTTTATTTGATAGTTATATTGTTGAATTCATTCATGATGCTACTGAAAATTATTATGAGGGAGGAACACATGCTTTTACGTATTGCAATAACATCAAGTTTCCTCTCTATGTGTTGAAAATCTTGAAGTTTTGCTTGTTTTACCTTCCTATGCCAGTTGATTCTTGTTCCCATAAATTGTTTGCTCACAGAATCCCTATTCATAGGAACTAGGTTAGACTTAAATGTGCTAGTCATATGCTTCATGATGCTCCCATTATGTTTCAATTCTTATCTTTTATGTGACCATCATTGAAATCATCATGCCTAGCTAAAAAGGCATTAAAGAAAAGCGCTTGTTGGGAGACAACCCAATATTTACCCCTACTATTTTTTTGTGTTCACATGATTAGGCTACTATATTAATCATGTTTTATAGCTTTTTTTCAATAAAGTGCCAAGTAAAGCCTTTGGGATAGTGTGGATGAGAGTTGACTTGATTTTGTGCAAAAACAGAAACTTTTGCGCCCATTAAAATAATTTTCAAAAACCACATAAGCGTGATTTTGTTCTGAATTTTTTACACCAGATTGATATACAAATATCCCAGGTTTTCCTAATTTTTCAGAATTTTTGGAGTTACAAAAGTATACAAAGTTTCCTGATTACTACAGACTGTTCTGTTTTAGACAGATTCTGTTTTCATTGTGTTGTTTGCTTATTTTGATGAATCTATGAGTAGTATCGGAGGGTATGAACCATGGAGAAGTTGTAATACAGTAGATATAACACCAATATAAATTTAGAATGAGTTCACAACAGTACCTAAGTGGTGATTTGCTTTATTATACTAACGGACTTACGAGTTTTTGTTGAGTTTTGTGTTGTGAAGTTTTCAAGTTTTGGGTGAAGTTTTGATGGACAACAGAATAAGGAGTGGCAATGGCATAAGCTTGGGGATGCCCAAGGCACCCCAAGGTAATATTCAAGGACAACCAAGCATCTAAGCTTGCCCTCTTTCGTCTTCGTCTATCGGTAAATTTACTTGACGCTATATTTTTACATTACATGATATGTGTTTTGCTTGGAGCGTCTTGTATGATATGAACCTTTGCTTTTTAGTTTGCCACAATCATCCTTCCTCTACACACCTTTTGAGAGGGACATGCATGAATCGTGATTTATTAGAATACTCTATGGGCTTCACTTATATATTTTGAGCTAGGCAATTTTGCTCTAGTGCTTCACTTATATCTTTTTAGAGCACGGCGGTGGCTTTATTTTATAGAAATTGTTGAACTCTCATGATTCACTTATATTATTTTGAGAGTCTCTCTAAAAATCATGGTAATTTTCTTTGGTTATAAATTTAGTCCTAATATGATGGGCATCCAAGAGGGATATAATAAAAACTTTCATATTAAGTGCATTGAATACTATGAGAAGTTTGATTCATTTTGATTGTTTTGAGACATAAAGATGGTGATATTAGAGTCATGCTAGTGAGTAATTATGGATTTGTATAAATACTTGTGTTAAAGTTTGTGATTCCCGTAGCACGCTTGTATGGTGAACCGTTATGTGATGAAGTCGGAGCATGATTTATTTTCCGATTGTCTTCCTTTGTGTCGAGGTCGGGATCGCGCGATGGTTAACTCCTACCAACCCTTTCCCTAGGAGCATGTGTATTAGTACTTTGTTTTGATGGCTAATAATTTTTTGCAATAAGTATGTGAGTTCTTTATGACTAATGTTGAGTCCATGGATTATACACACTCTCACTCTTCCACCATTGCTAGCCTTTCTAGTACCGCGCAACTTTCGCCGGTGCATTGAACCCACCATATACCTTCCTCAAAACATCCACCATACCTACCTATTATGGCATTTCCATAGCCATTCCGAGATATATTGCCATGCAACTTACACCTGTTTGTTTATTATGACACGCTTCATCATTGTCATATTGCTTTGCATGATCATGTAGTTGACATCATATTTGTGGCAAAGCCACCATTCATATTTTTTTATACATGTCACTCTTGATCATTGCACATACCGGTACACCGCCAGAGGCATTCATATAGAGTCATATCTTTGTTCTAGTATGGAGTTGTAAAGCAAATAAAAGTGTGATGATCATCATTATTAGAGCATTGTCCCATGTGAGGAAAAGGATGATGGAAGCTATAATTCCCTCACAAGTTAGGATGAGACTCCGGAAAAAAAATTAAAAGAGGCCAAAGAAGCCCAAATAAAAAATAAAAGAGGCCAAAAGATGCCCACAAAAAAAGAGAAAAGAAAAAAGTGAGAGAAAAGAGAGAAGGGGCAATGCTACTATCCTTTTTCCACACTTGTGATTAAAAGTAGCACCATGATCTTCATGATAGAGAGTCTCCTATGTTGTCACTTTCATATACTAGTGGGAATTTTTTATTATAGAAATTAGTTTGTATATTCCAATGATGGGCTTCCTCAAATTGCCCTAGGTCTTCGTGAGCAAGCGAGTTGGATGGACACCCACTTAGTTTCCTTTTGAACTTTCATACACTTATAGCTCTAGTGCATCCGTTCCATGGCAATCCCTACTCACGCACATTGATATCTATTGATGGGCATCTCCATAGCCCGTTGATACACCTAGTTGATGTGAGACTATCTCCTTCTTTTTGTCTTCTCCACAACCACCATATTCTATTCCACCTATAGTGTTATATCCATGGCTCACGCTCATGTATTGCGTGAAGGTTGAAAAGGTTTGAGAATACTAAAGTGTGAAACAATTGCTTGGACAATACCGGGGTTGTGCATGATTGAAATTTTTTGTGTGATGAAGATGGAGCATAGCCAGACTATATGATTTTGTAGGGATAACTTTCTTTGGCCATGTTATTTTGAGAAGACATGATTGTTTTGTTAGTATGCTTGAAGTATTATTGTTTTTATGTCAATATTAAAATTTTGTTTTGAATCTTATGGATCTGAACATTCCTGCCACAATAAAGAAGAATGCATTGAAAAATATGTTAGGTAGGATTCCACATCAAAAATTCTGTTTTTATCATTTACCTACTCGAGGACGATCATGAATTAAGCTTGGGGATGCTTGATACGTCTCCAACGTATCTATAATTTTTGAATGGTCCATGCTATTATATTATCTATTTTGGATGTTTTATATGCATTAATATGCTATTTTATATTATTTTTGGGACTAACATATTAACCTAGAGCCCAGTGCCAGTTTTCTGTTTTTTCCTTGTTTTTGAGTTTTATAGAAAAGGAATATCAAACGGAGTCCAAACGAGCTGAAACTTTACGATGAATTTTTATGGACCAGAAGAAGCCCACGAAGCACCGGAGTTGGGCCAGAAGAGTCCCGAGGCAACCACAAGGGTAGGGGATGCACCCCCCCAGGGCGCGCCCCTGGCTTGTGGACTCCTCGGGAACCCCCCTGATGTGAGACCGACTCCAAAAATTCCTATAAATCCTGAAACCCGCAAAAAGAAACCTAGATGAGAATCCGCCGCCGCAAGCCTATGGATCCACAAAAAATCAATCCAAGCCCGTTCCGGCACCCTGCCGAAGGGGGAAACCATCACCGGAGGCTATCTTCATCATCCCGGTGGCCACCATGATGAGGAGGGAGTAGTTCACCCTCGGGGCTGAGGGTATGTACCTATAGCTATGTGTTTGATCTCTCTCTCTCTCTCGTGTTCTTGAATTGGCACAATCATGATGTACCGCGAGCTTAGTTACTATAGTTGGATCATATGGTGTTTCTCCTTCTCTATCTTATTGTGATGAATTGAGTTTTACCTTTGAGGTTTCACTATTATCGGATTGAATACTTTTATGGATTTGAGGACACTTGGTGTATGTCTTGCGTGGGATGCCCGTGGTGACAATGGGGTGTTCTATTAATTCACTTGATGTATGTTTTGGCACTCAACTCGCGGATTCCCGAGGTGACATTGGGGTAATCTATGCATAGGGGTTGATCCACGTTTTTGTCCTTGTTTCTCCAATAGAAATCTTGGGGAACTCTTTGAAGTTCTTTGTGTTGGATTGAATATTATGAATCTGAAGTTGTTTGATGCATATCATATAATTGACCCACGGATACTTGTGGTGACATTGGAGTATCTAGGTGACATTAGGGTTGATTGATGTGTATCATATGGTGTTATTTTACTACGAACTCTAGGGCTTTTTGTGACACTTAAAGGAGTAACTCAATGGATTTATCAGAAAGAATAGCGTTGAGGTGGTTTCATACCCTGCAAGAAATTTCATCTTATGTTCTCCGCGATAGGAACTTTGGAGAGACTCTTTGTTGCACACTGAGGGATTGCCATATGATTTAATTATGGTATCATTGTTGAGAGATTTCACGCTAGTGAAAGTATGAACCCTATGCCTTGTTTTCAAGCATTGCAACACCGTTTCCGCTATCTTTTGTTACTAGTTACCTTGATGTTTCTATTTATTAAGATTATAAAAATATATTTCTACCATCCATACTACACTTGTATCACCATCTCTTCATCGAACTAGTGCACCTATACAATTTACCATTGTATTGGGTATGTTGGGGACATAAGAGACTCTTTGTTATTCGGTTGTAGGGTTGTTTGACAAAGACCATCTTCATCCTATGCCTCCCACGGATTGATAAACCTTAGGTAATCCACTTGAGGGAAATTTTCTACTGTCCTACAAAACTCTGCGCTTGGAGGCCCAACACGAGTCTACAAGAAGAAGGTTGCGTAGTAGACATCAGTAGATCACAAACTTTGTAACTCTTGCACAAGAGTGTGATGAATTCAATGTCAATGTCGCATCCTTCACCCGGGTTGACCTAGAGGACTACCCAAAGCAAAATAACATGTGAGTTTCTCTGGGTTTTTTTCTTCAATCGTGTGTTCCTTTGAAACAAGTTGGTTGTTTCCACTATATACGGGATTGTCATATTTTCTTAACTCACGGGTATGTTGTGGTTTCTACAGGCTCAAATATGTGGAGAACTTTGACGGAAAGGCAGTCAAAGAGTTTAGGCAAGTATCCATCAATTTTTTGTCTTTGTGTTTTGTTAAAATATAGTTTTTGTTTACAAAACTTATGCAGCAAAAGAATAGCTAGTAACATGCTACTTCTCGTGCGCTCATTTTTACAGGAAGACATGCCACCGTACCGCATGGAAGTGGCATACAACCATTTCATTCACCCACTCAACAATGCCACAAAGGGGTGTGCATTCAAGGAAGAGTTCGCGGACTGATTTCTGCAAGGTCGAAGACGAACAAGCCCTTTTCTTAGGTATAGTCCATGTCTCAGGTGGTAGCATTTTGATAGTATAAGAGTAGCGTGTCTTTCTATATGTAAACCGATGATATTATCAGAACATGGGTCCTTATGTAAAGCCATGATAACTCCAGCGAACTTTCTGTGTTTTGGGTATGTATGTACCAATGGTACTTATTGGTTTGTAAGTTTGAATTTGGATCAAGCATTTGCTGCCAACATGCTTACACCAGATCCATTGCTAAAGTTTATACCTTTTTTGCTGGAACTACATTATAAAATTGTTTCAAACTTCATCCAACAAAGTTGCAAGGGGAAGTTCTTTTTTTACTGAAACCCTTTTTTAAACAAACTAAGAATGCTTCATTAACACAATTTATTTGTTGGAAGCTCAGAAAAAATAGCTACAACCTTGCTGAAGGTTTGTTGCAAAGCCCAAGATCATCCTTTTTTACCAAACAAGTTTCCAGTGTAAAATAGTTGCATCACTGCAAGTTTTTTGCTGGAAGCATAATCTAAATGAGCTTCAACGCTAATATTTTTTATGAAAAATTGTTAAAAGTATTCATTTCTAACTGTAATGCTAAATTCCTGCAACAAATATACTCACAAAAAAAGATACATGCACTCTAAAATTTGCTGCAATGCCAAAGCACCACATATTTTTAACCCAAAAGGTTTTTTGCCAGTAGGTTTTTTGCTGAAAACATAATTTTAAAAAGATTCAACCATGATTTTTTGAATCCTCATAACCTTACAAACATAATCAACCTACACAGCAGGAGCACGTAGTGTCGCATCCTTCAAACAAAAATCTTGCTCTGCTATCTATTTTTGCTACAATTGATTATATTTGTTACAAGCATGCCTACTTTTTCAGTGTTCTTAAAAAATAAAAAATAAACCATGCAACCATGCAAGGCTCATGCTACAAACATTACCACCTGCTACAACCATTACCATCAATAAGTAAGTTCCACAAACTTGTAAGAATCTTTTTAAATCTACTCTCATAAAAGTAACATTTTTTTTTTCAATCCACACATGTAGTAATATGTTGCAATCCCACAAAAAAGCTACAGCTACTCAATACATATGTCGTAAACATTTATAATGCTTGCATATGCAGAGAAACCAGGGGGGTTACAAAGCAATATCATTTTTTCCGCATTAATCATCCTAAAGGGTAAGAATTGTTTCGACATTCAGAGCTTTTGCGGTCGCACTCGCAGCAAGGAGTTGGCAGCTCTTGACATTGTGATCCTCATGTTCACAATACTTGCATGGAGTCTTCTTTCCCCCTGGCATCATCCTTCTTTTCTTTCTTCTCCATTTCATCTTCTTGTAGCTCAATGAGTGGCTTCATTCGCTTCTCTATTTTCCTTTGGCCTCCGTTTCTTGGGTGACTTTGGTGGGTTCCGCAATCCTGGGGGGGTGGATCCCGCAGCCCTATATTTGGACCCCTTGAAGCCTACGCTTGTTCATTTGCTTCATAACCTTGGACTTCTTCGTCTCCTGCAACTCCATCTTTGATCTAGCTTTCATTACAGCAACCCCAACCTTGCCCTGCTCAATTAGGCCAAAAACGAAATTATAAGCTTCATCACTGAAAAATGCATGAGAAGCAAGGTTGCCAAACTTCCTACAAAGAGAGTTGAACTTGAGGGTGTTTGTCTTGGGGATGCAAAAGTGCATAGCCCTATGCCCAGCACCGCATCAGGTGCATGCTCAGTTGCTCTCTAAGACCATGTTTCAAGCATGTAAGTCGTGGGTATTGTTTGCACATTCAGGTGCACCATGACACAGATGATACGTGGGCAGGTTAGCCCATACATCTAAAACATGTTGCAGCTACACATGTACCTCCCGTCCTCAGGAGTAACACACACAATGTACTGTTTAGGATTGAGGCCATCGTTTGCAACAAGACAAAACCAATGGACATTCCCTCAGACTTGATATTGCAGCCAAAAGCCTATTGATTTAGCCAAGAGCTTTTGAAACTTGGAAAATACCTCTCTAGTATAGAATTTTGTAGACTGCTTTTTAATGTTGTAACTGCAAACAAAAAAGCTTCCAACATCAACAAAGTTTTCTACATATATTTTAAAGGAAAGCTGCAACCGAACTACACTGCCAAAGAGCAAAAAAGATGCCCAGAAAAATATGATTTTTGGACTTACTTTCTCCATAGTAGTGGCCTTATAGTTTCATTGATGAAGCCACATTGTCCTCACGATCTAGCATTAGCTCCTGGCAAAGCTCAAATTGTTGCACGAACGTCCAAACCGAGTCTCCATGATGATTTAAGGTCTTTAAGTAGGAATTCGGCCCCTCAGACCGTCTGGTTGTGCCTGTGAATGGGAAGAACTTATGTCTAAAGTACACGAGAGCACATGTCTTCCTGGTGTTCCACATGTTTTTGAGGTGATTCATATCAGCCAAACCACAAAATTGGACCATATGCTGCCACCTTTCTTCAAACTCCTCGACGATATCTGAACTATTGAAGCAACTGTAGAATGCTTCAGCAAAAGGCTCATCATTGCCAGCATCTTCCCTAGCTTTGTTATCGCAACCCGAAAGACGTGCCACTTGGAACATCTGTGCGTTGAGTTTGGTAACACCATGGATATGGCTTTCTACATTGCTTAGTCATGATTAGTCATAATGTTTAGTGGATGCTCGTTATTCATTGCCAACATCGACTGCTCAAAGACCCATTTGAAAGTTTCAATCTTCTCATCAGGCAGCAAAGCACAGCCCAAGCAGATCATGCGCGCGCGCCTGTGTGTGTGTGTGTGTGTGTGTGTGTGTGTGTGTGTGGTTTTTAATCCCACCAATCGGCGCAAAAGGAAGGTTGTAGTGATTTCTACAGAATGTGGTGTCAAAAAACACACAATCTTTGTACTTTGGGTACAATGCCCTTGTTCTCCCATCAACCCAAAAAAGCGCCCTAACAGCTCCATCTTCCTCTAGCTTGGAAAAGAAGAAGTTGGGTTTCTCCACCTACCTTCTCTTAAAGTACTCGATGATCAACTCCAAGTCATGCTCTGACAGGCCCTTTCGCAACTTTGCTCTTGCATTCGTCACATCTATCTTCACATACGGCAAACTCCTTGGATCGCAACACCATGCATCTCCAAGCAAGTCCACCACATTTGTTGTTGATATCTTGCGGTAGTGCAGCGATGTGATGTATTTCATGTCTGCTTCCGGGATCTTCTTGTGAGAGCGGCAGAATGTCCGACGGCCCCATTACAACATCAGTGGGTGTGTGTGCTCGACCTCAAAAACTATCACAACCCAGCTACCATCTCGGAGGCTAACACCCATATGCTCCTTGCGATCGTAGCGCTGCAAACTGTTTCTTTGCCTCTTGTCGCTCACATCCAAAGAGATGCCAACTTATTTGCTTGCTGATTTTTTATGACTAGCATAGCTCATATTAGCACCATCACACTGACTTATTGCAGCGCCATCAGAAATGCTTCCACTGGCATTCTTGAAAGGAGTTTTTCTAGAGTGTATGCACTCAAAAACTCTCTTAATTAAAATGCCCTTCTCCTCTGAGCCTCTACTCCTATTGTGCCTTGATATCAATTCGAGTTTCAAAGCCCATCTTCATTACATAATCATTGTACACTCAATGTGCTTCAACAACATTGTCAAAACCCATTCCAACAAAAGGGACAATTGGTTGTGACGATACATCTTCATATGGTTCATCAACAAGTGTTGTAGCATTTTCATTGGCATTGTCATCGACATCTTGGCCATTATCATGAGCTGCACTGTCCATGTTCTGCTGCAAGGTGTCTCCATTATGCATTTTCGGAGGTTCATCTAGATCAATGACATCTAGTTCTTCTTGCTCCGCAGCATTTTATAGATCATCAACAACAAAAATTGATGGCTCCGGAGTATCATTCTGCAACAAGATCAGCGCCCAAGTCAATTTTTGTTGCTGCTTCAAAAACCATACGAAAAACGCCAACCATAGTGGATGCAGCATGTGAACACAAATCTAGAACATGCTTATTGCTACAATCATAGCAAAATGTTTACAACCAGCACATGTTTTTTTGCACCCATGTATCATTTTTTCTATCTTGTTTCAAGGCAATAGCAAATCATAACACAATGAAAGCATACAGCCCATATAGCATACTATTTTTTTATTTTTTATCGAACAAACATTTGAATGTAGTAGCATGCAACATAGGGGGTCAAACAACTTTTAGCATGCAGTATGTAACATCTTTTTTGTTTCCATTTTATTGAACCACCTTTATGTAGCATGTAGCAAGTGCATTATTTAGTTGTAACAAATATTTTCTCGGAAAACACATAAGAAACATTTCCTAGCATGTAGCAAGTGCATTATTTAGTTGTAACAAATATTTTCTCGGAAAACACATAAGAAACATTTCCTAGCATTATTCCAGTTTTAGAATAATCCACACAAGTATGTTTTATTTACGACAAAGTTTCCATGTGATGCTCATCAACTAAAATCAAGCATTGAAGCATATTTTATGAGAAAGCATCTAGGGTTTTCTTACTAGATCAAACTCGTCTCGGACATGGCTTGTTGCATGCTCGAAAACCACACCAGGGTTGACGTACCATTGCCGCACCGGTCCACTACCACCAGCATCTAGCCGCTTCAGTGGAATACAACCATGAATAGCAGCGGAGCTCATCACAGAGCTCGAGCCCATATCCATGGCAGCAAGCAACTGCTCACGGATGTAAATACATGTTTGCAACAATCCAAGGTTGCTTGGTATATAGGGGAGTGATTGCTTGTATCTGCATTGGTATTTCCCCGAAGAGGAGAGGATGATACAGCACAACAACGGTAAGTATTTCCCTCAGTTATAAAACCAAGGTATCAATCCAGTAGGAGGATCCACCAAACTATGTAAGCAGTACCTTCACGCAAATAACAAAAACTTGCTACCCAATGTGTAAGAGGGGTTGTCAATCCCTCCTCCGTATCGACATAGATTAAATTGTATGAGATTTGATAAATAGATCTAACAAGAACACACACAAAATAGGTAAAGAAAAAGTGCAGCAAGGTATTTTTGGATTTTTGGATTAATAGATCTGAAAACAATATGACAGGAAATAGACCCGGGGGCCGTAGATTTCACTAGAGGCTTCTCTCGAGAAAATACCATATGATGGATAAAAAAATTACTGTTGGGAAATTGATACAAAAGCAAATAATTACGACGATATCCAAGGCAATGATCATGTATATAGGCAACACATCCAAGATTAGTAGGCCGACTCATGCCTACATCTACAACTATTACTCCACACATCGACCGCTATCCAGCATGCATCTAGTGTATTAAGTTCATGAAGAAACAGAGTGATGCAATAAGAACGATGACATGATGTAGACAAGATCTATTCATGTAGGAATAGACCCCATCTTCTTATCCTTAATGGCAATGATACATGCGTGTCATGTCTCTTTCTGTCACTGAGATTGAGCACCGCAAGATCAAACCCATCACAAAGCACCTCTTCCCATGGCAAGAAAAATCAATCTAGTTGGCCAAACCAAATCAAAGTTTCAGAGAAGAAATACGAGGCTATAACAATCATGCATATAAGATTTCAACAAACACTAAAATAATATTCATAGATAGATCTGATCATAAACTCACAATTCATCGGATCCCAACAAACACACCGCAAAAAAGAGTTACATCAAATAGATATCCAAGAACATTGAGGAGAACATTGTATTGAAAATCAAAAAGAGAGAAGAAGCCATCTAGCTACTGCCTACAGACTCGTAGCTCTGTGGTAAACTACTCACGCATCATCGGAGGGGCAAGGGTGATGATGAATAACCCCTCCGTGATCGTTGACCCCTCCGGCAAGGTGCCAGAAAAGGCCTCTAGATTGGATCTCGTGGTTCTGGAACTTGCGACGGTGGAAAATTTGATCTCTCGATTCCCCTAGGGTTTCTAGAATATTTGGGTATTTATAGAGCCGAGAGGTGCTGGAGGAGGCTCTCGTGGGCCCCACTACCCACCAGGGCACACCAGGGGCCTCTGGCGCGCCCTGGTGCCTAATGGGCCCCACGGGCTTCCTTGGTGCAACTCTTGGGCCTCCTGGGTGTCTTATGGGTAGAAAAAATTCTCCAAAAAGTTTTGCTGCATTTGGACACCATTTGATATGGATATTCTGCGAAGTAAAAAAACAAGTAAAAAACAGCAACTGGCACTGGGCACTATGTCAATAGGTTAGTCCCAAAAATTGATATAAAGTTGCTATAAAATAAATATAAAACATTCAAGATTGAGAATATAACAGCATGAAACAATCAAAAATTATAGATAGGTTGGAGACGTATCAGGGAGCCCCGCCGAGAGCTGAGCCAGTCGCCGAAAGCAAATATCGGGCAGGATCCGGCCGCCACAACTGCCGCAAGGACAGGACGACACAGGGGGAACTCAGCTCCCCTGTTTTCCTTGGGGTGAGGGGGAAATAACGGTTGCAACACCTTCAAGTGATTTGCCACAATGTTATGATGGTGGGGCACGCGCGCAGATCGTACGACCTTGGCTCACTACATCGGGCGGCTGGGGCGCGACCGGCCCAACTATTGGGCCGGCCGGACGGCACCTACAATAAAAAGTAAGAATCATGCCTTATATCTTTTGTCTCTTTTTACTTAGTTTCTTTATTTTTTTAACACATTACATACGCATACACTCATACATGTGTGCATACACTCACCCCTATGAACGCACACATGCACAACCTATCTCTATGAGCACCTCCGAAAGACTGAGCCGACGCATCATATTGAGATAAACAAATTCGTTACAGACACCTTCGTAGTCGAAGGGAACGTCTCCACCCACTGGAGGGCCTAAAATAAATTCAGAAAAATGTGAACACAAATGTAAAGTCTAGGAGTTGAACCCTGATGGGCTGGGAAAATCATTGTCCTCCTAACCATCCAACCACAGGTTGGTTCGTTGTGTTTTTACTTTTGCATAATGTATCATGATGGACTCAACATGTTATTAGCACGAAGCACCTTGGATCTATGAACTAAAACCACGGCAATAATCTCAAATAATAGGACCCTAATATTTAGCGACGGGTCGCTAGAGAGCTCCTCCCATCGAACGTTTTTGTTCGCCTGAGAGAGTAGCTCACATAGAAAGAATCAGCTACCCCTGATCAACTTGCAGAAGGAGGTGCTGGGGCGAACCCCGTTGGGTGAAAGGCCCATTTTACTGGGTTTTTAATGCATGAAAAAACATATTTTCTTATAAAAACAGAGAAAAAACATAAACTACGAGTGCCATGATATGGAAAATGAAAAATTCCATGCTACTTTACAAAACTGCATGTCATTATGAAAAAACTTTTTTTAGTGGACCAATACAATGCCATGTTGTAAAGAATTGATTTATTTGGTACATTGTCCAAAAAATCATTAAATAAATGCCATGTCAATGAGAAAGATAGAAAATGTCATGCCAAATAAATGCCATCCTCTTAATAATAAAACTATCATCCTGTTAAAAATAAAAATAACATGCCAATAATAATAATGGCATGCTTTTCATAATAAAGTTTAATCCTATTAATAATAAAACGACCATCCTCCTAAAAATAAAAATGACATGTTATTAAAGAAAAAATTTCATGCTCTTAATGTTTAAAATGCCATCCTCTTAGTAATAAAAATAGTCATGCTCTTAATCATAAAACTACCATATCTTAATAATAAAAAATGCATGTTTTTTATTATAAAAATGACATGCTGCAAAATAAGACTGCCATGTGAGAAATTACAAAAAGCCTGGAAATTGTCATACTACATATACTAAAAGTGCACATAGCAAGTTAAGAAAAAATCCCCACTAAAAAAATAGGATTTTTGTTTTTTTAATAAAAAATAAGGATTTGGGTAAAAAATGAAATAAAAAATCTAAATTATGACAAAATTATTTTTAAATACATATAGCGGTTTGATAGCACATGTTCACAACCATGCACTTGTCCCCCTCTACTAGAGGTGGTGAGTTCGCGGAGAGTATATGGTGCTACCGGTGCACCAAACTCACTTTACACACTTTAAAATGTTAAAAAATGAAACTAACTTACCACATCGACACAAAACAATGTAGGTTGTCACAAAATTTCAAGTCAAAATTCAAAACATCGCTCAGAAAACAAAAATGACAAATTCAACACTAAATAGTAAATAACATAAGTTGGGCTTTAGATTTGGCCCATTATCACAATGATGTCAAATTTATCAGTTTTATATCTCGAATAATGTGTCAAATTTCGATACGAAATTTGATGACAACATACATTGATATTGTGTTAATATGCTAGATTTTTCTGATTTTTTAAAATGCTTTACGGCATTCGGTGCACCGGTAGCACCACAAGTGTGTGTGCACAGGATACATTCCCGGTGAGTTCGCCTAGCTCACCTTGTCCCTTATAAGCTTCTCACTGAGGAAAGTGTATGGCAAAGTCTCTTGCGCAAAAAAGTATTTAGGCGCAAAAATTGTCTCAGAAATATTGGGAACCGAAGGACTCATTTTATTGTGAAGATATGATGGCGGAAAAAGTACACATGTTCTGCTTTGGATCTTTTATGATCAAGGTGTGTCGCGGGGATTTCACAGCAATATGCATGACTTGGGGATTTTGGTGGAGATAAGGCACACATGGAAGATCTAGGATGGGATTTCACACACAGTGGAGGTTATACCCAGGTTTGGGCCCCAATGCTAGGGGTAACAACCTACTATTGCTTTGATGTTTTCTCTCTTGTGTGAACCAAGTGATTACTATGTATTCTCTGTCACATGTAGGCTTTTGATATATGTGTTCCCCCATCTATCTCTTTGGTACGTCCCAAATGTATCTACTTTTCGAACACTTTTGCTCTTGTTTTGGACTCTAATTTGCATGGTATGAATGAAACTAACCAGGATTGACGCCATTTTCAGGAGAATTGCCATTATGTTGTTTTTGTGCAGAAATAAAAGTTCTCGGATTGAACAGAAAAATTACGGAGAATTATTTCAGAATGTACAAAAAATACTGGCAGAAGAATCCAGAGGGGGGCCACCAGGGTGCCACAAGCCCAGGGGCACCTGGCTGGCTTGTGGGCTCCTGGCAGCTCCCGCAACCCTAACTCCTGTTGACGAACGTTGTATTTCAAAATTTTACCTACGATCACGCAAGATCTATCTAGGAGATGCATAGCAACGAGAGGGGAGAGTGTGTCCACGTACCCTCGTAGACCGAAAGCGGAAGCGTTTAGTAACGCGGTTGATGTAGTCGAACGTCTTTGTGATCCAACTGATCAAAGTACAGAACGTACGGCACCTCCGCGGTCAGCACACGTTCAGCTCGGTGACGTCCCTCGAACTCTTGATCCGGTTGAGGCCGAGGGAGAGTTCCATCAGCACGACGGCGTGGTGACGGTGATGATGAAGTTACCGGCGCAGGGCTTTGCCTAAGCACTACGACGATATGACCGAGGTGTGTAACTGTGGAGGGGGTCACCACACACGGCTAAAAGATCAACTTGTGTGTCTATGGGGTGCCCCTCCCCCGTATATAAAGGAGGGAGGGAGGAGGCCGGCCGGCCGGCCCTAGGGGGCGCGCCCAAGGAGGGGAGTCCTACTAGGACTCCAAGTCCTAGTAGGATTCCACCAAGAGGGAGAGAGGGGGAAGGAAGCAGAGGGAGAGGGAGTGGGAAAGGGGGGCGCCGCCACCCCCCCCCCTTCCCTTGTCCTATTCAGACTCCAAGGGGGGCAGGCTGCCCTGGCTGCCCTCCTCTCTCTCCAATAGGGCCCATGGTGGCCCATTAGTTCCCCCGGGGGGGGGGGGTTCCGGTAAACCCTCCGGCACTCCGGTTTTACCCGAAACAATCCGGAACACTTCCGGTCTCCCAATAACATGGTCCAATATATCGATCTTAATGTCACGGCCATTTCAAGACTCCTCTTCATGTCCGTCCGTGATCTCATCCGGGACTCCGAACAACCTTCGGTACATCAAATCACATAAACTCATAATACGAATCGTCATCGAACGTTAAGCGTGCGGACCCTACGGGTTCGAGAACAATTTAGACATGACTGAGACACATCTCCGGTCAATAACCAATAGCAGAACTTGGATGCTCATATTGGCTCCTACATATTCTACGAAGATCTTTATCCGCCAAACCGCATAACAACATATGTTGTTCCCTTTGTCATCGGTATGTTACTTGCCCGAGATTCGATCGTCGGTATCACCATACCTAGTTCAATCTCGTTACCGGCAAGTCTCTTTACTCGTTCCGTAATGCATCATCCTGCAACTAACTCACTAGTCACATTGCTTGCAAGGCTTATAGTGATGTATATTACCGAGAGGGCCCAGAGATACCTCTCCGACAATCGGAATGACAAATCCTAATCTTGATCTATGCCAACTCAACAAACACCATCGGAGACACCTGTAGAGCATCTTTATAATCACTCAGTTACGTTGTGACGTTTGATAGCACACTAAGTGTTCCTCGATATTCGGGAGTTGCATAATCTCATAGTCATAGGAACATGTATAAGTCATGAAGAAAGCAATAGCAATAAACTAAATGATCATAGTGCTAAGCTAACGGATGGGTCTTGTCCATCACATCATTCTCTAATGATATGATCCCGTTCATCAAATCACAACACATGTCTATGGCTAGGAAACTTAACCATCTTTGATTAACGAGCTAGTCTAGTAGAGGCATACTAGGGACACTTTGTTATGTTTGTCTATGTATTCACACATGTACTAAATTTTCGGTTAATACAATTCTAGCATGAATAATAAACATTTATCATGATAGAAGGGAATATAAATAACAACTTTATTATTGCCTCTAGGGCATATTTCCTTGATCTCCCACTTGCACTAGAGTCAATAATCTAGATTACATAGTAATGATTCTAACACCCATGGAGTCTTGGTGCTGATCATGTTTTGCTCGTGAGAGAGGCTTAGTCAACGGGTCTGCAACATTCATATCCGTATGTATCTTGCAAATCTCTATGTCCCCTTCTGACATTTGATGACGGATGGAATTGAAGCGTCTCATGATGTGCTTGGTTTTCTTGTGAAATCTGGATTCATTTGCCAAGGCAATTGCACTAGTATTGTCACAAAAGATTTTCATTGGACCCGATGCACTAGGTATGACACCTAGATCAGATATGAACTCCTTCATCCATACTCCTTCATTTACTGCTTCCGAAGCAGCTATGTACTCCGCTTCACAAGTATATCCCGCCATGATGCTCTGTTTGGAACTGCACCAACTGACAGCTCCACCATTCAATGTAAATATGTATCCGGTTTGTGACTTAGAGTCATCCGGATCAGTGTCAAAGCTTGCATCGACGTAGCCATTTAAGACGAGCTCTTTATCACCTCCATAAACGAGAAACATATCCTTAGTCCTTTTCAGGTATTTCAGGATGTTCTTGACCGCTGTCCAGTGATCCACTCCTGGATTACTTTGGTACCTCCCTACTATACTTATAGCAAGGCACACATCAGGTCTGGCACACAACATTACATACATGATAGAACCTATGGCTGAGGCATAGGGAATGACTTTCATTTTCTCTCTATCTTCTGTAGTGGTCGGGCATTGAGTCTCACTCAACTTCACACCTTGTAACACAGGCAAGAACCCTTTCTTTGGGTGATCCATTTTGAACTTCTTCAAAATCCTATCAAGGTATGTGCTTTGTGAAAGTCCAATTAAGCGTCTTGATCTATCTCTATAGATCTTGATGCCCAATATGTAAGCAGCTTCACCGAGCTCTTTCATAGGAAAACACTTATTCAAGTATCCTTTTATGCTATCCTGAAATTCTATATCATTTCAAATCAATAATATGTCATCCACATATAATATTAGAAATGCTACAGAGCTCCCACTCACTTTCTTGTAAAAACAGGCTTCTCCAAAAGTCTATATAAAACCATATGCTTTGATCACACTATCAAAATGTTTATTCCAACTCCGAGAGGCTTGCAACAGTCCATAAATGGATCGCTGGAGCTTGCATACTTTGTTAGCACCCTTTGGATCGACAAAACCTTCTGGTTGCATCATATACAACTCTTCTTCTAGAAATCCATTTAGGAATGCAGTTTTGATGTCCATTTGCCAAATTTCATAATCATAAAATGCAGCAATTGCTAACATGATTCAGACAACCTTAAGCATTGCTACGGGTGAGAAAGTCTCATCGTAATCAACTCCTTGAACTTGTCGAAAACCTTTTGCAACAAGTTGAGCTTTGTAGACAGTAACATTACCGACAACGTCGGTCTTCTTCTTGAAGATCCATTTATTTTCTATGGCTTGCCGATCATCGGGCAAGTCAACCAAAGTCCACACTTTGTTCTCATACATGGATCCCATCTCAGATTTCATGGCCTCAAGCCATTTTGCGGAATCTGGGCTCATCATCGCTTCCTCATAGTTTAGGTTCATCATGGTCAAGTAACATGACGTCCAGAACAGGATTACCGTACCACTCTGGTGCGGATCTTACTTTGGTTGACCTACGAGGTTCGGTAGTAACTTGATCAGAAGTTCATGATCATCATCATTAGCTTCCTCACTAATTGGTGTAGGAATCACTAGAACTGATTTCTGTGATGAACTACTTTCCAATAAGGGATTAGGTACAATTACCTCATCAAGTTCTACTTTCCTCCCACTCACTTCTTTCGAGAGAAACTCCTTCTCTAGAAAGGATCCATTCTTAGCAACGAATATCTTGCCTTCGGATCTGTGATAGAAGGTGTACCCAAAAGTCTCCTTTGGGTATGCTATGAAGACACATTTCTCTGATTTGGGTTCGAGCTTATCAGGTTGAAGCTTTTTCCAATAAGCATCGCATTCCCAAACTTTAAGAAACGACAACTAGGGTTTCTTGCCAAACCACAGTTCATATGGTGTCATCGCAACGGATTTAGATGGTGCCCTATTTAACGTGAATGCAGCCGTCCCTAAAGCATAACCCCAAAATGATAGCGGTAAATCAGTAAGAGACATCATAGATCGCACCATATCTAATAAAGTGCGGTTACGACATTCGAGCACACAATTACGTTGTGGTGTTCCGGGTGGCGTGAGTTGCAAAACTATTCCGCATTGTTTCAAATGAAGACCAAACTTGTAACTCAAATGTTCACCTCCATGATCAGATTGTAGAAATTTTATTTTCTTGTTACGATGATTTTCCACTTCACTCTGAAATTCTTTAAACTTTTCAAATGTTTCAGACTTATGTTTCATCAAGTAGATATACCCATATCTGCTCAAATCATCTGTGAAGGTAAGAAAATAACGATACCCGCTGCGAGCCTCAACACTCATCGGACTGCATACATCAGTATGTACTATTTCCAACAAGTCTGTTGCTCGCTCCATTGTTCCGGAGAGCGGAGTCTTAGTCATCTTGCCCATGAGGCATGGTTCGCAAGCATCAAGTGATTCATAATCAAGTGATTCCAAAAGCCCAGCAGCATGTAGTTTCTTCATGAGCTTTACACCAATATGACCTAAACGGCAGTGCCACAGATAAGTTGCACTATCATTATTAAACTTATATCTTTTGGCTTCAATACTATGAATATGTGTATCACTACTATCGAGATTCAACAAAAATAGACCACTCATCAAGGGTGCATGAGCATAAAAGATAATACTCATATAAATAGAACAACCATTATTCTCTGATTTAAATGAATAACCGTCTCGCATCAAACAAGATCCAGATATAATGTTCATGCTAAACGCTGGCACCATATAACAATTATTCAGGTCTAAAACTAATCCCGAAGGTAGATGTAGAGGTAGCGTGCCGACGACGATCACATCGACTTTGGAACCATTTACCACACGTACCGTCACCTCGTCCTTAGCCAATCTTCGCTCAATCCGTAGCCCTTGTTTCGAGGTTGCAAATATGAGCAATGTAACCGAGATCAAATACCCAGGCGCTACTACGAGCATTAGTAAGGTACACATCCATAACATGTATATCAAATATACCTTTTACTTCGCCATCCTTCTAATCCGCCAAATACTTGGGGCAGTTCCGCTTCCAGTGACCAGTCCCTTTGTAGTAGAAGCACTCAGTCTCAGGCTTAGGTCCAGACTTGGGCTTCTTCACTTGAGCAGCAACTTGCTTGTCGTTCTTCTTAAAGTTCCCCTTCTTTCCTTTACCCTTTTTCTTGAAACTAGTGGCCTTGTTAACCATCAACACTTGATGCTCCTTCTTGATTTCTACCTCCGCAGCCTTTAGCATCGTGAAGAGCTCGAGAATTGTCTTATCCATCCCTTGCATATTATAGTTCATCACGAAGCTTTTGTAGCTTGGTGGCAGTGATTGAAGAACTCTGTCAATGACACTATCAACCGGAAGATTAACTCCCAGTTGAGTGAAGTGACTGTGGTACCCAGATATTTTGAGTATATGTTCATTGACAGAACTATTCGCCTTCATTTTGCAGCTGTAGAACTTATTTGAAGACTTCATATCTCTCAATCCGGGCATTTGCTTGAAATATTAACTTCAACTCCTGGAACATCTCATATGCTCCATGACGTTCAAAACGTCGTTGAAGTCCCAGTTCTAAGCCGTAAAGCATGGCACACTGAACTATCGAGTAGTCATCAGATTTGCTCTGCCTGGCATTCATAACGTCCGGCGTTGCTCCTGCAGCGGGTCTTGCACCTAGCGGTGCTTCCAGGACGTAATTCTTCTGTGCAGCAATGAGGATAATCCTCAAGTTACGGACCCAGTCCGTGTAGTTGCTATCGTCATCTTTCAACTTAGCTTTCTCTAGGAACGCATTAAAATTCAACAAAATAGTAGCACGGGCCATTTATCTACAACAACATAGACATGCAAAATACTATCAGGTACTAAGTTCATGATAAATTAAAGTTCAATTAATCATATTACTTAAGAACTCCCACTTAGATAGACATCCGTCTAATCATCTAAGTGATCACGTGATCCATATCAACTAAACCATGTACGATCATCACGTGAGATGGAGTAGTTTTCAATGGTGAACATCACTATGTTGATCATATCTACTATATGATTCACGCTTGACCTTTCGGTCTCAGTGTTCCGAGGCCATATCTGCATATGCTAGGCTCGACAAATTTAACCCGAGTATTCTGCGTGTGCAAAACTGGCTTGCACCCATTGTATGTGAACGTAGAGCTTATCACACCCGATCATCACGTGGTGTCTCGGCACGACGAACTGTCGCAACGGTGCATACTCAGGGAGAACACTTGTACCTTGAAATTTAGTGAGAGATCATCTTATAATGCTACCGCCGTATTTAAGCAAAATAAGATGCATAAAAGATAAACATCACATGCAATCAAAATAAGTGATATGATATGGCCATCATCATCTTGTGCCTTTGGTCTCCATCTCTAAAGCAATCATCATGATCACCATCGTCACCGCTTGACACCTTGATCTCCATCGAAGCATCGTTGTCGCCTCGCCAACTATTGCTCCTCGACTATCGCTACCGCTTAGTGATAAAGTAAAGCAATTACATGGCGATTGCATTTCATACAATAAAGCGACAACCATATGGATCCTGCCAGTCGATATAACTGTTACAAAACATGATCATCTCATACAAAAATTTATATATCATCACGTCTTGACCATATCACATCACAGCAAGCCCTGCAAAAACAAGTTAGACGTCCTCTACTTTGTTGTTACAAGTTTTACGTGGCTGCTACGGGCTTAGCAAGAACTGTTATTACCTACGCATCAAAACCACAACGATTTTTCGTCAAGTGTGTTGTTTTAACCTTCAACAAGGACCAGGCGTAGTCACACTCGTTTCAACTAAAGTTGGAGAAACAGACACCCACTAGCCACATGTGTGCAAAGCACGGCGGTAGAACCAGTCTCATGAACACGGTCATGTAATGTCGGTCTGGGCCGCTTCATCCAACAATACCGCCGAATCAAAGTATGACATGCTGGTAAGCAGTATGACTATTATCGCCCACAACTCCTTGTGTTCTACTCGTGCATATAATATCTACACATAGACCTGGCTCGGTTGCCACTGTTGGGGAACGCAGTATTTCAAAATTTTACCTACGATCACAGAAGATCTATCTAGGAGATGCATAGCAACGAGAGGGGAGAGTGTGTCCACGTACCCTTGTAGACCGAAAGCGGAAGCTTTTAGTAACACGGTTGATGTAGTTGAACGTCTTCGCGATCCAACTGATCCAAGTACTGAACGTACGACAGCTCCGCGATCAGCACAAGTTCAGCTCGGTGACGTCCCTCGAACTCTTGATCCAGTTGAGGCCGAGGGAGAGTTCCGTCAGCACGATGGCGTGGTGACGGTGATGATGAAGTTACCGGCGCAGGGCTTCGCCTAAGCACTACGATGATATGATCGAGGTGTGTAACTATGGAGGGGGGCACCGCACATGGCTAAAAGATCAGCTTGTGTGTCTATGGGGTGCGCCCTCCCCCGTATATAAAGGAGGGAGGGAGGAGGCTGGCCGGCCCTATGGGACGCACCCAAGGAGGGGAGTCCTACTAGGACTTCAAGTCCTAGTAGAATTCCACCAAGAGGGAGAGAGGGGGAAGGAAGGAGAGGGAGAGGGAGTAGGAAAGGGGGGCACCGCCCCCCTTCCCTTGTCCTATTCGGACTCCAAGGGGGGGCGGCCTGCCCTGGCTGCCCTCCTCTCTCTCCAATAGGGCCCATGGTGGCCCATTAGTTCCCCAGGGGGTTCGGGTAAACCCTCCGGCACTCCGATTTTACCCGAAACTATCCGGGACACTTCTGGTGTCCGAATAACAAGGTCCAATATATTAATCTTTATGTCTCGACCATTTCGAGACTCCTCGTCATGTCCGTGATCTCATCTGGGACTCTGAACAACCTTCAGTACATCAAATCACATAAACTCATAATACGAATCATCATCGAACGTTAAGCGTGCGGACCCTACGGGTTCGAGAACTATGTAGACATGACCGAGACACATGTCCGGTCAATAACCAATAGCAGAACCTAGATGCTCATATTGGCTCCTACATATTATATGGAGATCTTTATCGGTCAAACCGTAGAACAACATAAGTTGTTCCCTTTGTCATCGGTATGCGATACGTCTCCAACGTATCTATAATTTATGAAGCATTCATGCTATATTACTATGTGTTTTGAATGATTATGGGCTTTATTATACACTTTTATATTACTTTTGGGACTAACCTACTAACCGGGGGCCCAGCCCATATTGTTGTTTTATTGCCTGTTTCAGTATTTCAAAGAAAAGGAAAATCAAACGGAGTCCAAACGGAATGAAACCTTCGGCATCGTGATTTTTTGGAAGAATATCATCCTGGAGGCTTGGAGATCAAGTCAGAAGACCCTCGAGGAGCCCAGGAGATAGGGGGCGCGCCCCCCTACAAGGCGCGGCCCCTGTCTCGTGGACCCCTCGAGCACCCCCCGACAGACCTCTTTCGCCTATATATTCCCTCGTACCCTAAAACCATCGAATATCAAGATAGATCGGGAGTTCCGCCGCCGCAAGCCTCTGTAGCCACCAAAAACCTCTCGGGAGCCCGTTCCAGCACCCTGTCGGAGGGGGAATCCATCACCGGTGGCCATCTTCATCATCCCGGCGCTCTCCATGACGAGGAGGGAGTAGTTAACCCTCGGGGCTAAGGGTATGTACCAGTGGCTATGTGTCTGATCTCTCTCTCTCTCTCTCTTGTTCTCTCTCGTGTTCCCTCTATGGCACGATCTTTATGTATCCCGAGCTTTGCTATTGTAGTTGGATCTTATGATGTTTCTCCCCCTCTACTCTCTTGTGATGAATTGAGTTCCCGCTTTGAAGTTATCTTATCGGATTGAGTCTTTTATGAGAACACTTGATGTATGTCTTGCCGTGCTTATCTGTGGTGACAATGGGATATCACGTGCCACTTGATGTATGTTTTGGTGACCAACTTGCGGGTTCCGCCCATGAACCTATGCATAGGGGTTGGCACACGTTTTCTTGACTCTCCGGTAGAAACTTTGGGGCACTCTTTGAAGTACTTTGTGTTGGTTGGATGAATGTGAGATTGTGTGATGCATATCGTATAATCATGCCCATGGATACTTGAGGTGACAATGGAGTATCTAGGTGACATTAGGGTTTTGGTTGATTTGTGTCTTAAGGTGTTATTCTAGTACGAACTCTTTTATAGATCGATCTAAAAGAATAACTTTGAGGTGGTTTCGTACCCTACCATAATCTCTACGTTTGTTCTCCGCTATTAGTGGCTTTGGATTGACTCTTTCTTGCATGGTGGGGGATTGTTATATGATCTATCTATGTTATTATTGTTGAGAAAACTTGCACTAGTGAAAGTATGAACCCTAGGCCTTGTTTCCCATCATTGCAATACCGTTTACGCCCACTTTTATCATTAGTTACCTTGCTGTTTTTATTATTTCAGATTACAAAAACCTATATCTACCATCCATATTGCACTTGTATCACCATCTCTTCGCCGAACTAGTGCACCTATACAAATTACCATTGTATTGGGTGTGTTGGGGACACAAGAGACTCTTTGTTATTTGGTTGCAGGGTTGTTTGAGAGAGACCATCTTCATCGTTCTCCTCCCACGGATTGATAAACCTTAGTTCATCCACTTGAGGGAAATTTTCTACTGTCCTACAAACCTGTGCACTTGCAGGCCCAACAACGTCTACAAGAAGAAGGTTGCGTAGTAGACATCAAGCAGTTTCTGGCGCCGTTGCCGGGGAGGTGAGTGCTTGAAGGTGTATCTTTAGATCTTGCAATCGAATCTTTTTGTTTCTTGTTTTATCACTATTATAAAAGAAAATTACAAAAAAATGGAGTTAAGTTTGTCTCATACGCTTCGTCTTTTTAATATCTTTCATGAGTATGATGGAAAGGAAAATTGTGCTCAAGTGCTAGAAGAAGAATGCATGAAAATGCTTGGTACTAAATCTTTGAATGATGAGCATGTTTTCAATGTTGTTAGTATGAACTCTTTGAATATCCATAGTACTAATGATGATTGCACTAGTTATGATGAAAATGTCTCCTATAAGCATGTTGATTTTTGTGGAGTAGATTGGATTTGCATGGACACACCAAATAGAGAAAATAGATATTGCAAGAGCCATAAGTATTTAAAAACTAAAGGGTTGCAAGAAAGCCTTGATGAGTGTGCTAGAAGATTCAATATTTTTCGCTCCTTGTGAACTTTGCAATGAACGTGGTCATTTAAATCTCGAATGCAAATTGTTTTATGATCGAATCGTGTCCAAAAATTGTGATAGCTTGATTACCCTTGGGCATCATAAAGAGCTTAGTCTTCTTTTGGGGTATGAAGAAATGAAACGTATAACTGAGGGTATTCCAAAGTTTAATCTTGATAGATTTCTTGATTTTGATCTAGAGGATATTTATATGTTTTGTGTAGAGAATTGCATTGAAAATCCTTATATTGCCAATTACATAAAGAAAAGAAAGCAAATAGAAGATAATGAGAATACTAATGAAAGGGAAGAGACTTCCCAATCTCCTCCTATTATTTCTTATGATGAATCAGGTAACGAGGAGGAGCTTTCTATTCAACCAATCTCATCAATAAGGAGCTCAAAGAGGAAGGTTGAACCTACACATAATGTGAAGAAGAAAAACAAAAGAAGGAGCAACAAAGGTAGAAAGGTATCCTTCCCAAATGATGTTGCTCCTACTACTCATTGTGATGATGATAATTGCTTTACTATTGGTGCTATCCATATTTTTAATGATGAGAGTGATTATGCTTATGATATGAAAGAGCTCAAGCTTGGGGAAGCTATGTTTGATGAGGATGAAATATTTGAGAATATATTTGCTGAAATTAATGTTTGTCCCAATCTTGGGGATGCTATGTTTAATGAAGATGATATTTTTTGCATCCCAAGTTTTGATATGCAAAGTTGTTATCATTATAGCATGCCTCCTACCTATGATGATTATATTGATGAAAGTGGGTTCGGAAGAGTGTCAACTTTAGGAAGTAGTGATCCCACTATTTTGGAGGATGTTGAATTTTATTGTGATGAATATGAAAGTGGATTTGGAAGAGTGTCAACTTTATTTAGTGATTCCACTATCTTGGGAGAAGTTTCAATCGATTATGATGAGAACGAAGTTGCTACTTATGATGATTATTGTGATGAAACTTGTGCTATAAAAAGTAGTGATGATTATATTTACAACTCTTGTCATGATTATGATTACCCTTTTTCTGAACATTACTCTTTTAATGTGGAAAGAATTTTTAGTGTTCAAGTCTCTTATGATACTCCCACTATTTCGAATGAGAAGAATTTTGCTTGTGTGGAGAGTAGTAAATTTTCTATGCTTGTAGATCATGAAAAGAATGCTCTAGGTGCTGGTTATATTGTTTAATTCATTCATGATGCTAATGAAAATTATCATGAGGGAGGAATATATGCTTGTAAGAATTGCAATAATATCAAGTTTCCTCTCTATGTGCTTAAAATCTTGAAGTTATGCTTGTTTTACCTTCCTATGCTAGTTGGTTATTGCTCCCATAAGTTGTTTGCTCACAAAATCCCTATGAATAGGAAGTGGTTTAGACTTAAATGTGCTAGTCATATTCTTCATGATGCTCTCTTTATGTTTCAATTCTTATGTCTTATGTGAGCATCATTGAAATCATCATGCCTAGCTAGGGGCGTTAAACGATAGCGCTTGTTGGGAGGCAACCCAATTTTGTTTTAGTTTCTTGCTTTTTGGTTCTGTTTAGTAATAAATAATCCATCTATATTCTGTTTAGATGTGGTTTTATGTTTTAATTAGTTTTATGCCAAGTAGAACCTTTGGGAAGACTTGGGTGAAGTCTTTATGATCATGCTGTAAAAACCAGAAACTTTAGCGCTCACGAGATTAGCTTCAACTTTTTACTGGAGAGTTCTATTTAGTTGATTATTTTTTCAGATGATTACTAGACAAATTCCTCAGGTCCACCAATTTATTTTAGAATTTTTGGAGTTCCAGAAGTTTGCGTTAGTTACAGATTACTACAGACTGTTCTGTTTTTGACAGATTCTGTTTTTCGTGTGTTGTTTGCTTATTTTGATGACTCTATGGCTAGTAAAATAGTTTATAAACCATAGAGAAGTTGGAATAAAGTAGTTTTAACACCAATATAAATAAAGAATGAGTTCATTACAGTACCTTGAAGTGGTGTTTTGTTTTCTTTCGCTAACGGAGCTCACGAGTTTTCCGTTAAGTTTTGTGTTGTGAAGTTCTCAAGTTTTGGGTAAAGATTCGATGGACTATGGAATAAGGAGTGGCAAGAGCCTAAGCTTGGGGATTCCCAAGGCACCCCAAGGTAATATTCAAGGACAAGCAAGAGCCTAAGCTTGGGGATGCCCCGGATGGTATCCCCTCTTTCGTCTTCATTCATCGGTAACTTTACTTGGAGCTATATTTTTATTCACCACATGATATGTGTTTTGCTTGGAGCGTCATTTTATTTTGTTAGTTTTTGCTTGCTTTTATTTAGAATAATGCTTTGCATCTTTAGTTTCAATAAAAAAGTCAAGGATAGCCTTTGCCATGCTTATTTTGCTAGTATACATGTTGCTGTTTGAAAACAGAAAGTTTACCGCTGTTGCAAAAATTCCCTAGAAAAGTCAGAGAGTGGTATAATGTTGAATCTTTTTGCATATTGAGCTATGATAAATTTACTAAAGTGGGAATTTTATTTCATAATTTTTGGAGTTAGGAAAGTATTGACACTCTTGCATTCTTTACAGACTATACTGTTTTGACAGATTTCTGTTATGGTTGCATTGTTTGCATATGTTTGCTTGTTTAATGATTCTATTTTAGGATGGGAAAATATTAAATATGCAGAGGCATTTAGTATTAAATGTTTAATAATAATGTTAGTGATTTGTTACAGTAGAAAATGATAAGGTTTTGCATTGGTATATACTAACCTATCTCACGAGTTCTTGGTTAGTTTCTTGTGAATGAAGCTTTTGATAAAAAGAGAAACCATGATATGAGAGGAATTAAGGAGACATAAAAGCTCAAGCTTGGGGATGCCCAAGGCACACCAAGATAATATTTCAAGAAGTCTCAAGCATCTAAGCTTGTGGATGCCCATGTAGGCATCCCACATTTATTCTTCAACAATCATCGGTTAGTATCGGTTGAGCCTAAGTTTTTGCTTCTTCACATGAGTTGTGCTATCCTTGCAATGTCATTTTATTTTATTTTGCTTGCTGTTTGAATGCAATACCAAGATCTGAAATTCTTTTATGAGAGAGAGTCTTCGCATAGTTGCATAATTATTTAGCTACTCATCGATCTTCACTTATATCTTTTTGGAGTAGTTTGTCATTTACTCGTGTGCTTCACTTATATCCTATGAGTAAATTGTTGAATGAGTTAATTGTCATAAATCTGAAATTATATATGCCTCATTTGCTTATCCCATGGGGATTAATGACTTCACGTCTAAGAAGTAAAGGTTGTAAATTTATTGAAGGTTAGCAAGCATTGTATTGGTTATTTGAACAATTCATGAAAGAATATTGAAGGAAGAGAGATTTCACATATAAATATACTATCGTAGACATCTTTTATGATTGGGAGCACTCATTAAGTATGAAATGCTAAATAGTTGATGTTGGACAAGGAAGACAACGCAATGGTTTATGTTTTCCGACATTTCAGTTAAAGTATATTGTCATGGATCATTCAAACATGTTGAGCTTGCCTTTCCCCCTCATGCTAGCCAAAAATTCCTTGCACCAAGTAGAGATATTACTTGTGCTTCCAAATATCCTTAAACCCAGTTGTGCTTCCAAATATCCTTGAACCCAGTTTTTCCTTTCCCCCTCATGCTAGCCAAAAACCTAGAAGGTGAACAAGTAAGATAAATTCTTTCTTTATCATTTACCTACTCGAGGACGAGTAGGAATTAAGCTTGGGGATGCTAATACGTCTCCAACGTATCTATAATTTATGAAGCATTCATGCTATATTACTATGTGTTTTGAATGATTATAGGCTTTATTATACACTTTTATATTACTTTTGGGACTAACCTACTAACCGGAGGCCCAACCCATATTGTTGTTTTATTGCCTGTTTCAGTATTTTGAAGAAAAGGAATATCAAACGGAGTCCAAACGGAATGAAACATTTGGCATCGTGATTTTTTGGAAGAATATCATCCTGGAGGCTTGGAGATCAAGTCAGAAGACCCTCAAGGAGCTCAGGAGATAGCCCCCCCCCCTACAGGGCGCGGCCCCCCTGTCTCGTGGACCCCTTGAGCACCCCCCGACCGACTTCTTTCACCTATATATTCCCTCGTACCCTAAAACCATTGAATATCAAGATAGATCGGGAGTTCCGCCGCAAGCCTCTGTAGCCACCAAAAACCTCTCGGAGCCCGTTAGGCACCTGCCGGAGGAATCCATCACCGTGGCCATCTTCATCATCCCGACACTCTCCATGACGAGGAGGGAGTAGTTCACCCTCGGGGCTGAGGGTATGTACCAAGAGCTATGTGTTTGATCTCTCTCTCGTGTTCCCTCTATGGCACGATCTTGATGTATCGAGCTTTGCTATTGTAGTTGGATCTTATGATGTTTTCCCCCTCTACTCTCTTGTGATGAATTGAGTTTCCCCTTTGAAGTTATCTTATCGGATTGAGTCTTTTATGAGAACACTTGATGTATGTCTTGCCGTGCTTATCTGTAGTAACAATGGGATATCACGTGCCACTTGAAGTATGTTTTGGTGACCAACTTGCGGGTTCCGCCCATAAACCTATGCATAGGGGTTGGCACACGTTTTCTTGACTCTCCGGTAGAAACTTTGGGGCACTCTTTGAAGTACTTTGTGTTGGTTGGATGAATCTGAGATTGTGTGATGCATATCGTATAATCATGCCCACGGATACTTGAGGTGACAATGGAGTATCTAGGTGACATTAGGGTTTTGGTTGATTTGTGTCTTAAGGTGTTATTCTAGTACGAACTCTTTTATAGATCGATCCGAAAAAATAATTTTGAGGTGGTTTCGTACCCTACCATAATCTCTACGTTTGTTCTCCGCTATTAGTGGCTTTGGAGTGACTCTTTGTTGCATGTTGAGGGATTTTTATATGATCTATCTATGTTATTATTGTTGAGAGAACTTGCACTAGTGAAAGTATGAACCCTAGGCCTTGTTTCCCATCATTGCAATACCGTTTAAGCCCACTTTTATCATTAGTTACCTTGCTGTTTTTATTATTTCAGATTACAAAAACCATTATCTACCATCCATATTGCACTTGTATCACCATCTCTTCTCCGAACTAGAACACCAAAACAAAATACCATTGTAATGGGTGTGTTGGGGACACAAGAGACTCTTTGTTATTTGGTTGCAGGGATGTTTGAGAGAGACCATCTTCATCCCTCGCCTCCCACGGATTGATAAACCTTAGGTCATCCACTTGAGGGAAATTTGCTATTGTCCTACAAACCTGTGCACTTGCAGGCCCAACAACGTCTACAAGAAGAAGGTTGCATAGTAGACATCAGTATGTCACTTGCCCGAGATTTGATCATCGGTATCACCATACCTATTTCAATCTCGTTACCGGCAAGTCTCTTTACTCGTTCTGTAATGCATCATCCCGCACTAACTCATTAGTCACATTGCTTGCAAGGCTTATAGTGATGTGCATTACCGAGAGGGCCCACAGATACCTCTCCGACAATCGGAGTGACAAATCCTAATCTCGATCTATGCCAACTCAACAAACACCATCGGAGACACCTATAGAGCATCTTTATAATCACCCAGTTACGTTGTGATGTTTGATAGCACACTAAGTGTTCCTCCGGTATTCAGGAGTTGCATAATCTCATAGTCATAGGAACATGTATAAGTCATGAAGAAAGCAATAGTAATAAACTAAACGATCATAGTGCTAAGCTAACGGATGGGTCTTGTCCATCACATCATTCTCTAATGATGTGGTCCCGTTCATCTAATGACAACACATGCCTATGGCTAGGAAACTTAACCATCTTTGATTAACGAGCTAGTCTACTAGAGGCATACTAGGGACACTCTGTTTGTCTATGTTTTCACACATGTACTAAGTTTCTGGTTAATACAATTCTAGCATGAATAATAAACATTTATCATGATATAAGGAAATATAAATAACAACTTTATTATTGCCTCTAGGGCATATTTCCTTCAAATCCAACTCCATTAGTACCTATTTGCCAAGAACAAAATTAGAGAGAAGGAATCATCGCGTTTTACAATACGGAGCCGATGTCACCTCATGTTCTTCATTGGGAGGGCCGGTCTAGAGTCTGTTCTAGGCTCCGGAGAGTGGGATTCGACGCCATTGTCATCATCAACCTTCCTCCATCACAAATTTCATGATGCTCACCGTCGGGAGTGAGTAATTCCTTCGTAGGCTTGCTGGACGGTGATGGGTTGGATGAGATTTATCATGTAATCGAGTTAGGTTTGTTAGGGCTTGATCCCTAGTATCCACTATGTTCTGAGATTGATGTTTCTATTACTTTTCTATGCTTAATGCTTGTCACTAGGGCCTGAGTGCCATGATTTCAGATCTGAACCCTTTATGTTTTCGCGAATATATTTGTGTTCTTGATCCTATCTTGCAAGTTATACGCACCTATTACGTGTTATGATCTGCATACCCCAAGGTGACAATAATTTGGATTCTTTCTGGTGATTACCGTAGTCTGAGGAGTTCATGTATTCACTATATGTTAATGCTTTGTTCTGGTTCTCTATTAAAAGGACGCCTTAATATCCCTTAGTTTCCTTATGGACCCCGTTGCCAAGGAGGTGGACAAGAGATGTCATGCAAGTTCTTATCGCAAGCACGTATGACACTATATAGAATACATGCCTACATTACATTGATGAATTGGAGCTAATTCTGTGTCGCCCTAGGTTATAACTGTTACATGATGAATATTATCCAACATAATTTTCCATCACCGATCCAATGCCTACGAGCTTTTCACATATTGATCTTTGCTAAGTTACTACTGTTGTTGTTGCTGTCACAATTTCTACAAAACTGCTTCTCCTACTCTTGTCGTTACGGTTGCCACTATTACCACTGCTATTAAACTATCATATTATTGTGCTACAGATCACTCTACTGCAGATATTTTGTCTCCAGGTGTGGTTGAATTGACAACTCAAGTGCTAATACTTGCAAATATTCTTTGCCTCCCCTTGTGTCGAATCAATAAATTTGGGTTGAATATTGTACCTCGAAAAATGTTGCGATCCCCTATACTTGTGGGTTATCACTCTCTTGCCACTCTCACCTTATATACTATGATGAGGACGTGGGGTTACAAGGGTTGTTATGAGCCATGACGTAATAATAGTCTTAATGATGGTTGTTACTAGTGTTACCCCCAACACCATAATGTTGATGTAATGGCGATGCTGGTAACGTTCGTCTTGATTGACCATGTCCTCCAGCCTGATGGAAGTTGTGGTATTAAGCTAGATATGAGTTTTGCAGTGTCCATCTGGATGGGCATATTGGTGTCGGCCCAGCTGAGTGATCCTTCACGGGAAGACTTGGGCCATCAGGGCTTCTTGTGCTGAATCATTCACATGGGCCTACCCCGGGGAGGTCCCAGACTCAATAGCCCCTAAGTCCTTCAACGCTTTGAGAATGGTGTTGATTCCTTAGATGAAGAAAGTTCTTGTGGGTAGTGATCATCATCGGGTTACTTTGAGGGGGCCTTGGTGGACTCGATCAATACCTGGAAAGGTTAACAATTGGCAATTCGCTCAGCGGGGACCTTGGCTTGTGGCTGATTGTGAAGTGTATCATGAATTCTGAGTGACTTCTAGGAACACTTGTGCTTATCTGAGTGGGCCGTTGATAGTTTGTCAGCCTGAAGAGGTGCATTATTTCAATTTTCATCTTTAGAATTGAGTCATCGGACATGGGCATTTGGTTAGGGAACCAACTATTGCCGCTGCGGATGCCATGTCTGTCATCTTGCCTTGGCAATGTTGAGTTATCTAAAGCCCGGACGAGCTGATCATCAATGTCTATGTTTTGAGGACAATTTTTTTTCAAGTGATTGCGTTGAGCGATAAACCAGATGATGCCTTGGGATGGAGAAGGGCTAGATTAACATCTTCTCGAGTCCATAGATTGCATGCAGCGCGACCTGATTTGGTCAAGCTTTTAGTCAAAGAGACATTTCGGCCATGCAAAGGGTCGTGGTCAACTAAAATCTTGCTTGCAACGTCCCATTGACTTCATACAATGAATGCAAGCAATTGAACTGACTGCATTCAGATGTCATCTTGATGGCCGCACGTGACAGGCTCAATTTAGCTTTTAATGACGCGATTGGTTGCCACATGTCAGATGATTCCTTATTGGTTTGTATAGAGGGATTTGATTTCCCACTAAGATGCGGTTGCTGGGCCAAGCGGTTCGCCCCCGTTGCCTATTTAAAAGTGCACCATCGGAGGGAGAGGTTCACTCCATCCCATTGCTTCTTTCTCATCTTGCACCATTGGCCATATCGAGCAAGTGCTCCATTAGACCCGCTCCACATCGGCTCTCCCCCCAACCATGTGTCAAACCATGAGGAAGAGTATTGCCAATGCTAGCCCTTCCAACGTCACTGTTCCCCTTCCGAGTGGGTGGAAAGGAGATTGGCTGCCGCCCATTGCGGACGAGGCGATGTAGAACAAATATATCGGGGTGGGGCTCGCCCCATCACAAGATTGAATCCCTGGCGAACGACGGTGAGCTTGATGGTGCCTTCCCCGCGCATGAGTGAGTTTTTCTCATCTTAGCTGATGTCACGTGAAGCTTATCTTTTCCCCTGCATGACTTCATGCAAGTGCTACTTTTCTTATACAATTTGCAACTCCACCATCTCTAACCCAACAACATTCTACATGTTGCTTTCTTCATCACACTATGCGAGTGCTTCATGGGTACCCATCCGCATTCAGGACTTTGGAAGTGTCACATCTCAGTGAAGCTCTGACTAGTAGGATAAGGTGAACACACTATGGTTTGTAGGGGCGTTATTATTTGACCCTCTTCACCCTACGACTATTTTGATTTGAATACTTGAGGAGAGGAGTTGTTCTATCTTCTGACCGAACGTGCGCCTAGTGTCAAGAAGGTCTTCCGAGTTTACTGATGTGCCACCACTGACGACTGTCAGTTGGAATGCCAAGCCTTCCAAGGAAGAGAAGCGTGATGTCGACTGATTGCTTCAATGAATCCAATAGTTTAAGGATGAGGGTCTTAGTGGAGTGGATCTCATCAAGGCCTGGTTGAGCTGGCACATCCCGCCACTTCATGCAAGGGCACATCCAATCTATTCAGGCACTTTCGACTGCACCGGGATCACTACCAGGAATTTATCGAATGAACACTTTGTGAAGGTATTGCAAACCTTGACTATGGAAGATGAAGAAGTAAGCCAGGTGCCTCGTGTAGTTCCTTACATTGTTGAACATCCCCTGCCTCGTGTAAGTGCTTTGTGTTGGGGAACGTAGTAATAATTCAAAATTTTCCTACGTGTCACCAAGATCAATCTAGGAGATGCTAGCAACGAGAGAGAGGAAGTGCATCTTCATACCCTTGAAGATCGCTAAGCGGAAGCGTTACAAGAACACGGTTGATGGAGTCGTACTCGCGGCGATTCAAATCGCAGAAGATCCGATCTAGCGCCGAACGGACGGCGCCTCCGCGTTCAACACACGTACAGCCCGGGGACGTCTCCTCCTTGATCCAGCAAGGGGAGAGGAGAAGTTGAGGGAGAACTCCAGCAGCACGACGGCATGGTGGCGATGGAGCTCGTGGTTCTCCGGCAGAGCTTCGCTAAGCACTACGGAGGAGGAGGAGGAGTTGAAGGAGGAGAGGGATGCGCCAGGGAAGGGGTGCGGCTGCCCTCTCTCTCCCTCACTATATATAGGGGGAAGGGGGGAGGAGGAAGCGCCCTAGGGTTTCCCTAGGGGAGAGGCGGCGACCACAGGGGAAACCCTAGATGGGTTTGGGCGCCCCCCACCCCTAGGAAACTTGCCCCCCAAGCCGGGAGGGGTGGCTGCCCTAGGGGAGGCGCCTCCACCCCTCCACGTTACGTGAGATGGGGTGGGAGGCGCTGACCCCTTAGTGGGCTGATGTGCCCCTCCTTGGCCCATAAGGCCCCCAAACGCTTGTCGGGGCCTCCAAAACCCCTTTCCGGACGGTGGTAAATCACCGGTACCCGGAACAATTCCGGACTCCAATACCCTTCGTCCAATATATCTATCGTCACCTCCGGACCATTCCGGAGTTCCTCGTCACGTCCGAGATCTCATCCGGACTCCGAACAACCTTCGGTAACCACATACTATTTCCCATAACAACTCTAGCGTCACCGAACCTTAAGTGTGTAGACCCTACGGGTTCGGGAACCATGCAGACATGACCGAGACACCTCTCCGGCCAATAACCAACAGCTGGATCTGGATACACATATTGGCTCCCACATGTTCCACGATGATCTCATCGGATGAACCACGATGTCGGGGATTCAATCAATCTCGTATACAATACCCTTTGTCCATCGGTATGTTACTTGCCCGAGATTCGATCGATAGTATCCCCATACCTCGTTCAATCTCGTTATCAGCAAGTCTCTTTACTCGTTCCGTAACGCAAGATCCCATGACCAGGGGCGGGCCCAGGATTTGAAGAGTGTGTATTCAAAATTTGGAAGTCTAAAGACTAGACCCTTGTTTTGGTATGTATAACTGTAGCATGCATTTTTACAAATAGGATAACACACCAAAAACTATAGCATAGTATAATGGACTCACAAAATCGATCATGACTTAAAATTGTTCAACATACAGATACTAATTTCTCAACATTGATCTACCAGTATTGTTCCTCTTCATGTTTTAGAACTGAAAAGTAAAAATTGATCCAGTTTCAGAGTACTGATTTTCATAAATAATGCTCACTTGAACAAATTCACATATTATAAATAATCTCACATTACAAATTCACATCGCAAATTGTAAATTTTTAGGTCCAAACAACTCATAACTGACTGCAAACAAGTATCTAATTTTAGCATTATTAAATAGGAAGATAACTAGTGAAATTAACTTACTTCAATGAGGCTCGAGTATGCTGCAACTTGCTGAACAGTAGGATAAGAAGACACGTAGAGTACGCCTGCAGGCTATAGTGATAGCTAAATCTTGTTCAACTAAGAATCGTTAATTAGCAATACAAGGGGAGAATTAAGTAATAATCATTAATCTAGTTCAACTAAGAGTCGTTAATTAGACATATGAACACATCTAATTAGAAATTAGGCCTTAAATTTTTGAACCTGAGCTGTGACTTTGAAATTGAAGACGACCCATGCGTGCTGGCATGCTGCAAACTGTCGAGATGAGAAACATGGGGGAGGAAGGGATGGATGCCGCTGTTATCTGGATGGATGCGCCGCGTCGCCGCCCGCCTGCCGGTTCCGTCCTGCACCGTGCGCACGTGCAATCCAAAGATGGTCTGTCGATGTTGTCGCCTCGGCCTGGCAGCTTGCAATGTTGGGGAAAATGGATCTCGGAAAGAAGGCGCCGGTTCAACTCCTGCTGTAGTTTTTTTAGGGGATCTCTTGCTGTAGATCGATGTGTTTTTCTCTCGGCAATGGATCCGTCCATACGCTGCAGCCTGAAGCGACTTGGGCCTATATGGGCCATCTCGTGGGTGCGAGCGAGAGAATCGCGAGGTTGGCAGTGGCCTAGCCCCTGTTTCTGGGCTGATTGCTCAGCAAACACGTTTTGTACTGTCAGTTTTGTTTTTCCTTATACATAGCCATATATACACTATGTATGCCTAGTTTTTTACAAAAAATAATGGGTATTCAGCTGAATACCCATGAACTGAAGTGGGCCCGCCCCTGCCCGTGACTAACTCCTTAGTCACATTGAGCTCATTATGATGATGCATTACCGAGTGGGCCCAGAGATACCTCTTCGTCATACGGAGTGACAAATCCTTCTCGATTCGTACAACCCAACAGACACTTTCGGAGATACCTGTGGTGCACCTTTATAGCCACCCAGTTACGTTGTGACGTCTGGTACACCCAAAGCATTCCTACGGTATCCGGGAGTTGCACAATCTTATGGTCTAAGGAAATGATACTTGACATTAGAAAAGCTCTAGCAAAACGAACTACACGATCTTGTGCTATGCTTAGGATTGGGTCTTGTCCATCACATCATTCTCCTAATGATGTGATCCCGTTATCAATGACATCCAATGTCCATGGTCAGGAAACCATAATCATCTATTGATCAACGAGCTAGTCAATTAGAGGCTCACTAGGGACATGTTGTGGTCTATGTATTCACACATGTATTACAGTTTCCAGTTAATGCAATCATAGCATGAACAATAGACAATTATCATGAACAAGGAAATGCAATAATAACCATTTTATTATTGCCTCTAGGGCATATTTCGAACAGTCTCCCACTTGCACTAGAGTCAATAATCTAGTTCACATCATCATGTGATTGTAATGAATCCAACACCCATGGGGTTTGTTCATATCTCGCTTGTGAGAGAGGTTATTAGTCAACGGGTCTGAACCTTTCAGATCCGTGTGTGCTTTACAAATCTCTATGTCATCTTATAGATGCAACTACCACGCGCTACTTGGAGCTATTCCAAATAACTGCTCTACTATACGAATCCAGTTTACTACTCAGAGTCATCCGGATTAGTGCCAAAGTTTGAATCGACGTAACCCTTTACGACGAACTTTTTTTACCACCTCCATATTCGAGAAAATTCCTTAGTCCACTAGTTACTAAGGATAAGTTCGACCGCTGTAATGTGATCCATTCCTGGATCACTCTTGTACCCCTTGACTAACTCATGGCAAGGCACAATTTAGGTGCGGTACCTGATAGCATACTTGTAGAGCCTACGTCTAAAGCATAGGGGCGACCTTCGTCCTTTCTCTCTCTTCTGCCGTGGTCGTCTTGAGTCTTACTCAATACTCACACCTTGTAACACAGCCAAGACCTCCTTTGTCGATCTATTTTGAACTCCTTCAAAATCTTGTCACCAGTATGTATTTATTTGAAAGTACTATTAAGCGTTTTTTATTTATCCTTATAGATCTTGATGCTCAATGTTCAAGTAGCTTAATCCAGGTTTTCCATTGAAAAACACTTTTCAAATAACCCTGTATGCTTTTCAGAAATTCTACATCATTTCTGATCAACAATATGTTAACAACATATACTTATCAAAAATTATATAGTGCTCCCACTCACTTCTTTGGAAATACAAGTTTCTCATAAACTTTGTATAAACCCAAAATTTTTGATAATCTCATCAAAGCATACATTCCAACTCCGAGATGCTTACTCCAGTCCTTAGAAGGATTGTTGGAGCTTTGCATACTTGTTAGCATATTTCAGGATTGACAAAACCTTCTGGTTGTATCACATACAACCTTTCCTCAAGAAAATCATCGAGGAAACAATGTTTTGACATCCTATCTGCAAGATTTCATAAATAATGCAGTAACTGCTAATATAATTCCAACAGACTCTTAGCATTGCTACGGGTGAGAAAGTCTCATCCTAGTCAACTCCTTGAACTTGTCTGAAAACATCTTAACGACAAGTCGAGCTTTCTTAATGGTGACACTTACCATCATTGTCCATCTTCCTTTTGAAATCCATCTGCACCCAACAGCCTTACGACCATCAAGTAGTTCTTCCAAAGTCTATACTTTGGTTTTATACATGGATCCTCTCTCGGATTTCATGGCCTCAAGCCATTCGTCGGAATCTGGGCCCACTATCGCTTCTCCATAGCTCGTAGGTTCATTGTTGTCTAGCAACATGACTTCAAAGGCAGGATTACGCACCACTCTGAAGTAGTACGCATCCTTGTCGACCTACGAGGTTTGGTAGTGACTTGATCCGAAGTTTCATGATCACTATCATAAGCTTCCACTTCAATTGGTGTAGGTGCCACAGGAACAACTTCTTGTGCCCTGCTACACACTAGTTCAAGTGACGGTTCAACACCCTCATCAAGTATCCACCATCCTCCCACTCAATTCTTTCGAGAGAAACTTTTCCTCGAGAAAGGACCCGATTCTAGAAACAATCCCTTTTGCTTCCGGATCTGAGACAGGAGGTATACCCAACTGTTTTGGGTGTCCTATGAAGATGCATTTATCCGCTTTGGGTTCGAGCTTATCAGCCTAAAACTTTTTCACATAAGAGTCGCAGCCCCAAACTTTTAAGAAACGGCAGCTTAGGTTTCTCTAAACCATAATTCATACGGTGTCGTCTCAACGGAATTGCGTGGTGCCCTATTTAAAGTGAATGCGGTTGTCTCTAATGCCTAGCCCATAAACAATAGTGGTAATTCGATAAGAGACATCATGGTATGCACCATATCCAATAGGGTGCAATTATGATGTTCGGACACACCATCACACTATGGTGTTCCAGGCGGTATTCGTTGTGAAACAATTTCCACAATGTCTTAATTGTGTGCCAAACTCGTAACTCAGATATTCATCTCTATGATCATATCATAGACATTTTATCCTCTTGTCACGACGATCTTCTACTTCACTCTGAAATTACTTGAACCTTTCAATAATTCAGACTTGTGTTTCATCAAGTAAATATAATCGGCATCTACTCAAATCATCTCGTGAAGTAAGAACATAACGATATCCATCACGTGCCTCGGCACTCATTGGACTGCACACATCAAAATGTATTACTTCCAACAAGTTGCTTTCTTGTTCCATCTTATCGAAAACGAGGCCTTTCGGTCATCTTGCCCATGTGGTATGATTTGCATGTATCAAGTGATTCAAAATCAAGTGAGTCCAAACGATCCTTACGTATGGAGTTTCTTCATGCATATATACCAATAGACATGGTTCGCATGTCTCAATCTTTTCAAAACGAGTGAGTCCAAAGATCCATCAACATGGAGCTTCTTCATGCATTTTATACCAATATGACTCAAATGGCGATTACACAAGTATGTGGTACTATCATTACTATCTTATATCTTTTGGCATGAACATGTGTATCACTACGATCGTGATTCAATAAACCATTCATTTTAGGTGCAAGACCATTGAAGGTATTATTCAAATAAACAGAGTAACCATTATTCTCCTTAAATGAATAACCGTATTGCGATAAACATAATCCAATCATGTCTATGCTCAACGCAAACACCAAATAACAATTATTTAGGTTTAACACCAATCCCGATGGTATAGGGAGCGTGCGATGTTTGATCACATCAACTTTGGAAACACTTCCAACACATATCGTCATCTCACCTTTAGCTAGTTTCCGTAGCCTTTTATTTCGAGTTACTAACACTTAGCAACCGAACCGGTATTTATTACCCTGGTGCTACTAGGAGTACTAGTAAAGTAGACATTAATATAATGTATATCCAATATACTTCTGTCGACCTTGCCTGCCTTCTCATCTACCAAGTATCTAGGGTAGTTCTGCTTAAGTGACCGTTCCCTCATTACAGAAGCACTTAGTCTCGGGTTTGGGTTCAATCTTGGGCTTCTTCACCAGAGTAGCAACTCATTTGTCGTTTCATGAAGTATCCCTTCTTGCCCTCGCCCTTCTTGAAACTAGTGGTTTTACTAACCATCAGCAATTGATGCTCCTACTCGATTTCTACTTTCGCGGTGTCAAACATCGCGAGTTGCTCAAGGATCATCATGTCTATCCCTGATATGTTATAGTTCATCACAAAGCTCTAGTAGCTTGGTGGCAGTGACTTTGGAGAACCATCACTATCTCATATGGAAGATTAACTCCCACTCGATTTAAGCGATTGTAGTACTCAGACAATCTGAGCACATGCTCAACGATTGAGCTTTTCTCCCTTAGTTTGCAGGCTAAGAAACTTGTCGGGGGTCTCATACCTCTTGATGTGGGCACGAGCCTGAAATCCCAATTTCAGTTCTTGGAACATCTCATATGTTCTGCGACATTTCAAAAAATGTCTTCGGCGCCTCAATTCTAAACCGTTTAACATTACGCACTGAACTATCACGTAGTCATCAAAACGTGTATGTCAGATGTTCGCAACATCCAGAGACGACGCTTGAGGTTCAGCACACCGAGCGGTGCATTAAGGACATAAGCCTTCTGCGCAGCAATGAGGATAATCCTCAATTTATGGACCCAGTCCGCATAATTTCTACTATCAACTTTCAACTAAATTTTCTCTAGGAACATATCTTAAACAGTAGAACCAAAGCATAAGCTAGGACATAATTTGCAAAGACCTTTTGACTATGTTCATGGTAATTAAGTTCATCTGATTATTTAATGAACTCCCACTTAGATAGACATCCCTCTAGTCATCTAAGTGATATATGATCCGAATCGACTAGGCCGTGTCCGATCATCACGTGAGACGGACTAGTCATCAACGGTGAACATCTGCATGTTGATCGCATCTGCTATACGACTCATGTTCGACCTTTCGGTCTCTTGTGTTCCGAGGCCATGTCTGTACATGCGAGGCTCGTCAAGTCAACCTAAGTGTTTCGCATGTGTAAATATGGCTTACACCCGTTGTATGTGAACATCAGAATCTATCACACCCGATCATCACGTGGTGCTTCGAAACAACGAACCTTCACAACGGTGCACAGTTAGGGGGAACACATTCTTGAAATTTTAGAGAGGGATAATCTTATTTATGCTACCGCCGTTCTAAGAAAATAAGATGTAAACATGACAAACATCACATGCAAATCATAAAGTCACATGATATGGCCAATATCATCTTGCGCTTTTTGATCTCCATCTTCGAGGCGCGGCATGATCACCCTCGTCACCGGCATGACACCGTGATCTCCATCATCATGATCTCCATCATCGTGTCTTCATGAAGTTGTCTCGTCAACTATTACTTCTACTACTATGGCTAATGGTTAGCAATAAAGTAAAATAATTACATGGTGTTTTTCATTGACACGCAGGTCACACAATAAATTAAGACAACTCCTATGGCTCCTTCCGGTTGTCATACTCATCGACATGCAAGTCGTGATTCCTATTACAAGAACATGATCAATCTCATACGTCACACACACACACACACACACACACACACACACACACACATATATATATATATATATATATAATTCGTCACATCCTTTTGGCCATATCACATCACATAGCATACCCTAAAAAAACAAGTTAGACGTCCTCTAATTGTTGTTGCATGTTTTACGTGGCTTCTATGGGTTTCTAGCAAGAACGTTTCTTACCTACGCAAAAGCCACAACGGTGATATGCCAATTGCTATTTACCCTTCATAAGGACACTCTTCATCGAATCCGATCCGACTAAAGCGGGAGAGACAGACACCCGCTAGCCACCTTATGCATCAAGTGCATGTCAGTCGGTGGAACCTGTCTCACGTAAGTGTACGTGTAAGGTCGTTCCGGGCCGCTTCATCCCACAATGCCGCCGAATCAAGATAAGACTAGTAACAGCAAGCAAATTGAACAAATCATCGCCCACAACTACTTTGTGTTCTACTCGTGCATAGAATCTACGCATAGACCTAGCTCATGATGCCACTGTTGGGGAACGTAGTAATAATTCAAAAATTTCCTACGTGTCACCAAGATCAATCTAGGAGATTCTAGCAACGAGAGAGAGGGAGTGCATCTTCATACCCTTGAAGATCGCTAAGCGGAAGCGTTACAAGAACACGGTTGATGGAGTCGTACTCGCGGCGATTTAAATCGTGGAAGATCCGATCTAGCGCCGAACGGACGGCGCCTCCGCGTTCAACACACGTACAGCCCGGGGACGTCTCCTCCTTGATCCAGCAAGGGGAGAGGAGAAGTTGAGGGAGAACTCCAGCAGCACGACGGCATGGTGGAGATGGAGCTCGTGGTTCTCCGGCAGAGCTTCGCTAAGCACTACGGAGGAGGAGGAGGAGTTGGAGGAGGAGAGGGCTGCGCCGAGAAGGTGCGGCTGCCCTCTCTCCCTCACTATATATAGGGGAAGGGGAGGAGGAAGCGCCCTAGGGTTTCCCTAGGGGAGGCGGCGACCACAGGAAACCCTAGATGGGTTTGGGCGCCCCACCCCTAGGAAACTTGCCCCCAAGCCGGGAGGGTGGCTGCCCTAGGAGGCGCCCCCACCTCTCACGTTACGTGAGATGGGGTGGGAGGCGCACAGCCCCTTAGTGGGCTGATGTGCCCCCTCCCTTGGCCCATAAGGCCCCCAAACGCTTGTCGGGGCCTCCAAACCCCTTTCGACAGTGGTCGTCACCCGTACCCCGAATAATTACGACTCCAATACCCTTCGTCCAATATATCGATCTTCACCTCCGGACCATTTCGGAGTTCCTCGTCATGTCCGGATCTCATCCGGACTCGAACAACCTTCGGTAACCACATACTATTTCCCATAACAACTCTAGCATCACCGAACCTTAAGTGTGTAGACCCTATGGGTTCGGGAACCATGCGCATATGACCGAGACACCTCTCCGCCAATAACCAACAGTAGGATCTGGATACCCATATTGGCTCCCACATGTTCCACGATGATCTCATCGGATGAACCACGATGTCGGGATTCAATCAATCCCGTATACAATTCCCTTTGTCCATCGGTATGTTACTTGCCCGAGATTCGATCGTCGGTATCCCAATACCTCGTTCAATCTCGTTATCGGCAAGTCTCTTTACTCGTTCCGTAACGCATGATCCCGTGACTAACTCCTTAGTCACATTGAGCTCATTATGATGATGCATTACCGAGTGGGCCCATAGATACCTCTCCGTCATACGGAGTGACAAATCCGATCTCGATTCGTGCCAACCCAATGCACACTTTCGAAGATACCTGTAGTGCACCTTTATAGCCACCCATTTATGTTGTGACATTTGGTACACCCAAAGCATTCCTACGGTATCCGGGAGTTGCACAATCTCATGGTCTAAGGAAATGATACTTGACATTAGAAAAGCTCTAGCAAAACGAACTACACGATCTTGCGCTATGCTTAGGATCGGGTCTTGTCCATCACATCAGTCTCCTAATGATGTGATCCCGTTATCAATGACATCCGATGTACATGGTCAAGAAACCATAACCAACCTATTGATCAACGAGCTAGTCAACTAGAGGCTCACTAGGGACATGTTGTGGTCTATGTATTCACACATGTATTACGGTTTCCAGTTAATACAATCATAGCACGAACAATAGACAATTATCATGAACAAGGAAATGCAATAATAACCATTTTATTATTGCCTCTAGGGCATATTTCCAACACTTTGGTCATCTGAGTGAGATTTCCTTTGCTTTCATATTGCTCTTGTTCGATTGATCCAACCTTTAATTTTGATTATGACTGCAAAACTTCTTGTCCCTTATAGGTCAATGCCATTACTCCCCAAAAAGGCCCGGTCGACGAGATGTTTCCGTAAGAGGAGGTGGCAGCTACCAAGGGTTCTAACACCTGAAAGAAGGAAACTGTTATGGTACCGAGTCGATCCAGTCCATCATGGCATGGGAGGATGATATTCCACTAATCCGTCGGTCGAGAACATCGCTCTCGAAGTGGAAGCATCATGACGAAGCCTTCGGTGCTGGGGTTATGGAGGCAGCGCCAAGGCTGGTTTTGTAAGTGGCAGAACCCAAGCATTTATGCACAGCGCCAAGCCATTCCATGACACGAGCCATGACTTTGACTGCCTCAACGTTTGCTATCGCGACGAGTGACCCGAGTTGTGTCTGGCCTTTGTCCAGTTATAATCATTTTGACAAACGACCAAGGCGTGGCCGAAGGAAGGTCACTATCACTGACAGGTACGTTACGTATTTGTTTCTTGTATTTGTGTTCAAGTAGTTGGCAACCAGTGTTTAGCCGACTAATTCATGTAACACATTGTCACTGTTGTGCGCCAAGGAATCTGGCCAGCTTGAGAAGGTGGTGAAGCACTGAAGCTGACTGCAGTGCAGCTGACTAGGCAGGCTCCTAGCATCTTAGGGACTCCTCAAGTGTCGACGGTCCAGATGCCTATCGCGGTAGTCTTGCAGACATCAAAGAGTTTGCCTTTGCCTGTCCCACCATTGGAGCAGAAACGCCAATAGGTATGTCCATGCCTTTTGTTGCTTATGTCATTTTGGGGGAGGTGGAATTTTGATTCTATGGGTGGAGGTTATTTGCTCGATCTTCACCAGCAGTGGATGCATTAGTGAGAGAGCGCCCCACCAGACATCCACCAAAGAGAGATTGACTGTTGCCGGGAGTTCATGAAGAAAATCGTTTGTCGATGTAGGAAGCTCGATCTCATACTTGTTCTAGGATGGCTCTGACCGACTCAAGAGGAAGGGAGCGACTGAGCCTTACCGGCAGCCAGTTAGTTTGTTGACAGTCATCTTGCCTTGAAATGCCGCATCCACTTGCCATCTTGCATCGTCGCAACAATTGCATGTTTTGATCATAAGCTTGTTAGTTCTTCGGCTGAATTCATTTGTTATGCTTGTTCTTTTATGTGTTACTGGGCAGGAGTTCAAATGTTGAGGAACGCGTACTGTTAGAGCAAGGCACAACTGCTCTTCAAGAAGGGGTGTTGCCTGTCATGATAACGGTAGAGGCGAAAGAATGGTCCAAAGACCAATGCTGGAGAACCAAGATCATGGAGATAATGACATGGAACATGAGTTTGACTCGGAAATGAAGCTTATGAACAAAAGGTGTCAAAAAGAAAACATTTTGGTGTTCTCGCTCCTATAGAAAGTATTTTCAGGAATGTATAAGAATAATAAGCACTGCTATGCACAGGAGACCATTCAGACGATTTTTTTTTTTTGAAACGGAGTCCAGACGAATTTTACACGACAATCAATCAGTTCCATCCATTGCATTGCTACGGACGGCAGCACATCACTATATGCCGATCGTGCAATGGTCGTGCACGGTCTGCACAGCAGTTTCGGATAATAATATTGAATTGTATCTTGGAAAGTGCTCTTTTATTCCCCAGGGCTGTAGTAGATTTACTTTTGCTCGTGTTGGGTGGCTAGTGGGGTAGTACGGCAGCTGTTAGACTCTCATTATAACCCCTTTGCACTTGGATGCTTTTTTCTGTTTTTATTCCGTCATCTCTTGACAGTGAAACCCGGTCCATTTTTCAGATAAAATATGATCGCGTACTAACTTAGTTTGTTCAGCTCCGTCGTCTTCTTAGACCGATGGATCTGGAGGGGGGCCTGTTAGATTGGAAGCCGCTGGGAAACAGCGTCCCAGGATTCGTCAGTAGCAGCCGTACTTTCTTCTTTCTTTTTTTGATGAAGATGGTAGCAGCCGTAGTGGAGGGAGACAAGATCTGCTAAGTGAAAAGAGCATATCTGAGGGAGGGAGGGACTGCACTTTTATAAACGAAAATATTCAGAAGTCTTGACGGATTGAAGTCGCGACTACCTAGTGATGTCGCGAATGACGAAGACACACCAAAATGATTTGGGTTGCCTACAATTCCATAGTTAGTATATATGCAATTGCAGGTGTTGACAAAAGTAGCACCTCCAACAACTCTACGGATGTGCCTCCGGATATGCATTAACTAATTATTTTGTGATGTACTAGCCTTTGGCAGCCCGGGGGCTGCTATGACCACAAGTGCTTTTTCTTACGAAAATGATCTAAATTTATTATCAAAGTTCACTGAAAATACAAAGCACCTCAGACATAATAAAAATTACATCAAGATTCTGAGACCACTAAACAACCACTACTGCCGTCACAACGTGCCGCTGTCGTCGTTCCTGTATCAGAGCCGGCTTGACTTTGTCGATGACAGCCGGGAAGTCTTCGTGCACGTGCCCCTAAGGACCAGCAGCCTGAAGCCGCAGTCGTCGTCGTTGAACCCTTGAATAGATGTGAAGCACCTGAAACAAATCTCGCCGCCTCAAGGAGACGGTAGGAATCTAAACCGGAGCTCCGTTGACTACATCTAGATGACGAAGTCGAACAGGATCAGAGCCCAAAAGATAAACTTGAAGAAGAAATGTCGTCATCCGCCCAGGCGCCGCACCTATGAGGACTAAAAAACCCTAATCTAGAGTACTAACCGGAGCGGATGCATCGGGATTTCCCTCCACGCCACCGGCCACCGGAGCGGCAGGCAGAGGAAAGGCGAATCCGCGAGCTCGCCGGCGAAGCTTGGAGAGGAGAGCTTACCCTAGCGCCAAAGGATAGGGGAGAAAAAGAGAAACAAAATTTTGCAATACATTAGGAGACATAAAATTTTACAACCACAGGTGCTGGTGTGGAATTATTAAAAGGTAATGAAAGGGAAGTTGATTTACGAGTGTACTACCTTCGTCCTGTGTTTACTAGTCCCCTCGTATTTTGGGTCATATTTTAATCATAATTTTAACTAATGGAATATAAGTTATATATAGCAAAATTGATACCATTGAAAACTACATTAAAATACAAATTCAACAATATAATTTTTCATGATATGCATTAATATTTTGCTAGTCAAATATGTGGTCAGATTTTGACCCGAACTACAAGGAGGACTACTAGGTAGCAGAGAGCATCAGTGAACCACACATGGTCTGCAGCTAGTGCACCATCGGTGAAGGATACCACGACCATGGAGTTGAAGAAATTAGCAAATGAGGTGGTGATGGAATATGGACGTTTTTTTATAGAATATGAACGTTCATGTTGCACTAGACATGAAGATCCCTAAGGGGTGGGTTAGGATCCTCTGCAGTAACTCATCATGCAGTATGGTCATTGCTGTGTGGACCCGATCCCACATGTCATTCAGACAACATCACCGTACAGTACTGCAGAGGATTATGGTTTGCATCCAACGAGTGTTTAAAGCAAATGGTGGTGAGTTCAATGAAAAATTCGTGGGCTGATTGTCATGTAATTGTGACAGAATCGATCCTCAAAAGAAAGAAAGTTATGACAGAATCGATCCTCAAAAGAAATGAAAATTGTGACAGAGCCTGGAGTAGCACGGGCTCTTTTTGGAACAATTTTTTTGTCACAATCCACGTTAAAGGCGTAGTAGATGTGGGCCAAATTGTCTTTTCCTAAAAATAAGGTGAAATTCAAATATAGAGGGTAAGGGCATCTCCAACGCTGACCCTCAAAACAGTCCAGACTGCGCGGTACAAACGTGTTGTGCTATCCGACGCGGGCCTGAATCAGTTCGCATGGCGGCGGGGGTGCATTTTCTCCCGCGAATCGGAGACAAACGTATGTGGCTTTGCGGGCGCCCGGACAGCACCCACACCCCGGTTCTGAGCACCCTTGCCTGCATTCATGTTGTTGTAGAGCACGCTGCTCCACATTGAAGGGGCACGAAGCGGAAACGACCTCTTACTGGCTCCGCCATTGAAGCGGCACACCGGCCGAGGGCGTCGCCCGCAACGCGTCCCCGGTGTTCGTGCATGTTCAATGCCGATGGGGCGTTACTGGATGGGATGGGACGGATATCTACCACGTACGTTCAATGCTCCGTCCGTCCGAAAGCCGCCATTAAGCAGGTTGGCCGGCCAAGAAACCCACCCTAGCATCGCGCATTGACGCACTCGGACGCCTGGCCTCACTGAAATCCGCTATTTAAAGGTGACCACAACACAAGCCGCTCCCCATCCTCCTCCCTTACACCACATCCGCCATGACTGCAGATGAAGAAACTTTGTGGGAGAGCCTTTCCACGGTGATGAAGCACGGTGGTCACCCTTGCCGCCGCCTGGCAGAGCCGCCATGGCTGGCAGATCGAGGCTGGCTTGTCGACCAGCTCACCCGAGATCTCCAACGACGAGGACGACCACACTATAGAGACGGGCTCCGACAAAACCACCCCGGCGCCCGCGCTTGTGCACGCTGACTTCACCATTGAGCAGGCGCAGGCGCACTACAACGCCGCCGTGGCTGAGATGCATCCTGCGTCGGCGCCTATGTCGGCGTTCCAGCATGCGCGGGAGGAAGAGCAGTACAACCTATTCCTCCTGGAGCAGCACCGGCTGGCGGAGGGCCAGATCTACGGCGAGCAAGGAGGCCGTGGTGGCCAGGGCCGCAGTGAACCCCAACTTCGTCTCGGAGCAGCGTACCATCTATGATGCCGCCCACGCTAAAGCCACCACTCGCCAGGAAGCGGCCGCCGCGGAGGCATAGCTCCGGGCGATCGCGGAGGAGTACAATGCTAGTTGTGCCTCCTACACGTCGCTGATGAAGTATCGGGCGGCCCGGTGGGACGACGACAGCGCGGGCGCCACCATTTCCATTATGGACATCACATCCACCGGCGATGGACAAGGTGTGGACTCCTCCAAGGATGATTAGGGCACAAGAGGCAGCAGGGCCTTGTGTCCCATGTGGTCTAATATGTCTCCCGTGTTCTACTCTTACTCGCCGAAGACCGCGGCTTCCCTTCATCGGTCTTATCATCAGTGCTCATGGAGATGGCGGATGGACGACGACAAGGGCTTGGACGCCGAGCGCTGCCTCATGATAGGTTTAGGGTCGGCTTGAAATGGGTTTTTTGTTCTAAATGTTCGAAATCTAATGAAAATCCATCATGTTTGCATGAATGTCGTCCGCTTTATATGAAATCCTCTGTGTTTGCATGAATTTTATCCGGTTGGTTCATAAAGTGTTTGACACATATGCAGGCAGCGTTGGATGGCGGCCTCCCGCGTCCGTGTCAGCGGACTGGTCCCCCTGTCCACGGATAGATGCAGAAGAAAATTTGCGGGTATCCGTTGGAGATGTTGTAATACAAGTGTGAACCCATATCCAAGACAATACAAAGATCCAGTTTTTATTTTTATTTCTGCAAAAAGGATCGTGTCTATTATAAATGTTCACCAAAAGTAAGAAACATCTCAAACATAATAAAACTTACATCGAGATTCCGAGACCGCCGAACGACCACTACTGTCGACAGAACGAGGCGCTGAAGCGCAACTGCCATCGCTCCCCAACCGGAACCGGCTTGACATTGCCGATGACAGCCGAGAAGTCTTCATGCACGTGCCCCTAAGGAACAGTGCCCTGGAGCCCCAGTCGTCGCTGTTGAACTCTTGCATAGATCTGAAGCATCTGACTTCAAATCTCGCCACATGACGAGAAACCCTAACCTCACTGCACCAAGGAGACGGCAGGAATCTACGACGAAGCTCCGTCAACTACGTCTAAACGGACGAACTCAAGGGGGTCGAAACCTAAAAGATAAACTCGAAGAAGAAACACCGCCATCTGGTCAATCGCCGCATCTGCGAGGACTGAAAAACTAACTTAAGCTACTAACCGAAGCGGAGGCACCGGGATTCCCCTCCCCGCCATCGGCCGCTAGCGAGGCGAGAAGATGAGAGGAGAATCCATGGGCTCGCCATTGAAGTATGTCGGAGGAAGTTTGCCCTAGCTGCCTAGGGTTACAGGAAGAAACGAGAAGAAGTCTTGAGCCCCTATTTGTCCGCCCATTCAAAGGTCTGGATAATAATAGCATATTGTCATATGAGCCATATAAATTTCTGTTTTATACTCACTTCCCTGCAATTCAAAGTTAAGCTAAAATTTATAGTCTTCTCTAAAGGAAATATGCCCTAGAGGCAATAATAAAGTTATTATTTATTTCCTTATTTCATGATAAATGTTTATTATTCATGCTAGAATTGTATTAACCATAAACATAATACATGTGTGAATACATAGACAAACAGAGTGTCACTAGTATGCCTCTACTTGACTAGCTCGTTGATCAAAGATGATTATGTTTCCTAACCATAGACATGAGTTTTCATTTGATTAATCTAGATCACATCATTAGGAGAATGATGTGATTGACTTGACCCATTCCGTTAGCTTAGCACTTGATGCGTTTAGTATGTTGCTATTGCTTTCTTCATGACTTATACATGTTCCTATGACTATGAGATTATGCAACTCCGTTTACCGGAGGAACACTTTGTGTGCTACCAACCGTCACAACGTAATCGGGTGATTATAAAGGTGCTCTACAGTGTCTCCGAAGGTACTTGTTGGGTTGGCGTATTTTGAGATTAGGATTTGTCACTCCGATTGTCGGAGAGGTATCTCTGGGCCCACTCAGTAATGCACATCACTATAAGCCTTGCAAGCATTGCAACTAATGAGTTAGTTGCGGGATGATGTATTACGGAACGAGTAAAGAGACTTGCCAGTAACGAGATTGAACTAGGTATTGAGATACCGATTATCGAATCTCGGGCAAGTAACATACCGACGACAAAGGGAACAACGCATGTTGTTATGCGGTCTGACCGATAAAGATCTTCGTAGAATATGTGGGAGCCAATATGAGCATCCAGGTTCCGCTATTGGTTATTGACCGGAGACGTGTCTCAGTCATGTCTACATAGTTCTCGAACCCGTAGGGTCCGCACGCTTAACGTTCGTTGACGATATTGTACTATGAGTTATGTATGTTGGTGACCGAATGTTGTTCGGATTTTTGGATGAGATCACAGATATGACGAGGAACTCCGGAATGATCCGGAAGTAAAGATTGATATGTGGATAGTAGTGTTTGATCTCCGGAAGGGTTCCGTAATTCATCGGAAGGGGTTCCGGATGTTTCCCGAAATGTTTGGGCACGAGAACACTTTATCTGGGCCAAAGGGGAAAGCCCACGAGGCTTTTGGAAAGTGCAAAAGGAAGTTTTGCGGAGACCAGAGGCTAGACGCCAGGAACCCTGGCGTCTAGGGGGTAGACGCCGGGAACCCTGGCGTCTAGCCCTGGAGTCCGAGAAGGACTCTTGCCTTTCGGGTGAAACCGACTTTGAGGAGGCTTTTACTCCAAGTTTCGACCCCAGGGCTCAACATATAAATAGAGGGGTAGGGCTAGCACCCAAGACACATCAAGAAACACCATGTCGTGTGCCGGCAACCCCGTCTCCTCTAGTTTATCCTCCATCATAGTTTTCGTAGTACTTAGGCGAAGCCCTGCAAAGATTGTTCTTCACCAACACCATCACCACGCCGTCGTGCTGCCGGAACTCATCTACTACTTCGCCCCTCTTGCTGGATCGAGAAGGCGAGGACGTCACCGAGCATTAACGTGCGTAACTTCGGAGGTGCCGTGCTTTCGGTGCTTGGATCGGTCGGATCGTGAAGACGTATGACTACATCAACCGCGTTGATATAACGCTTCCGCTTATGGTCTATGAGGGTACATAGACAACACTCTCCCCTCTTGTTGCTATGCATCACCATGATCTTGCGTGTGCGTAGGAATTTTTTCGAAATTACTACATTCCCCAACAGTGGTATCTGAGCCTGGTTTTATGCGTAGATGTTATATGCACGAGTAGAACACAAGTGAGTTGTGGGTGATATAAGTCATACTGCTTACCAGCATGTCGTACTTTGGTTCGGCGGTATTGTTGGATGAAGCGGCCCGGACCGACATTACGCGTACGCTTACGCGAGACTGGTTCTACCGACGTGCTTTGCACGTAGGTGGCTGGCGGGTGTCAGTTTCTCCAAGTTTAGTTGAACCGAGTTTGGCTACGCCCGGTCCTTGCGAAAGTTTAAACAGCACCAACTTGCCAAACTATCGTTGTGGTTTTGATGCGTAGGTAAGAACGGTTCTTGCTAAGCCCGTAGCAGCCACGTAAAACTTGCAACAACCAAGTAGAGGACATCTAACTTGTTTTTGCAGGGCATGTTGTGATGTGATATGGTCAAGACGTGATGAGATATAAGTTTTTGTATGAGATGATCATGTTTTGTTAAAGTTATCGGCAACTGGCAAAAGCCTTGGTCGTCTCTTTATTGCATAAGATGCAAGCCCCGAATAATTGCTATACTTTATCGCTATGCGATAGCAATAGTTGCAACATCAATAGTTGGAGAGACGTCCACGTGACGACACATTGATATAGATCAAGATGATGGAGATCATGGTGTCATGCCGGTGATGATAGAGATCATGACGGTACTTTGGAGATGGAGATCAAAGGCGCAAGATGATCATGGCCATATCATGTCACATATTTTGATTGCATGTGATGTTTATCTTTTATACATCTTATTTTGCTTGGTTCGACGGTAGCTTTATAAGATGGTCTCTCACTAAATTTCAATATAAAAGTGTTCTCCCTGAGTATGCACCGTTGCCAAAGTTCGTCGTGCCCAGACACCACGTGATGATCGGGTGTGATATGCTCTACGTCCATCTATAACGGGTGCAAGCCAGTTTTGCACAAGCAGAATACTCAGGTTAAACTTGACGAGCCTAGCATATGCAGATATGGCCTCGGAACACTGAGACCGAAAGGTCGAGCGTGAATCATATAGTAGATATGATCAACATAGTGATGTTCACCAGTGAAAACTACTCCATTTCACGTGATGAGCGGTGATGGTTTAGTTGATACGGAGCACGTGATCACTTAGAGGATTAGAGGATGTCTATCTAAGTGGGAGTTCTTAAGTAATATGATTAATTGAACTTTAATTTATCATGAACTTAGTCCTGGTAGTATTCGCATATCTATGTTGTAGATCAATAGCTCGCGTTTAGCTCCCCTGTTTTATTTTTGATATGTTCCTAGAGAAAACTAAGTTGAAAGATGTTAGTAGCAATGATGCGGATTGGATTCGTGATCTGAGGTTTATCCTCATTGCTGCACAGAAGAATTATGTCCTTAATACACCGCTAGGTGACAAACCTATTGCAGGAGCAGCGGTATGCGCACGTTATGAACGTTTGGCTAGCTCAATATGATGACTACTTGATAGTTTAGTGCATCATGCTTAACGGCTTAGAATCGGGACTTCAAAGACGTTTTGAACGTCATGGACCATATGAGATGTTCCAGGAGTTGAAGTTTATATTTCAAACAAATACCCGAGTTGAGAGATATGAAGTCTCCAACAAGTTTTATAGCTAAAAGATGGAGGAGAATAGCTCAAGCAGTGAGCATGTGCTCAGATTGTCTGAGTACTACAATCGCTTGAATCAAGTGGGAGTTAAATCTTCCAGATAAAATAGTGATTGACAGAATTCTCTAGTCACCATCACCAAGTTAGTAGAACTTCATGATGAACTATAATATGCAAGGGACGATGAAAGTAATTCCCAAGCTCTTTGTGATGCTGAAATCGATGAAGGTAGAAATCAAGAAAAACATCAAGTGTTGATGGTTAACAAGACCACTAGTTTCAAGAAAAGGGCAAAGGGAAGAAGGGGAACTTCAAGAAGAACGGCAAGCAAGTTGCTGCTCAAGTAAAGAAGCCCAAGTCTGGACCTAAGCCTGAGACTGAGTGCTTCTACTGCAAAGGGATTGGTCACTGGAAGCGGAACTGCCCCAAGTATTTGGCGGATAAGAAGGATGGCAAAGTGAACAAAGGTATATTGAATATACATGTTATTGATGTGTACTTTACTAGTGTTTATAGCAACCCTCGGCATTTGATACTGGTTTAGTTGCTAAGAGTAGTAACTCGAAACAGGAGTTGCAGAATAAACAGAAACTAGTAAAGGGCAAGGTGACGACGTGTGTTGGAAGTAGTTCCAAGATTGATATGATCATCATCGCACACTCCCTATACTTTCGGGATTAGTGTTGAAACTAAATAAGTGTTATTTGGTATTTGCGTTGAGCATGAATATGATTTGATCATGTTTGTTGCAATACGGTTATTCATTTAAATTAGAGAATAATTGTTGTTCTGTTTACATGAATAAAACCTTCTATGGTCATACACCCTATAAAACGGTTTGTTGGATCTCGATCGTAGTGATACACATATTCATAATATTGAAACCAAAAGATGCAAAGTTAATAATGATAGTGCAACTTATTTGTGGCACTGCCGTTTATGTCATATTGGTGTAAAGCGCATGAAGAAACTCCATGCTGATGGGATTTTGGAATCACTTGATTATGAATCACTTGATGCTTGCGAACCATGCCTTATGGGCAAGATGACTAAGACTCCGTTCTCCGGAACAATGGAGCGAGCAACTGACTTATTGGAAATAATACATACTGATGTATGCGATCCGATGAGTGTTGAGGCTCGCGGCGGGTATCGCTATTTTCTCACCTTCACAGATGATTTAAGCAGATATGGATATATCTACTTGATGAAACATAAGTCTGAAACATTTGAAAAGTTCAAAGAATTTCAGAGTGAAGTGGAAAACCATCGTGACAAGAAAATAAAGTTTCTACGATCTGATCGCAGAGACAAATATTTGAGTTCTGAGTTTGGTCTTCAATTAAAACAATGTGGAATAGTTTCACAAATTCGTACACCTGGAACACCACAGCATAATGGTGTGTCCGAACGTCATAACCGTACTTTATTGGATATAGTGCAATCTATGATGTCTCTTACCGATCACTATCGTTTTGGGGTTATGCATTAGAGACAGCTGCATTCACGTTAAATAGGGCACCATCTAAATCTGTTGAGACGACTCCGTATGAACTATGGTTTGGCAAGAAACCTAAGTTGTCGTTTCTTAAAGTTTGAGGTTGCAATGCTTATGTGAAAAAGTTTCAACCTGATAAGCTCAAACCCAAATCGGAGAAGTGTGTCTTCATAGGATACCTAGAAGAAAATGTTGGGTACACCTTCTATCACAGATCCGAAGGCAAGATATTCGTTGCTGAGAATGGATCCTTTCTAGAGAAGGAGTTTCTCTCGAAAGAAGTGAGTGGGAGGAAAGTAGAAATTGAAGAGGTAATGCACTGCTCCCTTATTGGAAAGTAGTTCATCACGTAAATCTGTTCTGTGACTCCTACACCAATTAGTGAGGAAGCTAATGATGATGATCATGAAACTTGAGATCAAGTTACTCTGAACCTCGTGAGGTCAACCAGAGTAAGATCCGCACTGTGATGATACGGTAATCCTGTTCTGGAGGTCATGTTACTTGACCATGACGAGCCTACGAACTATGAGGAAGCGATGATGAGCCCAGATTCCGCAAAATGGTTTGAGGCCATGAAATCTGAGATGGGATCCATGTATGAGAACAAAGTGTAGACTTTGGTTGACTTGCCCGATGATCGGCAAGCCATAGAAAATAAATGGATCTTCAAGAGGAATACGACGGACGATAGTAGTGTTACTATCTACAAAGCTAGACTTGTCGAAAATGGTTTTTGACAAAGTTCAAGGTGTTGACTACGATGAAATTTTCTCACTCGTAGCGATGCTTAAGTCTGTCCAAATCATGTTAGCAATTGCCGCATTTTATTAAATCTGGCAAATGGATAAACAAAACTACATTCCTTAATGGATTTAAAGAAGAGTTGTATATGATGCAACCAGAAGGTTTTGTCAATCCTAAAGGTGCTAACAAAATATGCAAGCTCCAATGATCCATCTATGGACCGGTGCAAGCATCTCGGAAGTTGGAATATACGCTTTGATAAGTTGATCAAAGCATATAGTTTTATCTGAGACTTTCTTGTGAAGCCTGTATTTATAAGAAAGTGAGTGGGAGCACTACATCATTTCTGATAAGTATATGTGAATGACATATTGTTGATCGAAAATAATGTAGAATTATTCTGCAAAGCATAAAGGAGTGTTTGAAAGGAGTTTTTGAAAGAAAGACCTCGGTGAAGTCACATATATTGAGCATCAAGATCTATAGAGATAGATCAAGACGCTTGATAAGTTTTTTCAATAAGTACATACCTTGACAAGATTTTGAAGTAGTTCAAAATGGAACAATCAAAGAAAGAGTTCTTGCTTGTGTTACAAGGTGTGAAGTTGAGTAAGACTCAAAGCCCAACCACGGCAGAAGATAGAAAGAGAATAAAAGTCATTTCCTATGCCTCGGCCATAGGTTCTATAAAGTATGCCAGGCTGTGTACCAGATCTATTGTATACCCTACACTAAGTTTAGCAAGGGAGTACAATAGTGATCTAGGAGTAGATCAATGGACAGCGGTAAAAATTATCCTTACTGGAATAAGGATGTGTTTCTTGATTACGGAGATGACAAAAGGTTCGTCGTAAAGGGTTACGTCGATGCAAGTTTTGACACTGATCCAGATGACTCTAAGTCTCAATCTGGATACATATTGAAAGTGGGAGCAATTAGCTAGAGTAGCTCCATGCGAGCATTGTTGACATAGAAATTTGCAAAATACATGCGGATCTGAATGTGGCAGACCCGTTGACTAAACTTCTCTCACAAGCAAAACATGATCACACCGTAGTACTCTTCGGGTGTTAATTTCATAGCGATGTGAACTAGATTATTGACTCTAGTAAACCCTTTGGGTGTTGGTCACATGACGATGTGAACTATTGGTGTTAAATCACATGGTGATGTGAACTAGATTATTGACTCTAGTGCAAGTGGGAGACTGAAAGAAATATGCCCTAGAGGCAATAATAAAGTTATTATTTATTTCCTTATTTCATGATAAATTTTTATTATTCATGCTAGAATTGTATTAACCAGAAACATAATACATGTGTGAATACATAGACAAAGCAGTGTCACTAGTATGCCTCTACTTGACTAGCTCGTTGGTCAAAGATGGTTATGTTTCCTAACCATAGACATGAGTTGTCATTTGATTAACGGGATCACATCATTAGGAGAATGATGTGATTGACAAACCCATTCCGTTAGCTTAGCACTTGATCGTTTAGTATGTTGCTATTGCTTTCTTCATGACTTATACATGTTCCTATGACTATGAGATTATGCACTCCCGTTTAGGGGGTAGACGCCAGGAACCCTGGCGTCTAGCCCTGGAGTCCGAGAAGGACTCCTGCCTTTCGGGTGAAACCGACTTTGAGGAGGCTTTTACTCCAAGTTTAGACCCCAGGGCTCAATATATAAATAGAGGGGTAGGGCTAGCACCCAAGACACATCAAGAAACACCAAGCCGTGTGTCGGCAACCCCGTCTCCTCTAGTTTATCCTCCGTCATAGTTTTCGTAGTGCTTAGGCGAAGCCCTGCGAAGATTGTTCTTCACCAACATCGTCACCTGCGCCGTCGTGCTAGAACTCATCTACTACTTCACCCCTCTTGCCGGATCAAGAAGGCGAGGGCGTCATCGAGCGAGCGTGTGCGTAACTTCGGAGGTGCCGTGCTTTCCGGTGCTTGGATCGGTCGGATCGTGAAGACGCACGAATACATCAAAGCAGCGTTGATATAACGCTTCCGCTTACGGTCTACGAGGGTACGTAGACAACACTCTCCCCTCTCGTTGCTATGCATCACCATGATCTTGCGTGTGTGTAGGATTTTTTTTTAAATTACTACGTTCCCCAACATCCTCACTACTGGAATCAGCTTCTTTGCCGTCCGCCATGGCGGGCGGCAAAGGCATGGATCACGGACGGCAAACTTCTTTGTCGTCCGCCAGTAGAAGGCAAACTGTCCGTCTGAACACGTGCCAGCAAAGGCCTTCTTTGCCGTCCGCTTCCCGGAAACGAATAGCAAAGGATTTTGCCGTCCGCCATCCGAGGCTAGCAGACGGCAAAAACAGCGGAGGCAGTGCGATGGCGTGAGATCCGTTATGGGGTTAAGGGCGCTCTTTGCCGTCTGCCAGCGGACTGCAAAGCGTCAAAGCTCTTTTCCGTCCGCTGACGGACGGCAAAGAGCCCAGCTAGGCAGCACTGGGAAGCTGCCACGTGTCTAGATATGTCGTGCGCCAGCAGACGGCAAAGAGGTTTGAATCTTTGCCGTCTGCTGGCAGACGACATAGCTAGTCACTTTCCCGTCTGCCTGCAGACGGCAAAATGACCAAATAGGCAGCCAATGTTCCCAGTTTGAATAGGTGACTACCACGTGTCCTCTTTGCCGTCTGCTAGCAGACAGCAAAGAGGCTATATATCCCCTGTTTTTATTTAAATCCAATTAATTAGGCATAGTTCAAACACAGATATACATGCATACATATCCAACAGCATGTCCAACAACATATTTCATCCAATCCAACAACATAGTTCAACAAAGTCCAACATATCCATATATACATAACCAGAAACAAGTTTCCAACAACATATCCATATAGACATACATATCCAAACAAGTTTTCATAAACAACAAGGAAGCACCAGAAGAATAGTAGACTCCATGAATCCAAGCTTCCTCATGTAAAGCAAATCTGCAAATTGGGAAAGATGAAAGTTAGAAGAAGAAGAAGAAGAAGACTAGTTAGAAGAAGAAGAAGATTTTTTTCTTCTCTTTCTTTTTCTCCTCTCCTCTTCTTTATCTTCTTCTTCTTCTTCTAACTAAGGTAGGTAAAAATGTCATTTTATTGCTAAACTAGGTAAAAATGCTAAGTGTAGGTCATTTTAGAGCTAAGGTAGGTAAATAGGGCATTTTGGAGCTTAGTAAGGTTATTATGTCATTTTCGAGGAAGATAAGCTAAGTCTATATCATTTTGGAGCTAACAAAGATTATCATGCCATTTTTTACCTAAGTATGCTAAGTATGTCATAAATGAACTAAATAAGCTAAGTATAGCTTTTTTTTATCTAACTTAGGTAATTATGCCATTTAGGAGGAAAATAAGCTAAGTTCCATTTGTAAAGCAAAACACTAGAGAAAACTTACCCTCATCACAACAAATGTGATGAAGATCGCAACTAAGGTAACAATTGATCCAACGACATAATGATACCAAGCCTCATTATCAATGGCATATTTTCTAATCTTCTTAAGCTTCAGGTGCATTGCATCCATCTTCAAGCGCATTGCATTCATCTTCATCTTGTGATCATCGATGGCATCGGCAACATATAACTCCAATGTCATCTTCTCTTCTTCAATTCTTTTAATATTTTCTTTCAAATACTCATTTTCTTTTTCAACTAAATTTAACTTCTCGACAAGAGGGTCCGTTTCAAATTCCGGTTCACATACCTCCTAGATTAAAATATCTCTATGTCAAATTGATGGCCATAATTGTCATAAATGCGAAATGCAACAAATAGTTATGAAAGAGAATTTACCACATCTGAATCATAAAGCGGGCGAGGGCCGACCGGGACGGAAATCAAGAGCATGGCACTATGTATAAGAAACAATCATACAAAGTAAGAAAATTATAAATACCAACTATATAAATCATACAATCATATAAATAACTATATAAATCAAGTACAACATAAAAATTTGAATACCTAATAATCATTATCGGTAATGGCGTGCTCGTCATCATCATTAATAAAAGCATCATCATCATCACTATTGGTAATGACGTGGTCATCATCATCATTAATAAATGCATCATCATGTGGAAGGCCACCTTTACGTAATCGTTCAAGCATTGACAGGTCATCTGCAGCAGTAACTTCTTCTTCCGGCTCTTCTTGTTCCGGCTCAGGGGTGAAGTCGGATTCACTATCGTTGTCTACTTCAATGTTCTGGGGTGGGCTAGAGAGGTTCTTGAAACGTTTTTTCGAAAGACGTGTTTCTTGGAAGAATTCTCCTTCGTCATATGTGTCTTGGTTAATATGAGGTTCATAATCCTTTTCATTGTGGGGAGGTGGTCTAACACGCGGCGGCACTTCATAAACGACGTCCCAACCACTGAGATTTGGATCACTTTGACAGGCCCATGGTAGATAGAAAACTTGGGTTGCCTGTTGAGCCGTAATATAGACATCGGGAACATCCAAATGGGTGCTTTGTTTGATTTCGACTAGCCCTATATGTTCATGAGTCCTTCTAGTCTCCCTCGGCTGGAACCAATAACATCTAAAGACTATGACGTTTGGTGGGTTTTCACAATAGAATTCAAGTTCATAAATTGCTTCAACTCTTCCATAATACTCGATACCTCCTTCGCCGATAGCAAAGACACAACAATTTGTAGACTTTCGGTTGGCCATAGATAGCTCTTTGCCATAGGTACGAAAGCGATACCCGTTGATGTCGTATTTGTCAAATGAACGAACCTTATAGTCAAAACCATTAGCTACTTGTCTCAATTCGGCATCCATAATCTCTGAATTAGCCTACAAGTTTAATACGAAAGGATTGTTGCATTAGTCGCAAATTAGCCAAATAAAAGAAAGGGTCTAATGGAAATTACCGTTTTTTAACCAAGAGATGAAACCGGGATGTTCGGCTCCTTGTTTTGCCAGAAGCTCATACTCTTCGACGGAATCCTTTTGGATCACCGCTCCATACGAGAATATGGTGACGTATCGACTGCATCAAATATCTAGGAATAAGAGAAGTTCAAAGGAATTAGAAGTTGTGAAACAATGTACCGAGATCTTACTCGATGTACGGCCGCACTTCTGTTAGGTTGTTGAAGAGATACAGCGAAATGGTCTGCCATTCTTCAACATCCAACCTTACTAGTTTCCAACCACTGGCTGGTGCGAGATTCACTTTGAATAGGCTGAGGTTGGATTGACCCTTTTGAGGTTCGTCAGCATTGTACCGAGGCTTCAGATTATGCAAATGACGATTTTTTGGCTTCGTTGTGTGTTGTCACGAAGTTTGCCGCCTCCACAGTGATGAATGCCTCCGCCATCAATGCTTCTATTCTACGTTTATTTTTACATTTTGCTCGAAGCATCTTCTGCATCCTCTCAGTTGAGTAGCACCAACGATTTTGCACGCCCCCCCCCCCCCAATCGTGCCTCGGTCGGGAGATGCAAAATCAAGTGTTGCATTGGATTAAAGAAGCTTGGCAAAAAGATCTTCTCTAACTTGCAGATCAACTCCGGTGCGAACTGTTCCATTTCTTCTAGGAGGTCAGGCAATAGTTCTTTTTCACAAAGAACATGGAAGAAATAGCTCAGCTCTGCTAGTACTAGCCATTCATCCTTAGGGATGAAGCCACGCAACATCACCGGCATTATCCGCTCAATCCATATGTGCCAATCATGACTTTTCAGACCAAATATTTTCAATTTTTGAAGATTCGCTCCCCTCTTTAGATTTGCTGCATACCCATCAGGGAGCATCAATTGCATTTTGACCCACAAAATAATTTCCTTCATAGCTGGCCTTCCAAGATTGAACCATGCCTTTCGCTTCGTCCAGTTCCCCTTTCCTTTCAGTTCTTTCAGGTTTTGTAACGGTCTATCACATAACTCCTCTTGATTTCCCCTCTATGCCTTAGTATTATCCTTTGATTTCCCCTCTATGCCGAACAATGTACCAAAAATGGCTTCGGCGATATTCTTTTCAGTGTGCATCACGTCGATGTTGTGTGGGCAAAGGTGGTCGTTGAAGTAAGGCAGATCCTAGAAGCATGTCTTGTGAGTCCAGGCGTGTTCCTTATTATACCCCTTGAAATACCCTGGACGCTCTGGATCTGGCTCGAGAGCGTTTAACTGATCTAGGGTGCATTGGCACATCAACGCAGTGGTGCGTAGTGTTTGACAACTCTACCTTTGATGAAGTTCTTCTTGTCTTTCGAACTTATGGCGGGATGTAGAAATGGTCTATGCAAGTCGGAAGCAACTATAGTTGTGCCCGCCATCAGCCAACGAAACTCAAGAGCTCCCTTGCATGTGGGGCACGGGAACCTTCCATGCACACACCAGCCAACGAATAAGCGCGATCGCCGACAAGTCATCGTCGAGTACATGTACCGAGCACGCATTATGAAGTTACATTTGCTAAAGGCGTCGTATGTCTTGAACCCATTATCCCAAGCTTCTTGCAATTCGTCATAAGCGGCTGCAAGTACACATTCATATTCCTCCCGGATAGTTGGGCCTGGAATTATCAACGTCGGAAAATGTTCTTTCTTTGCATAATCTTCCGGGGAGATTGAGTGGAATGACAAACACGGGCCAACAATTTGTATGGGGTTGCCATCGACCAAACACATGAACCCATATGTCTTGTGGCGACTCGAGGATGCCTTGGATCTGCCATTTTTTCCTTATGTAATGCATCGAAGCGCTTCCATGCTTCACCATCCGATGTGTGCACCATCATCACATTCCCATCTGCATCTAGTTTGGTTCTTTTGCTCGTTTTGTGCCATGTCATCTGTCTGGCCGTCTCTTCGACCATGAAAAGACGTTGAAGTCTTGGTACGATTGGCATATACCGAAGAACATTAACGGGTATTTTGGTCTGCCTCTTCTCACCCATACCGTTGTCTTCCACAACATACCTGGAAGAATTGCAAATGGGACAATAGTTCAAGTCCTCATACTGAAGCCTAAATAAGACACATCCTTTCTCATAGGCATGTATCTTCTCATAGGGCATCTTAAGAGCACGGAGGATTTTGTCCGACTGCACAGGTTTGGAGGTAGCACATGGCCTTTGGGTAGAAATCGTCTGAATCTTGTCATCATCGTGTCGTAGCATTCTCTCGCCCAAGTTGAATTGAGCCTTAAAGCCATTATTTGTGAGATGGCATCCGGTGACAAAGCTCGGTGTGCTCGTGAGAGGAGGCGTTTTGAGGATGCCAACATTTCGGTGAAGGCCTTTGCAAATTCCTCCATCTCCTCGCCCGAGTCCCGAGCATCGTCAAAGTCTTGCACCATGTCATGGTCCCGGTACCATGCTCGCCGACGGCCACAGCGAACCCCGGCTTCAGCACGTTAGGCGAGACTCACCATGTAATGTCCAGACAGTGTAACCAGGCGTAAAACCAAACTGCTGCAGGTCTTTACTCATTTCAAGCTCGTCCCTCTTTTTATAGTTGTCGCAACGGGCACAGGGGCACCAGCTAAATTCCTGGCCATTTGCAAATGGACAAACCCTTTGGTTTTTGTTAACCATTCCTCAGTCCAAACTTTCTGACTAGTGTAACCGGTGTACATCCATGCACGATCACTCATATTGACTTCCTACTGGACACAGAAGAAATATATACATAATTAAGCAAATCATATCCATCAGTTAATGGAGTTTGTTAGTTTTATTACGTCCATGCAACTTACACGCTAATAGGTAAAGATAGGTCCTAATCCCACCCGAGTATGTGTAGATCGGGTTCGTTTTCCCATGCTCTCCTCCGGATCCGACGCAAAATTTTGGCAGCACCTCCCCGCTGTTCTCCTGATACACGTCTCGGCAAAAAGCAGAGAGGATGTGTACCCGGAGAACAACAGGTGAAAGTGCAACTATCCCTAGGTGGTTTTGGTAATTCATAACAACATATAGCTCATTGAGCTAATGCTATTCCAAGACTATTATTTCAGGAAAGCTCAACGAATGGCATGGCATGGATGATGAAAGTGGATCCCTCAAAATACTAAGGACAAAGGATTGGCTCAAGCTCAAAAGCTCAAGACTCTTCATTTTACATTTTAGTGATCCAAGATCACATTGAGTCTATAGGAAAAGCCAATACTATCAAGAAGGGATGAGGTGTTGCTTAATGAGCCTCTTGCTTCATGTGCTTAGTGATATGCTCCAAAACCCTCAATTACTTTCCCACATCCACAAATGACCTAAACCTAAAGCCAAAATCGGTCACACCAATTCTTTCTATCCGGCGCCACTGATTCCAAAAGACATAGCCACTGCCACAAACCCTAAGCAAATCGGTCTTACCGATAGGGATCTCGGTCTCACCGAGATGGGGTTGCAATCACTCTGTTTCCCTTCGTAACGATTTGGTCTAACCGAAGTGAGCGATCGGTCCCACCGAGATTGCAATGTAAACTCTGTTTCCTTTTTGCAACATTTCGGTCTCACCGAAAAGAGCAAATCGGTCCCACCGAAGTTTACACGACCAACTCTCTGGAAAGCTTATTACCAAATCGGTCTCACCGAAGTTTGTAATCGGTCTCACCGAGATTACATTATGCCCTAACCCTAACCATATCGGCCTCACCGAGATGCATGTCGATCCACGAAAATCACTAACGGTCACTAGGTTTACTAATTCGGTCCGACCGAGTTTAACGATTCGGTCCCACCGAGTTTGGTAAATTGTGTGTAACGGTTAGATTTTGTGTGGAGGCTATATATACCCCTCCACCTCCTCTTCATTCGTGGAGAGAGCCATCAGAACGAACCTACACTTCCAACTTACCAGTTGTGAGAGAGAACCACCTACTCATGTGTTGAGACCAAGATATTCCATTCCTACCATATGAATCTTGATCTCTAGCCTTCCCCAAGTTGCTTTCCACTCAAACCCTCTTTCCACCAGATCCAAATCCTATGAGAGAGAGTTGAGTGTTGGGGAGACTATCATTTGAAGCACAAGAGCAAGGAGTTCATCATCAACACACCGTTTGTTACTTCTTGGAGAGTGGTGTCTCCTAGATTGGCAAGGTGTCACTTGGGAGCCTCAGGCAAGATTGTGGAGTTGAACCAAGGAGTTTGTAAGGGCAAGGAGATCGCCTACTTCGTGAAGATCTACCGCTAGTGAGGCAAGTCCTTCGTGGGCGACGGCCATGGTGGGATAGACAAGGTTGCTTCTTCATGGACCCTTCGTGGGTGGAGCCCTCCGTGGACTCGAGCAGCCGTTACCCTTCGTGGTTTGAAGTCTCCATCAACGTGGATGTACGATAGCACCACCTATCGGAACCACGACAAAAACATCCGTGTCTCCAATTGCGTTTGGATCCTCCAAACCCCTCCCCTTACTTTCTTGCAAGTTGCATGCTTTATTTTCCGCTGCCTATATACTCTTTGCATGCTTGCTTGAATTGTGTGATGATTGCTTGACTTATTCTAAAATAGCTAAAATCTACCAAACTATAAAATTGGAAAAGGTTAAGTTTTTATTGGTCAAGTAGTCTAATCACCCCCCTCTAGACATACTTCAAGGTCCTACAAGTGGTATCAGAGCTGCGGTCTCCATTTGCTTTGATTTCCATAGCTTTTGGCGTCTAGCGAGGGAAATTATCACCGTAGAGGTCCTTACTTTGATGGTACTAATTTTGCTAGTTGGAAGCATAAGATGAAAATGCATATTCTTCGACATAACCCCGCCGTTTGGGCAATTATTTGTATTGGCTTGCAAGGTGAATTCTTGATGGGAGAGAACCGAACCGTGAAGCTAATGCGGAAGAATTGAAGATGCTACAATACAACGCTCAAGCATGTGACATCATCTTCAACGGATTGTGCCTCAAGAATTCAACAGAATCAGCCGTCTTGAGAATGCAAAGGAAATTTGGGATACCTTGATTGATATGCATGAAGGTACCGAGTCCGTCAAGGAATCCAAGTTGGATGTGCTCCAAAGTCAGCTTGACAAGTTCAAAATGAAGGATGGTGAAGGTGTCGCTAAAATGTACTCTAGGCTTGCTCTTATCACAAATGAGATTGCTTTGGCTTAGGGAGTGAAGAGATGACCGACAAATTCATCATCAAGAAAATCCTAAGAGCATTGGATGGAAAGTATGATACCGTGTGCACATTGATCCAAATGATGCCAAACTACAAAGATCTCAAGCCAACGGAAGTCATTGAAAGGATTGTTGCTCACGAGATGTCACTCAAGGATAAGGAGGAACTTCACAACAAGTCAAGTGGTGCTTACAAAGCCTCAAGTGAAGCCCCCACATCATCAAGTGAGAAACCAACCTTCAATGAAGAATTGAGCTTAATGGTGAAGAACTTCAACAAATTCTACAAAAGTAGAAGCAAAGAAAGAAGCTCCAAGTCAAGGTCTTACAATGACAAGAGATCTTCTAGTCGAGAGCGCAATTGCTACAATTGTGGGAGACCCGGACACTACTCCAATGAGTGTACGACATCCTACAAAAGAAGAGAAGATTCTCCAAGAAGAAGGAGCAAAAGAGAAGAATCACCACCAAGAGAGAGGAGGAGTAGAGATGATCGTTATGAACGAAGACCCTCACGGAGAAGCAAGGATTCGGAAAGGAAGGACAAGTCATCAAAGAGCTACACAAAGCGAAGACATCAAGCTCATATTGGTGAATGGGTTTCCGGCTCGACTCCGACAATCACTCCGAGAGAAGCTATCACTCCGACTCCGAATATACTCAAGATGAAGGTGTTGCCGGTCTAGCACTTGTGTCAACCAACTCCTATGACATATTTGAATCACCAAATGAAGGAATTGGTAGATGCTTCATGGCCAAAGGTCCTAAGGTAACACACCCCGAGTATGTTGATTTTGATATTGATGAAGATGACTTGCTAGGTGATGATGATTTACTTGTTGACAACTCTAGTGATGAATACTATGATGAAACGTCAATTAATCATGCTAATCAAATGAATGACAATGATAAGGAGAAAATTGAGCTTCTAACTAAAGAACTAAACACTCTTAAGTTGGCTCATGAAACTATCTTGAAGATCATCGAGAACTTTTAAGGGCTCATGAGAAGTTACGCATTGAAAAGCTCAATCTTGAGCAAGAGCATGAGTTCTTAAAGGCAATCAATGATGATCTCCAAGAAAAGTTCTTCTTACATTGCCAAGCGTTTACTCTTATCTACTTACATGCCTCAAGTCAAGTCTAGTAACAAGTACAAGAAAGAAACTTCCTCTAGTAGTAACAATAATAATGTCAAATCCAACGTTGTTGCTTCTAGTAGTTCTCTTGATTATACTAATGATTCTCTTAGCCAAGTTACACTTGAGCAAGAAAATAGTTTATTGAAGGGAATTATGGAGAAAGGTGTTTACAAGAGCCTTGCCGGGAGTAAGCAATTCGAGGAAATTGTATGCAAGCAAGGAAGGCACCGAAAGAATCAAGGTGTTGGTTTTGAACGAAAGTTCAATGACAATGGAGTTGAGTGGGAAGAAGATCAATACCCCAAGACAAAGTTTGTTCCTCAACAAGAGAAGTATGATCCTACTTCCTTCAAGGGGACACAAGCTCAAGATGATCTTCCACCACAAGACCACAAGAACAAAGGCAAGGACAAGCTTCAAGAAGAGATTGATGCATTTGAAGAAGCACCTAAAGCCTTGTTTGAGTGGGTCCCCAAGACTACGTCAAGTTCTACTTCATCAAGTACAACTACAACTCCAAGGATTCCCATCAAGATGATGTGGATCCCGAAGAAGAAGAACTAGAGAATTCTTGAGGGTGACTCCGCCAACATTCATCACTCATATCATTTTGGCAAGAACAAGTGCAATCAACTTCCACATCTTGCACTAGTTCAAGGAGTCACAAACCCTCATGTTGGTAAGGCAAGGGACAAGGTAACCTAATGTTTTCATGGACATCATCTTGTGTGTGCATCACTCTATGTCTATGGATATTCTTGTTTGTTCCTTGTGGGACTAACCCATGTAGGCAAGTTGAAAGTGCAACTCACTCCAAAGGATTGCTCCAAATGATCTACATCAACATTGAGCATCTACATCTTCAACACCTACATGAAGTCATCATCGACAAAACCCAAGGTTAGTTCATCCCTCTAAGGGGATCTCACATCTAGGGGAGCTTAACTCTAAGAATTGAGTCAAAGCAACTCTAATGGTGTGAACACATTAATGCTTTATGTAAAAGTGGTAACCCCACTTGAGCTTAAGCGATGAGTATGACCTATGATCAAATGTTCTCATTTGACTCCTAAGTCAATATGCTCATATATAGATGACCTAGTCATCGCCAATTGCTTGATAGATGCTAGAATTGGTTGTGCATGCTTTGCCACATATTTCAATTGCCATCTTATTATGTGAGCATGTTGGTGCATATTTTACTCATTCAAGGACATCCACTTGTTGTTTTGTTTGTTTGGATTCTTTTCTTTGTGCCAAGTGGATGGACAAGAATGCCTAAGAACCTTATTTAGCTATCTATGCTTTTCTCGTCTCAAACTCTATTCATGCTACATCACAAAATTTGATCAAGTCAGATTCGAACCACTCTGTGTGAGGAGCACTCGGAGTCCCCGATTCGTCATAGACTTAAACTTCCAAAACCTCTTAATGATTCTCGATCTGACCGATCCTTCCATTTCGGTCCTACCGAGATCATCAAGTCGATCTGAGTTTTCAATCTCGGTGCAACCGATTCGAACTTTTCGGTCTCACCGATTTGCTGTCAGAATCGAACACGATTATGCATCTCGGTGCCACCGAGTTGTTCCACTCGGTCACACCGACAGGGTCGAGCTATATATATAGCCACGGGCAAAATTTTGGAAATTTCTCTGAAACCCTTCACCCGCGCAACAGCTTGCTCTGCCATCGTGGTCTCCGGATTGTCTTCTCGTCGCCAGCAGCCTCCTGTCGCTGGTCTCCGCTGCCGTCAACGGATTTCGTCCCCGCCGTTGCCGCCGTAGCAAGTCCACCGCCAAGTTAGGGTATGGACTTAAACTTTGTGCTATCCACGTCTGATTCCTGGCACATTGTTTTCATATTGATTCTTGCCACGATTGAAACTCATCTATCCAGCTAAAGTAGTTCATAGATTAGATGTGATTCAAATTTTTAGGTTTAGGTTTCCGTCGAAACCATCTCGGACCCACCGAGTTGAAAAACTCGGTCTCACCGATTTGGCTTATGCCATTGCAGATGTGACTATCGGTCTGACCGTGATTTAGTTATCGATGCTCCCGATTTGAGAATTCCGTGAAACCCTAGCAGTCTCGGTACCACCGAACTGAAACTCGGTCCAACTGAGATCATCAGTTTAGGTTCCAAAACTGCTTCGGTATCACCGAATTCGAAAATCGGTGGATCCGAAATGCTTTCTGTGGAAAACTAAGACTGAACTTTTGAGTCATTATTTTGCAAAAACCTATGCATTTTGTGATGCTCATCTTTTTCTATCTCATCTATAACTCTTCACAGGGTCAGCAGTCAGCTTTTGCAGAATGTCTGATCAAAGTGACGGCCGAGCAGTCGAGAAGAGCAGATGGACTTGAGTGAGGGCACTAGTCCCTCAACTTCAGATGAAGGGAGCAGAAGTACTCCTAGCAATTTGCCTAAGGCTACAACTAGGCAAAGGAGGAAAAGAACTTCAGATTCAGAGGATGAAGATTACAAAGCTGAGGAAGATGAGGCAACCTCCAAGAAAGTGGTGCTCAAGAAGGAATATGGCTCAGCAAAGAATGCAAAGCCAGGCATGAAGATCAAAAGGCCTGCAGGAAGACAACCTATGCCCAAGGCCAGAGCATCAACTCAACTGCCTGAAAGGCCTGATCCCAAAGAACCAGCTGCTGCAGAAGGGAAGAAAAGAAAGGAAAGGGTCAAGATGACCATGGCCAGAGTTATTGGGAAGCCTTCCATGATGGAAGAGGAAGATGAAATTGATGCACCAGCTCCAAAGGCACCAAAGCTTATGGGTGATGCTATTAGATTAGGGGCTGCCACATCTAAGCCCAAGGAAGCACCCAAAGCTGCCCCCAAGGCCAAGTTTGCACCAAAGAGGAATACCAGGAGTATTCAATTTCTTTGAGAAGAACAAGGCCCCAGTGCCTGAGGATGCTGATGAGGAAGATGAAGAAGGACAAGTTTTGAGGAAGCTCAAGCCCAAGATACCAGACCACAATGATGCCCATCCTGTGGCTGAGGACATGAGAATGAGGAAGGATTCAGGGCTGAGGATATGGAGGATGGAAGATCCATATGCCACAAGGAGAAGAACTGCTGTTGATTACAGGTTCCACACAAAGGAACAGCGGGACTTCTATGAAACCATTCTGGTGGACAAGAAGCCCATAGTCTGTGACATGAGGTGGGTTGACTGGAATTTCATCAAGGAGAATGAAGAGCACTATCCTGGAGTGCAAGATAGATTTGTTGCTTGTTGAGTTGCAGATTTTGTTGGGCAAAAGCTCACAAATTGGAATGATGAACTTATCATGCGGTTCTACTCCACATCACATTTTTACCCAGATGGAAGAATTGTTTGGATGTCTGAAGGTACAAGGTACCAATCAACTGTTGAGGAGTGGGCAAAGCTGATAAATGCCCCAGAGGAAAATGAGGATGACCTAGACATTTATGCAAAGAAGAAGATGGGTCATAGTTCAATGGCTCACATGTACAAGGAGATTCCAGACAAGGCATTAGGAACTCACAAGTTTGGATCAGTTCACTTTCTGCTGTCAGGGTTGCCAACCATAAATTGGATTCTAAGGCACACTTTGTTGCCCAAGTCTGGTGACCATAACATGATCAGAGGGCATGCTATCAACATGTTGCATGTGTTTGATGTGCCACGAAGTTCAAAGTCATGAGCACGATCATTGAAACAATCAAGAGGACTGCAGCAGATCAGAAGAGGAGCTGTGGATATGCACCTCAGATTCAAGAATTGATAAACTCAAAAATGGGCACAGGAAAATATAAGTTGGGTAAGGAACACTTTCCACTTTATCCAGACTTTGAGGACAATGAGGTTGTCATGAATGAAGATGATCCACAATCAGTTCAAGCTCAGGAGAAGAAGGAGAAGGCAAAGAGGGAGAAAGCTACCAAGATGCCAACTCAAGAGGAGGCATCTGAGTATTTCTTGAAGAACAAGCGGGAGCAGCTCTGATACTTAATAGCATCAACCCTGAGGATTGAGAAGGGATTGGCCACCCTCACTAAAAATCAGGAGAGCTTGGAGAGAATCATAGAACAAAAGTTCTATAACTTAGATGTAAAAATGGCGAGATTCGATCTGCGGTGGAGGAACTACAAGATTACATGCAGGAGAGGAAGGGCAAAACAACAAGCGATGCATTTGCCGAGTGCCTAGAGGTCGAGATGCGGTGCGATGGCAGACACAAGAGCAACTTCATCTGCACTGACTGACCTCAGTGCCACCAGCTCCAGCATCTACATCAGCTCCAGCTCCATCTACTTCAACTGAAGCTTTCGTCCTCGGCGTTATCCGGACTCCACCACCAGCAGATCAAGCCTGAGAGTCGATCTAGCACTATGCATTTTCTATGAACTTTTTGGTAACTTGTTGCCAAAGGGGGAGAAAATGTATAGATCATAGGCTTTGAGAGAGAGAGTGTTGCTTTTGTTCTCTCTTGCTTTATTTGGTGGTTTTTCAATCTTTGTTTGCTTTTGGTTGAGATACTATGCTTGTGAGACATTGATGATCACGTGATTGATCATAAGCTACACTTATGCATGCTTGATATTATCCTATCTATCTTATGTGATCACTCACTATGCTTGGTGATGAGTGCATGTATTCATTGTTTATTATTTTGAGCGCTCCACCAAGATGTATGTGACATGGAAGAGTAACCCATGAGCCTAATTCATTGTGAATTTGCAGTCCAAAGCAAATCTAAAACTATGCACAAATTTAGGGGGAGCTCTTGCTTATCACATACTTCTCAAAGCGACGATGTTATTTAAATTTTATTATCATTTGTCGAAGCTTTGATCTATATGTTGCCATCAATTACCAAAAGGGGAGATTGAAAGTGCAACTATCCCTAGGTGGTTTTGGTAATTCATAACAACATATAGCTCATTGAGCTAATGCTATTCCAAGACTATTATTTCAGGAAAGCTCAATGAATGGCATGGCATGGATGATGAAAGTGGATCCTCAAAATACTAAGGACAAAGGATTGGCTCAAGCTCAAAAGCTCAAGACTCTTCATTTTACATTTTAGTGATCCAAGATCACATTGAGTCTATAGGAAAAGTCAATACTATCAAGAAGGGATGAGGTGTTGCTTAATGAGCCTCTTGCTTCATGTGCTTAGTGATATGCTCCAAAACCCTCAATTACTTTCCCACATCCACAAATGACCTAAACCTAAAGCCAAAATCGGTCACACCGATTCTTTCTATCCGGCGCGACCGATTCCAAAAGTCATAGCCACTGCCACAAACCCTAAGCAAATCGGTCTTACCGATAGGGATCTCGGTCTCACCGAGATGGGGTTGCAATCTCTCTGTTTCCCTTCATAACGTTTTGGTCTAACCGAAGTGAGCGATCGGTCCCACCGAGATTGCAATGTAAACTCTCTGTTTCCTTTTTGTAACATTTCGGTCTCACCGAAAAGAGCAAATCGGTCCCACCGAGTTTACCTGACCAACTCTCTGAAAGCTTATTACCAAATCGGTCTCACCGAAGTTTGTGTAATCGGTCTCACCGAGATTACATTATGCCCTAACCCTAACCATATCGGCCTCACCGAGATGCATGTCGATCCACCGAAAATCACTAACGGTCACTAGGTTTACTAATTGGTCCGACCGAGTTTAACGATTCGGTCCCACCGAGTTTGGTAAATTGTGTGTAACGGTTAGATTTTGTGTGGAGGCTATATATACCCCTCCACCTCCTCTTCATTCGTGGAGAGAACCATCAGAACGAACCTACACTTCCAACTTATCGGGTTACGAGAGAGAACCACCTACTCATGTGTTGAGACCAAGATATTCCATTCCTACCATATGAATCTTGATCTCTAGCCTTCCCCAAGTTGCTTTCCACTCAAACCCTCTTTCCACCAGATCCAAATCCTATGAGAGAGAGTTGAGTGTTTGTGTAAACTAAATAGCAACTACCATCGGTGCAAGGTACATGAGGCGGTCGGTGTTGAACACTAGATCCACATCCCACAAGTGAAGCCGACGCCCGGTGTCCCGCAACAATAGTTCTGGTGGCCGATGACGGTCGAACACCTTGGTGAATTTGTCTGGCAGCCTCTACGATGAGGATTAAAGCCAAGTTTTGAAATTTCAAACAACCAAACCGAATTGAGTTAGTTTGGGTGTTTCAAGTTTCAACACTTAGCTTTCAATCGTCATCTCTGAGGCTGCTGCATAAATTTGTAATGGTGTTCGACCGCCATCGACGCCGAATCTTCTTTGGACGCAGGACCCCTGTGTCACTTGTGGGACGTGGATGTAGTATTCGACACCGACGGCCACATGTACCTCGCACTGACGATATTTGCTATTTAGGGTACCATCGAGACCGAGGAACTGATACGTCTCCAACGTATCTATATTTTTTTATTGTTCCATGCTATATTATATTCTGTTTTGGATGTTAATGGGCTTTATTATACACTTTTATATTATTTTTGAGACTAACCTATTAACCGGAGGCCCAGCCCAGAATTGTTGTTTTTTTGCCTATTTCAGTGTTTCGCAGAAAAAGAATATCAAACGGAGTCCAAACGGAATGAAACCTTCGGGAACGTGATTTTCGGAACAAATGTGATCCAGAGGACTTGGACCCTACGTCAAGAAAGCAACCAGGAGGGCACGAGGTAGGGGGCGCGCCTACCCACTGGGCGCGCCCTCCACCCTCGTGGGGCCCGCATTGCTCCACCGACGTACTTCTTCCTCCTATATATACCTACGTACCCCCAAACTACCAGATACGGAGCCAAAAACCTAATTCCACCGCCGCAGCCTTCTGTACCCGTGAGATCCCATCTTGGGGCCTTTTCCGACGCTCCACCGGAGGGGGCATTGATCACGGAGGGCTTCTACATTAAAACCATAGCCTCTCCGATGATCTGTGAGTAGTTTACCTCATACCTTCGGGTCCATAGTTATTAGCTAGATGGCTTCTTCTCTCTCTTTGGATCTCAATACAAAGTTCTCCACGATTCTCATGGAGATCTATTCGATGTAATCTTCTTTTGCGGTGTGTTTGTTGAGACCGATGAATTGTGGGTTTATGATCAAGTTTATCTATGAACAATATTTGAATCTCCTCTGAATTCTTTTATGTATGATTGGTTATCTTTGCAAGTCTCTTCGAATTATCAGTTTGGTTTGGCCTACTAGATTGATCTTTATTGCAATGGGAGAAGTGCTTAGCTTTGGGTTCAATCTTGCGGTGTCCTTTCCCAGTGACTGCAGGGGCAGCAAGGCATGTATTGTATTGTTGCCATTGAGGATAACAAGATGGGGTTTATTTCATATTGCATGAGTTTATCCCTCTACATCATGTCGTCTTGCTTAAAGCGTTACTCTGTTCTTATGAACTTAATACTCTAGATGCATGCTGGATAGCGGTCGATGTGTGGATTAATAGTAGTAGATGCAGGTAGGAGTCGGTCTACTTGTCACGGACGTGATGCCTATATACATGATCATACCTAGATATTCTCATAACTATGCTCAATTCTATCAATTGCTCAACAGTAATTTGTTTACCCAATCGTAATACTTATGCTCTCGGGAGAAGCCACTAGTGAAACCTATGGCCCCCGGGTCTATTTTCCATCATATTAATCTTCCAACACTTAGTTATTGCTTTTGCCTTTTATTTTACTTTGCATCTTTATCATAAAAATACCAAAAATATTATCTTATCATATCTTCACTCTCGCAATTGACCGTTGAGGGATTGACAACCCCTTTATCGCGTCTGTTGCGAGGTTCTTATTTTTTTGTGTAGGTACGAGGGACTCGTGCATGATCTCCTACTGGATTGATACCTTGGTTCTCAAAAACTGAGGGAAATACTTACGCTACTTTACTGCATCACCCTTTCCTCTTCAAGGGAAAACCAACGCAGTGCTCAAGAGGTAGCAGGAACCCTCTTTTTCTTCTTCTTCTTCTTCTTCTTCTTCTTCTTCTTCTTCTTCTTCTTCTTCTTCTTCTTCTTTCTCTTTTTTCCTTTTCTTCTTCTTCTTCTTCTTCTTCTTCTTCTTCTTCTTCTTCTTCTTCTTCTCCTTTTTCATCTTCTTAAACCTAGCACTAACCTAAAACAAAACAGGAAAAAACTACACCTAAACCTAGCACTAACCTAAACCTAAAAACTCAAAACTACACCTAAACCTAAAAACTCAAAACTACACCTAATTAAACCTAGCACTAACCTAAAACAAATCAAGAAAATAGAGAACAAAAAAAAGGAAAAAAACAGAAAAAATTTCCTCTTGCTCCGGCGAGGTCGGCCGGTTAGGCGTGGCGTGAGGGGCATGTGAGGAGGACGGCAGCGGGCGGGGCGGCGCAGGAGCTCAGAAGGGTCCGGCACCAGGCGGCTGGCGCAGCCACTCGGGCGACGGGCGAGGGGGCGACGGGCGGCGGGCGAGGCGGGGCGGGGATGGCCGTGGCGGCAGCCGAGAGAGGCGGGTGCATGGGAGGGAGAGAGAGAAAGAGATAGGGGGAGACGGCTCGGCCCGTTAAGTGGGCCTTCTTTGCCTTCTGTTAGCAGACAACAACGAGGGCCACCGTTAGGGCTGGCCCACGTCTCCTCTTTGCCGTCCGCAAGCAGATGGAAAAGGACTAACATTGTTGTCCGCCAGCAGACGGCAAAGTAATCACCTCTTTTGTCGTCCGCTAGCGGACGACAAAGAATCTGACCTAGCCACGCCATGCCATGTGGGGCCCACCTGGCTCTTTGTCGTCTGCCTTCTAGCTCTTTGCCGTCAGCTAGCCGATGCCAAACAAGCAGCTGACGGCTAATAGCATTTTTGCCATCTGCACTTTCTTTGTCGTCCGCTTTGTGGAAGCGGATGACCAAGCTTCTCTTCTTGCGTCGGTGGCGGGCAGACGGCAAAGACATAATGAACGGCAAATGCCGATTCGATAGTGCCTATTCATCCTCACTCTCCACCTTCCTGCCCTCTTCTTTTGGGGAAAGAAGAAAGCTAGTTGCAAACATGCCGGCACGTGGAGTCGTGCATACAATCATTTGACCATTTCAATTCAGAATAGCTGACCACAGCCGTCGTTATTCGAGTTATTCGATCCTTTTAAACATCCATGTTAGTTATCTTGGATAAATTAGCAATTTCATGATTTATTTAATCCATAATAAATCATGATGAGAACAAGGCAATATTAATCTCATAATTATATTTAAACATGTGAGCTCTGTAGGAGATATGCACTTGAGGCAATAATAATAGTTGTTATTTATCTCCAAGTTTGTAATTAATGTTTATGTTTTGTGCTGTAATTGCAATGGTCCTTGAGCCCATATATCTATAAAGGACTGAAGGAAAACCCATGTGCATGTGTAAAATAATAAATGGTAAAATATATTCCTAGTCGTGCCTCTAGGACTAGCTCAAGTGTTGCATGATGGTTACATTTTCCTGATCATGGGCATAACTATGCGACAACTTTGAGGACACGATGTTAGAAGAACACATGTTGAATTGACCCAATTGATGTTATTCTATGAGATACATTCGTCACAAGTTAATGGTTTATAACACAAAAAGAGTTTTACATTTGCATAATTCCTTAGACCATGAGTGTATCAAGTTCCTTCATACTTCCTTTGTGAACTTTGGGGTTTGTTAAACGTCATCTGTAATAGGATGGCTATTACGATGGCTTAAGGCCTCATAGAAAAGTATGACAAGGGACTAGAAGCTCAAGATTGGGATTTTTTCCTTCAACGATGGAGAAATATTCTTACGGCCCTCTTGGTGTTATGGTATCCGTCATCGTCTAGCCAGACACGGTATGATTTGATCATATGGATGTTGGAACGCAGGAACGATAGAAGAGAACAAAACCAGTGACGAGGAAAATCACATGGTGAACAAGTTGTTGATTCACGGGGATGCCGTCAAATCTCACCTCGGGTATTTGTAACATATCACGAAGCAACAGGAACAACATACAATAAACTAAAGGTTCACTCGAATAATCATGTGTGTGCGTATAGGGGTCAATATGGATGTCCACGGTTCCGCTATTGATCATTGATCTGAAGGTGTTCTGGCCATTTCTATACTTCAATGAACCTACAGGGTCACACGCTTAAGGGTCATCTATCTATTGAGTACTAGGAAAGGAGAGTGGGAGAATGTCACCTTAAAATTTTGGAGACACTGGAAATATTTCAGAGATAAAACCAAAGTGTTTCGTAGAAACCAAAATTGTTTTAGAGTAAACCATCATACCGAAAATGTCTCGGGCGGCGTCTGGAATTTTTGGAGGGTGCCAGAAAAGTTTAGGCACCTCTCGAAATTTATGAGAGGGGATGCTCATGCAAAAACTCATCATGTCCCATCACAGGGCGACAAGATCCCCCATTTCATGGGACTATGTTAGGCAGACCATAATTTCATGGGAGCTTGTTGGGGGGTATGGTGGGGGCAGCCCCCCACATTTGATGGAAGCTGGTTGGCGGGCCCCCATGGTGGGAGGCAGCAGCCACATTTGGTGGAGCTATGTTGGAAGGGGGCCCCCTTGGGGGGCTACATGGGGCAACCTCCCACCTTTGGTGGGATTATGTTTGTGGAGGGGGGGGGCTTTTTGGGCAGCCATCCTCCACCCCTTCCTCCACTATAAATATAGGTGGAAAGTTACTCTCCAACTCATCTAATTTTCTCACCACAAAGGCATGCGATCTGCCTCTCTTTCTCCCCCTCCACTAAATAGTTTCGTTATGCCGCAAAGCTGCCAGTCTTCGGTAGGGATTAGTTATGGACGGCGAAGCCCTGCTGGGTAGGTGACATCGGATGTGTGCAACCCAGTAGAGAGATTGTATGTTTGATCTTCTGTTTGAGGGACTGTCCGAGGGATATCCGAGGACTGTCCAAGGGGTTGTCTGGAGGCCTGTTCGGGGAAGAAAATCCTTGCGGTTGGGATGTTATAAATTCCTAGCTGCAGGGATCTGCACCAATGATCTTTGATTTCAAAAGCGTATACATCTCCAGATGCTAACTACTAGAAGGATACGGTTTGCGGCGAGATGGATTCTATCATGGCTAATGGGACATGGGAAATTACTGAACGTCCCTATGGTTGCAAACCATTGGGATGTAAGTGGGTGTTCAAAAATAAGTTTAGGCCCGATGGTACAATTGAGAAGTACAAGGCTAGGCTTGTGGCCAAGGGTTATGCCCAGAAAGAAGAAGAAGATTTTTTTGGTCCTTATTCACCTGTGACCAGACTGACCAACGTTCGAGTATTACTCTCATTGGCGGCCTCGCATGGTCTTCTTGTCCACTAAATGAATGTTAAGACGGTTTTCCTGAATGGAGAGCTAGACGAGGAAATCTACATGCAACGGTCAGATGGCTTTGTGATATGCTCAGGAAGGAAAGGTGTGAAAGTTGCTGAAATCTTTATATGGCCTGAGACAAGCACCTAAGCAATGGCATGAGAAGTTTAATACAACTCTGACATCTATTGGCTTCGTTGTTAATGAAGCTGACAAATGGGTATACTATCGCCATGGTGGGGGCGAAGGAGTTATATTGTGCTTGTATGTTGATGACATACTGATATTTGGAACCAACCTGTAAGTTATTTAGGAGGTCAAGTCATTTCTATCTCAGAACTTTGAGATGAAGGACCTTGGAGTGGATGATGTTATCATGAACATCAAGCTACTGAGAGATGATGAGGGCGGGATCACACTTCTGCACTCCCATTATGTTGAGAGATTTTTAAGTCATTTTGGATATTCGTGAAGGAAATATGCCATACAGGCAATAATAAAGTTATTATTTATTTCCTTATATCATGACAAATGTTTATTATTCATGCTAGAATTGTATTAACCGGAAACATAATACTTGTGTGAATACATAGACAAACAGAGTGTCACTAGTATGCCTCTACTTGACTAGCTCGTTGATCAAAGATGGTTATGTTTCCTAGCCATAGACATGAGTTGTCATTTGATTAGCGGGATCACAACATTAGGAGAATTATGTGATTGACTTGACCCATTCCGTTAGCTTAGCACACGATCGTTTAGTATTTTGCTATTGCTTTCTTCATGACTTATACATGTTCCTATGACTATGAGATTGTGCAACTCCCGTTTACCGGAGGAACACTTTGTGTGCTACCAAACGTCACAACGTAACTGGGTGATTATAAAGGTGCTCTGAGGTGTCTCCAAAGGTACTTGTTGGGTTGGCGTATTTCAATATTAGGATTTGTCACTCCGATTGTCGGAGAGGTATCTCTGGGCCCACTCGGTAATGCACATCACTTAAGCCTTGCAAGCATTGCAACTAATGAGTTATTTGCGGGATGATGTATTACGGAACGAGTAAAGAGACTTGCCGGTAACGAGATTGAACTAGGTATTGAGATACCGACGATCGAATCTCGGGCAAGTAACATACCGATGACAAAGGGAACAACGTATGTTGTTATGCGGTTTGACCGATAAAGATCTTCGTAGAATATGTGGGAGCCAATATGAGCATCCAGGTTCCGTTATTGGTTATTGGCCGGAGACGTGTCTCGGTCATGTCTACATAGTTCTCGAACCCGTAGGGTCCGCACACTTAAAGTTTTGATGACAGTTATATTATGAGTTTATATGTTTTGATGTACCGAAGGTAGTTCGGAGTCCCGGATGTGATCACAAAAATGACGAGGAGTCTCGAAATGGTCGAGACATGAAGATTGATATATTGGACGACTATATTCGGACACCGGAATGGTTCCGGGGGTTATCGGATATATCTAGAATCTTACCGGAGGTTACCGGAACCCCCCGGGGGTTTAATGGGCCTACATGGGCCTTAGTGGAGAAGAGGAGAGGCGGCTAGGGCAGGCCGCGTGCCCCCTCCCCCTATAGTCCGAATTGGACAAGGAGGGGGGCGCCCCCCTCCTTTCCTTCCTCTCTCTTTCCTCTTTCCCCCCTTCTCCTAATCCAACAAGGAAGGGAGGGAGTCCTACTCCCGGTGGGAGTAGGACTCCTCCTGGCGTGCCCCTCTCCTGGTCGGCCGCCTCTCCCCCCTTGCTCCTTTATATACGGGGGCAGGGGGCACCCCAAAGACACAACAATTGATCATTGATCTTTTAGCCGTGTGCGGTGCCCCCTCCACCATAGTCCACCTCGATAATGTCTTAGCGATGCTTAGGCGAAGCCCTCGTCACCACGCCGTCGTGCTGACGAAACTCTCCCTCAACACTCGGCTGGATCGGTGCTCGAGGGATGTCATCGGGCTGAACGTGTGCTGAACTCAGAGGTGTCGTGCGTTCGTTACTTGATCGGTCGGATCGTGAAGACGTACGACTACATCAACCGCGTTGTGCTAACGCTTCCGCTTTCGGTCTATGAGGGTATGTGGACACACTCTCCCCTCTCATTGTTATGCATCACCATCTTGCGTGTGCGTAGGAAATTTTTTGAAATTACTACGTTCCCCAACAGTGGCATCCGAGCCTGGTTTTATGCGTAGATGTCATATGCACGAGTAGAACACAAGTGAGTTGTGGGCGATATAAGTCATCTTGCTTACCATGTCATACTTTGGTTCGGTGGTATTGTTGGATGAAGCGGCCTGGACCGACATTACGCCAGACGCTTACGCGAGACTGGTTCTACCGGCGTGCTTTGCACACAATTGGTGGCGGTGTCGGTTTCTCCAACTTTAGTTGAACCGAGTGTGGCTACGCCCGGTCCTTGCGAAGATTAAAACAGCACCAACTTGACAAACTATCGTTGTGGTTTTGATGCGTAGGTAAGAACGGTTCTTGCTCAGCCCGTAGCAGCCAAGTAAAATTTGCAACAACAAAGTAGAAGACGTCTAACTTGTTTTTGCAGGCATGTTGTGATGTGATATGGTCAAGGCATGATGCTAAATTTTATTGTATGAGATGATCATGTTTTGTAACCGAAGTTATCGGCAATCGGCGAGAGCCATATGGTTGTCGCTTTATTGTATGCAATGCAATCGCCCTATAATGCTTTACTTTATCACTAAGCGGTAGCGATAGTCGTAGAAGCATAAGATTGGCGAGGCGACAACGATGCTACGATGGAGATCAAGGTGTCGCGCCGGTGACGATGGTGATCATGACGGTGCTTCGGAGATGGAGATCACAAGCACAAGATGATGATGGCCATATCATATCACTTATATTGATTGCATGTGATGTTTAACTTTTATGCATCTTATCTTGCTTTGACTGACGGTAGCATTATAAGATGATCTCTCACTAAATTATCAAAGTATAAGTGTTCTCCCTGATTATGCACCATTGCGATAGTTCTTCGTGCGGAGACACCACGTGATGATCGGGTGTGATAGGCTCTACGTTCAAATACAACGGGTGCAAAACAGTTGCGCACGCGGAATACTCTGGTTAAACTTGATGAGCCTAGCATATAACAGATATGGCCTCGGAACACGGAGACCGAAAGGTCGAGCGTGAATCATATACTAGATATGATCAACATAGTGATGTTCACCATTGAAACTACTCCATCTCACATGATGATCGGACATGGTTTAGTCGATTTGGATCACGTAATCACTTAGAGGATAAGAGGGATGTCTATGTAAGTGGGAGTTCTTAAGTAATATGATTAATTGAACTTAAATTTATCATGAACTTAGTAACTGATAGTATTTTTCTTGTCTATGTTGATTGTAGATAGATGGCCCGTGTTGTTGTTCCATTGACTTTTAATGCGTTCCTTGAGAAAGCAAAGTTGAAAGATGATGGTAGCAATTACACGGATCTGGTCCATAACGAGGATTATCCTCATTCTTTGCCACGGAAGAATTACGTCCTGGAAGCACCGCTAGGTGCCAGACCTACTGTAGGAGCAACACCAGATGTTATGAATGTCTGGCAGAGCAAAGATGATGGCTACTCGATAGTTCAGTGTGCCATGCTTTACGGCTTATAAATGGGACTTCAACACGTTTTGAACGTCATGGAGCATATGAGATGTTCCAGGAGTTGAAGTTAATATTTCAAGCAAATGCCCGGATTGAGAGATATGAAGTCTCCAATAAGTTCTACAGCTGTAAGATGGAGGAGAATAGTTACATCGGTGAGCATATACTCAAAATGTGCAGGTATAACAACCACTTGATTCAACTGGAAGTTAATCTTTCGGATGATAGCGTCATTGACAGAATTCTTCAATCACTGCCACCAAGCTACAAGAGCTTCGTGATGAACTATAACATGCAAGGGATGGATAAGACAACTCCCTAGCTCTTCGCAATACTAAAGGCTGCGGAGGCAGAAATCAAGAAGGAGCATCAAGTGTTGATGGTAAACAAGACCGCCAGTTTCAAGAAAAAGGGCAAAGGGAAGAAGAAGGGGAACTTCAAGAAGAACAGCAAACAAGTTGCTGCTCAGGAGAAGAAACCCAAGTCTGGACCTAAGCACGAGGCCGAGTGCTTCTACTACAAACAGATCGGTCAAGGAAGCAGAATCGCCCAAGTATTTGGCGGATAAGAAGGATGGCAAGGTGAACAAAGGTATATGTGATATACATGTTATTGATGTGTACCTTACTAATGCTCATGATAGCACTGGGTATTTGATACTGGTTTTGTTGCTAATATTTGCAACTCGAAACAGGGACTACGGATTAAGAGAAGATTGACTAAGGACTAGGTGACGATGCGTGTGGGAAATGGTTCCAAAGTCAGTGTGATCGCGGTCGGCACGCTACCTCTACATCTACCTTCGGGATTAGTTATATACCTAATTAATTGTTATTTGGTGCCAGCGTTGAGCATGAACATTATATCTGGATCTTGTTTGATGCGAGACGGTTATTCATTTAAATCAGAGAATAATGGTTGTTCTATTTATATGAGTAATATCTTTTATGGTCATGCACCCTTGAAGAGTGGTCTATTTTTGTTGAATCTCGATAGTAGTGACACACATATTCATAATATTGAAGCCAAAAGATGCAGAGTTGATAATGATAGTGCAACTTATTTGTGGCAATCGCCGTTTAGGTCATATTGGTGTAAAGCGCATGAAGAAACTCCATACCGATGGACTTTTGGAACCACTTGATTATGAATCACTTGGTACTTGCGAACCGTGCCTCATGGGCAAGATGACTAAAATGCCATTCTCCGGAACTATGGAGCGAGCAACGGAATTGTTGGAAATCATACATACAGATGTATGTGGCCCGATGAATGTTGAGGCTCGCGGCGGGTATCGTTATTTTCTCACCTTCACAGATGATTTAAGCAGATATGGGTATATCTACTTAATGAAACATAAGTCTGAAACATTTGAAAAGTTCAAAGAATTTCAGAGTGAAGTTGAAAATCATCGAATAAGAAAATAAAGTTTCTATGATCTGATCATGGAGGAGAATATTTGAGTTATGAGTTTGGTCTTCATTTGAAACAATGCGGAATAGTTTCGCAACTCACGCCACCCGGAACACCACAGCGAAATGGTGTGTCCGAACGTCGTAATCGTACTTTACTAGATACAGTGCGATCTATGATGTCTCTTACTGATTTACCGATATCGTTTTGGGGATATGCTTTAGAGATGGCTGCATTCACGTTAAATAGGACACCATCGAAATCCGTTGAGACGACGCCTTATGAACCGTGGTTTGGCAAGAAACCGAAGTTGTCGTTTCTTAAAGTTTGGGGCTGCGATGATTATGTGAAGAAGCTTCAACCTGATAAGCTCGAAGCCAAATTGGAAAAATGTGTCTTCATAGGATACCCAAAAGAGACTGTTGGGTACACCTTCTATCACAGATCTGAAGGCAAGACTTTTGTTGCTAAATTTGGAATCTTTCTAGAGAGGAGTTTCTCTCGAAAGAAGTGAGTGGGAGGAAAGTAGAACTTGATGAGGTAATCGCATTCCTGCTCCCTTATTGGAAAGTAGTTCATCACATAAACCGGTTTCTGTGGCACCTACACCAATTAGTGAGGAAGTTAATGATGATGATCATGAAACTTCAGATCAAGTTGTTACTGAACCTCGTAGATCAACCAGAGTAAGATCCACACCAGAGTGGTACGGTAATCCTGTTCTGGAAGTCATGTTACTAGACCATGATGAACCTACGAACTATGAAGAAGCGATGGTGAGCCCAGATTCCATAAAATGGCTTGAGGCCATGAAATCTGAGATGGGATCCATGTATGAGAACAAAGTGTGGACTTTGGTTGACTTGCCCGATGATCGGCAAGCCATCGAGAATAAATGGATCTTCAAGAAGAAGACCGACGCCGACGGTAATGTTATCTTGTCTATAAAGCTCGACTTGTTGCGAAAGGTTTTCGACAAGTTCAAGGGATTGACTACGATGAGACTTTCTCACCCGTAGCGATGCTTAAGTCTGTCCGAATCATGTTAGCAATTGCCGCATTTTATGATTATGAAATTTGGCAAATGGATGTAAAAACTGCATTCCTGAATGGATTACTGGAAGAAGAGTTGTATATGATGCAACCGGAAGGTTTTGTCGATCCAAAAGGAGCTAACAAAGTGTGCAAGCTCCAGCGATCCATTTATGGACTGGTGCAAGCCTCTCGGAGTTGGAATAAATGTTTTTATATTGTGATCAAAGCATTTGGTTTTATACAGACTTTTGGAGAAGCCTGTATTTACAAGAAAGTGAGTGGGAGCTCTGTAGCATTTCTGATATTATATGTGGATGACATACTACTGATTGGAAATGATATAGAATTTCTGGATAGCATAAAGGGATACTTGAATAAGAGTTTTTCAATGAAAGACCTCAGTGAAGCTGCTTATATATTGGGCATCAAGATCTATAGAGATAGATCAAGACGCTTAATTGGACTTTCACAAAGCACATACCTTGACAAAGTTTTGAAGAATTTCAAAATGGACCAAGCAAAGAAACGGTTCTTGCCTGTGTTACAAGGTGTGAAGTTGAGTAAGGCTCAATGCCCGACCACTGCAGAAGATAGAGAGAAGATGAAAGATGTTCCCTATGCTTCAGCCATAGGCTCTATCATGTATGCAATGATGTGTACCAGACCTGATGTGTGCCTAGCTATAAGTTTAGCAGGGAGGTACCAAAGTAATTCAGGAGTGGATCACTGGACAGCGGTCAAGAACATCCTGAAAAGGACTAAGGATATGTTTCTCGTTTATGGAGGTGACAAAGAGCTAGTCGTAAATGGTTACGTCGATGCAAGCTTTGACACTAATCCGGACGATTCTAAATCGCAAACTGGATACGTGTTTACATTGAACGGTGGAGCCGTCAGTTGGTGCAGTTCTAAACAAAGCGTTATGGCGGGATCTACATGTGAAGCGGAGTACGTAGCTGCTTGAGCGACAAATGAAGGAGTCTGGATGAAGGAGTTCATATCCGATCTAGGTGTCATACCTAGTGCATTGGGTCTAATGAAAATCTTTTGTGACAATACTGGTGCAATTGCCTTGATGAAGGAATCCAGATTTCACAAGAGAACCAAGCACATCAAGAGGCCTTCAATTCCATCCGAGGATCTAGTCCGGTGGGAGACATAGAAATTTGCAAGATACATTCGGATCTGAATGTTGCAGACCGTTGACTAAGCCTCTTCCACGAGCAAAACATGATCAGCACCAAGGCTCCATGGGTGTTAGAATCATTCTTTGTGTAATCTGGATTATTAACTCTAGTGCAAGTGGGAGGCCAGGAAATATGCCCTAGAGGCAATAATAAAGTTATTATTTATTTCCTTATATCAATAAATGTTTATTATTCATGCTAGAATTGTATTAACCGGAAACATAATACTTTTGTGAATACATAGACAAACAGAGTGTCACTAGTATGCCTCTACTTGAGTAGCTCCTTGATCAAAGATGGTTATGTTTCCTAGCCATAAACATGAGTTGTCATTTGATTAACGGGATCACATCATTAGGAGAATGATGTGATTGACTTGACCCATTCCGTTAGCTTAGCACACGATCGTTTAGTATTCTCGCTATTGCTTTCTTCATGACTTATACATGTTCCTATGACTATGAGATTATGCAACTCCCGTTTACACGAGGAACACTTTGTGTGCTACCAAAGCGTCTAACGTAATCGGGTGATTATAAAGGTGCTCTCTGGTGTCTCCAAAGGTACTTGTTGGGTTGGCGTATTTGAGATTAGGATTTGTCATTACGATTGTCGGAGAGGTATCTCTGGGCCCACTCGGTAATGCACATCACTTAAGCCTTGCAAGCATTGCAAATAATGAGTTAGTTATGGATGATGTATTACGGAGCGAGTAAAGAGACTTGCCGTAACGAGATTGGACTAGGTATTGAGATACCAACGATCGAATCTCGGGCAAGTAACATACCGATGACAAAGGGAACAACGTATGTTGTTATGCGGTTTGACTGATAAAGATCTTCGTAGAATATGTGGGAGCCAATATGAGCATCCAGGTTCCGTTATTGGTTATTGGTCGAAGACGTGTCTCCGTCATGTCTACATAGTTCTCGAACCCGTAGGGTCCGCACGCTTAAAGTTTTGATGACAGTTATATTATGAGTTTATATGTTTTGACGTACCGAAGGTAGTTCAGAGTCCCGGATGTAATCACGGACATGATGAGGAGTCTCGAAATGGTCGAGACATGAAGATTGTTATATTGGACGACTATATTCGGACACCGGAATGGTTCCGGGGGTTATCGGATATATACCGGAGTACCAGGAGGTTACCGGAACCCCCCGGGGGTTTCATGGGCCTACATGGGCCTTAGTGGAGAAGAGGAGAGGCGGCTAGGGCAGGCTGCGCGCCCCCTCCCTCTCTAGTCCGAATTGGACAAGGAGGGGGGCGGCGCCCCCCCCCCCCTTTCCTTCCTCTCTCTCTCCTCTTTCCCCCTTCTCCTAATCCAACAAGGGAGGGAGTCCTACTCCCGGTGGGAGTAGGACTCCTCCTGGCGCGCCCCTCTCCTGGCCGACCGCCTCTCCCCCCACCCCTTGCTCCTTTATATACGGGGGCAGGGGCCACCCCAAAGATACAACAATTGATCATTGATCTTTTAGCCGTGTGCGGTGCCCCCCTCCACCATAGTCCACCTCGATAATATCATAGCGGTGCTTAGGCGAAGCCTGCTTGATAGAACATCATCATCATCACCACGCCATCGTCTTGTGAAACTCTCCCTCAACACTCGGTTGGATCGGAGTTCGAGGGGACGTCATCGGGCTGAACGTGTCTGAACTCAGAGGTGCCGTGCGTTCGGTACTTGATCGGTCGGATCGTGAAGACGTATGACTACATCAACCGCGTTGTGCTAACGCTTCCGCTTTCGGTCTACGAGGGTACGTGGACACACTCTCCCCTCTCGTTGCTATGCATCACCATGATCTTGCGTGTGCGTATAATTTTTTTTGAAATTACTACGTTCCCCAACAGTTCAGACTACAAAATTTCTCAAACACCATATGATCCCAGTGTGCTGATTCGAAAGTTCGTAAGCACGACTAAAGAACGATTGAGATATACTCCCAAAATATTGATTCACTCATGTATCTAACGAGCACAACGAGGTCGGACATCGTGTTTGCTCTAGCAAACTGAGCCGGTTTGTTTCCAATCCGGGTGATGTACATTGACATGCTATTGAAAGAATTATGCGCTATCGGAAAGGTACTATGAACTATGGACTTCACTATACCAGATACCCGTCGGTACTAAGGGTATAGTGATGCGAATTGGATCTCTGATGGTGATGATATGAAGGCCATAATTGGGCATATGTTTACTCTTGGAGGCGGCATTGTTTCCTGGAAGTCTTGAAAATAAACGATCCTAACTAGATCGACAATGGCAACAGAATTAACAGCATTAGACACATGTGGCGTCGAAGCAGAATGGCTTCGAGATCTTTTGATGGACTTGCGAGTGGTTGAGAAGCCAATTCCGGCTATCCTTATGAACTGTGGCAATCAGACAGTTATTTCTAGAGTAAAGAGTTCAAAGAACAACATGAAGTCCAACAAACATATAAGAATGAGATTGAAAGTTGTCAGACGTTTAAGAAACTCTGAAGTGGTAGCGTTGGATTATATCCAAATAGCCAAGAATCTGGCAGATCCCTTTACTAAAGGGCTATCAAGTATTGTGATAGAAAATGCATCGAGGGAGATGGGTATGAGACCCACATGAGTTGCCAGGTGGTAACCCAACCTATGTGATCGGAGATCCCGTGAAGTAGGACTTGGTAAAACAAGCCTGTGGTGAACTAAGGAGAGTAACTTTACTAACTCACTCCGTTGGAGATGCAATACTCTCGGAAACTGAATGTTAGGTTAACTACTGTCTTAATGTGTTTCAAAGCTTATACAGGCAAGATGTTGTCCTACAGAACGATCTTTGGAGGAATACACCTATATGAGATCGACTGCTGGTCACAGTCTATGCGATTGGGGTGATCTCTAGCAAGCTCATGAATAGGCCAAGAGTGTGACTAATATGCTCCACGCGAAGGGTCAGCCTTCGGCAGTTTAGTACTAGTAAGACATGTGGTGAAACTTCTTTATCCAAACTGACAATTCAAGGCATAGTCCATTGTTCAGTTGTGAAGGAGTGTAGCTACTTGCTCTAGGTGGAGTTCAACCTTGACAGGTCTCCCCTTAAATACTGGTGTACCAAAGCAGTGTTTGCAACAAAGGACAAAATGGGTCCTTGAGATCTAGTGGGGGATTGTTGAAATATGAGGGTGCCCCTAGGGCCCATCTAACAATTTCAGAAAATCTCTAACGGCCCATGTGGATTTTATGGAAATATGTGTGGTGGGAAGTTTAGTCCCACATTGCTAGTTGATGAGGTGTTGGACCTCCTTATAAGGGATTCTCTTCCACATGCTATTGCAGCTTGAGAAGAGAAGTGGTTTCCGCGCGCTCCTCCTCCGCCGCCCACCTCACCACGCCACGCCTCGTCACGACGGGTTGCGGGAATGAGCCTAGCCGAGCTCACACTTATGTGTTTATTTCTGCCGGTTAGAAACGGAGAGTCCCTAACAGAAGAGCCACGATCTGAGATGTCGGATCGTGGGCTATTACCGACATAGACGTGGGTCCAGCCCACGTCTCTCCACACGTCCGCGCCTATATATTGGAGGCGCCGACCAACCCTAGCCGCCACAAAACATATTGCATCTACCTCCGCACCCACTATCGTTCCTTTTGCTGCTGCTGCCTCCGGTGATCCCATCCCATCCACCGCGTACACGGTCGACGGAAGAGCAGACCTTTGAAATGCTGCCTCTCCGAATCCTATACAGGAGAGGGGCGATTAGGTTTTTGGGGAGCGTCTCCTGCTTGCCGTCGTTCGTCCACGTTCGCTGCATTGTCTACGTCCGCGTCGTCTTTATCGTCACCATGCCCACCACCAACGAAGCCGACCGTGCCACTACTGAGAAGCTTGAAGCCGAGAAGAAGGCCACCAAGGACGCCGCTGCCGCCACCGCCGTCGCGGCCTCTGCCTGGCCGATCGGAGGGTATAACTCACTTATCCCACTCTTGTTATTACTGTTTTAGCCGTACTAATGATTTGCGTAGATGTTTCTACTCTCTGTCTAGTATGCGGTAATATGATCAATTATCAATATGTGCTTAATGTTGTTTATGTCATGCCCATGACCTATTTTTGATTAATTTAATCGAAAAATTGCTTATTTACTCAACACTACGTAGATGCCGTCTAACGGCGCTATGTCGAGCCCGTCTTCACCAAGGCCACGTGGCAACTGATAAAGGGACACATCTGTTAGATTTTTACTCAAACTGTTCTAATTATTTAATAAGCGTTTTTACGCAAATTGACAGTATAATGATGACCGGTTTTTGCAACAACAGAAAAACAAAACATGATGGTTTTCGATTTATGGTCCATAAATGCAATGGTTTCTTAGGATTTAGGAGCCATTCGGTGATCCACTAGCTCCGTCAAATTTCAAGGGTCCGCAGAGCACCTATTCCCCTTCCGGGATTTTTAACTTGCGCTCCGCCAGCTCTCCGAGCGAGAGCGTGGAGCGGAGGAGGGCCGAACAGGCCCTTAGAGCATCTCCAGCCGCGCCCCCAACAAGGTCCCCCCAGGCAATTTTTCGGCCGCCGGCGCTGAAAAATCGGCCCAGACGCGCCCCCAAAAGCCCAATTTTCGCCGGCTCGGGCTGAAATTGGCGCCGGCAGACCCAGGCCGAACCCGGCGCGCTGGGGGCGCTTGGGGGCGCCAGTCGAATCGTTTTTGGCGCGAAAGTCGGCGGGTCCTCCTTGGCAGCGACTCGGCTCTTCTCGCCGCTTCGTCGTCCTCATCGCCTCGGTTCCCGCAGCGAATCAATGCCAAAGCTGCCGCGTGCTGCCGCGCCGGTCAGCCTCCTCCATTGATGCCTCACGGGCGGCGCAGTGAAGACCAGACGACGTGCGTCCCTCGCCCGCCACGCGTAACACGGCGGCCACGCGTACGTGCGGCGCCTGTGCCTATATAAGCCGCCCTCCAATGCGCTGGTGACGCACAGACTCTCCACCGCCGACGCCTCGTTCCTCCCCCATCCCTCCCTCTCCTCTCGCCGTTCCAGTTCAACCATGGCCGAGCACTTCCCAGACGACGGCGCGGCGGCGAACGGCTTCGGCCGCCGTCACCTCCACGAGGACGAAGCTCGGCTCCTCTATGAGTCCGAGTACCCGGTCCCGCCGGACGTGCGGGTGCCCGGGGCGTGGAGGATCAGCGTCGGCGGGGTCCCGGTGCCACCACCGCCCATCGGAGCGGCGCGGCGTGCGGAGATCGCGTGTATCCGCGCCTCTCTGCCGCAGGCGGCGAGGGAAGGCCCATGGTATGTCCCCGACAGCCCGCTGTCGGAGCCCTACTTCCGCCGCCGCCACGCCGAGCAGCTCGAGGCCACGAACGGCGTCGTGCCCTCCGGGAGGCTCAACTCCGAAGGCCGCCGCCGATGGTGGGGCGTGCCCGGCCGCATGCTGGAGGCCGTCCTCGAGTACATCGAGGACGGCAACACGCCCAGGCTGGAGTACCCCGCTCCCCCATCCTTTTCCCGCCGGCGTGGGAGCTCGTGGACACCGAGGCGCATGGACCCGGGGGCGTCCTCCTCCTCGTCCGGCCGCTCGACCGGCTCTCCCTGCCTCCGCCCCGTCAAGCCGGAGCCCGAGGACACGCCGGTCAGCCACCGCACCCGCAGCTCCGGCGTCCGCTTCTCCGACGAGGAGGCCCTAAAGTGGGCGCGGGACGACTACCTCCGCGACGAGATGGTCCGGCAGCCCGAGCCACAGGAGATAGCCGCATAGCGTGGGCGCGAGGACGAGCACGGCGTGGTGATCTCGGCAATGACGACGAGGCGAGGACGCCCCCGGACCGTCCAACCCGCCGCGCCAACCTGAGGAGGGGTACAGCAGGGACGGCGGCCGCGGAGGAGGCGACGACAACGACGGCGGCGGCGGCGACGACGACTACACGCAGTTCTACAGGTTCCTCGGCATGTAGAGCTTCAAGGGCGGCGGGCGGCGAGGAGCGGCGAGAGTGACGGTGGGCCTAGTAGCATTTTTTTTCTTTTTTTTTATAAAATATTTTAAATATGTATAAACTCGCCGAAGTTTGGTTGAAGTTGCGCCTAGTTTGTGGTTTTCAAAAAAATCATGGACGCCGCGACTGGGAGGCATCACGCTTTCAGCATGCGGTTTTCGCCGATGCACCTTCAGAAAATGATTTTTAACGCCTCCTGATGGGCCAACGGCCGGAAATGCTCTTACTCGCTCAGTTTGCATTTTGCGTTGGCAGCGATGAAAAGGTACGCGAACAACCACGACGCTCCGACGAGCTAGGACTGCCCTCACTGTCGCACATGCTTGCGGCCAGCATATGCTGAGAGAGATGAACGTGGAAGGGATAGCCGCGCAGGTTGCAGTCCTTCGTACGCGTAACTGTCGGTCCAAAAATCACTCTACAAGCGTCAAAACGGAAATGATTTAGCCGGTGCTGAGCCGACTGCCGCTGCTGCCAGCAGGCTGCACGCGTAGCTATCAACCACAGGTCGACACACCCTTCATACCACTCTTTCACTATCTAAACAATGCTCAACCATTCTCTCTCTCGCACACAGCAGGAATATTATTTTTATTATATTAATATCAATAATGTATCAATTACACTCTGCATGTACATCAACACGACTCAAGGCATCAAGGATGCACGCTGCCACATTATTACAAAAAGGAAAAAAAGTGTAACCAGCAAAACAACCGCAACAAACAACAGTAACAACCATCAATGATAAGTTGCCAACTGAACAGATCCTCCAACATACGACGCACAAGTTCTGTCATCAATGAATCTGACGTTGAGGATAGATCATGAGTTTTCATCTCGAAGAGGAGTCCAAACTCCATACAATGTCTACAACATGGAAACTCCACATCAACGATGACATTGCCAGGTTTATCTAAAAAAGCTTTCGTCCCGCTTTATAAATAAAGCAAACCGTCAAGAGCACATATACACGGACTAGTTCAGCACATACACACCCAAAGATACACAACAATAGTACAAAGGTTCTACTGCAGAGGGCACAGCTTAACAAGCCCAAAACACATAAAAGAAAAGGCGGCCGCAGCCGGCGACGACGACGCCCGACATCTAATCAGGCTCTAGAGGAGGCGGAGGAAGCGGCGGCAATAAGCGGACGGCCATCGAGCGAAGGTCGGCGATGAAGGAGGAGATGTCGTCCCGATCATGAGACGGCTAAGCGGCCGCCAGAGCTGCAAGAAACCAGACAGTTTGAAGAGAGCGTCAGTGGCATGTCGAAGAGGAATGCGCTGAATCATAAGCCTATTGCGGATGGTCCAGAGGGTCCACGCGAGTGCCCCAATCTCGAGCCACCTAATGTGGCGAGAGGGCAGGGGGGAGTTCTGGAGTTCGGCAAAGAGGTTCAATGAAGGTTGTACCTAGAGTTTTGATGCCTAGAACTTGAGCCCCTACACTAAAAAAACGCTACCTGAGCGTGCCGCCGGAAACTTTCAATACCAAGGCTAACATCCGGCAACCTTGCGCCCTGTAGAGACAGTTAGTTGCGTCATGCTGCTGGAAGTAAAATAACTGTTGTGCATGCAACCACACCAGTATGTAAAATAACTGTTGCGTCACGTTGGCTAGCTCATCACCCTCACAACCGTTGCAACATGGCCACCGTCGACACGTCCGGGGCCACCACCCTCACAATCGATCTCCATTGATGTGTATATAGTCGCCGCAACGCTCCAGCCACGAGGATTCCTATAGCGCAAGTGTTGAGCCCGGTGGCTTCTTTCTGCGGCAGCGGGGCGGGTGAGAAGAGGAGACAGGGTGGAAGCTAGGGTTTCACGGAGGGGAAACGGCGAGGTAGGAGGGAAAGAAGTAGGAGCGGAAAGGAATATTCCCCGTCCCTATAAGAACATCAAAACGTCATTCTCTCACTCAGACCCACAAAAACGTGCGTCCAAAAGCACCAGTCGGCGCTGCAGCATCCTCCACGCAGAAGACCGCTCGTCCAAGTATAACGAAAGCTGACAAGACAGCAGACGTGGCGGTTTCTCCAGCATGCAGTCGTACGCTCCCTGTGCGGCTGCAACCGCGTCCAGCTCAAATGGGCCGGTCTGCTTTCTGGTGTGAGACCGCTGCTCACCCCAGTCTGGTCTCCCCGACCAAATGCATCCTTATCAAAGGGAAAACGGCACCGTGATTCACACAAGAAACATTCTTTTGTGAGGGAAAAAACCGCAGGAAAGAGATGCAGCAAAGGTAACCAAGGACCTGCCGTAGTCGTCGAACCGAAGTGATGGGACCATCCACCGCTGCTGCTATTTTCGGCCAGAGAAGACGCTCCAAACACTAAAGCACTAAACCGAAACGTCAAAACAAACTACTTGATCGGCCTGACAAAACACTTCACCAGAAGGTTAACAGGATATGACGGCTCGCGGCATGTGCTCAGCGAGTGCGAGAACGGTGTTCAAACCGGTGTGTAAGCCGTTGAAGCGGATGACTAGGAAGGTTCGACCTAACATGGGTGCGACATACGCATAATGTCAATGAGTGCGGCATTGCAGAGGCCGAGCGTCAGGCAGCTCGGTATCCCCCTCGTGGGAATATGCTTCACGATTCACTCTTGTCAGGCTTTTCTGAGGTATACAGCCCAATATATATGTATAGGAATAGTGCAAACGTATGCTTGCTCCCTAGACGGCTTGATTTAATGAGATGACGCTGTTTGATGGGCGTGGTGAAGCGGTGACTTGACTGCTTGAAATCAATACGGCAGGCAGCAAAAATATCAATTTTATACATCCAATGTCTCACCCGTCGCTGTCTGTTCCAGCCATGGCTGTCCTGATCGATTTTCTGACTATGCAGTGTTGGAAATATGAGCAATTTACCGAATGATTTTATTAACAGAAATACTAGATAAAGCACGACTAGTATAGCAGTGATAAAACAAGTCATGCGATTTGACAAAGAGAAGGTAAACATCATCTGCATATATGAACTAGAACCGAACACATCTAGAACAGACACTAGGGCAAGAAGTTGTGACAGAACCTCTAACAGGAAGAGTATGAGAATGTACGGAACGGGAGCAGATGCACCGGTCTTGGGGTCGGTGTCCTCGCCAGCCATGTCGTTGAGGAGGTTGTCGACGTCGAGAAAGAAGTCGTCATCGCGGAAGTAGTCGTCGGAGTCCGGGTCGTCCGTGACGAAGAAGTCAGTAGTCGCGCTGAGCGCTCCCCAAAAACCTTATCACCCTTCTCCCGTACATGACTCAAAAGGTGCGGTTCTGGAGGCCTAGTGTCCCGACCTGCGGTGCACGCCGCAAGCCGGGATGGGGAAAAACGTAGCAGCAGCGCAGTGCTCAGGAACTTGTGGCGAGAGGAAGAAGAGGTTCTAGTGCGTCTCTCTGAGAGGAGCGGCCTCCCTTTTATAGGCGCAAGAAAAGGAGGCGAGAGGCTGCGCCGAGAGCTGAAGAGAACGAGGGAGACGAAACGAACAGGCAGCAGGCGAAGAGGTGCGCCGTTAAGTATTCAATCTCCACTACAAAGAAAACGTTTCAGCTTCCGCGTGACCTTTCGTATACCCGTCGTGCGTGGCAAAAATTTAGACATCTGCTCGTTCCCGCAACCCGCGGCGCGGCGCGGCGCGGCGCGTCATGACGAGGCGTGGCGTGGCGTGGCGTGGCATGGCGGGGCGGGCGGCGGAGGAGGAGCACGCGTGGATGTCCCTCTTGTTCTCATCCTCATACATGTGGAGAAAGAGCCTCCCTTATAAAGAGGTCCAACTCCCTCTAAACTAGCAATGTGGGACTAAACTTTAGTTCCACCTCTTACCTTGCACAAATGGGCTGCATGGGCCTCTAGGATTTATTAGGAATTTCTGGAACTGCTATTAGGCTAGGCCCAAAAATAGACAAAATTCCAGCAATCCCCCACCAGATCCCAGAGGCACACAAATTTTGCCTTTGGTTCCAAAACTCGGTTTTATATACCAAGATCTTGCAGTGAAAGACATTAAGTTGAACTTCCACCTAGAACTCTATGCTACACTAGTAAGCAACTTAAGCGATTAATTTGGGTCTTGAAGCGCAAGTTTTCTGCGAATCTAGGTTCACATACAGCCTTGACCGATACGTGGCTACCGTGGGTCTTCCCAAGGTGGAGCTTATCGTCATACTCCGAGACCTTTCATGAGTTTACTAGAGAGAACCTACTCTCATAGATTGCGATGTTTAACAATCAGACTCATATAGGTGTGTTCTTCAAAAGATGTTCTGCAGGACAACATCTCTACTTAAATAAGCCACTTAGAACACATTAAGATATACATCAACATGCCATGCAGTTTTAGGAGAGTATTGCATCTTCATGAAGTGGTATTGTTAATAGTAAGGATACTCTCCTCTCAGTTGATCAACAGCTTGTCTTCCACATCTAATTCACGGGATCTCCGATCACAAAGAATAGGTTACCACTATGAACAACTCATATTGTGGGTCTCATACCCATCTCCCTCGATGCATTATCTATCACATTACGTGATAGACCCTTAGTAAAAAGGATCTGCCTGATTTTTAGACGTTTGGATATAATCCAATGCAATAACTCCAGAGTTTCTCATTTTCCTGACAGACTTTAACCTTCTCTAAACGTGTCTTGATGACTTCATGTTATCCTTTGAGCTGCTCACTTTCGTGATCACAGTTTGATTGTCGCAATTCATAAGGATACCCGGTACAGGTTTCTCAACAACCGGCAAGTCATTCGAAAGCCGGCAAAGCCAATCTGCTTCGATCGTAGCTGTATCTAGTGTTGTGAGTTTTACTTCCATTGTTGACCTCGTTAAGATGGTCTGCTTGCAAGACTTCCAAGAAACGGTGCCACCTCCATTAGTGAATACATAACCACTCGTGGCCTTTATCTCATCAGCATCTGAGATCCAGTTTGAGTCACTATACCTGTGACGCCCCCGATTCAATCGTACACTAATCATGCACGCAAACGTGTACGATCAAGATCAGGAACTCACGGGAAAATATCACAACACAACTCTAAAAACATAAATAAGTCATACAAGCATCATAATACAAGCTAGGGGCCTCGAGGGCTCGAATACAAGTGCTCGATCATAGACGAGTCGTGGAAGCAACAATATCTGAAATCTGAGACATAAGTAAACAAGTTTGCCTTAAGAAGGCTAGCACAAGCGGGGATACTGAGGCGAAAGAGGCGCAGCCTCCTGCACAGGATCCTCCTAAACTACTCACAGTCGTAAATCGGTGACTGCATGTAGTAGTAGGCACCTCCGGTGTAGTAGGAGTAAATGTCGTCGATGGTGGCATCGGCTCCACAGGCTCCAACATCTGGTTGCGACAACCGGGAAGAAAGGAAAGGGGAAAGAGGGAGAAAAGCAACCGTGAGTACTCATCCAAAGTACTGCAAGCAAGGATCTACACTACATATGCATGGGTATACGTGTAAAGGGGCAATATCGGTGGTGAACTGCAGAATGCCGGAATAAGAGGGGGATAGCTAGTCCTGTCGAAGACTACGCTTCTGGCAACCTCCATCTTGCAGCATGTAGAAGAGAGTAGATGGTAAGTTCACCAAGTATCACCGCATAGCATAATCCTACCCGGCGATCCTTCCCTCGTCGCCCTATGTGAGAGCGATCACCGGGTTATATGTGGCACTTGGAAGGGTGTGTTTATTAAGTATCCGGTTCTAGTTGTCATAAGGTCAAGGTATAACTCCAAGTCATCCTGTTACCGAAGATCACGGCTATTCAAATAGATAAACTTCCCGCAGGGGTGCACCACATAACCCAACACGCTCGATCCCATTTGGTCGGACACACTTTCCTGGGTCATGCCCGGCCTCGGAAGATCAACACGTCGCAGCCCTACCTAGGCACAATAGAGAGGTCAGCACGCCGGTCTAAATCCTATGGCGCGAAGTGCAGGCCCATCGCCCATTGCACACACTGCGTTGCGTGGCCGGAAGCAGACCTAGCCTCCCTAATACAAGAGCAGGCGTTCCAGTCCAATCCGGCGCGCGCCTCTCAGTCGTTGACGTCAAGAAGGCTTCAGCTGATACCACGATGTCGAGTGCCCATAATTGTTCTCGCGTAGTTGGTTAGTGCGTATAGGCCAGTGGCCAGACTCAGATCAAATACCAAGATCTTGTTAAGCGTGTTAATTGAAGTATCCATGACGTCGACCGAGCATGTGCCCACCTCTCTCCTAGGTGGTCTCAACCTACCTTGTCGCTCCACCACAAAGTAACAGGTGGGGCCGTCGGAACCCAGGCCCACCTCTACCGGGATGGAGCCACCGCCTTCAGCCCCATCTGCGAACAGTATCATAAGTAATATAACAGTATAAAGTATATAGCATATGCCCGTGATCACCTCCCGAAGTGATCACGGGCCAGTAGTATAGCATGGCAGACGGACAAGAGTGTAGGGCCACTGATGGAATACTAGCATCCTATACTAAGCATTTAGGATTGTAGGTAAGGGTAACAACTGTAGCAACAATGACAGGCTATGCAGCAGAATAGGATTAACCGAAAGCAGTAACATGCTACACTACTCTAATGCAAGCAGTAGAGAGAAGGAATAGGCGATATCTGTTGATCAAGGGGGCGCTTGCCTGGTTGCTCTGGCAAGAAGGACGCGTCATCAACAACGTAGTCGATCGGGGCACCAGCAGCGGCGTCTGTCTCGTAGTCTACCAGAGAGAAGAGGGGGAAGAAACAATGAATACAATGCAAACATATGCATATCGATGTGTGACATGACAAGTAACGGTTTTAGGTGTGCCCTAACGCAGTAGGAGGTGATACCGGCGAAGAGGGGAAACATCCAGGAAAGTATTCCCGGTGTTTTGTGTTTTCGGACAGATGAACCGGAGGGGGAAAGTTGCGTGTTTGTTATGCTAGGGATGTGCCGGACGAACGGGCTGCGTATCCGGATTGGTCTCGTCGTTCTGAGCAACTTTCATGTACAAAGTTTTTCCATCCGAACTATGGTTTATTTTATATTAATTTTAAAAGATTTAATCAGTTTTAGAATTTACCTAATTATTTTAAATCAGCATTATCCAGAATAGTGCATGATGTCGTCATCATGACGTCAGCAGTTAACAGGGCGTTGACTGGGTCAAACTGACGCGTGGGTCCCAGCTGTCATACTCTGATTATTCTAATTAGGGTATAACTAATCTAATTACTGTTTAATTAAACTAACTAATTAATTAGATCACTAAATAGAGTTAACTAACTTAATTAATTTGCTAATTCATTAATTAATTTATTGTTTTCATTTTTATTTATTATTTTTTTTGAAAATTCCTTTTGTTTTGTTTTTTATAAACGTTCTGGGGGGGCGTTTGCCATAGGCCCATAGGGGCCTATCGGGTTCGGGAGCTCGGGTGCGGATGTCACCCGGCGGAGTCTTCAAGCGTGGCGCCCATCGGGCGGACCAGGCGGCAGGCGGAGTGCGTGTGTCTTGGCCGGGCGAAGGTGAGGCGGTTCTTGAGGCGCCCGTGGTGGCGTACCCACGCCTGGCAGCGGCGTGGGGGCTGCGATGGTGGTGGCGGCGGCGGCCTTGCAACCACAGCATTCTTTGCAGCTTCGCGACGAAACGGTCCGGAAGCGGCAAAGAAGCGGCAGCGTGGCCGACACGGTGGTCTTGTCTTGTATGATGGCGCATCAAGGCGCGAACGGCCTTGAGGGCGAGGGAGGACGAGGCCTCACCGCGGGAGCGTAGGGTCAAGGTAGTGGGGTGCGGGGAGGAGACGGTGACGACGGCGACGTGGTGACGAGGTGCAGAGGCGCGGCAGCTCCGGCAAGGTGTTGAGGAGGACGACGAGGTGGCCGTGGCGGTGGCGTTCCGGACGGCGACGGTGAAACGATCCAGAGGCGGGGGGGGCTCGCGACGAGGTGGGCTTCGGGAAGGAGGGCGAGACGTGCGGCGAGGTGCGGCACTGGGGTGGGCACCGGCGTCCGGGCGCGGGGCGGTGCGCTTGCCGGAGTCTCTGTCCCTCGATCTGGATCGGGGGAGGGGCAGAGTGAGCGTGTGAATCGGGGGGGGGGGGGGAGTGTGCGGTCGAACCGCTAGGATTTGGCTGTTCAGGGGGAATAAGATGGAGTAAGAGAGGGCCGGTTGGGCTAATGGGCTGGCAATGGGCTGCTCGGCCCAGTTGGCCGAGGTCCCTTTTTCACATTACTTTAATTTTGAATTGTTCTTCTTTTCTTTTATTTCTTTTTCTGTTTTAGCTTAGTTTCTTTTCTTTTCAAATCTAGGTTTACAAAATCTACTAACACCTAAATTAGTAATAGTAGTTATACCTCTGCCACAATTATTTTTGAATATAAAAAGTGGTTTGCAATAATTTAATCATTTAAGAGACATTCAAATGATTGTTTCAACTACTGTTTTACTTATCTTAGAGCATTTAATTATTTTATAAAAATGTGGTTTCTTCATCAAAGTAATGCATGGATTATTTGCCGCAAATCGAACATTTTAGTTTTGACTTTTGAAAACTTTAATCGTCTTAACTTTAATTCGAATCTTGAATTTGAATCCGTTTCGAGCTAATGCAAGATCATCAACAGTAACCGAGGTGACGTGGCATCGTTAACGCGGGATTACTGTAGCCTAATTATCCAGGCGTCACAATACCCTTCAAGCACCTTTGGGTGCCCGGTGTAGTGAATTCCGTAATTTGCAGTGCCTTTCAAATAACGCAAAACTCTCTCTAGAGCTTTCCAATGCACATCTCCTGGTTTTGAGACAAACCGACTCAGTTTGCTAACAGCAAAAGAGATGTCAGGTCTTGTAGCACTGACTAAGTACATAAGCGAGCCAATAATCTAAGAATATTTCAATTGATCGCTAGCAATTCTCCGATTCTTTCGAAGTAACACACTCGCATCATATGGTGTTGGAGAGGGCTTGCACTCGCTATAGCCAAAGCGACTCAAGATCTTTTCCACATAGTGAGATTGAAGCAATGTAATCCCACCATTATCGTCTCTCAACAACTTGATGCTCAGAATGACATCAGCCACTCCTAAATCCTTCATCTCAAAACAGCGAGATAGGAAATTCTTGACCTCCTTAATAACATTCAGATTTGTTCCGAAAATCAGTATGTCATCAACATACAAGCAAAGGATAACTCCCTCGGCCCCACCATGGCGATAGTACACACATTTGTCAGCTCCGTTTACAACAAAGCCTGCAGCTATTAAAATTCTTTCAAACTTCTCATGCCACTGTTTAGGTGCTTGCTTGAGTCCATACGAAGACTTCGTCAACTTGCACACTTTTCCTTCCTGACCAGCTATTACAAACCCATCTGATTGTTCCATATAAATTTCCTCGTCCAACTCTCCATTTAGGAAAGCAGTCTTAACATCCATTTGATGAACGAGAAGACCATGTGAGGCAGCTAGTGAAAGTAGAACTCGAATAGTGGTCGATCGAGCCACAAAGTAGTAAGTATCAAAGAAGTCTTCACCTTCCTTTTGGGTAAACCCTTAGCCACGAGCCGAGCCTTGTACTTTTCAATAGTACCATCAGGCCTAAGCTTCTTCTTGAATACCCATTTGCATCCTATAGGTTTGCACCCATAAGGACGATCAGTTATCTCCCAAGTTTCATTCGCCAAGATGGAATCCATCTCGCTACGAACCGCTTCCTTCCAGTAGTCAGCATCTTCAAATGCATAGGCCTCTAAAATAGAATTGGGAGTGTCATCTATGAGATACACAAGAAAATCATCACCAAAGGACTTTGCAGTCCTATGTCTCTTGCTCCTAGTAGGAACTTCATTGTTCTCCTCCACAGGACTTTCAAAGTGTTCCATCGAAATGGCAGGTTTGGTAATTGTAACTGGTTCCTGATTCGATGAACTAGGCATCTCCTGATTAGATGAGGTAGCCATATCCTTGATGGGAAATATATCTTCAAAGAAAGTCGCATCATTCGACTCCATGATCGTACCGACATGCATGTGAGGTACCTCAGATTTTACAACCAAGAATCTATAACCAATGCTATGAAAAGCATATCCCAGGAAAACACAATCCACGGTCTTTGGTCCAAGCTTGCGCTTCTTTGGAATTGGCACATTGACGTTCGCCAAACAACCCCAGGTTCGTAGATAATAGAGTTTTAATCTTTTCTTCTCCCATTCCTCAAATGGAGTTATCTCTTTATTCTTTGTGGGAACTCGGTTTAGGACATGACATGCAGTCAATATCGCCTCCCCCATCATGCCTTGGAGAGACCCGATGTGTCTAACATGGCGTTAACCAAATCAATTAGAGTACGGTTCTTTCTTTCTGCCACCCCATTTGACCGATGTGAATAGGGAGGCGTCCTCTCATGGATAAATACTCTCCACCACGGTCGGACCTAAGCCTCTTGATTTTCCGATCAAGTTGGTTTTCCACTTCAGCTTTATAGATCTTGAAAAAGTTCAAAGCCTCATCCTTAGATTTCAGATGATACACACGTCAGTATCTAGTGGAGTTATCAATTAACGTCATGAATGTTCCACACAAAAAGCATCAAATTCATTGGAAAAATACTCTCCACCACGGTCGGACCTAAGCCTCTTGATTTTCCGATCAAGTTGGTTTTCCACTTCAGCTTTATAGATCTTGAAAAAGTTCAAAGCCTCATCCTTAGATTTCAGAAGATACACACGACAGTATCTAGTGGAGTCATCAATTAATGTCATGAAATATTTCTTTCCACCTTTTGTCAAAACACCATTCATTTCACATAAATCTGAATGTATGAGCTCTAGTGATGCAAGATTTCTCGTTTCCGCAATCGTGTGAGACTTACGAGGTTGCTTAGCTTGCACACAAACTTGACACTTAGATCCCATGACAGTGGTGAAACTAGGGATTAAGTTCAACTTCGCTAGTCGCGACATGCAACCAAAGTTAACATGACAAAGACGTGAATGACACACATTTGATTCACTATTGTTGCAAACATGATTAACAACTTTATTGCAAATGTCTGGTAAGGATAAACGAAACAGGCCTCCTGACTCATAGCCTTTACCGACAAAGGTTCCATACTTGGATTACAAATTTATTCGACTCAAAAACAAGCTTATAGCCATCTCTACACAAAAGAGATCCGCTAACAAGATTTTTATTGACGGAAGGGACATAATGCATGTTCTTCAGCCGCACGATCTTCCCCGAAGTAAACTTCAGATCAACCGTGCCAACACCACGAACAGAAGCACTTGAACCGTTGCCCATCGACGGTTGAAGTCCCTGTGATACGATAAAATGAAAACATGGAAATATCACCGCATACATGCACATTAGCACCCGTGTCAATCAACCAATCAGGAGAATGACATACTTAAAGAATAGTGGGAAATATATCATACCCAGCATCCTTCATGTCAGTGTCTCCAATGACAACATTAGCGGTCTTGCCGCCTTTCCCATGATGACGCTTGTCATAGTGATTAGGGCAACTAGGAGCCCAATGATCAGGATCCCCACACACATGACAAACACCTTTCTTCTTGCCATTCTTCTTCTTGAAGTTCGCATGTTGCACAGCCTTGTTCTTCCCATCAAACTTTGCTTTACCATCAAACTTGCCCTTGTTCTTGAACTTGTGGGGCTGGAAGTTCTTCTTCTGTACCAGATTGGCACTAGATCCTTCCTCAATACCTCGAGCACGTGTGTCCTTTGCTCTCGCCTTTTCTCCCACATCAAGAGTGCCAATGAGATCTGGGACGGAAAACTCTTGTCTCTTATGTTTCAGTAAGGTAGCGAAGTTCCTCCGCGAAGGAGGAAGCTTAGTGATGATACCTCCGGCAACAAACTTGTCCGATGGCATACAACTGAAGTGCTCAAGTTCTCTAGCAAATGACTGTATCTCATGAGCTTGCTCAACCACGGAGCGCTCTTCAGTCATCATGTAATCATAGAATTGCTCCATGATGTACAGCTCAGTGCCAGCATCCGAGACCCCAAACTTGGCCTCGAGTGCATCCCGCATATCTTTTCCATTATCAATTAATGCATAAGCATCAACTATGTTCTCACCAATAACACTCAAGAGAGCAGCCTTAAACGGAGTATCCATTTTCTAAAAATCTTGTGTCGGTTGAGCATCAAGCTCCCCTTCAGGTTTGCCAAGAGTGGCGTCATAGCAACTCATGGTTTGAAACCATAAGACTGCTCTCACGCGCTACCTCTTATAGTGGGTACCCTCAAACATAGAAGGTCTCATGGAAGCAGCAAAACCACTTGGGGTAAATTGCCTATGATAAGGTTTTTGGATTGTTGGAAATATGAGCAATTTACCGAATGATTTTGTTAACGGAAATACTAGATAAAGCACGACTAGTATAGCAGTAATAAAACAAGTCATGCGATTTGACAAAGAGAAGGTAAACATCATCTGCATATATGAACTTAGAACCGAACACATCTAGAACAGACACTAGGGCCATGTCGTCGAGGAGGTTGTCGACGTCGGGGAAGAAGTCGTCATCGGGGTCCGGGGCGTCCGTGACGAAGAAGTCAATAGTCGCGTTGAGCGCTCCCCCAAAGGCGCGGCTCGGCTCATTCCCGCAACCCGCGGCGCGGCGCGGTGTGTCATGACGAGGCGTGGATGTCCCTCTTGTTCTCATCCTCATACATGTGAAGAAAGAGCCTCCCTTATAAAGAGGTCCAACTCCCTCTAAACTAGCAATGTGGGACTAAACTTTAGTTCCACCTCTTGCCTTGCACGAATGGGCTGCGTGGGCCTCTAGTATTTATTAGGAATTTCTGAAACTGCTATTGGGCTAGGCCCAAAAATAGATAAAATTCCAGCATGCAGTTTGCGTATTTTTTTATGGCAAAAATCCTCTAATTAGTGTACAATTCACCATGGCAATGATACCTGTGAACCAGACGGGTAAAAACTATAATTAGGGTAAGAGCATCTTTAAAACGGACCCTTAAACCTGCCATAAGCATTCAGATCGCTTAGTTCGGGCGTAGTTTGTCATCCAATGTAATCTCGCATCGGTTCACCAACGAGTGTGGATCCTCTTTTTCACAAACCGAAGACAAACAACAAATAGGATTTGTGTGACTCCAGACATCCTTCTGGCGTGCCCTTTCTCTATCTGGATAACGGAAGGCCGCTTCTATTTGTCTTTGCTTTCTCGGAAACTACTTTTACCATGCAAGTGTTTGGCGGAAACTACTTTTAATCCACTTTGGCGGAAGCTATAGATTAATGGTGCTAAGCATACATTTAATTTGACGGAAGGTGTGCATGTGATTTGGCGGAAGGTAATATTTGAACAAAGTTGATTTGATGGGAGGTGTGCATGTGATTTGGCGGAAGGTAATATTTAAGCAAAGTTGATTTGGTGAAGGTGTGCATATGTTTTATTTTACCAACACAAGCAACACGAAGAACATTTGGGATTTGGCCGAAGGTGTTTTTATCTTACTATACACGTAATTGTTTTCAAATGAATGTGAGCATGTTTGAATGACCGGCTTCCGTATCAGTATCAGAACATCGGTCTGGACCGAGTTTTAGACAAATAACACGTCCGTTTGCAGGTCGGCATTGAAGATGCCCTAAGGGTTTGGGAAGTAATTACTCATTTGTTTATAAATGGAAAAAAAGTTATACCCATTGGGTAAGCCAGTTAAGGGTATAGTTATATCAGCCATTAGATAATTGAAATTTAACGGTCTATATTGCTTTGGGCCATCTTGAAATTTCTTAAAAAATGTTGTGTGGCCGTTCGTGTGCTAATAATAAGACATGTTCATTGCATATTTCTCTTTCTACTCCCTCCGTCTCAAAATATAATAGTGTTTTGGATACTAATTTAGTGTCAAAAACATTTTTATATTATGAGACTGAGGGAGCATAAAACTAATCTTCAAATTAGTGTGCAATTAGTTACTGTTTTCTAAAGAAAAAACTAATTTTGTCTCTTTTCTTCATAAATGGTGTGCCATCGTCCGGATGCTAATAACACGTTCATCACGGATTCTTCAGTTTCTTTTTTCTTTGGACGAATATTCCTTCGTTTCTACAAAACTAATCCTCAAACTAGTGTGCAATTAGCTACTGTTTTTTCTAACAAATAATTAGATGATTGTGCATCGTTTTTTGTGTGGCCCCCCTCGGGTGCTAAAAGCAAACTATCATCATGGCTTTTCTCCATCCTTAACAAAACTCCTTAATCACCGTCTCAAGTGTATCCATCCACAGCAGTTGCATACACGTGATGTGATGTGATATTCTTCAAAAAAAATATGAAGCCAGAGCAGTTGCATGTGCATGTCCAGCTCACCTGTTTCTTACATGTACGGCATAGGGCCTGCTCTAAAATACAGTAATATACGACCTTTCAGGCGGGGCTGCAAATTCCAATACATCTTTGCCGCACGCATCCCCTTGCTCGTTCGGCGGGGTGGATTAAGAGCTGTTGCAGACCGGCCTCTGCAGCGCTTTTTCGTATCGTCAATCTTTTAGAGCAACTCGTATGGGGTGACTCATTTCATCCGCGGCTGTTCGTTTGGATCGGCGCACCGCGCCAATTTAAATGGACGTGCATCCGCTTTCGTCCGCCTGCCGACCCATTTTCGGTCTATTTTTTAGCCGGATTTGCGTTGGCACGGACACAAGACGGACGCACGCGCGCTCGCCCTCTTTCCTTATTGGGCCCGTTGGTCGGTGGCACATTGGCCTTCCCTTTCAACCCTCGACCAACAAGCAACCCTCGCCCCGCCTCCTCCTTCGTCGCCGTTGTCCATTTTTATCGGCGACTCTTCCAGCTGCCGCCGCCTCCACATCTGCCCAGCAACACCGCCCCTCTCCCCCGTCGCCTTCCGCCGCCGGGGAGCAAACTGCTTACCGCCGCCACTTCCCCCCACCAAACAGCTGCCCGCGACCAAGAAGCCGCCTCGCCGCCCCTGCCACATCCGACTGGCACGCTCGTCATACGCCGTCACACTCGTCGGACGCCAGCAGGGCAGCTAGCTGGTCTGTGGGCGCCGCGATTCCCCTCGTCGGCCGTCTCCTTCTTCAACGCCCGCAAGCTGTTTGACAGTTTGCCAAGGTACGAAATGGACTCGTACCGGACTCCGCTGACGAGTTCTTTTTTCACAATTTCCTTTGCGACTCCGACGATTCGCCGTCCGATGACGAGGAGGAGATATTGGCTGCCGTTTTGGTCCATCACCACCTCAACAGACAGCGGTCGTTGTTCCGTGGCTCCATTCCGGGCCACCTTCCGGCGTTGAATCGCAACCGAGAGAGGGGGCATTTCCTTCTCTGGAAGGACTACTTTGATACAACAAACCCGTTGTTCAAACATCACAAATTCCGCCGCCGTTTCCGTATGAGTAGGCATGTTTTCAATCGTATTAGAGAGGGAGTGGTCGGCTATGATGACTACTTCAGTGCAAAGAGGATGCCGTCGGCAAGATATTAGAAGCCGAATAAAAATAAAAATGTCTCACATAGTATTGCTAGCCGAATAAAGAAGATACATCTATTGGTTGCCAACATGAGCCCACATATGCTCAACCAAATTATTTTGCAGTTGCACGTGAGTTTCCAAATCACGCACGTCATGATGAAATTGGGTGAATTGTTCAAATGTTGCCGCTCCTCCATACTCAGGCACAACATTCTCACCCTGAAACTGAAACCCTTGATCGTACAGACGTTCCGGACCCTCATCTTCTACGATCATATTATGCATGATCACACAAGCAGTCATCACCTCCCATAGTTTCTGCGTGTTCCAGGTATTAGCAGGATAACGAATGATGCCCCATCGAGATTGTAAAACACCAAAGGCACGCTCGACATCCTTCCTAGCACTCTCTTGCTCTTGGGAAAATCTTTTCCTCTTCTCTCCGACAGGGTTGGGGATTGTCTTCACAATAGTGGTCCACTAAGGATAGTAGTTGTGGCCGTTGATAGTGAAGTTCACCGGTGGGCTGTTGCCTTCAGCAAGCCTAGCAAACACTGGCGGCCGCTGAAGCACGTTGATATCATTGTGTGATCCGGCCATGCCAAAAATAGCGTGCCAGATCCAGAGATCTTGAGACGTCACGGCCTCTAGTATGACAGTGCAAGCCCTGACATGGCCCTTATACTGCCCTTGCCATGCAGAAGGGCAGTCCTTCCACTCCCGGTGCATACAGTCTATGCTGCCAAGCATCTCTGGAAGCCCCTGCTGGCATTCATCGCCAACAAACGGGCTGTATCTTCAGGAGTCGGCTCTCTCAAGTACTCAGGGCCAAACACAGCAATAACAGCTTTGCAGAACTTATACAGGGACTCTAGGCATGTAGACTCGCTCATACGAACGTACTCGTCAATGAGATCACCGGGCACTCTGTATGCAAGCATTCAGATGGCGGCAGTGCATTTCTGATAAGAGGAGAAACCAATCTTTCTAACGGCATCCTCTTTGCACTCGAAATAGTCATCGTAGCCGACCACCCCCTCTCTAATACGGTTGAAAAGATGCCTACTCATACGGAAATGGCGGCGGAATTTCTGATGTCTGAACAACCGGATTTGTTGTATCAAAGTAGTCCTTCCAAAGAAGGAGATGCCCGCTCTCTCGGTTGCGATTCAACGCCGGAAGGTGGCCCGGAATAGAGCCACGGAACAACGGTCGCTGGCTATTGAGGTGGTGATGGACCAACGGCAGCCAATATCTCCTCCTCGTCATCGGACGACGAATCGTCGGAGTCGCAAAGAAAAATGTGAAAAAAGAACTCGTCGGCGGAGTCCATTTGTACCTTGGCAAACTGTCGAACAGCTTGCGGGCGTTGACGGCGAGACGGCCGGGCGGCGAGTCGCGACGCATGGACCCGGCTACCGGCGTCCGACAAGCGGGCCGGCGTCAGACAAGCGTGCCGGTGAGGATCTGGCCGAGGCGGCGAGGCGGCTTCTTGGTCGCGGTTGCGGCTGTGTCGGGGGGAGCGTTGGTGGAAGCAGTCGGTTCCCCGGCGGCAAGACGGCGGTTGTGGGCGACGTGGGAGGTGACGGCTTTGCTGAGCAGATGTTGCGGCGCCGGCAGCTGGCAGAGTCACCGAAAAAATTGGTGGCGGCGCCGGCGACGAAGGAGGCGGGCGAGGGTTGCTGTTGAATGGGGGGGGGGGGCAATGTGCCATCGACCAGTGGGCCCGGGGGGAGGAGAAGACGAGCGCGCGCGCGTCCGTCTCATGTCCGCATTGACGCAAATCCGGCTCAAAAATGGGTCGCCCGCGGACGAAAAGCGGACGCGCGTCGATTTGGGTCGGTGCGTTCGGCCGACTTTTGTGTCCGCGCCGACCCAAACGGACGCCATCGAACAAAATGGATCACCCTATTAGAGTTGCTCTTATGTCGGTTTTATTTATTGGTGTGTTGTTGTTTTATTCTAGGTATACAGATGGCAGGTGTTGCTCATGATACTTTGCGTCCACTTAATGCTACATTTTAAGTTACATAAAAACACCCATTTTATCAAAAAAAATTGTGATAATCACATTTTATGGGGGGGGGGGGGTTTATAGCACCTGGGTGCTCCACACCCCTCTATGAACATTAACTTCAAAAAAATATTGGGAAAATTAAAAAAAAAACTTGAGTTTTCGATACGAAACCTGGGTACCCATCTAGTTTTGTGTGAAATTTCATGAAAAATACCAAGACATGTATCCGTGTCAACAAATATAGAAAAATCCCTATGTATAGAAAAAAATGTTTGGATGGGTTTTAGTTCGGAATGTATTTGCTTCACCACGGATATATTTCCTGGTATTTTTCGACGAAACTTCATGCGGGAGTAGATTGGGAGCCCAAGTTTGAAATCCCAAGATTTCATATTTTCTTTTTGAATCTTTCTTATATTTTTTAATTTAATTGTCGTGTAGGGGGTGGAGCACCCAGGTGCTCCTGTGTATTTCCGCAAGGGTGGAACCCTTAATTCGAAAGAAAAAAACATGTGCTCAGTGAGTGCGAGAACATTGTTAAGCATACCAAAAGTGTGATCCATTGTTTTATAAAATGATTATCACTGTTCAAGCTAGTGTATGCGCGGTTGAAGCGAATGGCTAAGAAGGTTTTACCTAACATAGATGGCTTCGTAAGCTTAGGCATTATATCGGTTTTATTTTATGTAGGGCTGTTGGTGTGTGGTTGTTTGTATTCACTTGATGCAACATTTTAAGTTTATAAAAGCGCCCTTTATTGAAAAAATGTGATTTACCTGACACAAAACAATGATCCACGGTATGTAATTCAGTCAGAGCACTATCACCCAAGACTAGAATTTTCAAGATGTACTGCTCCTGCCACTAGGGCATCACAAGAGAATATCACATGAAAACCAATTTTCAAAGAGAACTTCATGAAACCACTTATGAAAGTTTAGGGGGGAAAACCTATGTTAAGACGGTTATGTTCTATTGGCATGTGAAATTTCAAGTTCAAACACGTTACCATTTACTTTACGAGCTATAAAAAAACAAATTCAGCCATAAATAGTGATGTTTACTGTATGACACTACTCATTGCTGCTTGTCTTTTTCGTACCTCAAAAAATGTTAATGTATTTGAACTCGAAATTTTCACATCATTTCCATATGGTTTTCACCAGTTTCCACCAAAACTTGGTTTTCATGTGATATTCTCTCAGCTGTCACTTAGGTGCAACTTCTGGGGCCAACAACTGTAGTAATACTGCTGAATAAAAGTCTGGAAAACGGGACAACGAGCTCCTATTGTTGGGCCCTGTACAGTAATGGTAATTTACAATGCACACTGTAATCGTCTAATTCGATGCTATATTGGGATGTCACAGAATCGCGCAAACACAACCCTTCTGCTGCCCCAGGTGACTCCCAGCTTCCATGCGTCTTTAATTTACACTTGTTCACTTCATGTATGGCTCGGTCCTCCACTAAGCCCCTGCCCAAGCTACGCAAATCTAGCGTCTGTACAGCACCGCAGCTCGGGTCCCAAATTCCAATACACTTAACAGCTTCACCAGTAGCAAACCTCCTAGTGTGAAGCCCTAACTAGCTAACTGCCGATGACTATACACTTTCTCAACCATCTCCATTGGGTGTGAAATAATACACGAGCACAATGCAGGAACCGCTTGGATCCCACGGGAGACTCCAGGCGTGCAAGATGCAAAACACGTTGCTCCATTACCTGGTACCACTCATACCAATCATGGCGGGAATAGCAGGCTAGATCAGGCTGAAACTGATCTGTTTGTTCCAAAGATTTGCTTGAGGATACGAGCAAATTGGTTTCTGAACGAGTCTTCTGGAGTACATCATAAAATCCCATTCAATACTCTCTGGTAGTAATCATACTGCCGAGTACGCCAGGCATCCATGCTGCTACTGATCAATGAGAGCACCAGCGATACACATTGCTGCAACCATCATAAGATCATAGTAAGAACCCTCTGGGCATGATAAAAATGAAAAACAACTGACTAACCTCTTCAGTGAGACTCAAGTGGAACCTCTTCCTCAAGTTCAGTATAGTGCGAGTACCACCTTTAAAGCATGGGAAGCCAGAATCCTGATCAAAGGATACACATGTAAAATGATTTTTGTCATGATGGTGTTCCTCATTCCCTTGCTAATCAGGAAAGCGGAATACAAATAGATAACTACTACACCAGAAGTTACAAGATTCAAGTTTGAATGCAACAGAAAGCATAGCGACTTCATGGTAATCAGCACATGCCAAAAAAGTATAACAAGGCGGCACAAAAAGAGGAAATACAACAAATAAAACTTCATAACTAGATGAAGACTGAGATAATGTGGGTAAATCCGGTTAATATAAAAGGGCATATGAAGAAGGATATGCTCCAGCAATTCACAAAATTAATGTACATAAGAAAATATTGGTAAATAATATGAGCCGCATGCATAAACCTGAGTACAGAGATGAATGCCTTCTGACAGGCCACAGGCACCCACTCATTTACTATATCAAGTCATCTAGATGAACATCTGTAAGATTACATAGGTGCCATTACCTGCAACATTTCCACAAGAAGTATAACACGCTCCGCATGCTTCCGACAAGTAAGAAACCCTTGAATGCATAGCACCTGAAGAATTCAAATAAACGTAGATAAATAAGCCAATATAAATTGGAGAAGTCCCAATAGGCAAGGGAAAGTAACATGCTATCAGTTATTTACCTTGAAATAGTCGAAGAACTCGCTGGGAGTTCCCTCAGCATCAGAATCCATCACCTAGCATTGTTCCCACAACAAACTTAACGAGATTTAAACTCCATCAAGTATAATTTAAACACTTATATCTATGATACAAGAAAGTTGTAATAAGTTACAAGCTTATATCATACTTCAAGGAGCTCCCTCGTCAGCTTAAATGGTGCACTCTCAAAATTTACCCCTCCAGGAGAGTTGGAAAGCATGAAACCAAAATCAATATGAATAATATGCCCCTCCTCGTCTATCAAGAGATTCCCATTATGACGATCCTTGACCTGCAAATTCAAAAGTCTCAGAGTTTAACACTCCATGTTGTGTCACAAAAAGAGAATTAAGAGTTGTTTCAATCTGAAATTAATTTATTCCCACATAATGAAGGCAAAGCAGTGCTTTTAGGGGGTAAGGCAAGCATGTCTGCGGAAGAACAAAAATGGCAGCAAAGTGTCTTCCATTACGGAGATCTTAAAAGACAGACATGCAGTGACATTCCAAGTATCAGATGCTTGTTGCAACACTTGCGCTGAAACATTGCATAATTATATGGAAAAAAAATATTTGCACTGCAACCCTATATATAAATTAACATCCAGCAGATCAGATTCCCAACTGTTACCTTCCCCTCAAAAGCTTGAGAAGATAGTGCATCAGTTGGCAGGCCCTCTCACCTTATATATATACTTAATTAACAACAATACAGCGAGACTTGGCTGGCTCTGTTGGCCTGATCAGATATTACAGAGAGCAGGGAGATTATATGTAAAAAAATGGATCTAATCCACTAGGCAACTATCCATAGGTAGCTAGTTACACAGCACAAACATAACAGGATAGTGCTCGGGCTGAACCACTTGCTGACTGTACCAGCCAGGATCAGTTGGAAATTTATATCCCAGAAAAAACCTAAACAGGCCATAATGTGATGGCATAACTTTAACTTTAGCACTATTAATTGGCACTTTAATACTAATGAGAACAATTCCATGATTTGAGAAATCTTATGGAGTAATAATTAGTATTTTTTTAATTAATCAACTTTGTTGATTACTAGTGGCATATGACAGCATTAGAAATTCAAAACAACAGAGCTTGCAAAATAACATTTCTAATTCTAACAATACACCCAGATTACTAATGAAGTACTTGAATTTAATACCTGCAGCAAGTAGCTCAGAATTGAATATCCTGCCATGCTTTCCACAAAGTTCCTCTGTGAATAATAGAAAATATAAGAGCTAGTTCAACTGGATTGACAATAGTATGAAATGTGAGCTCTTTAAACTCTTACTGGGAATTTTTAAGTATGTTGGATATGCTTATGAATCCACTAATGTTAGATATGTTAACTAATCATCATCAGATGGAATTAATTCGGTGCTATCATCCAAGTTTTGCATTCATGACACTTCCAGCACCATGAAAAAATTGCTCCAACACCGATGCAGACAATACAAGTACTTATAATTGCGTTCAACTACCAACTAAACAGTTTGTCAACTTTCATTCATAAAATTAAGCTAATTCATTGCCAAAAACATGGTTTTCCAAATGTTCAAGACAGAATATTTCATCTGCAGTACTGATACGAACAAATATCATGGAGTGGACTGGATAGAAGTTGACAAAGGATGTGACACATCACACACCAGAAGTCGACACGGGATGTGACACATCACTAGTCAATTATAGCCCCACTTTTTCATACAAGAAGCAGACATGGATATTCATTAATCAAACTGTTTGATTAATTCAGATGGGCGATTGCTCTCCATTGTTTGCCTCAACAAAAAGTCAAAAACACTTTTTAATTAAAAAATCAGATGCGTATTGACAAGGAATAAATGAAGAAATACTGCCTACAGTTGTACTCAGAGGATGACAAACTGAGCATGTGGATCTATTTACTGTGTTGTATGATACTGTTTGCTGTGTTGTGTAAGATATTCCAGCATTTCACCTGTGCAAGTTTGAAATTTGGAGAATTCTCTTCATACTTGGCTACATAGTAGTCACGGAGACTTAAGATATTGGGAAACCTACTCTTGATGGAATGAATTGATGCCTGCAATGACAAAAACAATGGTCGGCCTAAGATCTTTCAGTGCGGAAAGAAATTCAGAGAAGTGATCTGGAAGGAAAGATAACTACCGTATCAGGAATAGTCTCAATTAGGGCTGCATATGCAGACGTGACGATAACTTCATAAGGCCGTAACCAGAGTGGTAAGCCAGCTTCTTGGTATATATCTGCGATAAAAGGATTTTTCAGGACACTAGTGAGTTGAACACGGCATAAATGCATCTAACACAAACTTTAGGCAAATTAATTAGTATAGTCCTTGGGGAATCCAGAACATAAGAAATGCAGAGAAGTAATTGCTAATACACCACGAGATGTTACCATTACTCAAAAATCAAAAAGCACTAATGATAAGACTCCTGGGGTCTCAGTCACTTGCAAGCCATAGTACTATATTTATGTGTGAGAATGTTTGCCAGTTTTTTTAGTACAAATAAAATCCATGCATATCGTATGATTTTTATATATACTCCCTTCCAGTGGACGTTAAATATCATAATATTGATTCAAATTAGAATATACTTCAGCCAATGCCCAATAGAATATTTACATGCTTCAGGCCTGACATATATGGTGGTGAAAAATAAAACAAAGCAGAATGCCAGCACAAAAACCAATACAGAAGACAATCTTCAGCAAAATGGACGACCTCCACAGTCAAGATAAAATTGATTACTATCATGATAACATTAGAGTTAATTTACACATTACCGTAAAAGTGTGCGACAAGCTGTACAGCTAAGTGCTCCTGTCGGCAATCATCCCCACTCTTGACAATAATCTGCAATTGGTGGAAGTGTTTCAGAAGCACTGCAATAACTGATGATATTTCAGAGTAAGATATCCTACAAGACACAAGCAGTTAGTTGTCTCGTTCGTTGCTAAGTGCTTCTGCCTATCTCAAGCATGACAACAATCATCCGCAGACTGGAAACGATACTCATAAATTACTCATAGTTGTCTCGTTAGTTGCTTTAGTTTAGGGAACTAACATTACCGTGGCCAATTTTACCATACAACTCAGTTTATCCAACCATCTACTTATTTCATGATAGAAGCTTTTCATGTGTTCAGCTATAAATGCCAATGCATGAGATAGGCAGAAGAGAGCATCCCATATTATGAATCTTGATATTATAAATAATACATTTATGATTATTTTATGGTTTAACTACATGTTCAGAAAGTCAATGCTGGGGAACATAATACTATGAAAAGTAATAGTTATTTAATTCTCTCCTAATCCTTTTTTTGGTGAAGCTAGTAGAGAGCCAGAAAATTATGCTGAAAAATAAAAAGAAGTGCAGTGTCCATGCTCAAGCAAAGGGATAAGGAAAATTAACCTTCAGAGAAATAACATTAAAAAATGCCTAAAAATAAATAACTAAAAATGCTCATAAAGATTGTATTCGATATATTGCAGCATGTAAATAATCTAATAGCAGAACAATTTTACATGTGAACTTACAGAACGCAAATCCCAGCCAGGTAATTTTCCATGAACTGAAGAACGGCGTATTCTCTCTTTCTTGACAGTCCAAAGTTCACCAGCCAAAGCATCAGTCGGTTTAGGATCTCTGCCATCAGTTGCCTATTGGAAAATTGAGTTAGTAACTTAAGGAAGATGTTCAAAAAGAGGTAAATGAGGGCACAATATCAGTGAATCACCTTAGGATCCAAATTTTCAGTGCTTTGACCAACTCCTTTCAGTGGAAGACCAGGTGGGGCTTCTCCTTTTAATGCTGCAGCCTAGTCAAGGAAACCAATTCAACAAACAATGGCACAAAAGTCCACTAACTATCAAATTGATGTTATATAGGCATAATCACCTTGTATTACACATCAAGTCTATAGTTCCTACTTTTTCGATTATCTAAATGGCTAGCCTCAAAACTAGTCGTTCATAGGAAGAATGTTGAGGAAGACTGCAAACCTTATAATAAAAGAACCTAAAGGGAGACAGAATACAAAAGATATTTAGCAATGGCACGAGAACTATAAACCAATTTCATGTGTGAGTCGCACCTTGACTTCCTCCATTGCAATAGTGCTTGGAACGCGACGATGGTCCTTCTTCCGTGTCGGTTCATTGTCATCTACATCTTCCATGTTAACTCCTGGAACCGCAGACAGCGTGACCTTTACCCACTCAATAGGCTGATCAGCAACAGCCTGGGAATCTTCTGATAGATTATGGGATTCCGTTGTAGGTTGCCGTATCCTACGCCCCGACTCAGACATTGCGATGCTTCTAGAACGGCCAATTTTCTCGATAGAGAAACTAACATTTACAAATTTCACTTTGGCCTCCCATAGTTGAGCCATGGCTTGGTCAATAACCTGAGAGGTAGAGTTCAGCATTCTGTCTGTTTCATAATTTTGTGGTTCATGTCGACTCCACAAAGGATATGCCCATGGAGGCGGCTTTGGTAACTGAACATCTCCATTAGCCAACGGTATCCCGCCTTTGGATAGTTTGTTCACATCTGAGAACCCTTTGAGGTGACTAGAAAGGCAAAACAAGTGGTGTTACCAATTGAAGCTCCAAAAATAAATTAAGTGACAAACATCATTAATTTGCTTAGTATAGAACATTCTTTTGGCACAACCTCAGCTGTATAATATGATCCTTTTAGACTAATAAATAGACACTGAGGACTTTTATGCTAACATGGAACCCGAGCTACATACCTTGGTGTTTCTGCTTTCAAAACTTCAACACATATAAGATAAGGAGCTTTCTCCCTGGAGTTTAGAAGAACAGACTCATCTTCGGTATATGAACCACTCGATATATGCCCTTCCCATTGGAAAGCATACACCTGTGAGTAGAAAGAACAAAGGGGAAAAAGAGCCTGAGAACACATCTAGCTGCTGCTTTGCAATATCAATAGCTTCGTTTCCTTTAATTAAAATTCCACTGATGTTGTGATGTGAAGGAGAAAAGAAAAGGCACGTCCAAACCACAAGACACACTTTTTCGCTATATGCAGGGTATATCTTGATGTGCTATTTTTCTATCTATACTTCCATTTGAGCAGGCTCAACAGCTTAGCAAACACAGGCAACAGTACTACATAAGAGTACAACAATATAATGGTGACTCATGCACCAAAATGCAAAAGAACAAGGCAACCAAATAGAATATGCACATGATTTAGGAAGTGGTTATCCTTCATTGTCCTTCCAAAACTATTAACATTGGACAAAACAACTGCAGCAAATAATCATGCACAAAGAAAGGTGACCATAACTAAAACTGTAGCCAAAAAAACAATAGAACAGTAAGGCACAGACCATACGTGATATGTCAAGTACTTTCCCACTTATAAGATTAAAATGTAAATATATGAAGAAGGGTGAAGCACCAAAAATTGATGTTGAAAATGTTAGCATAAACCATATGTGAATGTGATATGTCAAGTAGCTTCCAACTGAAGATTTAAATGTAGTCTTAAAAGGAATGAAGCACCAATTGTGATGCTGAAAATGTTAGGGTAGAAATTAAGAAAAATATAGTAACCTAGTAACCTAGGAGACAAAGATAGTAAAGTGCATAATATCTCAAATAGGATAGAGAAATCACCTCCATTTTTCTCACTGGAAGCAATATGTGAATTGATCTCTGTAAGAGACTGGCACAAAAAGAACCACCAGAGGAGAAATTAGATTGCAAATAAAAGAAAACACGATACATGAAATGTATGACTGAAGGGGCATAAAGCAAATAATTAGTACGTCGTACTGGCAACATAACGGAATGACTTACCTCTCGCAAGGCAATCTTGCGATCTTCCACGGGAAATATGTCTACGAGACCATAAGATGTATCACATAATGATTGAACCAGCTCCAATGAAGCATAGTAAGAGCCTTTCCGAAGTTCTGCTAGCACATTATTTGGTAAAGGTGGTTTTCCACTTTGTTTCTCACTGTTTCCTGTGGAATCAGGGCGTTTCTGAAACACATATACTGCAGTTAGGAAGGCAAGCATGCTGTAAAAGGAAATGAAAATTTAAAATCCAAAATATGTACACATAGCATTATCGGAGTATGACAACATTACCAGATTAATGCAGCGAACAAAAACAACTCAAATGAAATTTGTTTATATCACAGCAACTATGGATGGAGAATATTGTAATAAATCTACGAAATTCATAACTAAGCTGCCCCATACTCAACATAGGAGTTGTGAATCAAACTACTAATGTTACATGTACAATATTTATGGCAACTAGCAACACAATGTCACCTCACACCAAGAAGTAATAAGTATATCTGTGTTCAGTCAGAAAAAGTAAATTACTCAATATGATGATGCAAAATATGAAACACTGAAACTTTCTAACTGAAAGAAAAGTTAAGAGTAGATGTCTTACCTCTTTCAATAACTTTGAGCCTAAAATCTCAGAATCTTCTCTATCACGGAATAAACGCTTAAAAAAGCTCTCTGATCCTGGGCTACCCTCGGAAATACCGTTAGGCTGACTACCTTCTATATGCCCACTCTTACCGTCCTCTGGGTGCACTCGAAACAACCTGCGGAATGACAAGAACTCTGAATTTTCCTCCTCCTCAATACCACTGGTGCTCTTACCATCATCATCATTTTTATCAAGCCCTTCAATTCGCCTGTCCTCATGTTTGTCCTTGAATAGTTTCCTGAAGAAATTTTCCTTGTCACCTTCCTCACACTTCTCATCCTCGTTCCTGTCATGGGCAGCTCCCTTCTTTTCTTCATTCTTATCCTTGAAAATTCTGCGAAAGAAATTATCATCGTCTATGCTCTTATTGCCTTTGCTGTCGTCCTCCTTCCTGCTGGGAGTGGTGCCTTCCTTTTTCTCATCATTTTTCTCCTTGAAAAGTTGCCGGAAAAAGCCATCCTTCTTGTCCTCTTCGGTGCTCACACCGACCTTTTCTCTATCATCATTTTGCTTATGACTGCCTCCATCTTTCTTCTCTTCATTCTTATCTTTGAAAATCTTGCGGAAGAACCCTTCCCTATCATCATCCTCCAAACTCTTACCTACTCTTTCCTCATCCCCATTCCTTCCATGCATGCTTTCTCTCCTCTCCTCATTCTTATCCTTGAATATCCTGCGAAAAAAGCCTTCCTTCTCGTCATCGTCGCCCGGTCTGTCCTCCTTGTCACGGAAGAGTCTCTTCAGCAAACCATCCGAGCTAGGTGTGAGCTCCATGTCCTCATCCTTGCTATCCCTAAGCAACCTACGGAAGAGACCATCTTTATCCCCTTCTTCTTCATCATTCTCTTTCTCCTTGCTATCCTTCAGCAACCTTTTGAAGAAACCTTCCTTGTCTCCATCATCCTCATCCTTGTCCTTGCTGTCTCTAAGCAATCTCTTAAAGAACCCATCCTTATCCTGCTCCTCGTCCTTCTCCACAGACCGCCTAAAGAAGGCCTTTGGCCCGATGCTCAATCGCCTAAGCAGCTTGTTGTCCTCCGAAGATGGTGTTACTGGCTGCTTCCCTTTGCCAACTCCAGCATCCTCAGCAGCAGACACATTGGTGCTGCTGGGAGGGGGGCTCAAACCAAGAGAGGGCGACGACGCAAGGGACATCAGTCGCTGCTTTGACGAGCGTATCCTGCTGAGCATGGGATTGCCGCGTGGGCTGGCAACAGGGGACAGCGGCGCAGGTCGGACTAGCGGCAGCCACTCGCCCTGCACGGTGGCTGCAGCCTGGCACTGCTCCTGCACCTTATCGATCCCATCCAGATCCTCGGTTTCCTCTAGCTCGAGTTCAGCAGCGAGGATCCAATGCACCTTGAGCGCGATGCGCAGGGATTTGGCACAGGTGTCGATGACGAAGCGATCGAGGGAGGGGCTGGGCTTGTGCACGAGCATGTAGCAGACCTGGAAGAGGTAGGCCTCGAGGCCCGAGAGCGGGAGCGTGTACATCCGGTTGCAGAGGTAGTCGCGCACGCCGGCGTGGTCGTGCTTGTAGAGGTAGCTGACGGCGATCCACTCGCAGAAGAACGCGGAGTCAAAGAAGCGGACGAGCCAGCCGCTGCTCCCCACAGGGGGCGCGGCATCTCCGCCGGCGGCCGTGATCTCTCGCGGCGACTCCTCAGGCCCGAAGCTGATGCCCCGCAGCCCGAGAAGCCGCACCATGGTTGCGGGCTTCTCCTTATCCCACCGAAACCCAACCGTCACTGACGTCCTCCTCCACTCACCAGCATCGCAGCACACGGGGCAGCTCGATCCACAACCGCGACCACTCTCCCAAATCTCAATCCAGAGCTCGCTCAGGGCTGTACCCCAATCCAAACCCTAGCCCCCGAACGGACGGCGAGATCGCGCAGCTCGGTCCGAGGACCTGCAAACCCTAGCTGCCTAGCTCCGGGATCGCGCCGCGCGGCGAGGGATCTTGGAATTGGGGAGGGAATTTGGAGCGGGGAAGCGTGGGATCTTGGAATTGGGGAGGACTCGGGGGTCGGGGGGGTGGGGGTTGGGGTTGATTCGATTTGAAATGTCGCAGCGTTTTCGTCGCTGTTTCTGGGGACTCTTGTTTGAATTTTTTTTTTTTTTAATTTCTTTCGGTTTTCTTCTCCGGCGTGGTGTCCGTGGTGGCGAGGGCGTGGAACGGGGAAGCGAAGAGCCCGGAGCAGGTGCTGGCGGCGATGGCCGCCTGCGAATCCTGTGCGCTGCTGTCACTCTGTTGCACAGCCTGTGCCGTTCTCTCGGAGAGTGCCGGTAAAGCCCCTCCGTGGCTGGCCATGCTTTCACTCATCACGTGTCAATAGTTTACGGGATCACACACACTAGATCGGGATCGCGCCCTGACGCGAGGGTACCGGTCCCAACGTTTTGATAAGCACGTAATGATAAGTTAGTAGGAATCGACGTTTTCATGGCGCTGGCCACACGCTATTGTCCGCCTAACAACAGCATAAACCAAATATGAATAATTATTTTTAAATATAATTGAATGGAATAGTACGCACAGTGATTTTAGCACACTCGAGTTGTCTAATTACAAAATGGTAAACCTATAGAAGCATCACATACATTACATTAATCATACAGAAGGCAACTTGCCACATAATCCCTCATTGCTTTGTATGGCTAAATGATATCATTCCAGTCAGCTTGATTAAAATGTTTCTTAAACGAACGATATGATGCCATTGTACACACATATACTCCCTCTGTACCATAATAGTTGTCGCTACATTAAGTTCAGCTACTCCAACGACAACTATTACGGTACAGAGGGAGTATTACACAGGTCCAGGGGATGAAAAGGTATAAAGACGACATGTAAAAGAAAATATATATGTCATTTTAGCAGGAAGTATATCCAGAATGTATGAGAACATGTGTTGAAAAGAATTGCTATCATAGCCTAACATTTTTTAGTTGCACACATCACATGTCGATGTTACAAATAGATCAGGTGCCCACATGTCTTTGATTTTCCCCTAACAGACTGACTTAGAGCATGGAAATAATCTATTTATGATGATAGTTGGTGCGGGTCTGTATGTGGTTGCCAATGGAGCAACTTGCAATTTCACACCCAGTCTAACAAAATGATAATGTCCATCTCATGACTTCGGTTCCATGTCTCCACAAAGCTGGCAGAATTGAGAATCACAAATCATGAGAAAGGGAATACACGCAAGATGTCACGAACATAAATTGGTCAAAAGTCCAGGGATCAATGAACGGTACCTACAAACCCAAGCATGATAGACAAGAAGTACATCATGGCGCACGGTACCAAATGACCAGAAAGCAAAAACCAAATCAGAAAAATACTGCCTCTAACTTGGTCAAACACATGTAAATAGATCTTCTCACAGCCTCACTATTACTAAACAGTAGCACCATTTTGGGCTTAACTCCTAAATTACAAATCAGATTTCAGTGAAACCAGGACCATTGGAAAGATAAAAACAAGAGCTACAACTATTGTTTTTGGAGTAAGTTGAAATTTCGCATAGATTATACCCAGAATTTGAAAGAAAAATAGTGCTAAAATATACAACCTGGCAGCTATGAATTTGAATATAATTCAGCCTTATCTCAGCACATGTCTGTGTTTGCTGCAGGAGAAAAGAAACAAAACACGGACAACATCTGCAGCTTGCCGTGAGAAAATGCCAACTCCAACAGGGCTGAACTCGGGCATCGTCATGCTCCTCGCTGGTCTGTGTGATGCAAGCTTAGATAGGTAAGAATCTAAGTGTAACAAAGATACAAATGTATTTCGACAGGGAGGTAGACCTACAGTTCTTTTTAAATACGCACATAATTAAGATAGTCTTATGGCTAGCTCGGTTCAAGCAAGTCACCTTTTGCCATTGCTCCCACGGATAACCTGAAAGAAAGGAAAACCTTTTGCTATAGTCACATACTGTATTCAATATCCTTAAATGTAGGCACCTGGGTACCCAAAAAATATATCCAACATAGTAAGCATCAACATAGTCACATACTGTCTACTATGCAACCTTCTTCTTGTAGACGTTGTTGGGCCTTCAAGTGCAAAGGTTTGTAGGACAGTAGCAAATTTCCCTCAAGTGGATGACCTAAGGTTTATCAATCCGTGGGAGGCGTAGGATGAAAATGGTCTCTCTCAAACAACCCTGCAACCAAATAACAAAGAGTCTCTTGTGTCCCCAATACACCCAATACAATGGCAAATTGTATAGGTGCACTAGTTCGGCGAAGAGATGGTGATACAAGTGCAATATAGATGGTAGATATAGGTTTTTGTAATCTGAAAATATAAAAATAGCAAGGTAACAAGTGGTAAAAGTGAGCGTAAACGGTATTGCAATGCGTTGAAACAAGGCCTAGGGTTCATACTTTCACTAGTGCAAGTTCTCTCAACAACAATAAGATAATTGGATCATATAACTATCCCTCAACATGCAACAAAGAGTCACTCCAAAGTTACTAATAGCGGAGAACAAACGAAGAGATTATGGTAGGGTATGAAACCACCTCAAAGTTATTCTTTCCAGTCAATCCGTTGGGCTAATACATGAGCGCGAGCCATGTGAAAGTGCAACTATCCGTAGGTGGTTTTGGTAATTCCTAACAACATATAGTTCATTGAGCTAATGCTATTTCAAGACTAATATTTCAGGAAAGCTCAATGATTGGCATGGCATGGATGAGAAAAATGGACCCCTCAAAATACTAAGGACAAAAGGATTGGCTCAAGTTCAAAAGTTCAAGACTCTACATTTTCTATTTTAGTGATCCAAGATCACATTGAGTCTATAGGAAAAGCCAATACTATCAAGGAGGGATGAGGTCTTTTAATGAGGCTCTTGCTCAAAGTGCTTAGTGATATGCTCCAAAGCCCTCAACTACATTCTCACATCCACATATGACCCAAACCAAAAGTCAAACTCGGCCCCACCAATTCCTTCCATCCGGCGCCACCGAGTTCAAATGTCATAGCCACTGCCACAAACCCTAGGCAAATCGGTCTCACCGATAGGGATCTCGGTCTCACCGAGATGGGATTGTAATCTCTTTGTTTCCCTTCGTAACGTTTCGGTCTCACCGAGATGAGCGATCGGTCCCACCAAGATTGCAATGTAAACTCTCTGTTTCCCTTTTGTAACATTTCGGTCTCACCGAAATGAGCGAATCAGTCCCACCGACTTTGCCTGACCAACTCTCTGGTTAGCTTATTAACAAAATCGGTCTCACCGAGTTTGTGTAATCGGTCTCACCGAGATTACGTTATGCCCTAACCCTAACCATATCGGTCCTACCGAGTTGCATGTCGGTCCCACCGAAAATCCTAACGGTCACTAGATTTGCTGAATCGGTCCGTCTGAAGTTCACCAATTCGGTCCCACCGAAGTTTGGCAAGTTGTGTGTAACGGTTAGATTTTGTGTGGAGGCTATAAATACCCTCCACCTTCTCTTCATTCGTGGAGAGCCATCGTAATGAACCTACACTTCCAACCTACATTTTCTGAGAGAGAACCACCTACACTTGTGTTGAGACCAAGATATTCCATTCCTACCATATGAATCTTGATCTCTAGCCTTCCCAAGTTGCTTTCCACTCAAATCTTCTTTCCACCAAATCCATATCCTATGAGAGAGAGTTGAGTGTTGGGGAGACTATCATTTGAAGCACAAGAGCAAGGAGTTCATCATCAACATACCATTTGTTACTTCTTGGAGAGTGGTGTCTCCTAGATTGGCTAGGTGTCACTTGGGAGCCTCCGAAAAGATTGCGGAGTTGAACCAAGGAGTTTGTAAGGGCAAGGAGACCGCCTACTTCCTGAAGATCTACCGCTAGTGAGGCAAGTCCTTCGTGGGCGACGACCATGGTGGGATAGACAAGGTTGCTTCTTCATGGACCCTTCGTGGGTGGAGCCCTCCGTGGACTCAAGGCAACTGCTACCCTTCGTGGGTTGAAGTCTCCATCAACGTGGATGTATGATAGCACCACCTATCGGAACCACGACAAAAACATCCGTGTCTCCAATTGCGTTTGAATCCTCCAAACCCTTCCCTTTACATTCTTGCAAGTTGCATGCTTTACTTTCCGCTGCTCATATACTCTTTGCATGCTTGCTTGAATTGTGTTAAGATTGCTTGACTTGTTCTAAGTTGCTAAAATCTGCCAAGAACTAAAATTGGGAAAAGGCTAGATTTTTATTTGCTCAAGTAGTCTAATCACCCCCTCTAGACATACTTTCGATCCTACAAGTGGTATCAGAGCTTTGGTCTCCATTTGCTTTGATTTCCATAGCTTTTGGTAGTCATAGCCTTGGTTTCACAACCTAGGAGAGTATGGCGTCTAGCGAGGGAAATTACCACCATAGAGGTCCTTACTTTGATTGTATTAATTTTGCTAGTTGGAAGCATAAGATGAAAATGCATATTCTTGGACATAACCCCGCCGTTTGGGCTATTGTGTGTATTGGCTTGCAAGGTGAATTCTTCGATGGGAGAGAACCGAACCGTGAAGCTACCGCGAAAGAGTTGAAGATGCTGCAATACAATGCTCAAGCTTGTGATATCCTCTTCAACAGATTGTGCCCCGAAGAATTCAACAAAATCAGCCGTCTTGAGAATGCAAAGGAAATTTGGGATACTTTGATTGATATGCACAAAGGTACCGACTCAAGTAAAGGAATCCAAGTTGGATGTGCTTCAAAGTCAACTTGACAAGTTCAAAATGAAGGATGGTGAAGGTGTCGCTGAAATGTACTCTAGGCTTGCTCTTATCACAAATGAGATTGCCGGCTTAGGAAGTGAAGAGATGACCGACAAATTCATCATCAAGAAGATCCTTAGAGCCTTGGATGGAAAATATGATACCATATGCACATTGATCCAAATGATGCCCAACTACAAAGATCTCAAGCCAACGGAAGTCATTGGAAGAATTGTTGCTCATGAGATGTCACTCAAGGATAAGGAGGAGCTCCATAACAAGTCAAGTGGTGCTTACAAAGCCTCATGTGAAGCTTACACATCATCAAGTGAGAAACAAACCTTCAATGAAGAATTGAGCCTAATGGTGAAGAACTTCAACAAGTTCTACAAGAGTAGAAGCAAAGAGATAAGTTCCAAGTCAAGGTCCTACAATGACAAAAGATCTTCTAGTCGAGAGCGTAATTGCTACAATTGTGGAAGACCCGGACACTACTCCAATGAGTGTACGACCCCCTACAAAAGAAGAGAAGATTCTCCCAAAAGAAGAAGTAGAAGAGAAGAATCACCATAAAGGGAGAGAAGGAGTAGGGATGATCGTTATGAACGAAGACCCTCTCGGAGAAGCAGGGATTCGGAAAGGAAGGACAAGTCATCAAGGAGCTATACAAAACGAAGACATCAAGCTCATGTTGGTGAATGCGTATCCGGCTCCGACTCCGACAATCACTCTGAGAGAAGCTATCACTCCGACTCCGAATATACTCAAGATGAAGGTGTTGCCGGTCTAGCACTTGTGTCAACCAACTCCTACGACATATTTGATTCACCAAATGAAGGAATTGGAAGATGCTTCATGGCCAAAGGTCCAAAGGTATCACACGATTTCAATAGTGATGAAGATGACTTTTTAGGTGATGATGATTTACTTGTTGACAACTCTAGTGATGAATACTATGATGAAACGTCAATTAATCATGCTAATCAAGATGAAACGAATGACAATGATAAGGAGAAGATTGAGTCTCTAACTAAAGAACTAAACACTCTTAAGTTAGCTCATGAAACTATCTTAGGAGATCATCGAGAACTTTCAAGGACTCATGAGAAATTACGTTTTGAGAAGCTCAATCTTGAGCAAGAGCATGAGTTCTTAAAGGCAATCAATGATGATCTTCGCAAGAAAAGTTCTTCTTACATTGCCAAGCGTTTACTCTTATCCACTTACATGCCTCAAGTCAAGTCTAGTAACAAGAACACGAAGGATTCTTCCTCTAGTAGCAACAATAATCATGCTAAACCCAATATTGTTGCTTCTAGTAGTTCTCTTGATTCCACTAACGATTCTCTTAGCCAAGTTACACTTGAGCAAGAAAATAGCTTATTGAAGGGAATTATAGAGAAAGGTGTTTACAAGAGCCTTGCCGGGAGTAAGCAATTTGAGGAAATTGTACGCAAGCAAGGAAGGCACCGGAAGAACCAAGGTATTGGTTTTGAGCGAAATTCAATGCCAATGGAGTTGAATGGGAAGAAGATCAATACCCCAAGACGAAGTTTGTTCCTCAACAAGAGAAGTATGATCCTACTTCTTTCAAAGGGACACAAGCTCAAGATGATCTTCCACCACAAGACCACAAGGAAAAAAGCAAGGACAAGCTTCAAGAGGAAATTGATGCATTTGAAGAAGCTCCTAAGGCCTTGGTAAAGTGGGTTCCCAAGACTACATCAAGTTCCACTTCATCAAGTACAACTACAACTCCGAGGATTCCCATCAAGATGGTGTGGATCCCGAAGAAGAAGAACTAGAGAATTCTTGAGGGTGACTCCGCCAACATACTTCACTCTTATCATTTTGGCAAGAACAAGTGCAATCAACCTCCACGTCTTGCACTAGTTCAAGGAGTCACAAACCCTCTTGTTGGTAAGGCAAGGGACAAGGTAACCAAATGCTTTCATAGACATCATCTTGTGTATGCATCACTCTATGTCTATGGATATTCCTTGTTTGTTCCTTGTGGGACTAACCCGTGTTGGTATTGAAAGTACAACTCACTCCAAAGGATTGCTCCAAATGATCTACATCAACATTGAGCATCCACATCTTCAACACCTACATGAAGTCGTCATTGAAAAAACCCAAGGTTAGTTCATCCCTCTTAGGGGGGGATCTCACATCTAGGGGGAGCTTTACTCTAAGAATTGAGCTAAAGCAACTCCAATGGTGTGAACACAACAACGCTTTATGTAAAAGTGGTAACCCCACTTGTGCTTAAACGATGAGTATGACCTATGATCAAATGTTCTCATTTGACTCCTAAGTCAATGTACTCATATATAGATGACCTAGTCATCGCCAATTGCTTGATAGATGCTAGAATTGGTTGTGCATGCCTTGACACATATTTCATTTGCCATTTTATTGTGTGAGCATGTTGGTTGCATAATTTACTCATTCGAGGACATCCACTTGTTGTTTTGATTGATTGGTTTCTTTTTCTCTTGCCAAGTGGATGGACAAGAATGCCTAAGAACCTTCTCTAGCTATCTATGCTCTTCTCGTCTCAAACTCTATTCATGCTGCATCACAAAGTTTGAGCAAGTCGATTCGAACCATTACGTGTGAGGAGCACTTGAGTCCCCGATTCATCATAGACTTAAACTTCCAAAACTTCTTTGTGCGTTTCGGTCTGACCGATTCATCCATTTCGGTCATACCGAGATCACTAAGTCGATCTAGGTTTTCATTCTTCGTGCAACCGATTTGAACTTTTTGGTCACACTGAGTTGCGAATCGCTGCGATTATGCATCTCGGTGCCACCGAAGTTGTTCCACTCGGTCACACCGAGCAGTCGGGCTATATATACCCACGGGCCAAAATTTGGAAAACTTTCCGAACCTCTTCGCCCGCGCTCGCTGCTCTGCCTCCGTGGGTCTCCGGATCGTCCTCCTCGTCGCCGCCTCCGCCTCGATCGCTGGTCTCCGCCATCAGCAGGATCGTCTCCGCCGTTGCCGCCGTAGCAAGTCCATCGCCGCACTAGGGTATGGACTTGATCCTTGTCTTGATCTCACTCCGATTCCCCAAAGACACCTTTGTTTTGCCATGTATCTTGCCACGGTTGAGATCACTCTATCCAATGAAAACACTTCATAGTTTAGTTGTGGATTGCAAATTTGGGGTTAGGTTTCCGCCGAAACCATCTCGGACCGACCGAGTTGTTGAAATCGGTTCCACCGATTTGGCTCAGGCCATTGCACATGTGATTCTCGGTCTGACCGAGAATTGCAAATCGGTGTGACCGAGTTCAAGTCTTTGTGAAACCCTAGCAGTCTCGGTGGCACCGAATCGTGACTCGGTCGACCGAAGTTCACAAGTTTAGGTTCCAACAATGCCTTTTATCACCGAGATTTCAAATCGGTAGATCCGAAATGCTTTCATGGAAAACTAAAACTAAGTTTTGATTCATTCTTTTGCAAAACCTCTGCACTTTGTGATGCTCATCCACTCTACCTCATCTATAATCTATTCACGTGGTCACCGTCGGTGTTTGCATCATGTCGGATCAGAGTGACAATGTAACAAGTCCGAGGAGCAGGTTCACATGAGTGAGGGCACTAGTCCCTCTAGCAGCTCGGATGATGGAAGCAGGAGCACACCCAAAGAACTTGCCAAAGGCTGCCACAAGGGCCAGCAAGAAAAGAACCTCAGATTCAGAGGATGAGGACTATGTGGCTGAGGAGGAAGAAGCCACCTCAAAGAAGAAGGTGCTCAAAAAGGAATATGGCACAACTGCTACAACTAAGCCAGGTCTGAAGACCAAGAGGCCAGCAGGAAGACAGCCAATGTCTAAGCCAAGGAAAGTTGCCACAGGTGAGAAAATGGTGTTCACTCTTGAACCCAAAGAAGCTAGAGATGGCAAGAAGAGGAAACAGAGGGTCAAGAAGACCACTGCCAGAGTTCTAGGCAAGCCCTCTATGATGAGAGACTCTGAAGAGTAAGAGGAAGAGGTTGCTGCACCAGCACCTAAAGCCCAGAAGCTCATGGGAGATGCCATAAGATCAGTGGCTGCTTCATCTAAGCCCAAAGAAGCTCCCAAGCCAGCTGCTCCAAAACCCAAAACTGCACCCAAGAGGAGCACCAGGAACATCCCAGCAGCAGAGAAGAACAAGGCCCCAGTGCCTGAAGCTGCAATGGAAGAAGAAGATGATGAGTCACATGTCTTGAGGAAGTTGAAGCCAAAAATTCCAGTTCACAATGATGTTCACCCAGTAGCTGAGAACATGAAGATAAGGAAGGATTCAAGATTGAGGCTATGGAGAGAGTCAGATCCATATGCCACCAGAAGAAGAACTGCTGTGGATTACAGGTTCCATACCAAGGAACAGGAGGACTTCTATGAGACAGTGTTGCTTGACAAGAAGCCAATAGTGTGTGACATGAGATGGGTCAACTGGGAGTACATCAAGGAGAATGAAGAGCACTATCCTGGAGTCTATGATAGTTTCAAGGCTTGTGGAGTTGATGAGTTTGTGGTTCAAAAGCTCACAAAGTGGAATGATGAGCTTATCATGCAGTTCTACTCCACAACTCATTTCTACCCAGATGGAAGGATTGTCTGGATGTCTAAAGGTACTAGGTACCAGTCAACTGTTGAAGAATGGGCCAAATTGATCAAGGCTCCCGAGGAGAGTGAGGATGACTTGGATGTCTATGCCAAGAAGAAGAAGGATCAAAACTCAATGGCTAGCATGTACAAGGAGATTCCTGATGCAGATCTTGAGACTCACCAATTTGGTTCAGTGAAACACTTGCTGTCAGGTCTGCCCACAATCAACTGAATCCTCAGGCACACACTTCTGCCTAAGTCAGGTGATCACAGAATGATCAGAGGTCACTCCATCAACTTGTTGCACATTTTTGATGTTCCATAGAAGTTCAAGGTCATGAGCCTAATTGTGGAAACCATAAAGAGGACAACTGCAGATCAGAAGAGGAGTTTTGAGTATGCCCCACAGATTTAGGAGCTGATCAACTCCAAGATGGGCACTGGCACATATCTTTTGGACAAGCAGCACCTGCCCATCTACCCAGACTTTGAGGATAACACTGTGGTGATGGATGAAAATGAACCATCTTCTGTGCAAGCACAAGCTAAGAGGGAGAAAGCAAAAAGGCGAAAAGGCTGCAAAGATGCCAACCATGGATGAGGCATCTCAAGATCTTCTGAAGAGCAAGCAAGATCAGCTTGGCTACTTGATTGCCTCCACTCTGAGGATTGAGAAGGGACCGCCACCCCGACTCAAAACCAGGAGATCTTGGAGAGGATCATGGAGCGTAAGTTCTACGACTTAGATGTGAAGGTCCTTTGAGATACAGTCTGTTGTTGAGCAACTTCAGGAAGAAGTGCAGGAGAAGAAGGGCAAGACTACCACTGATGCTTTTGCTAGAGTGCCCCGAGGATAGAGGTCTGCTGCTATGCCTGTCACAGACACCAAAGCAACTTCATCTGTACTAGCTACAGCTTCAGTGCCACCAGCTCCAGCACCTACTCCTCCAGCACCATCTACATCGACTAATGCCTTCGTTCTTGGAGTTCTGTCTACACCACCACCTGAAGACCAAGCCTGAGTGTCGATCTAGCACTATGCATTTTATATGAACTTTTTGGTAACTTGTTGCCAAAGGGGAAGAAATGTATAGATCATACGCTTCGAGAGAGAGTGTTGCTTTTGTTCTCTCTTGCGTTTATCTTTGGTGGTTGAACTTTGTTATTTGCTTGTTTGAAATACTTTATGCTTGTGTGTGATACTTGGATGATCATGTGTTTGATCATATGCTACCTCTATGCTTGTTGGATGACATTATCCTTTTATATTACATGTGATCACTCACTTTGCTTGGTGACGAGTGCATGTATTTTAATTATTATCATTTTGAGCGCTCCACCAAGATGTATGTGACATGTAAGAGTAAACCATGATCCTAACTCTTTGTGCATTTGCAGTCCAAAGCAAATCTTAAACTATGCACAAATTTAGGGGGAGCTCTTGCTTTTCACATACTTCTCAAAGCGACAATGTTTTTCACTCTTATTATCATTTGTCGAAGCTTTGATCTATATGTTGTCATCAATTACCAAAAAGAGGAGATTGAAAGTGCAACTATCCCTAGGTGGTTTTGGTAATTCCTAACAACATATAGTTCATTGAGCTAATGTTATTTCAAGACTAATATTTCAGGAAAGCTCAATGATTGGCATGGCATGGATGAGAAAAGTGGACCCCTCAAAATACTAAGGACAAAAGGATTGGCTCAAGTTCAAAAGTTCAAGACTCTACATTTTCTATTTTAGTGATCCAAGATCACATTGAGTCTATAGGAAAAGCCAATACTATCAAGGAGGGATGAGGTGTTGCTTAATGAGGCTCTTGCTCAAAGTGCTTAGTGATATGCTCCAAAGCCCTCAACTACATTCTCACATCCACATATGACCCAAACCAAAAGTCAAACTCGGCCCCACCGATTCTTTCCATCCGGCGCCACCGAGTTCAGATGTCATAGCCACTGCCACAAACCCTAGGCAAATCGGTCTCACCGATAGGGATCTCGGTCTCACCGAGATGGGATTGTAATCTCTCTGTTTCCCATTGTAATGTTTCGGTCCCACTGAGATGAGCGATCGGCCCCACCGAGATTGTAATGTAAACTCTCTGTTTCCCTTTTGTAACATTTCGGTCTCACTGAAATGAGCGAATCGGTCCCACCGAGTTTGACTGACCAACTCTCTGGTTAGCTTATTAACAAAATCGGTCTCACCGAGTTTTTGTAATCGGTCTCACCGAGATTACGTTATGCCCTAACCCTAACCATATCGGTCCTACCGAGTTGCATGTCGGTCCCACCGGAAATCCTAACGGTCACTAGATTTGCTGAATCGGTCCGTCCGAGTTCACCAATTCGGTCCCACCGAGTTTGGCAAGTTGTGTGTAATAGTTAGATTTTGTGTGGAGGCTATAAATACCCCTCCACCTCCTCTTCATTCATGGAGAGAGCCATCAGAACGAACCTACACTTCCAACCTACATTTTCTGAGAGAGAACCACCTACACTTGTGTTGAGACCAAGATATTCCATTCCTACCATATGAATCTTGATCTCTATCCTTCCCAAGTTGCTTTCCACTCAAATCTTATTTCCACCAAATGCATATCCTATGAGAGTGAGTTGAGTGTTGGGGAGACTATCATTTGAAGCACAAGAGCAAGGAGTTCATCATCAACACACCATTTGTTACTTCTTGGAGAGTGGTGTCTCCTAGATTGGCTAGGTGTCACTTGGGAGCCTCCGACAAGATTGTGGAGTTGAACCAAGGAGTTTGTAAGGGCAAGGAGATCGCCTACTTCACGAAGATCTACCGCTAGTGAGGCAAGTCCTTCGTGGGCGGCAGCCATGGTGGGATAGACAAGGTTGCTTCTTCGTGGACCCTTCGTGGGTGGAGCCCTCCGTGGACTCAAGCAACTGCTACCCTTCGTGGGTTGAAGTCTCCATCAACGTGGATGTACGATAGCACCACCTATCGGAACCACGACAAAAACATCCGTGTCTCCAATTGCATTTGAATCCTCCAAACCCTTCCCTTTACATTCTTGCAAGTTGCATGCTTTACTTTCGCTGCTCATATACTCTTTGCATGCTTGCTTGAATTGTGTTAAGATTGCTTGACTTGTTCTAAGTTGCTAAAATCTGCCAAGAACTAAAATTGGGAAAAGGCTAGATTTTTATTTGGTCAAGTAGTCTAATCACCCCCCTCTAGACATACTTTCGATCCTACACCATGGACATAGCACTATAGGTGGAATAGAATATGATGATGGAGGTTATGTGGAGAAGACAAAAAAGGAGAAAGTCTCACATCAACGAGGCTAATCAATGAGCTATGGATATGCCTATCTATTGATGTTAATGCAAGGAGTAGGGATTGCCATGCAACGGATGCACTAGAGCTATAAATGTATGAAAGCTCAACAAAAGAAACTAAGTGGGTGTGCATCCAACTTGCTTGCTCATGAAGACCTAGGGCACTTGAGGAGGCCCATTGTTGGAATATACAAGCCAAGTTCTATAATGAAAAATTCCCACTAGTATATGAAAGTGACAAAACAAGAGACTCTCTATCACGAAGATTATGGTGCTACTTTGGAGCACAAGTGTGGCAAAGGATAGTAGCATTGTCCCTTCTCTCTTTTTCTCTCATTTTTTGGGGCTTCTCTTTTTTATGGCCTTTCTCTCTTTTTTATTTTTTTATTCCTCACTTGGGACAATGCTCTGGAAAATGATGATCATCATACTTCTATTTATTTACAACTCAATGATTACAACTCGATACTAGAACAAAGTATGACTCTATATGAATGCCTCCCGTGATGTCTGGATATGCAATAAACCAAGAGTGACATGTATGAAAGAATTATGAACGGTGGCTTTGCCACAAATACTATGTCAACTACATGATCATTCTAAGCAATATGACAATGATGAATATGTCATGATAAACGGAACGGTGGAAAGTTGCATGGCAATATATCTCGGAATGGTTATGGAAATGCCATAATAGGTAGGTATGGTGGCTGTTTTGAGGAAGATATAAGGAGGTTTATGTGTGAAAGAGCGTATCATATCACGGGGTTTGGATGCACCGGCAAATTTTGCACCAACTCTCAATGTGAGAAAGAGCAATGCACTGCATCAAGAGGCTAGCAATGGTGGAAATGTGAGAGTGCGTATAATCCATGGACTCAACATTAGTCATAAAGAACTCACATACTTATTGCAAAAATCTACAAGTCATCAAAACCAAGCACTACGCGCATGCTCCTAGGAGGATAGATTGGTAGGAAAAGACCATCGCTCGTCCCGACCGCCACTCATAAGGAAGACAATCAAAGAACACCTCATGTTTCAAATTTGTTACATAACGTTTACCATACGTGCATGCTACGGGACTTGCAAACTTCAACACAAGTATTTATCAAATTCACAACTACTCAACTAGCACAACTTTAATATCACTACCTCCATATCTCAAAACAATCATCAAGCATCAAACTTCTCTTAGTATTCAACACACTCATAAGAAAGTTTTTACTAGTCTTGAATACCTATCATATTAGGATTAAGCACATTACCATGCTGTTTAAGTCTCTCAAAATAATATAAGTGAAGCATTAGAGTTCATCTATTTCTTCAAAATAAAACCACAATTGTGCTCTAAAAGATATAAGTGAAGTACTAGAGCAAAAACTATATAGCTCAAAAGATATAAGTGAAGATCAATGAGTAGTCGGATAATTATGCAACTTTGTGAAGACTCTCCCATTTAATAATTTCAGTTCTTGGTATTTTATTCAAACAGCAAGCAAAGCTAAAGAAAATAAATTGACGCTCCAAGAACAACACATATCATGTGGTGAATAAAAATATAGCTCCAAGTAAAGTTACCGATGAACGAAGACGAAAGAGGGGATGCCATTTGGGGCATACCCAAGCTTAGGCTCTTGGTTGTCCTTGAATATTACCTTGGGGTGCATTGGTCATCCCCAAGCTTAGGCTCTTGCCACTCCTTATTCCATAGTCCATCGAATCTTTACCCAAAACATGAAAACTTCACAACACAAAACTTAACAGAAGATCTCGTGAGTTCCGTTAGCGAAAGAAAAGAAAACACCACTTCAAGGTACTGTAATGAGCTCATTCTTTATTTATATTGGTGTTAAACCTACTGTATTCCAACTTATCTATGGTTTATAAACTATTTTACTAGCCATAGAGTCATTAAAATAAGCAAACAACACACGAAAAATAGAATCTGTCAAAAAACAGAACAATCTGTAGTAATCTGTAACTAACGCAAACTTCTGGAACTCAAAAAATTCTAAAATAAATTGGTGGACCTTAGGAATTTGTCTAGTAATCATCTGCAAAAAGAATCAACTAAATAGCACTCTCCAGTAAAAAGTTTTAGCTAATCTCGTGAGCGCTAAAGTTTCTGTTTTTTACAGCATGATCATAAAGACTTCACCCAAGTCTTCCCAAAGGTTCTACTTGGCACAAACACTAATTAAAACATAAAACCACATCCAAACAGAAGCTAGATGAATTATTTATTCCTAAACAGAACCAAAAATCAAGAAACAAAAATAAAGTTGGGTTGCCTCCCAACAAGCGCTATCGTTTAACGCCCCTAGCTAGGCATGATGATTTCAATGATGCTCACATAAAAGATAAGAATTGAAACATAAAGGGAGCATCATGAAGAATATGAGTAGCACATTTAAGTCTAACCCACTTCCTATGCATAGGGATTTTGTGAGCAAACAATTTATGGGAACAAGAATCAACTTGCATAGGAAGGTAAAACAAGCATAACTTCAAAACTTTAAGCACATAGAGAGGAAACTTGATATTATTGCCATTCCTACAAGCATATATTCCTCCCTCATAATAATTTTCAGTAGCATCATGAATAAATTCAACAATATAACCAGCACCTAAAGCATTCTTTTCATGATCTACTTGCATAGAAATTTTACTACTCTCCACATAAGCAAATTTGTTCTCATCAATAGTAGTGGGAGAAAACTCAACAAAATAACTATCATGTGATTGAAAATTAAGATCAAGATGACAAGTTTCATGGTTATCATTATTCTTTATAGCATACGTGTCATCACAATAATCATCATAGATAGGAGGCATGCTTTCATCATAATAAATATTCTCATCAAAACTTGGGGGACTAAACATATCATCTTCATCAAACATAGCATCCCCAAGCTTGTGGCTTTGCATATCATTAGCATCATGGATATTCATAGAATTCATACTAACAACATTGCTATCTTGCTCATCATACAAAGATTTAGTGCCAAACATTCTATAGATTTCTTCTTCTAGCACTTGAGCACAATTTTCCTTTCCATCATACTCACGAAAGATATTAAAAAGATGAAGCGTATGAGACAAACTCAATTCCATTTTTGGTAGTTTTCTTTTATAATACAAACTAGTGCTAAATCGAGAAACAAAAAGATTTGATTGCAAGATCTAAAGATATACCTTCAAGCACTCACCTCCCCGGCAACGGCGCCAGAAACTGCTTGATGTCTACTACGCAACCTTCTTCTTGTAGACGTTGTTGGGCCTCCAAGTGCAGAGGTTTGTAGGACAGTAGCAAATTTCCTCAAGTGGATGACCTAAGGTTTATCAATCCATGGGAGGCATAGGATGAAGATGGTCTCTCTCAAACAACCCTGCAACCAAATAACAAAGAGTCTCTTGTGTCCCCAACACACCCAATACAATGGCAAATTGTATAGGTGCACTAGTTCGGCGAAGAGATGGTGATAAAAATGCAATATGGATGGTATGTTGGGTTCATACTTTCACTAGTGCAAGTTCTCTAAAAAATAATAGCATAATTGGATCATATAACTATCCCTCAACATGCAACAAAGAGTCACTCCAAAGTTACTAATAGCGGAGAACAAACGAATAGATTATGGTAGGGTACGAAACCACCTCAAAGTTATTCTTTCCAATCAATCCGTTGGGCTATTCCTATAAGTGTCACAAACAACCCTAGAGTTCGTACTAGAATAACACCTTAAGACACAAATCAACCAAAACCCTAATGTCACCTAGATACTCCAATGTCACCTCAAGTATCCATGGGTATGATTATACGATATGCATCACACAATCTCAGATTCATCTATTCAACCAACACATAAAACCTCAAAGAGTGCCCCAAAGTTTCTACTGGAGAATCAAGACGAAAACGTGTGCCAACCCCTATGCATAAGTTCATGGGCGGAACCCGCAAGTTGATCACCAAAACATACATCAAGTGAATCATGTGATATCCCATTGTCACCATAGATACGCACGACAAGACATACATCAAGTGTTCTCAAATCATTAAAGACTCAATCCGATAAGATTACTTCAAAGGGAAAACTTAATCCATTACAAGAGAGTAGAGGGGGAGAAGCAACATAAGATCCAACTATAATAGCAAAGCTCATGATACATCAAGATCGTGCCGAATCAAGAACACGAGAGAGAGAGATCAAACACATAGCTACTGGTACATACCCTCGGCCCAGGGTGAACTACTCCCTCCTCATCATGGAGAGCGCCGGATGATGAAGATGGCCACTGGTGAGGGTTCCCCTCCGTGAGTCTTGGAACAGGTCCCGATTGGTTTTGGTGGCTACAGAGGCTTGCGGCGTGGAACTCCGGATCTATTCATTCCCCAAAGTTTTTAGGGTATATGGAGATATATAGGCGGAAGAAATGCGTCGGGGAGCCACGAGGGGCCCACGAGGGTGGAGGCGCGCCCTAGGGGTGGGCGCCCCCTACCTCGTGGCTCCCACATTTCTTTCTGACGTGCACTCCAAGTCTATCGAGTTGCTTTCCTTCCAAAAATAACTTCTCCGGAAGGTTTCATTCCGTTTCGACTCCGTTTGATATTCCTTTTCTTGAAACATCAAACAAGGGAAAAAACAGGAACTGACTTTGGGCTCTGGGTCAATAGGTTAGTCCCAAAAATAATATAAAAGTGTTTAATAAAGCCCATAAACATCCAAAACACATAATATAATAGCATGGAACAATAAAAAATTATAGATATGTCGGAGATGTATCAATATGATACTAGTGTATGATACTACATCCATAGTGCATAATATCATATATTAGTATCATAGGTAGTCTCATTTATTGCCATGCATGACACATATAAGCATAACATTTATTATGTTACGGTATCTACCTATGTTACTATAACCATCTCTCTCTTCTTTAATTGCCTGCCACATAAGCATGTTTGCGAGTCCCAAGTGCATGATACTACTTATGTTACCCCCACTATGGCCAGCCTAACATATATATATATATATATATATATATATAATAAATGATATACCACTTTGTGTCATGCATGGCCATAAATACGGTCATCTATGATATATACTACTCTATGATACTATATATGCACTATGAAGGTACGTACATAGTATCGTATGCATGATACTGTATATATAGTATATGGTACTCCCCACTATATAAGGCTGGCCATAGTGGTGGTATCATAGCCGACGATGTCATGCACTCGGAAATAGCAAGTATGCTGATGTGGCAAAGAATTAAATATATATAATGTAGCGACCCGACCCGAATGGATCAAGTCTCTGTGCTTAAGTGTCATCCCTGGATCGGTATGCTGACACACACAGTACTCGAGGATTTATAACAGAGGTAAATCACATGTATAAATAACGTAAATACTATTACCTCAATCCATATAGCGGAAGCAATAAGGTTGTGGATTCCCATCAACACCAACGACAAAGTTGAGTGTAGAAATCGTAACCCTAACGTAACACTTACTCGTCGTCTGAAAAGTCTGCAACATGAAACGTTGCAGCCCGAAAGCAATTGACACATGGAATATGCTGGCAATGTAACACATAGAGAGTAATGAAGGAATAAGCCTATACTACATGCATATATGGCTGGTGGAAAGCTCTATGGTTATAATGTTTTTTGCGAAAAGCCAATTTTTCCCTACTGCAAAGAAATAAATTTTATTTAACTATCATGGTGGTTGTTAAACATTGAGAATGGTTGACAGCATTCTCAATCCCAATTAAGTACAGAAATGTTAACGCCCACACGTGTGGGCGTTTGCACATCGCCCACGCGCCTCCATCACCACTCATTTTGCCACGTATGAATAGATGACATCAATGAAATTTTTTTGGTTTTCGGCTTAAAAATGTTGTATCTCCTAAATAAAAAGCGAACTAAAAATCCGTTTTCACCATTAAATCCTTCTCGTGAGATCTTCAAAACTAGACCCCATGTTGATATGTTTCAACGATTTTTGCCGAAGTTGCCACGATGTTTACACTGCGATTGCCATAGGGCTTAAACTAAAGTTGCCATATGGCAATTTTAGTTTGTAGATCATGGCAATTTTAGTATTTTGATGATGGCAACTCCAGTACTTTGACCATGAAAATTATTTTTTGTATGAACCATGGCAATTTTACGTGCATGTATCATGGCAATTTAATTTATGGTTCATGGCAAGTCTAGTTTCTTAATTCCCCGTTTTATAAATGTCAAAATTTCCTTTTAGATGTAGAAGAAAATAGCTGAAACATATCATGGCAACTTCAGTGTAAACATCATGGCAATTCATATGCAATAGACATGGCAACTTTTTATCCAAAAAAAATTTCATCAAAACATGTCAACATGTGATCTAGTTTCGAAGATCTCATCGCGAGGGATTTAATGGTGAAAACGGATTTTCAATCGGATTTTTCGTTTAAGAGATAAAACATTTTAAAAACTGAAAATCCAAAAAGATTCCTGCATGCATGCGATGACGTGGCAATCTGTTTACATTAGAGACGTGTGGTGCGTCTCCCTTCCTGCCACACGTGTGGCAGTTAGCGCGACCCATTAAGTATCATCATTAAACCCAACAATATTAATTAAAGTAACATGATGAGATCAACAGGATAATCCAAGAACTAGTTACTCAAGATTGTCCATAACCGGGGACATGGCTAACCATGATTAGTTTATACACTCTGCAGAGGTTTGCGCACTTTTCCCCACAAGACTCGATCACCTCCGTTTGATTTCTCGCACTACATGGTGTTTGAGAGACGGATGATCGAGACATAGTCTTTTAGAAGCACTAGCACCTTACATGTGGGTAGACCGTACCAACCTACAACCCCTACATCTGCTAGTCTACCCGTAAGAGTTCGCACAACTTAATCAACTATGCCAGAGCCCATAATGGCTTGTGGCTGCACACGGAAGTTTCTAGCATGAATAATCTTATGATCCCTTTGAGCCTGGGTGGCGGACCGTAGGATGATCACACAGTATATCCCCGGGATCTCCTAGGACAACACTGGTATATCCCCAGGTGTCCGGGCAAGTCCACTGGTATATCCCCAGGGTGCCCCTAGCAATCCACCCAGATGTGTATTTGAGTTGCCACCTTAAGTTGAGCCATTAAATAACAATCTCACATCTGCAATGGATTCCACTCATACCCAAACCACGTCTACGAGCATAGCATAGTAATATAAGCAACGCGTAGAAGTAACTCCCAAGGGTTTGATAGTAACAGGGCAATAGGTTCCTACCTCAGCAACTACTTCCCAATACCCACATGTTATCAATCTTACTCATGCAATGTTTGAGGGTTGAAACTAATGCATAAAAACTGGGTAGTAGAAAAGATATGATCAAAGTGTTACTTGCCTGCAAAATTGATGAAGATGATTCACACTCAAAACTCTTGATAGCTCTACTCGTCACACTCCGGTCAATCTATCGTAAGCAAGCAATAATAAGCACACATAAGCAATCACTCAAAAGATCGGAAAGAACGAAGAGAACAATTCGGAAAACATCAAAACCAAGCAAATAACTCTTGCAACATAAAACAATTTCTAACAGTACCAAAATTATGTGAATTTGGCCTTATCAGAAATTTTAGGTCAAGAGCTTCGATTTGCAAAAAGAATCAACTCAAACGGAGCTACAAAACTCAAGTTATGATCAAACGAAGTTTGAATTCAAATCTGATCTAATTCAAATTTTAAACTTTCAAAAACATGTTTGACTTGGATTACTGGATAGAGGAGATCATAACGAAGAAGTGGGCGTTGGTTTCGTTGGATTTGGACTAACGAGTAAAAAGTTATGGTCGTTTGAAAATTAGGGACTAATCTGTAAAAATAGTATTCACAGATAGGCCCCTGGCCGAAAAATAACAGAAAAAGGAAAAAACTAAAAAGTGAACGTTCGCTAACGAACGCTAACAAACGAGTTTGTTCGCTGCGAAGGTATAAACAGCGAACGTTCATAGGATTAACACACAAAAAAACTGAAACTGATCTAAAAGGAAAACCGGTCGGGCCTTTGCGGTTTATACCGGTTCGGGTTTTCAACGAAACCCAACAGTTTTTTGGTGGCGGACCGGGTCGGGCATCCGGCGGGTCGAGGTGGCGGCGAACTCCGGCGGGGCGGCGGCGTCCGGCGGGTCGAAAGCGCGTCAGAGGCGAAAGCGCGCGCTGCAAGGGCGAGCGTGAGACGGCAAGGCGGGCGAAGGCAAGAGGCAGCGCGGCGTGGGGCGGCGACGAGAAGCGGCGATGGTGGCGGTTGCGGCGCGGATCTCACCGGCGGCGGATCGCGCGTGGGGTGGCGGCGCGAGGGGAGGAGAGGAGGCGGGGTCCGGCGCATGTATAGGGGAGGGCTGGCCTCGGGAGGCGTGGGGAAGGGGGCACGGAGGACGCGGAGTGCGGCCGGACTCGGCGCGGCGGCGCCTGCAAGGGAGTCGGTCTCTGCGGAGATCGGGACGACTGGGTGGGCCGGCGCAGCGTTGGGCCGGCTGGGCTTCGGCCCAGTCGGTCCGAAGAGTTTTTTTTTAAACATTTTCTCAGACAAAAATAAAAAAACAGAAAAAAAACAAATATATTATATAGGCATATAATATATCAAAATTTTCAGAAAAAGATTTTCTACGACATGAACATTATTATAATGCCAAATAAAATCCACACAAGTTCGGATAATTCAAAGAGTGCTATTGCTCTAATAAAATCCAATAAAAATCATTTTAAAAGTATCAAAATTAATTCAAATTTATTTCTCTCCATTTTTCTGATGTAGGGAATCATGTTACCCTATTTTCCATATATTTTATTTTTAGAGAAAAAATAATTTGAATAAAACTCAAATAACTCCAAATTGAAAATAAATTCAAAGGAACTTTGAATTTAATTCTTTGAAAACTCCCAACTCATATTTCATATAATTTGAAGAAGTCATTTTATCTTCGCCGTGAAAATCATTGAGTTGCATAAAGTTTTGGAATTGGAAATATTTTCCAAATGAAATTCAAATATTTTCAACACCCCTTGTCATTTAAATAAATGGAAGAAGTCATGTCATCTTCTCTCCAGGGTTTTGTGATGAAAAGAATTTGAATTCCCAAAGATCATAAAAGCAAAAAATGAAAGTTTGGGAAAGTCCTTTTATTCCTCTCATTTAACTTTCAAAAAGTTTCAAAAATTCACTCACTTTCAGTCAATCAATCAAACAATCAATCAAAACTTCTATTTATTATAACATTCCAAAATTTAGAATTTTGGGATGTTACATATAAAGAGGGTTAGAGTAACATATAGGTAGATACTGTATCATGTTAAATGCGATGCTAATTTGTGTCATGCATGGCAATAAATATGATCTATATATGATACTGTAATCTATTTATTATACTATGCGCTATAATTAATTAAAGGTAGTATCATACACTAGTATCATATATACTGTATATTCATGATACTACTCCCTCCTTTCCGGTTTATAGGGCTCAATTCAAAAATCTCACCAACCAAGGTAGATGGTGAGCGTGGAATACCTTTTGTAATTTGCAAAAGCACCGAATTAATGCTCTTGTTTCCTCAAAATTTTATGTTTACCAATGTATTAGTTGCAATGCATGCATGCATAAAGTACATGCATTGGTCAATTTTCTCTTAATACTTGCATGCAATTATTTAATGCACCTTGGAATCTAAAATTGTGATGGGGAACAACCAAATTGAGCCTTATAAAATGGAAAAACTAAGATTTTGAGAAAAGCCCTATAAACCGGAAAGGAGTGAGTAGTATATGACACTCTCCACTATACTCGTGATTTCTTACCGTGGAAAAAATTGGAGGCGAAACGATGAACTCATGTTTTCATTTGAACAAAAATATGATGTTAGGTAATGTAAATGTTTTCAAAGAGCACACGGTTCACTCACGAAAGCCGTGTGTCCACTAAACCGTGGCCGATGCACCCCCCCTCTGCCACGCGCGCGATCTGAGTCATGCGTTCTGATTGGCCAGAACCCAAACCCCATGGATCGTAAGTCTGCATCGTTGGATTCTCCTTGATCGAACGGCGGTCCTCATCCCTTTCGACAACACATGTAAATGTTTTCAAATAGCCCCTCCCAAAAAAAGGTTTCAAATAGCACACGGTTTACACACGAAATCCGTGTGCCTACCAAACCATGGCCGATGCCCCCCTTTGCTGCGCGCGCGATCTGAGTCGTGCGTTCTGATTGGCCAGAACCCAAACCCCACGGATCGTACGTCTGCACCGTTGGATGCTTCCAGATCGAACGACAATCCTCATCCCTTTCGACAGGAAATGCAGTCCGGCTAGGAATTGATTTATATGCCAATATGCACGGTAAATGCCAAAAAATGTCTTACATATAGCACACGAGACCTGAAATGCGCCAACAAATCAAACCCGTGGTAAAATTGTGATTGGTTTACGTGGGAAAATTTAGAGGCGAAACAATGAACTCACGTCTTCATTTCAAAATTAGTACGTCTTCATTACAAACAAAATTATCCAGTTTGTGCACATGAGCGCTTAGAGGCAACCGTTTGCATAGGCCTTTCTGCACGTGCGGCGACCGGGGATATTTTTCACCCTTTTCACCTAGGCCGCCAACACATGGAGTCCCCAACACCCCCCACCGTCCGCCCGCGTTTCACTCAACTAGTCCACCCAATCTCCTTTGCTAGCTCCCCCTCCCCCAGATCCATAGCAGAACCCTCTCCGCCGCCGCCATGCTCACCCCGGCCGTGTGCCTGCTCTTCGGCGTCAAGCCTACCTCCACTGTTGTTCCCAACACGTGGCGGCCCGCACCTCGCCGTCTTCGTTTTCTCACCAGCCACCCTCGAGCATATCGATGCAGTAACCCTCGCCTCTCCTGTGGTCCGGCCGGGTTTGCTTTAAGAAGCATGTTAGTTACTGCTCTCCATCGCGGTGAGGCATATTTCGTCTCAATCCATCTTCCAATTTTGTTTTGTATGTTCCCAAATTGGCTATAAAATAACGGAGAGCGTATATATGTTCATTATCTACCTTCCTTACTACATATAAGTTGTATTTGTTCCAATAAGTTACTGCCTATTTACAGATCGCGGGCGCTCGAGTCGCACAAACTTAACAAATTAGCCGTACATTTTCTAAATTATTGCATGGCATGTTTAGAAAGCTTGATACCAAGTTGTTAGTTTTATGCTTATCCTCCTTTCCCGAGTTTCGCATGTGTTCTCTGTAGATGCCGAGTAGCAGCGACATCACTCATGCTTCAGGCCATGTATCTTCATCTGATTCGGACAACCCTAGGTCTTCAGCAGATTGTGAGGGATCAAGTAGTCCTGAATGGGATAGAGCTGCAGCAATTACCCTTCCGGTCAGGACACGGAGGAACGCTCCAAGGAAGCCCACACACCAGACTAAAGGTGTATATGAAGTAACGAGATTGATTTAAAGTCTTGGGCTCCAACTAAACCAGATAAAGCACGCATGGGGTTCAGGAGTGTGTGTGGATTTGTTGGCAGGGCAAGGCTCAACATTAATCTGCGGGGTTTCGGAAGGCGACACGTAAACACAAATAATGATAGTCCGGAGATCATGGATCACTTCAAGGTTCCAGCGATGGAGAATGCAGGTGGAACACGCTGCCTTGAAGAAGGCTAGGGATGCCTGGAGAAGCTGGAAGCACGTCTTTGTACAAGAAGTACTTGAGTGAAGGCAAGGACCCAATCCCGCATACCCCCAAATTACAAAGGCGGTGGGCAGAATTCAAAAGGGTCAGGGCAACTAAAGAGTTTGCTGAGAAGAGTTTCAAGCAATCGGAACTTCAGAAGAAGAACATACACCCCCACCGTATGGGTGTGGCAAGATACTACAACATGAAACTGATATGGGAACAGAAGGACAAAGAAGCAGTAGCTACGGGTGGGAATCCGGTCTTTAGTGAAATCAGGAGCGAACGCGCCAGAGACTACTTGCGGGCACATGCAAAGAGGCGTGATAACGGAACTTATTACTTTGAAAACGCACGTGACACCAAACTGTATGAACTGATGTTAGAGGCTTCCAAGATCCCTGGAAGGTTCTACAGGAACTCAGGGCCATGTGACATTCTGTCCATTGCTCTGGAAACAAAAGAGCCCCTTGGCCGTGCAAGGGGTGTAGGTGTTAATGTCCCGCACAAGAGGGCTTTCACACTCAGCAAAGAATAGAGGCTCAGCATGAAAAAAGCGAGGAGTGAAATGAAGCAGAATGCATTGTATGAAGGGTTGAAGAAGGAGATTTATCCGGCTGTTCGAAAGGATGTTGAGGAGTCAATGATGATGCAGAAGACTCTAACACTGATAGATAGCCAACAGATGGGAGGGGAGGCGGGCATGGAGGATGCTGCTTATTGCGCAACAACACTCCACAAGAGTAGTTGTGCATCAGCTGACCCAGCAACACCGAGACTGCAGCTGCTCGTGATGATGCTATATCTGATCTATCTGGAATGAAAGACAGACTGAAGGGCGTGCTTATACATTATGAAGGTACATTAAAATGTGCAACAGCCTGGGTTTGCCCACCCTTCTTGGAAGATGGCCTCTTCTTGGACAATGTGCCATTGAAGCCGGGTTGTGTGAAGTGCTACGTGACTGAAGTAAAGCCTGGATTCAATGAATTTACCCAGAAGAATGTCCTAGGAGACTTCGATGAGCAAAGGACCTTGGGAGAAACACTGTTACATCACATCCAGTGCCCACGAAAGGAAATAGAGTTCATCGATGAGATCCCTGAAGCCCTGCCAAGAGCAACCACTGTCGCCCCCAACCGGTGATGCTCTCCTTGCCACAGCAGCTCTCACGGGCTGATGCATCAACTTGTGATTTGCCGGCCCGACTTTGTGGCGTACAAGCCATGTCATCCTCCGCCCCAAAGCAGCCAATGGCAAGGCCTACAACTGCTGAAGACGCACCGCCGGTTCAGATGCCGACCGCTGAAGCAGCGGGGGAGACCTAGCTACAACACATGCTCAGCAGACCAACACAGTGGAAACAGGCGCTAAGCGATGCGATGCTTCAGAACCGCCGCTAAGCGATCTATAGGTCCGAACCGATCGCTCATCGATCCATCGGTCTGCGATTCGTGATCAGCATACCAATGTGTCGGCACTTCACTTCGGCAAACCAACAGCGTTGTCATGGCCTCCTCGGCCACACCGACAAGTTGGCACCACCTGCGAGAAACCCGACATAGCTTCAACGCATGGTCGGTCCGATGCCTCTGCTCCTACATCCCAAAGGCGATGCATCACGGCAGACCGCTAGCTCAGTCCGGCATAGATAGATAAACCGTCTCGCTAAGCAAGACGTCCAAGCTTCACCGTCTGCTTGGCGATCTACCTTACAGCAAACCGTATCGCCCCGCCGAAATGCTTCAAGTACCAAGAAGGAAGTGGCCAAAAAGGCTACACCCACGACCACGAGGAAGCGCAGTGGGAGAGTGAATAGGAAAGAGAACGATTGCCTCTTACTTAAAGCACTCATCGCCCAGAACCAAATTAACAACAGCTTGTTCGAATCAGGGAGTAATATTATTTCTGACGCCATGGATGAGGAAGAAATCGCTTGTTGCTTGTCAAAGTAAAGCGTATATACTTGAAGCACACAATTACGCCCATGGCCAGCCATTTCTTGTTGGCAAATACTTTGATGGGTGCAACTCCGATTCTTTGTGAGTTACATGAAGATTGCATGGATCAAATGTCAGCAGGTCATCATGCTTTGCTAGTCCACTACAACAGAGATCATTTCCGACACGATGTTGGTTCCATCAATCTGAGTTTCAAGGACTTACATCTCTTCTTCAACTTCAACATGCTCGATGCCACTCTTGTTAGATTCCTGATTTTGTAAGTACTTAACAAACTCTGATCAACTTCTCCATACAAGGCTGTAAATGATAAAGAGCTAACTGCATTTTATTCCTCTCAAGGGATTGAACGCGCAGAGAATAAAATGGGAGGGTGTATATTTCATAGATCCTGAAGTAGCAAATGGCACAACAATACATGCTAAGGACCTATGGGACTGGGCCGTTAACACGGTCGCCCGTCTCTTCGAAAACACGTCCCATGCAGAATCATTTCTCTGGCCATATCATGAACGATAAGTCAAGTAAACAACCACACATACACTTATTGTCTTTCAGATTTCGAACTAATTCGTAAGTTCATGGCTTTCTTAATATGTAGCGATCACTGGATATTGGTATTCATTGTTCCAAACAAGAACACGGTTTACTACATCGATTCTCTCAGAGAGTCAACAAACGCCGTGATCTCGGCGCATGTTCAGCAATTCATGGATAGGTATTGAATTCTATAATGTTGAAATTAATTTGCATTCATATCTGGCTCGATAATTGATGTTGTCAAAATTCATCATCATTTGCAGTGTGCTCGCATTGTGGAAAACTAAACTAGGGAACATGTTCAAGAGGGAACTACCTCTACAGCACGAGATCGTTTCTCAGGTAACACACCGAAATCCGTTATTTTCGGAAAATTTATCCGACAATCTGCAAATACCTTTCCTTATGCTAGTCAAATGTTCAAGCTTCTAAATAAACCTCTTTCTATTTTGTCCAAAGAAAAAACAATACATCTAACACCGGTTAGGTTGTTCCTAACAGGACAAATACATGACTAATTCTGTAAAAAATTCGGTGTCCTCGGCAAGAAGCGAGGACCAACCTTTGTGGATACTATGTTTGCGGACACATGATCTCCATCTGCCAAATCTGCTGATAGTTGTGACGATCCTCGTGAATTAGTACCAGTAAGTCTATCTTAATTAATATCTTCTACTCCACTCATATGGCACATTCTGATCTTAAAATACTGCAGCTCATCTTAAAACCGAGGATCCCTGAACCGCTCCCGGCTGGTGAATTGCTGATGGTTCGGAGATTTAACGGATACTTCTTCCTGGATCACTACATCAATCCCACTGGTGATAATGAAGATTTCAGCATGCGTTCTCCTGAAACATTGAGTAAGAGTTAGCCGCTAAACATATAACGCATGGATCCATTGTTTTCCATCTGATGAGGTCTTCGTATTTCGTACACTATGATTAATTATGTAATGCATATATGTATGGACAAATCATTGGAATTTAGCTACCACATGTTCAATTGCAATTGTCGCGAAATCTGATGAATGTTCTTCCTGTGGACACTATTTGTTCAATTGAATATTGTGGCGAATTTGCTTTTTACATGACGATTCAATATGGGATATTTTTGTTTTAACCTGGCAATTGCTCCGCACACGGTTTAACTAAATGAATGTGTGCGATCCACATCGGAAAGCATACGTTAATCATAGCGGAACCGTCGGTGATACACAAAAGATTGCAAATGATTTGCAGTGCTACTACGTGTGCGTAGGCTCTCCGGAACCGTTTGTGATATCGCGTTATCGCACACGAGAACTGGGAGTAAACCGTGCCCAATGCAAAATACAATCCCAGTCGTAATTTTTTCAGGAAACGTGTGGGATCCCAAACGAAAAGCACACGTCACTCTTGCGACACCCGTCAATGATACCCAACAAATCACAAATGGTCTATAGAACTTGTATGTGTGCGAAGGGGCTCCGGAACCATTTGTGATAGAACATTATCGCATATGGTAATTGTTGGCAAACGTGTGCGATGGAGTCTAGCATGGCGAGGCAGGTTCTGTGAGAAAACTTCGTGTGCGACGAGCAAATCGCATACAGCTCATATGTTGGCCCGTGTGCCTTACATACCGTTTCCCAAAGCGGTTCATTCTGACGGACCGTATGGTTTCAACTGCGCCATTAGAAAGCGGCAATCACCGATACCACATGTGCGAAAGAATTTAGTGTGTGCTTTGCATACGCGATTACATTTTGGAAGGCCTCTGGATCACTGCTCCATATCCCCGACGGTTTCTGGGTCATGTGGGAAGGACACCCTATCGCACACACTCACTTGGCGATGGTCCCAAATGCCGTCGCGGAAAGGGGTTAAAAACCATTTGTATAGCACCGACGCTTACCAGTGAACCCACCATAAGCGAATCATGAACATATTGCAACACCCTACAGCGGGGATCCCTCATGCTTGCGCGACACGGAGAGCACCATAGGACAACACCAATAATAAAACATAAAACTTAAACCAATCACCACCATCAATTAACCCATAGGACAAAACGAATCTACTCAAACATCATAGGATAACCATACATCATTGGGAAATAATATATAGCATTGAGCACCATGTTTAAGTAGAGATTACAGCGGGTAAAAGAGAGGTTACACCGCTGCATAGAGGGGGAGAGAGTTGGTGATGACGGCGGCGAAGTTGTTGGTGTAGATCGCCGTCACGATGATAGCCCCAGTAGCGTTCCGGCGCCACCGGCGGAGAGGGGGAGAGCGCCCCCTCCTTCTTCTTCTTCCTTGACCTCCCCCTAGATGGGAGAAGGGTTCCCCCTCTGGTCCATGGCCTCCATGGCGGCAGAGGGGCGGGAGCCCCTACGAGATTGGATCTCTGTCTCTGTTTCCTTCTGTTTCCGCGTTCCTGTTTTCTGGCCTTTCACCGTTTCTTAAACTCCCGGAGATCCGTAACTCCGATTGTGCTAAAATTTTAACACGATTTTTATCCGGATATTATCTTTCTTGCGAGGAAAGAAGGGCACCAACCGCCTTACGGGGTAGCCACAAGCCCCCTGGCCGCGCCTCCAGGGCTTGTAGGCCCCTCGGGTATTGTCTCGCGTTGATTCCAGTTCCCAAAAATCACATATATTCCAAAAAAATCTTCGTAAGTTTTTATCGCGTTTGGACTTCGTTTGGTATGGATATTCTACGAAACAAAAAACATGCAACAAACAGGAACTGGCACCGGGCACTGGATCAATATGTTAGTCCCAAAAATAGTATAAAAAGTTGCCAAAAGTATATGAAAGTTTTTTGAAACCTGTGACAGTGGGAGAGGCTCCCACTGTGATATATTACCTTTCAAATGTTACATTGTACATTGTACATGAGCTATATAGAATGTATCCCTGGCCACTTTGTGGCATAGGGGTGGTAAGACTAGGAATGAAAACTAGTCAGAAGGGAGGGAGTCTAAAAGTAGGAAAATAAAATCCTTCATGTTATCTTTCACCCTATATTGTAGTAAGCCAAAGTCTGTTTTAAATCTAACTAGCCAAGAGTGGTGGGAGGGGTTGACGTTTCTGAAGAATTTGTCATTTCTCTCCTTCTAGATACTCCAAGATGCTTGCATAAAGGCCTCCATGAACATAGGTTTGTTCCAATTTTTCTTGGCCGTTTCCAACCAGGGTAGCCGCGTGATCTGTTGTTCAGGATTCATCCCAAGCTTGGACCAACAGTACTTGCTGAATGGGCATTTTAAGATCATGTGGTCCACATCTTCTTGTGCTTGGCCGCAGAGAAGGCAGGTTAGGTCATCTCCCACATTGTAGTGTCTTCTCTTGAGCATGTCTCGTGTGTTCACGCGATCAGAGAGGAGAAGCCAACCGAAGACTTTCATCTTAATTGTAACTTTGGATTTCCACAGCCAATGATATGTTTTTTGGGCTTTGACATCTCTGAAGCAGAATTTATAAAACCTTCATGCAGTATATTCTGTGGTCCCCCAGGTGTAAGACCAAATGTCTCTTGTGGTCTGATCATTGTCTATCTGATGTGGGCCACAAGGCCTTTGGATGTCTCGAACCTGCATGTGCCTCAATGGATAGGGGTAGGTGGGCGCCTCATCTAGGGAGGAGACACGTAGGAAATTTTGGACGGAGGCATCTTCATTCTTGGCAAAGGAAAAGGCCCTTGGGTGTGAATCAGCTAGAGTCTCCTCGAGCCAGAGGTCTTTTCACATGCGTACATTATCTCCACGGTTAACCTCCACCTTGGAGATGTCATGATAGTTTGGAGTTAGTTTGAGGACATCTCTCCACCAGAAGGACCCACAGGGGTCAGAAGCATAGGGTATCTTATCTGTGTAATATGTAAACCAAATCAGATCAACCCATGGGAGGTCATGCTGGTTATAGAATTTGTGTAAATATTTGAGGAGGAGGGCGTCACTTTGAATCTTTAAGTTGATGATCCCAAGGCCTCCACTTTATTTTGGGCGACAAATCCTATCCCAGGCAACCAAATAGTTACATTTCTCCCCCTGTTCAGTTTTGTTTGTCCAGAGACATTTCCGACGAATCTTATCCAATAGCTCCAGGATTTTCGGTGGAAATTTCAGTGTGCATAGGGCAAAAATGATGAGCGAGGTGATGACTGTATTTAACAACGAGAGTTTGGCTCCATATGACATCATCGACAAAGTGGAAGTTAATCTTCATTCAACAGAGCATACCATCGGCATTAGGTCTTGGATTGAGGGTTTACTAGTCCCCAGGGGGAGGCCGAGGTATGTGAATGGCATATTGCCAATCTTGCATTCGAAGATGTTAGCAAGCTCATTTGCAAGTTCTTCCTCACAATTCATCGATATGAGGGTCGATTTGTGGAAGTTTATTTTGAGTCCAATGGATGTGGCAAAATCATTAAGGATTCCTTTCATAGTATGTGCTTGGATTTGGACACGGCATGATAATTATTGTGTCGTCCGTATTGAATAACCGGTAGTCATGTGGTCGCTGTCTATCAAAAGGTAGATGGATCTTCCCTTGTCGGGCAACTTCATTAATGGCAGCTTGAAGGAGGTCACCGCAATAACAAAGTTGAGGGGGCAAGGGGTCTCCTTGCCGAACACCACTTTTGCATAGAAATTGTCTGCCTGGGACGGCGTTGAGGAGCACTTAAGATTTACCAGAGGAGAAAATAGATTTGATCCAGGAAATCCACTTGTCATTGAATCCCATATGTTTCATAATCTCAAGCATAGCACCATGTTCAATGGTATCAAAGGCTTTGGCGAAGTCTAGTTTGAGTAGAACAATTTTTTTCTTGGAGACTTGGCACTGATGTATATATCCGAAGGCCCAAGCAAGGCAGTCTTGCATAGTTCTACATTTGATGAAACCGTATTGGTTATGATGTAAAAGTTTGAGAATGATCTTTTGGAAGCGGTTAGCCAGGAGTTGGTGGTTATTTTGAGGCAGCAATTTAGCAGTGTGATAGGCCAAAAGTCATTAACTATCTCTGGTGAAGAAACTTTAGGTATTAGTGTGATGAAACCCTCATTGATACTTTCTAAGTTTAAAGTCCCTTCATGGAAGTGATCACAAAGTCTGTAAAAATCCTCTTTGATGATGTGCCAGCAAGATTTAATGAAATGACTGTTGGGGAACGTAGCAGAAATTCAAAATTTTCTACGCATCACCAAGATCAATCTATGGAGTAATCTAGCAACGAGGGAGAGGGGAGTGCATCTACATACCCTTGTAGATCGCGATGCGAAAGCGTTACAAGAACGCGGATGAAGGAGTCGTACTCGTAGCGATTCAGATCGCGGTTGATTCCGATCTAAGAGCCGAACAACGGCGCCTCCGCGTTCAACACACATGCAGCCCGGTGACGTCTCCCATGCCTTGATCCAGCAAGGAGAGAAGGAGAGGTTGGGGAAGACTCCGTCCAGCAGCAGCACGACGGCATGGTGGTGGTGGAGGAGCGCGGTACTCCGGCAGGGCTTCGCCAGGCACTACGAGAGACAAGGAGGGAGAGAGGTAGGGCTGCGCCAAGAGGGAGATGTTCTCGTGTGTTAGGCAGCCCCAAAACCTCCACTATATATAGGGGCAAAGGGGAGGGGAGGCGCCCTAGGGTTTCCCCTGGGGGGGATCTCCCCCTTGGGTGACTTGGCCCCCAAGCCAGGAGGTGGGAACCCTAGATGGGGTGCCCCAAACCCCACAGTCACGTGGGAATAGGTAAGGGGCGCACAACCCCTTAGTGGGCTGGTTTGCCCCTTCCCTTGGCCCATGAAGCCCCCAACACTTGCACAGGCTCCCGAAACACCTTTCGGTCATGTTGGTCATCACCCGGTACCTCCGGAACACTTCCGGACTCCAAAACCCTTCGTCCAATATATCAATCTTTACCTCTGGACCATTTCGGAACTCCTCGTGACGTCCGGGATCTCATCCGGGACTCCGAACAACATTCGGTAACCGTTTACATACCTTCCCTATAACCCTAACGCCACCGAACCTTAAGTGTGTAGACCCTACGGGTTCGGGAACCATGCAGACATGACCGAGACAACTCTCGGGCCAATAACCAACAGCGGGATTTGGATACCCATGTTGGCTCCCACATGTTCCATGATGATCTCATCGGATGAACCACGATGTCGAGGATTCAATCAATCCCGTATTCAATTCCCTTTGTCTAGCGGAATAGTACTTGCCCGAGATTCGGTCGTCGGTATCCCGATACCTTGTTCAATCTCATTACCGGCAAGTCTCTTTACTCGTTCCGTAACACATCATCCCGTGATCAACCCCTTGGTCACATTGTGCACATTATGATGATGTCCTACCGAGTGGGCCTAGAGATACCTCTCCGTCACACCGGAGTGACAAATCCCGCCTCGATTCGTACAACCCAACAGACACTTTTGGAGATACCCGTAGTGCACCTTTATAGCCACCCGATTACGTTGTGACGTTTGGTACACCCAAAGCATTCCCACGGTATCCGGGAGTTGCACAATCTCATGGTCTAAGGAAATGATACTTGACATTAGAAAAGCTTTAGCATACGAACTACACGATCTTTGTGCTAGGCTTAGGATTAGGTCTTGTCCATCACATCATTCTCCTAATGATGTGATCCCGTTATCAACGACATCCAATGTCCATGGTCAGGAAACCTTAACCATCTATTGATCAACGAGCTAGTCAACTAGAGGCTTACTAGGGACATGGTGTTGTCTATGTACCCACACATGTATCTGAGTTTCCTATCAATACAATTATAACATGGATAATAAACGATTATCATGAACAAGGAAATTTAATAATAATAACTAATTTATTATTGCCTCTAGGGCATATTTCCAACAGTCTCCCACTTGCACTAGAGTCAATAATCTAGTTCACATCGCCATGTGATTAACACTCACAGTCACATCGCCATGTGACCAACATCCAAAGAGTTTACTAGTGTAGCTAAACTAGTTCACATCATCATGTGATTAAGACTCAATGAGTTACGGGGTTTGATCATGTTTTGCTTGTGAGAGAGGTTTTAGTCAACGGGTCTGCAACATTCAGATCCGTATGTACTTTGCAAATCTCTAGGTCATATTGTAAATGCTGCTTCCATGCTCCACTTGGAGCTATTCCAAATGGTTGCTCCACTATACGTATCCGGTTTTTCTACTCAGAGTCATTCGGATAGGTGTTAAAGCTTGCATCAACGTAACCCTTTACGCCGAACTCTTTATCACCTCCATAATCAAGAAACATGTCCTTATTACTCCAAGGACAATTTTGACCGCTGTCTGGTGATCCACTCCTTGATCACCTTTGTACCCTCTTGCCAGACATGTGGCAAGGCACACATCAGGTGCGGTACACAGCATAGCATACTCTGGAGCCTATGTCTAAGCATAGGGACGACCTTCGTCCTTTCTCTCTATTCTGCCGTGGTCGAGCTTTATGTCTTAACTTCATACCTTACAACTTAGGCAAGAACTCCTTCTTTGGTCGATCCATCTTGAACACCTTCAAGATCATGTCAAGGTATGTGCTCATTTGAAAGTACCATTAAGCATTTTGATCTATCCTTATAGATCTTGATGCTCAATGTTCAAGTAGCTTAATCCATGTTTTCCCTTGAAAAACACTTTTCAAATAACCCTATATGCTTTCCAGAAATTCTACATCATTTCTGATCAACAATATGTCAACAACATATACTCATCGGAAATTCTATAGTGCTCCCACTCACTTCTTTGGAAATACAAGTTTCTCATAAACTTTGTATAAACCCAAAATCTTTGATCATCTCATCAAAGCGTACATTCCAACTCCGAGATGCTTACTCCAGTCCTTAGAAGGATTGTTGGAGCTTTGCATACTTGTTAGCGTCTTTCGTGATTGTCAAAACCTTACGGTTGTATCACATACAACCTTTCCTCAAGAAAATTGTCGAGGAAACAATGTTTTTGACATCCTATCTCGCAAGATTTCATAAATAATGCAAGAATCGCTAATCCAATTCCAACAGACTCTTAGCATCGCTACGAGTGAGAAAGCCTCACCGTAGTCAACTCCTTGAACTTGTCGGAAAACATCTTAACGACAAGTTGAGCTTTCTTAATGGTGATACTTACCATCATTGTCCGCCTTCCTTTTAAAATCCATCTGTACCCAATAGCCTTACGACCATCAAGTAGTTCTTCCAAAGTCTACACTTTGTTTTCATACATGGATCCTCTCTCGGATTTTGTGGCCTCGAGCCATTTGCCGGAATCCGGGCCCACCATCGCTTCTCCATAGCTCGTAGGTTCATTGTTGTCTAGCAACATGACCTCCAAGACGAAGTGCGTACCATTACGAAGTAGTACGCATCCTTGTCGACCTCACGAGGTTTGGTAGTGACTTGATCCAAGTTTCATGATCACTATCATAAGCTTCTACTTCAATTGGTGTAAGCGCCCACAGAACAACTTCCGCGTGCCCTGCTACACACTAGTTGAAGTGACGGTTCAATAACCTCATCAAGTCTCCACCATCCTCCCACTCAACTTTCGAGACAATCTTTTCCTCGAGAAAGGACCCGATTCAAGAAACAATCCCTATTGCTTTCGGATATGAATTAGGAGGTATACCCAACTGTTTTGGGTGTCCTATGAAGATGCATTTTATCCGCTTTGGGTTCGAGCTTATCAACCTGAAACTTTTTCACATAAGCGTCGCAGCCCCAAACTTTCAAGAAAGCGACAACTTAGGTTTCTCCAAACCATAGTTCAAGCGGTGTCGTCTCAGCGGAATTACGTGGTGCCCTATTAAAGGGAGTGCGGTTGTCTCTCACGCCGAACCCATGAACGATAGTGGTAATTCGATAAGAGACATCATGGTACGCACCATATCCAATAGGGTGCAACTATGATGTTCGGACACACCATCACACTATGGTGTTCTAGGCGGTATTAATTGTGAAACAACTTCCACAATGTCTTAATTGCGTGCCAAAACTCGTAACTCAGATATTCATCTCTATGATCATATCATAGACATTTTATCCTCTTGTCACGAAGATCTTCAACTTCACTCTGAAATTACTTGAACCATTCAATAATTCAGACTTGTGTTTCATCAAGTAAATATACTCAAGTATCTACTCAAATCATCTGTGAAGTAAGAACATAACGATATCCCTTTGCGTGCCTCAGCACTCATTGGACTGCACACATCAAAATGTATTACTTCCAACAAGTTGCTTTCTTGTTCCATTTCACTGAAAACGAGGTTTTCAGTCATCTTGCCCATATGGTATGATTTGCATGTCTCAAGTGATTCAAAATCAAGTGAGTCCAAACGGTCCATCTTCATGGAGGTTCTTCATGCGTATATACCAATAGACATGGTCACATGTCTCAATCTTTTAAAAAACGAGTGAGTCCAAAGATCCATCAACATGGAGCTTCTTCATGCGTATACACCAATATGACTTACATGGTAGTGCCACAAGTAGGTGGTACTATCATTACTATCTTTTATCTTTTGGTATGAACATGTGTATCACTACGATCGAGATTCAATAAACCATTCATTTTAGGTGCAAGACCATTGAAGGTATTACTCAAATAAATAGAGTAACCATTATTCTCCTCAAATGTATAACCGTATTGCGATAGACATAATCCAATCATGTCTATACGCAAACACCAAATAACAATTAATTAGGTTTAACACCAATCTCGATGGTAGAGGGAGCGTGCGATGTTTGATCACATCAAGCTTGGAAAAACTTCCAACACATATCCCCAGCTCACCTTTAGCTAGTCTCCGTTTACTCCATGACCTTTTATTTCGAGTTACTAACACTTAGCAACCGAACGGTATCTAATACCACGGTGCTACTAGGAGTACTAGTAAAGTACACATTAACATAATGTATATCCAATATACTTCTATCGACCTTGCCGACCTTCTCATCTACCAAGTATCTAGGGTAATTACGCTCGATGGCTGTTCCCCTTATTACGAAGCACTTAGTCTCGGGTTTGGGTTCAACCTTGGGTTTCTTCACTAGAGCGACAAGCGGATTTGCCGTTTCATGAAGTATCCCTTCTTGCCCTCGCCCTTCTTGAAACTAGTGGTTTCACTAACCATCAACAATTGATGCTCCTTCTTGATTTCTACTTTCGCGGTGTCAAACATTGCGAATATCTCAAGGATCATCATATCTATCCCTGATATGTTATAGTTCATCATGAAGCTCTAGCATCTTGGTGGCAATGACTTTGGAGAAACATCACTATCTCATCTGGAAGATCAACTCCCACTCGATTCAAGTGATTGTTGTACTCAGACAATCTGAGCACAAGCTCAATGATTGAGCTTTTCTCCCTTAGTTTGCAGGCTAAGAAAATCGCCGAGGTCTTATACCTCTTGGCGTGGGCACGAGCCCGAAATCCCAATTTCAGCCCTCGAAACATCTCATATGTTTCATGACGTTTCAAATCGTCTTGGTGCCTCAACTCTAAACCGTTTAACATTCTTGAACTATCACGTAGTTATCAAAAGCGTGTATGTCGATGTTACTTAACATCCCTGCAGACGCTCGAGGTTCGACACCGAGCGGTGCATTAAGGACATAAGCCTTCTATGAAGCAACGAGGACAATCCTCGGGTTTACGGACCTAGTCCGCATAATCGCTACTATTAACTTTCAACTGAATTTTCTCTAGGAACATATCTAAACAAGAGAACTAAAGCGCGAGCTTACGACATAATTTGCAAAGACCTTTTGACTATGTTCAGGATAATTAAGTTCATCTTATGAACTCCCACTCAGATAGACATCCCTCTAGTCATCTAAGTGATTACATGATCCGAGTCAATTAGGTCGTGTCCGATCATCACGTGAGATGGACTAGTCATCATCGGTGAACATCTTCATGTTGATCGTATCTACCATACGACTCATGCTCGACCTTTCGGTCTCTTGTGTTCCGAGGCCATGTATGCATACATGCTAGGCTCGTCAAGTTAACCTAAGTGTTTGGCGTGTGTAAATCTGGCTTACACCCGTTGTATGTGAACGTTAGAATCTATCACACCCGATCATCACATGGTGCTTGAAACAACGAACTTTCGCAACGGTGCACGTTAGGTGGAATACTTTCTTGAAATTTTAATGAGGGCTCATCTTATTTACTACCGTCGTTCTAAGCAAATAAGATGCATAAACATGATAAACATCACATGCAATCAAAAAGTGACATGATATGGCCAATATCATTTTGCTCCTTTTGATCTCCATCTTCGGGGCTCCATGATTATCATCGTCACTGGCATGACACCATGATCTCCATCATCGTGTCTCCATGAAGTTGCCTCGCCAACTATTACTTCTACTACTATGGCTAACGGTTTAGCAATAAAGAAAAGTAATTACATGGCGTTGTTCATTGACACGCAGGTCATACAATAAATTAAGACAACTCCTATGGCTCCTGCCGGTTGTCATAATCATCGACATGCAAGTCGTGGTTCCTATTACAAGAACATGATCAATCTCATACATCACATATCATTCATCACATTCTTTTGGCCATATCACATCAGATAGCATACCCTGCAAAAACAAGTTAGACGTCCTCTAATTGTTGTTCGCATGTTTTACGTGGCTGCTATGGGTTTCTAGCAATAACGTTTCTTACCTACGCAAAAACCACAACGTGATATGTCAATTGCTATTTACCCTTCATAAGGACCCTTTTCATCGAATCCGATCCGACTAAAGTGGGAGGCGGCACCCGCTAGCCACCTTATGCAACAAGTGCATGTCAGTCGGTGGAACCTGTCTCACGTAAGTGTACGTGTAAGGTCGGTCCGGGCTGCTTCATCCCACAATGCCGTTGAAACAAGATTGGACTAGTAACGGTAAGCATATTGAACAAAATCAACGCCCACAAGAACTTGTGTTCTACTCGTGCATATAAACTACGCATAGACCTAGCTCATGATGCCACTGTTGGGGAACGTAGCAGAAATTCAAAATTTTCTATGCATCACCAAGATCAATCTATGGAGTAATCTAGCAATGAGGGAGAGGGGAGTGCATCTACATACCCTTGTAGATCGCGATGCGGAAGCGTTACAAACAGCTGGATGAAGGAGTCGTACTCGTAGCGATTCAGATCGCGGTTGATTCCGATCTAAGCGCCGAACAACGGCGCCTCCGCGTTCAACACACATGCAGCCCGGTGACGTCTCCCATGCCTTGATCCAGCAAGGAGAGAGGGAGAGGTTGGGGAAGACTCCGTCCGGCAGTAGCACGACGGCGTGGTGGTGGTGGAGGAGCGCGGTACTCGGCGAGCTTCGCCAAGCACTACGAGAGGCGAGGAGGGAGAGAGGTAGGGCTGCGCCAAGAGGAGATGTTCTCGTGTGTTAGGCAGCCCCAAAACCTCCACTATATATAGGGGCAAAGGGAGGAGGCGCCTAGGGTTTCCCCTAGGGGGCGGCAGGCGGATGGGATCTCCCCTTGGGTGACTTGGCCCCCAAGCCAGGAGGTGGGAACCCTAGATGGGCGCCCCAAACCCCTGGTCACGTGGGAATAGGTGAGGGGCGACAGCCCCTTAGTGGGCTGGTTTGCCCTTCCCTTGGCCCATGAAGCCCCCAACACTTGCCGGGGCTCCCGAAACACCTTTCGGTCATGCTGGTCATCACCCGGTACCTCCGGAACACTTCCGGACTCCAAAACCCTTCGTCCAATATATCAATCTTTAACTCCGGACCATTCCGGAACTCCTCGTGACGTCCGAGATCTCATCCGGGACTCCGAACAACATTCGGTAACCGCGTACATACCTTCCCTATAACCCTAGCGTCACTGAACCTTAAGTGTGTAGACCCTACGGGTTCGGGAACCATGCAGACATGACCGTGACAACTCTCCGGCCAATAACCAACAACGGGATCTGGATACCCATGTTGGCTCCCACATGTTCCGTGATGATCTCATCGGATGAACCACGATGTCGAGGATTCAATCAATCCCGTATTCAATTCCCTTTGTCTAGCGGTACAGTACTTGCCCGAGATTCGATCGTCGGTATCCTGATACCTTGTTCAATCTCGTTACCGGCAAGTCTCTTTACTCGTTCCGTAACACATCATCCCGTGATCAACCCCTTGGTCACATTGTGCACATTATGATGATGTCATACCTCTCCGTCTGCGGAGTGACAAATCCAGTCTCGATTCGTGCCAACCCAATGAGACACTTTCGGAGATACCCGTAGTGCACCTTTATAGCCACCCGATTCGTTGTGACGTTTGGTACACCCAAAGCATTCCTACGGTATCCGGAGTTGCACAATCTCATGGTCTAAGGAAATGATACTTGACATTAGAAAAGCTTTAGCATACGAACTACACGATCTTTGTGCTAGGCTTAGGATTGGGTCTTGTCCATCACATCATTCTCCTAATGATGTGAACCCGTTATCAACGACATCCGATGTCCATGGTCGTGAAACCGTAACCATCTATTGATCAACGAGCTAGTCAACTAGAGGCTTACTAGGGACATGGTGTTGTCTATGTACCCACACATGTATCTGAAGTTTCCTATCAATACAATTATAGCATGGATAATAAGCGATTATCATGAACAAGGAAATATAATAATAATAACTAATTTATTATTGCCTCTAGGGCATATTTCCAACAATGACCCGTAAAGCCATCCGGACCTGGGGCTCTATCAGCTGGCATTTCTTTAATGACATTGTCAATTTCTTGTTTGGAGAAAGGGGCTGTAAGCTGGTCCAAATCTTCTTTTTTTTGATGATATTAGGAAGATCAAATTTCAGTTGATAGTTACCAGAAGAACCAAGCCTGTCTTTGTAGGTGTGGTAGATGAGGGCCTCTTTTCCAACATGGTCTTCCACATTTGTACCATTATCAAGCCGAAGAGAGGTTATGTTGTTTTATTCTGTATCGTTCAGAGGCAAGGGCTTTAAGAAATTTTGGATCCTCATCCCCAAATTGAACCCAAGGAATGGTGCATTTCTTTTTCCAGTATTGCTTCTGATAATTTAACAACCGAAGTATGTACTTTTTTAGGATTGTCCAAAAGTTACGTTCTGGAATTGATAAAGCCCTTCTATTTTCTCGAGCATCAAGATCTGCCAGAGTGGAGTTTGAATTTTCTATTTCAAAAGTATATGGAAGTTGTAGAATATTGGCATGAAACAATCAAAAATTATAGATACGATGGAGATGTATCACCACTACAAAAAAAATACACTTCCGTGATGATACATGTTTGTCACAGTAGGTCGCGTTTTTTGTCATGCATGTACATCCATGACAAATTTATGAAAGAATCAAGATAGTCATACCTTTGCTGTCGTAGAAGTGTTCCATGACATTACCAAAATTATCATCACGGAAGTGTCCACTTCCATGACGATAAATCGTAGCGTCCTGAAGTGCTTTCGTCAAGGGTGACCGACACGTGGCATCCACCGTAACGGAACACCGTTTAGCTATCGGGTCGGGTTTTGGATCCGATAACCCGTTAACAACCCCGACCAATGGGGATTTTCCACATGTAAAATCATCGTTGGCTGGAGGAAACACGTGTCGGCTCATTGTTGGGACAGATGTCATCCACTCATTGGACAGAAGGCGCCTATGATACGTCGACATGTGGCCCGGCCCAACAGAGGCCCATTCCTGTGAAAAGGCCAGCCCGTTTGACTTGGTCAAAAGGTGACGGGTCGGCCCATGGAAAGCCTGTTAACGGCCTGTTCGCATATAGCCCATTCATAGCCCGCTAACCCAAGGCCCGTTACGCCCTACCCGAATTAGGCCCAGTAGCGTCATCTGGGCCATCCAATATGATTCCAGCCCGTTTTCGCCGGCCCATGTATGGCCCATGACGCGTCTTCGGCCCATATGAGGCCCTATGTAACTCTTGGCCTATTAACGACCGTGGTGAAATCGCCCGCAATGAACAAAGGTATCACTTTAGACCCATTAACGGCTGTGGTGGCGGCCCGTAATGAACGATGTATCACTTTATACCCATTAATGGCCCGTTATTCGGTTGGGCCGTTTCAGCCATGTTATCTTCGGCCTTCTCGAGCCCATTTATTCTTGGGCTCATTTGAGCGATCGTTTACTTACGGCCCGTTCGTAATTTTACGCTTGTGGGCCAAATTCAGCCCGTGGTTACGATCGGCCCATTTGTGGTTCGTTAATACATTGGGCGTTTTCATAAGCGTCATCAAATATAGCCTATTAACGATGGCCCGTTATGGTCGGCCCATGAGCAGACGATTCCAACTCTAGCCCGTTCTTACGGCCATAATGCGACTTCGCTATTGGCCCATGTTTGGCCAATCGGTCATACGGCCCGTATAAGGCCCATTGATGATAGGGCCTGTAGAAGGCCCATTGTTTCTACGGCCCGTAGAAGGCCCAATGTTTCTACGACCCATAGAAGGCCTACTATTTCTACGGCCCGTAGAAGGCCCGCTGTTTCTATGGCCCGTAGGAGGCCCAGTGTCACTACAGTAAATATTAGCCATTGTGGCCTAGTTTTAAAAAATAGGTTATTGGAGCCACTAGCAAACTGCGGAAAAAGAACTGCACTGACTACAAGCAAACAAATAAACAAGACAACAAGGAAATAAATAAGTAAGCAACTTATGCTAGGCTATCACGGCTATTACACATATTACATCCTTTGGGCATCAAAGTTCACCACCAAAGGTGCAAATATAGGGAACACGAAGCATATAAACGCCCAAGACAAAACAAGTCCAGAATCAAACCACTTCAAGAGTTCAAGAAACAATATCCTGGGTACCCATAATGCTGGCAAGATGATTAGCAAGCTTATTAACTTTCTCTTGTTTGGCGCTTAAAACCTCCAGCGCTTGCTGTTGCACAAGAAAATATGCATCTGAATTCTACAGGGACTTCCTCAGTCCTTCGGCTTCTTGCAGCAACACAGATGACTGATGCCTTTCAGCTTGTAGCTGAGATTGAAGAAGCCGAAGTGATTCAGGCAGCGAGTTCGAAGAGCTTGTGCCAAAGCGATCGCCAAGAACTCGAACACTACATCAACGCAGGATCGTGGGGTTTTCTCACCGCATCTACAAGATCGTTTTATCACCTTTCTTGGAGACCAACAGGTTGTCTCACTATCTTGAACCTTATCTGCATTACTTTCTCTACCATTGCATAGTGGGGTGCTCTTCCCCAATATTACATTTGCATACTACAAGAGAAACAAGCGAGACACATCACGAGTTTAGCTTGTAGTATACCAAACTCATTTTGGTAAACCGGTTCGATAGTAAGGTGGATGTGATAACAAAGATGAAACAAACATATATCTATGTACTATGGTCACCGTATTGTCCATATCATTCTAGTTTATGTTCCTAATCAAGATAGAGACACAGTTCAACTCATATATTTTTAAGACACAAAGAACATAGACAGAATATAAGTGTGAGAAACTACACAACATTGGCAGCACTTGTAATGTGCATCACATGAAAACATAACTGTTTATACAACTTAAACTAAAATCAACATAGAGCAAGAAGTTAGAACAGCAATCCAGTTAAAGAAATAGGTTTAAAACATACATTGCGCCATTGGAGTTTCAATTGGATCCTTCAAATTCGAAAGTAGTTGGTATGAGTAAATACAGTGATGCAACAGCAAAGGAGTATGGACCATAGCTACGGAATCTAACCTGAGAACAGTTGCTCTTCTGCTTTAAACGTGGAGTTTGGGTTAGCTGTGGTGGTCTTCGTGCTTTGGGCACTGCAGTAGCTTTACAAACTGCTCATGTGGGGGTACTGTGGTGGACATGGTGCTTTGTCAACTATAAGTGGGTTACTATCCCATTTGGGGTTGCGGTTAGATGGGTTGTAGCTGGTTCTACGCCCAACGGTGTAAGTGTGCAATCTGGAAGAGTCTCGATTATGTGTAGTGGGGCTAGTTTGTGGGCCAAGACAACCATGGTTCTATCTGCATCGACGGGTAGCTTGTCTTTTGTGAAGAACGGGTTTTTGCTCCCTTAGATACTGCCATCACCCCTCTAATTCAAATGGCTGATAAACAAGAAAAGAAATTGAACGTACAGACATTGTATGATAGACAGATGTGGTAATTCACATATATGTTGTCTAACCAAACAGGATAGCATGACACAATTTCACATATATGATGCCTAACTAAACAGGATAGCATGACACAGTTTCAGATATATGATGGATAACTTAACAGGATATAATGGCATAATTCAACATATGATGAGTACCTAAACAGGATGACATGACAAAACTATATGATGTCTTTCTAAAATAGGTTGGGATGAAATAATTCACATATCATGTTGTCTAAGTATACAAGATGGCATGATATAATTGACATAATTGATTCATATACTAAGCGGTAGCTTTTCGCATCTATAATCTCTAAACTAAGCAGATAGAATTCAATATTGTGCATATGATGTCTAAACTAAGCAATGCAAGACACCATATGCATCATATGAGAAATATAAACATTGCAACTTAGAGCATACACCTCAGGTGGGATATAGGACTGGTCATCTATCTCTGAATCCTCCTCTGAGGAGCTCCCTGTAACCATCGAGATATATGCTTCAACAGGTACCATTGCCTGCTCTGAAGACCTTGTTTTCACTCCAGATTTTTCCATAACCGGCTCAAATGGCTGATATACATGAAGAGTAGTTCAATATACACAGATTGTCGACAAATGGAATACATAATGAAAAAAAGATGACATGAGATAATTCACATATATGATGCCTGGCTCCATGGCGGTGCATAATTCACATATATGATAACTGGCTGAAAAACATGGCATTGCATAATTCACATATCCGATATAGAAAGCAAGCAGAGGCATTCACACAAAGCATGTCTAATCTAAGCGGATGGCATGGCAATGCAAGACACCATATGCATGATATGAGCAATATAACCCAGCCAAGTTAGAGAATGCACCTCGGGGGTAATCTGTTGGTCATCTCTCTGAATCCTCCTCTAAGGAGCTATTCAGTAACCAGCAAGAAATCTGCATCGACGGTAGCACCGATCGCTCGTAAGACCTTGTTTTCACTCCAGATTTTCCCATGACCGACCCAAATGGCTGATGCATGAAGAGTAGATGAATGTATAAACATTGTTGACAAATGGAACACATTATGGAAAAAAAATATGGCACGATACAATTCACATATACGATGGTGGCTAAACAGGATGGCATTGCATGATTCACGTATATGATGCACGGCTAAAGAAGATGGCATTGCATAATTCCCATATACTCCCTCCGTTCCTAAATATTTGTCTTTTTAGAGATTTCAAATGGACTACCACATACAGATGTATATAGACATATTTTAGAGTGTAGATTCACTCATTTTGTTCCGTATTTAATCACTTGTTGAAATCTTTAAAAAGACAAATATTTAGGAATGGTGGGAGTATGATATAGAAACCAAACAGGTGGCATTCACACAAAGCAAATCTAAACTAAGCTGATGACATATAAGATGTATAATGTAAGCAATGCAAGGCGCCATATGCATGATATGACCAACATCAAGATGCCAAAGTTAGAGCAAACACATCGTGGTAAACAGGCGTGGTCGGCTCCTTCCGAATCTCCATCTGAGCAGTTATCTTCCTCTGGAATACAATCTGGAAATGCAGGAGAGGGGGCCACTTACCACCATGGAGCAGCGTCTGCATGACATTATATTCGCATGCAACGGTCTTCTCTTTTTCTCTACATGTTTAGTACGATTGTGTACAATATCTGACATGCATAATAAAAAAAAGTTAGATTTTGTAAGGCCTAAGGGGTGCATGCAAAAATTAAGACTGATGGTAGCAAACGAGTGGATGGATCCAAAACTAATGATAGCAGGTAGATTATAGCTTCAGTTTAAAAAGATAGACAATGGATCATCTATTGTTTGTTGCCCACCCAACATGAACCACATAGAAGACCCCAGATGAACCAGATAGTAGATGATACTATTCGGTCTTTGATATGAGACCCATGGACAATTCAAAAGTCAAGATTGAACGATAAAGTAGCGGTAATAATAACCGATGTATAACGTAAGCAAACACGAAAACTGCGACCTCTCTTAGGAACATCTAGTCCTCGTGTTCATCTGCTCGATCGATCATGGTAATGCAGTTAGGCGTGGCTGCCAGAACGGGAAGATGATCTGAGGCGGTGAAAGAAAGTCTGCGGGGGATCTACTGCTGCGGTGAACGCTTCTATCGATGGTGCACCTCAGGTGGGGTGGATGACGGCACGGCAGGAGCAGGACATAACACACATAGTTTTCTTTGATGCCAATCTGAAAATGAAGTAAATCTGTAAGGGCTCCTTAGAATTGGGGGATTCTATAAACGCAGGGACAGGAAAAACACAGGAATAGGATAGGAATGCACATGCAAAACAGAGCATTTGGAAACATAGGATTTCAGTCAACACAGGTGTTTGGCTCACATGAATTGGAAGAACAGAGGAATGGAGAAACAAAGTGATGCGACGAGTGTACAACCTCTTTGGCATAGCCTTGTGGACCTCGGCATCATTGGGTTGGACGTGGAGGATGGTGATGATGCTTTGGTGTATTTGTCGAGGCGGGAAGATGATCCGAGGCCTCTGGAAGCGGCGCCGAGGGTATCTTGCTCATTGTGATGGACGGTTTAAATCGTTGGAGCAGCTCCGCTAAGGTGTATGGCGATGAAAGGTGAAGCATGACAAGACAGACAACTTTAATCTGAAGTGGGACCCTAATATCATCTGCAATAGATGATGTAAAATACATCACCAAAAGTGCTAGATGTAAACGCATCACGCGCCACGGCGCTCCGACAGATGTCGTAAGTACTGTTCACTCTGAACTTAATCAAGAAAATGAACTTCACAATGAAACTGAATTTCTTTGTCAAAACTGATTGAACTAGTAATGTGAGCATTGCAATAGATGTTTAGGGCGTTCGAGCACTAGTAGCGTAGAAGCGATGATCTAAATCAGCAGACGCCGAAAGGTGGAACGCACTAGCAGAGAGCAAGTCGCGGCAAGAGCACCATGAGCGAGTGCTAAAGCAGCAACTCCTCAGAAGTCACGGAGGTCGTGGCAAGAGCAAGAAGCGCAAGCGAGAGCAAGAGCAGAGTAGCAAAGACGAACGAAGCAGGAGCGGTCAAGATGCGCGACCGACTTCAAGAACAGAGCCGCAGCGCGAGCGAGAGCCAGAGCAGCTGCAGCTAGTGCCATTGTGGAATCCGCCGCCGAGGAAGCAACGACATGGGGGAGAGACGCCGTGGATGATGTGGTCGGTGACGGCGCCGTCGATGGAGACGCCATGTCTGCTCGGTATTGAGCACCGACAGCCCCGTGAGATCGAATAAAAGATAATATGCAGCGGTGAGTGCAGAACCTCGTTGGTGGCGCCGAGTTGGCCTCGGCTTCAGCGGAGGAATTGGTGAGGGTGTTGCGGTTCCGGTGGGGCAGGTCAAGACGACGCTGTGGGGATTGTGGTGGCGCGATAGACGAGGCGAATGTCGGGGCAGCTCCTTGGAGGTGGAGGACGGGGCGGCTGATTCAGCGGGACGACGAGATCGACAACGAATCCTCATCCGGTGCGGTGGACGAGGGATGGCGAGCTGTTGCGGTGGACGACATAGTCGGGGAAGAGTCTCCGGCTGTGCGGTGGTCGGGAGGCCGACGGAGGAGCGTGGGGTTTCGCGGGTTTTGGCGGCCTTGGTGTACGAATGAGGGGGGGGGGGGGGAGGAAGGGGGCGAAGGGGGATGGGGAGAGCCAAGCTTAGGGACGCGCTTGTCCGAAATGTAGGGTAAGTTACCAGCGTACCCCCCCCGGTTTTGACACCGCGACGTGGAGCTTCATTTCCTACCGAGGGGTAGAAGGGGGATTTCGCGTGTCTGGGCTGCGGGAGCGATTTCGGATGAGGAGGGAGTTCTCGCGTGCGTCCAAATTTCGGGATAACAAGGCGCATCGCGGGTTGAAGAAGCGGGAGTTTCAAAGCAGGTGAGACAAAAGATACTCGAGCTTGAAAATTTCGGGATAACAAGGTGCGAATTCCTTGTTCGGCAGAACAAACTTAACGTGTAAAGAAAAAATCATACAAGACACAAGAGAGTCATGTCCCCTTTTACTATATTGCTATAGATGCCATTGAAAAAACTACAAGAAAAATGTAAAAAAATCGAGAACATGATTACCCGCACAAGTACCAAATCGATTCGCACTTCCCTCAACAACAAAAAACAAATCAATTCCCACCAAAGAAAGAGTAATGTCCCTTTTTATATGATTACATATGCCATGATCTCGAATTTCAATTTTTGAATCCACGTTATGTTGAATTCGAATATATCATTAGGTGACCTTGCGGTTTATAATTGATGTAGTCATACATTTTGATCTTCCGTCATATATGAACTTTTTACTCCACCATGTGAACATATATATTGTCGTCTACCATATGGACTAAATTTGGATCAATTTTCCTTAGTTGAATACGATTGTTGTCAAGTTATACAATAATTTAAATATTATCTTGATAACAAAAAGACATGCATATAGCAGTAATCATATTTCACTATGAACTACATGTACCATACGCTCTCCAATTCAAATATCTGTATCCATTTTATGTTGAATTCAAATCATAGTACATTATTGGTCTAGGTAGCGAGATGTTCCGGATAATCTAAACCCTGTTTTCATACGTATAATTTTTGGCTGAATTGGGACAAGTTTTGGTATAAGCCTCTTGCAAAACCGGAGATTCTCTCAACAAGCCTCGTGGTTCCGAGAGGAACCTGTCACCTTTGTGTCTTGAAACGATATACGCTGCCTCCCCTGATTTATTCTGAGAGGCAACATAGAACTATATGAGTGCCCTGTTAAATTTTGGAATTATTTCGGGTTCATTTGGCCTTTTTATATATTAATTGAGTTTCTGGACTTTTAATGTGCATAATCTAAATATGAATTGCATGCACATGCTCCGGTGCACCAAAGTGGGTTGAAAAATCACATGTGTGTCCTTGGTTGAATTTCTAGGTCCCATGGAAGAAATGAGAATGAAATTCAAACATCTGGGCGTCATGACTTTGCCGAGAACATCGAGAAACTTAGATTTTAAATTCATTTAATTAAACTTGGCATGGTGTCATTTCATGGCACTAACATGTTGTGGTAAAAGATTGGGCTGATTTGGAAGCTCGTGGTTCTAAGAGGGAACATGCCACCCCCCCCCCCCCCCCGCCCTTGAGTTTCTTAACAAAGGCAACATAGAACTACATTAGTGCCATGTTAAATTTTGGAATTCTTCTGGGTTTGTTTGTCGTTTTTTATACATTAATTGAGTTTCTGGTCATTTAATGTGCATAAGTCAAATTTGAACTACAAGCACATGCTCTCGTGCACCAAAGTTGGTTGAAAAATCACAATTGTGTCCTCGGGTGAATTTCTAGGTCCCATGCAAGAAATGAGAATAAAATTAAAACATCTGGGCATCGTGGCTCGGCCGAGAACATTGAGAAACTTGGTTTTAAAATTCTTGTAAATCCAAAACACGTCTGAAAATCATGAAACTTGGTATGGATGTCATGTCATGGTACTACCATGTTGTGGTAAAAAAATGGCCGAATAGGAACATATTTTGGTATAAGCTTCTTGCAAACCGAAGCTTCTCTCAAGAAGGCTCGTGGTTCTGAGAGGGAACGTGTCACCTTTGAGTGCGAAACGATATACGTTGCCCCACTTGAGTTTATTTACAAAGGCAACATAGAACTACATGAGTGCCCTGTTAAATTTTGGAATTATTTCGGCTTCGTTTGGCGTTATGTACACATTAATTGAGTTTTTGGTCATTTAATGTGCATAATTCAAATTTGAACTACAAGCATGTGCTCCCGTGCACCAAAGTTGGTTGAAAATCACATTTGTGTCCTCGGGTGAATTTCTACTCCAATGCAAAAAATGAGAATAAGATTCAAACATCTGGGCATCGTGGCTCGGTCAAGAACATTGAGAAACTTGGTTTTAAAATCATGAAACTTGGCATGGTGTCATGTCATGGTAGTACCATGCCATGGTAAAAAAATTGGCGAATCTGAACAAATTTTGGTCTAAGCTTCTTGCAAATCGGAGCTTCTCTCAAGAAGGCTCGTGGTTACGGGAGGAACGTGTCACCTTTGTGTGCATAATTCAAATTTGAAATACAAGCACATGTTCCAAAGTGCACCAAAGTTGGTTGAAAAATCACATGTGTGTCCTCGGGTAAATTTTTAGGTTCCATGCAAGAAATGGGAATGAAATTCAAAATTCAAGGCGTCGTGGCTGGGTTGGAAACATTGAGAAACTTAGTTTTTAATTCAGAATCCAAAACATGCATGAAAATAATGAAACTTGGCTTGGTGCCATGACATGGCACCAACATCTTGTGGTAAATTTGCAGTCCGATTTGCGAAAGGCGCACACATTAACAATCAACAAAGTCATTTTGGAACAAGTGTTGTCACGTTACAATCGGAAACACAAGTATTATTGAAACCGTATGCGTTCTACTTACTAGTACCATTTACGTGCATACGCGTCCCCATTTTTATTAGCTAGGAGGCACCATGCAGGGTAGCTATTTGAGTACGAGAGGCGTGCGATCGGACCCTACTGCGCGTGCTTATCGGGAGGAGAGCCCTTTGACCTCCATCTGCCGTCCACCTCTCTCCCAAGGTCTCCATTAATGGCGCTCGAGCCTCTGTTTAATGGCGTGGCTATGTCTCACTCGACTGAGATTTAAGAGAGAAAAAAGAAAATCTGACAAAGACGGATCTTGATGTAAGATCCGACGGACCTATATAGCATCTACTGCGACTTATAGCAAGACTGATGAATATATAAGGACGATTTTTTTTGATCAAAGAAGGGCTTGCCCCTTCCGATTTTCATTACTGAAAACCACCACAATTCACAAGAAGTTCAACACAACTCCAGCCTAACACGAAGGACTAAAAGTACAAAATTGAAATCGCAACATCCCAAGAAGCCAACAAAGGCCAAACATCCGCGCTAGAACCCAACATTTCACAACCGACGACACAATCGGCATCCTAAACCGATTATTACATCAAAAGAAATCAGGAAACTGAAGGAAGCCTAGTAGCAACTAGAAGAACAGCAACGCCAGGGTCGCCACATCAAGAGTTTTCTTCATTCCAGCCTCGCAACATTGATCTTCCACAGAAAGATAAGGACGATTAATTGTCTTACATAATTAGAAACATAATTAAAAAAGCCACATGTGGCTACGCCCGAAATACACAAGGGCAAAAGAAGAAGGAAGACAAGGATCTAGCTCGCTAATCTCTACTTTCTTGATGCGTTGCTGCAGGCCGCGGGAACTAGTCTCCGCGGCGAGCGGCGATGAGCTCTTTCATTTCCTCAAGACGCTGCTTGAGAACATCCACGGGTTCCTCCACCAGCCTTTGGCGCTCGTTGCGGAGCATGTCATTCTCGCCCATAAGTTTCTTGACGATGACGCCGGTCCCCTTCAACAAGGCACTGGTCTCCACCTGTTGGTCTGCACTTCGGACGATCTTCTCCCTCAGCAGGTCGCGCTCGACCTGGAGCCTCTCATTGCCCTCCCTTAGTTGCCGGATGACGCCAGTAGCCTGTTCAAACGAGGCTTTCACGTCGTCCTGCAACCTCGCCAAGCCGGAGATCTGATCCATCCGGCTATGGACGATCGCATGCATGCGCTTTAACGATCGTTGCCTGCCGCGAAATTTTCCCGAGCCGCCCGGCGCTGGCAGACATCTCTTTGCATTCGTGGCGCGGCGGGACATCTCTCGCTTCATGGCGCGCGCCGGACGATCTGGGCATCGACGGCGCTGGGACCTCTGTCTTTGCCGGTAGCGGCGGGACCTCTGTGCTGCTACTTCCGCGCGGCGGGACATATTGGCTGCTCTCCCAGTAAGGCGGGACATCTCTCGTGCTTCCGCTTCTATGCTCGCCTCTCCCTGGTAGCAATCTCTTGACCCAGAACTCACGCTGGCCATGGCGAGCGCAAGGAAGGATGCTTTGAATGACTTGTTTGTTTTTGTGGATGAGGAGTTGAGGAGGAATGTGCAGTCATCTTGGCATACTAGTATTTATAACCGAGTACTAATACGCTCCTAAGTGGGAAACCGTTTAGGTTGTGATCGGTGTGAACAGGTTTGGAATTCAATATACTAGCATGGTACTAATACGCTCCTAAGTGGGAAACCGTTTAGGTTGTGATCGGTGTGAACAGGTTTGCAATTCAATATAGCGTGGAGTAATTTGGAATGTGACGAGACGCATAGCTCAAAAACTTGTACTCTGAAGTTTAGTAGTACGTTATACAGAAGAGAAGAGGTGCACGCACGCACTCGTCCTCTCACACACGCGTTTGTTTTTCTCGAAAAGGAGGATGATGACCCCGCCTCTCTGCATCACGGGAGTCACACACGCATCTGTAGCTCACAATTTTAGTGTTCTCAACCATCCAATTGGCTCTATCATGGATGTACCTATATACTAAAACATGTCTAGATACATCTATATCTTGACAAATGGAAGGCATGTATTGTGGAACGGAGGGAGTGCTTGTCATCAAAATGGATAAAAAGGGACGTGTCTAGAACTAAAATACGTCTACATACATCTCCTTTTATCCATTTTGATGACAAGTAGTACTCTTACCCAAAGGAACTTTATATCGAACATACACAAAATATCCGTTCAATTGTTGGAAATTACTGATCTGATGTCGAAGTAATTGCTGCGGTATACCAAAACCCACCATTTCTTTAGCTAAAGTAGACCAAGGTAATCCCTATATTAGCATATTACTAAGATAAACAGAAGGCACTGTCGAAACATTTAGGACGTGAGCTTGTCAATTTGAATGTGGAGGGACACAAGCTTAGCCCCGGCCAGCAGCTTGGGCGGAACTGTCAAGAAGGTCAGCTCCTGCACGTCGACGTCGCCGGGATCCTTGCTGCATGGCACCTCCATTTACACCTTGACGGCGTCGGTCGTGCCTTTCGGCTCCCCGTGAACCGTTCGCCCACAGCTTGGCCAAGTAGTGCGGCGGTGGGGGCGCCCCGCTCGATCTGAGACGACCGACACGGCGATAGGCGCGCCGATGTCGAGCACGCCGCCGACTAAGAAAAACGCGCGGCGGTCTTCCTCCGCGAACAGCAAGAGCTGTGGCTCCGACAGTGGCACTTGCAGCTGGAGCACCTTGCCGTACTGGATCCTGTGCACGGGCATGGGATGCGCGGTGCTGATGTGGTGGTAGAGCGCCGGCGGCGGGCCTCCGTAGCCGCAGACGGGCACGGGGCATTTGCGAGCGCGGCGACACGCTCACGGTGATCGGTGAGCTTGTGGTAAGTGGCGTAGAGCCCACAGCCTTCGTGCGGGCACACCACCCTCACCGGCGAAAGGGCCGGAGTCCACCGCCGTGTTCCGCACATCGAAGCCACCGCTGGCTCGCCACAGCCTTCTGCTGGTTCCCGGCGCTCGGCCAGCGGCGATCAGCGCAGACAGGTGCCTTCCCTTGCACCGCAGAAATCAATCCAACATCACATCAATCAAGAAACCTGCACCTTGCTCAATCAGCCGAGCAGACGAGGTGTATTCGAACCTCATACACTTTGGAGGCGTCAAGGGCGGAGGCACAAAGGCGATGGAGCACGGTGAGGTCCATCGAGACCTTAGAGAGCTCCATCGTCGGGTCATGTTCCTGTTCGGTCTGCATGATCTCACCCTCCTCGTGCACAACCATCCTTCAAGGTGCATTAAATCAACACATGCAAGTACTATCAAAAGAAGAGTCATGGCATGCATGCATGCGTTGTAATTAATGCATTGGTAAACGCAAATTATTGAAATATATCGAGTGCAGTGCTTTGATGTGTCGCGTCAACTCGTACATCAAAGAGAAGTTTGATTATCCTCTCCCTCGCGGACTTAACTGCACCCGCCTTTGGCTGTATGACAGGTTGGCCACACACATGTCGGGCCCACCTGTCATACACGCAAAGACATGAGCGTCCCTCCCTCGCCCATGAGCGTGGTGGCTGGCAAGACTAGGAGAAGCTTTCGCTTCTGCGCTCTCCCTCCATGCAGCAGTGGACATGCAGCAGTTCAATCGGTGCGGATGGCGAAGCGTCTTGTATCAGACTCCTCCGCAGTAGTACACCATCATTGTTCGACTTCCCGAAGAGGCTAAGAGCGAAGCGCAGCCCGGACGCTCATGTGGCAGTTTCATGTGTAGAGTAGTCTAGATAGCGTGTACCGTGCCTGTAAGCTTAAAATCGTTGGGGTCGGCTCCATGCTATGTGGCCGTCTCGAATTTTTTTAAAATTAAAATAGTCTTCTGGCCCTACTGTCACCACAGTGATTGTAGTTTGCACGCTCATCTGGTCAAAAAGGAATATATATTTTAATTTGTTCTTTTTTTTTGAAAAGGGGACTCCATGGCCTCTGCATCGTAATGATGCATCTGACCTATATATTTTAATTTGTGGTGGGTAAATGTTAGAGGTTGCAGCAAATATATTGTACATCGTGGGTCTTTCACCAAGTTTAGAGGCAAGCATGTGGGGCCGGTGCTATGATGTGTCGCGTCAACTCGTGAGAACGAGGAGAAGCTTGATATTACTACACGCCTTCTCCCTCGCCCATGCGCTGTGATTGCTATAAGCGAGGACAGGCTTTTGCTTAGTAGTAGTACTTCCACAACAAGCTATCCGTCCCGCTCGCGGTGGACGGACATGCAGCAGTGGATTCGACACTGTAGAAGCAGTAGTAGTAACATCATTGTTCGTCTTCTCGAAGAGGCGAAGAGCCAAGCGCAAACCGAACGTTGCGATTCACGAACATTGGAGCACGCATATAGCCGAGCTCTTGCATGAGACAAAATTGCTATGTGAGCCCACTATTGTACTAGTACGTACAACTACTTGCTAGTATAGCCCTGTAAACCAGAAAGGAGTATTTGCCCTTCTAGAGATTTCAACAAGTGACTAGACTACACCGAGACGGAGTACATATGGAGCAAAATGAGTGAATCTACACCGTAAATAAATACGTACTAGTTCTATCGTCGTTCCTCTCCGAGGTGCACAATATTGAGTATACTGACTAGTCTCTTTTTGACACGCATTTACGTTGTTTTTTTGACACAGTCTGACGCATAGCGCTCATATACACGCCGCATACACTCACCCCTATGAGCACGCACACGCATACGACACTATCATCTTGAAATTCTGAAGTCACCATAGGCACCTCGTCGTCGACGGGTCCATAGGTGCTTGAATGCCAAGGAGGAAGAGGGTAGCGGTTCCTGAGACGTTGAACGGTCAATGATGCATCCTCAATTACATGTAGAGGGAATTAATTGGAGAAGCAGACTAGAGCCAGCACAATGTGAATGCAATAGAGTTTGGACTCTCATATAATAAAGGCACCCCACCACTCCAATCCATCTACTCCCAAGTCCCAGCGCAACACTGCTCACTCCAATCCAAGACCAAGTGACTAGAAGCCACAAGCACCTATGGAGGCGATGGGCCTTGCGGCAGCGACCAGTGTGCCAAATCATCCAAGGCGCCGCTCAAGGCCCAAGACCGCCAGCTGTTCCACACTGCATCGGGCGACCGCAGTATCGTAGTTCTTGCCGACGCCGCTTCGCCTCGCATGGACGACATGATGGTCCGATCCATCCGCAAGTTCACCACCGTCATGAAGCGTGGGGACGACCTTGCCGTAATGCTCCGGCCCGCGCGCCCAGGCTCCTCATTGCCTGCCACCCTCACCGGCCTCCATGGTGACAACTCTTTCAAGCCCTGGTGGCCCTGCAATTGCTGGAGGTCGTGACGAAGAATGTGCATCTTGAGGCCACGCTCACTGCGCAGCACCTCGCCATGCAAGAAACCATCGACACGCACATCCACGTCTGAGGAAATCGTCTACATAGGCCACTACAAAGGCAAGCGAGGACAGAAAGACGTTGGCCTTCTTCCGATGGCTGGAATCTTTGGACGCCATTGTTCAGAAGCACGTCGACCTGGCCACGAAAGCCACTGCTACTTAGGCGCCGTTCGGTGGGCCGGCGCCCTGAGTCGAGGAGGTGGACGTCGTCGATGGATGCATCTCTTCTTCTTCCCAACTGTAACCAGTCGCCTCGTGGCCTTAATGTTTTATTAGTATAGTACTCCCTCCGTTCCCAAATATAAGTCTTTCTAAAGATTCCAGCAAGTGACTACTACATACGGAGCAAAATGAGTGAATCTACACTCTAAACTATGTCTTCATACATCTGTATGTTGTATTCCATTTGAAGTAGTATCTAAAAAGGCTTATATTTATGAATGGAGGGAGTATATGGCATTTTTTATTCCAGTCGTAACATTTTCACTGTGAGGTGGGGCCGCAGTTGAGCAAACCCACCCCACCCATCGGGCGTCGGCCGAGTTTAGAGTTAGAAGAGAGAAACGAGGGAGGAGGGCTAGTTGTAGCACATACGACTAATTTTTCCCTGTAACTAAAATACCTAGAAAGGTGAACTGAATCTTTGGGCCTCTAGAAAAATTTATTGCCTCCTCAAGCAGCGTCAAACAATTCCATGCGTGCACCACAAATCTATAGCAAGTTTGATCAGGATCTACTTTTCCAAATCAGAATTAGCGCTAGAGCAAGCAAGATCAATGATATGGTCGTGAGACAGAGAAGGAACGAACAAACTCACCCTCTCGCGACCTCCCCGTAGATCTTGCGCCGCCAGACAGAGGGAGAAAAACGACCGTGAAGGGGGAGCGGGCGACCTTCAAGGTCGGAGGGAGAAGGCGGCCAGTAGAGGCGGCGGAGGCCGAAAGGAGAGGGCGGCGGAGGAGAGAGGGCGGCGGCTTGGGCGAGGCGGCCCTATGGGGAATAGAGAGGAGTCGTGCGAGGGGGGAGCGATCGATGCGGGCAGGTGAGATTTTGTTAGGGAGGCGATGCAGTGCGGGCAGGTGAGATTTTTTAGTTCTCTTTTATGGGCCCGTGATAACTAACCCAATTAGAACCTCTCCACCGGCTAGTTTTTTAGCTGGGTTAGAGCAAACTAGCTCAAACTAACCCCTCTTGTTTTGATAATTTGAGGCTATTTCAACCCAAACTAGCTCTAACTCAGGATCCAAACAAAGAGGAGTGTTATCTTGTACATGCTACAATGTGGACCGTAGCACATTGTTTTTATGGCCATATCACCACATTATTGTTTTCTCTTGCTAGTTCACTTTGGGCTCTTGTGGTTCGCACGGCTGGTTCCTTTGGGCTGCCGTGGTTCGCACTCCTTCGACACTGTAGTACTCCCTCCGTTCCTAAATATAAGTCTTCGTAGATATTTCATGTGGACCACATACGGATGTATATAGATGCATTTTATGTGTAGATTCACTCATTTTCTCCGTATGTGGTCCATAGTGAAATCTCTCCAAAGACATATATTTAGGAACGGAGGGAGTAGTATAGTACTAGTATATACCGCATCATTCTTTGCTCCTTCTTAGTACTCCGACATGTGGGAGAGCCCGATCCGGTCGACGTGTCATGCACCAGATTAGAGCGCGGAACGGAAAGGGGGCATCACCCCGGTCGGAGCGCCAGTAATTCATGACTATAGTGAGTGGTCATATCACAAGTCTTTCCAGCAATCCGAGGGGTGAGCCTGCTGGATATGGACTTCAGCAAGGAGTTAGTTCACCGTTCAGTCCTATGGCTGCACCAAGTTGAATGTGATGTACACCAATGATACGGACTCGGTGAAGCTCTGCCTCGCCTCAGTCCTATGGCTGCACCAAGTTCTGGAGCATTCGCCTGTTTCATCGGCAGCACCGACTGCACCTTCACTAAGGTGGAGAGAAGGAAGAACGTGACGATTCATCCATCTGGTGCAACAATCTTGTCGACATCCAGAAGCAATACAAGATCATCAGCAACGGGCAGGAGAAGGACTCCGTGGTTGACCTCGCTGAGACCATCATCGACCCCTGATACGCCAACATGAAAGAAGATGACCTGAACACGTGGGAGGTACCTCTGAATCTAGCCTACATAACCTACGCGGCCAAGGACGCATATGCATGCTACGACATGTACAGGCAGATCTTGGACATGAGGGCGTGTCTGGTTCTCGTAACCGACGAGTACACGGACAGCCGCAGCATCATGATCAAGCATGCCAGGAAGGTCTAGATGTTGTACTTTATCTGTTTATAAGCACCTTTATCATCTGAGTGTTTCATGCATTAGCGTATGTGTCGTAATTATCTGTTTTGTCTGAAATATTTCTTTAAGAACCCATTAACCTGATTGCTTTTTTAGTGGCTATTTGCTAATGTATGTGAACTAGTTCACTTGTCCGTAAAAAAAACTAGTTCACTCGGCTGCCGTGCTTTGAATCTTCTTCCCCCCAACATATTCCTCTCCTCAGGTGGACCCGGCAGGTCTCTGAATTTTCTCCCACTTTCTTTTTCGATGTAAACTGAGTTTTCTCCCGATTACTTTCCCTAGAACCAACTCAAGCTGTCCCACGTCTAGCCTAAAAAATAATAATACCCCACGTACTATTAACTCATCAAATTAAAATGATATTTTATTTAAGTAAGTTGAAAGTTCTTACAAAATAATAATAATAATTGTGTATATATAACTTGCCAAGTTAACTCCTAGTGATTGCGTACATAAGCTTGCAAAGATTTTCTTGACATGCAATCATGTGTTTATGTTTTATAACATTTCTCCGTCTAGCCCAACATGATATTTTCACCCAGCCCAGCAAGTCCATGGATTTCGAGAAAAATGCAAATGGGACTTAAGCGGGCTGCATAGATGCTACATCATTGTTTCACCCAGCCCACCAAATGGACTAAAAACAAATGGACTGGTGACATGTGGGCCGATGGGTCGAAGTTTAAGAACACGTTGGATTTACATCCAACGGTGGCATTCTTCTTCAATCTCTCGTCTTCTTCCCCAGCGCTGCGGAACAGCTTGCTCCGGCCTTGGCGTCCGGTAGCGTTGTTTTGCGCTCCTCGTGACGCTACCCCACCGACGGCCAGGCCATCCCTCCACTCCGCACCTCCTGTTATTCTCTGCCGAGTGTAGGCCCACCCGCACCGAACCGGTCAAGTTTCCCACTCCTCTCCGTCTGCGACTCCATCGCGTCTTCCCCATCTCCGGTCGTTCGATGCAGGGCCTTGCCGCCGTCCATCGCCTCGGTGCGCTTTCGGCGGCATGGTCAACATCTGAGAGTCATCGGAAGAGGATCAGACGTGGAGAGCTCGACGGCTGGGACCCACGAGGTCCGTGTGGTCGCACGCAAGGAAAGTTCCTCCTTATTACGCCTTATGCGTGGGAAGGGCTTACGTATTTCACGAAAAAACGTCCACCCGGCCGACAGTCGGACCCACCAGCTATATCTTCGCACGCAAGGAAGTGCCTCCTTATTATGCACCAAAAATGAATACCCCTCGCTAGCTGGGACCCACCATAGTGGGTGGTTTACTTGTGGGCCTACTAAGTTGACGAGGATGGAGGGCTTTGTCAACTTAGTCAATATGAACGATTCTAGCTCCAGTGACTGTACGATGTCCATCCAATGGTCATAGTGCTTCTTCAACCTCTGGTATTCTTGCTCCAGCCGCCCAAAGTAGCGCCGGTCGTGCTGCGTGCTCCTGCCTCTCGTGGCCGGCTGTGATGTCGTGGAGGCCTCACCGTCCCCTACTACTCCCACCGCTGGCCCAGGGTATCCCTCTACTCACCCACACCCCCTATTATTCTCAAGGGCGACAAGAGCCTCACGCCCTTGACCAGAACCGGTGAACCCTCGTACTCCTCTCTGCGTGGGCATCCCTTTGTCGGCGTCTTCCCCGGCTCCTCGTCGTCCCCTTCCTAGGCCTCGCCGTCGTCCACCGCCTTGGTGCTCTCGGCGCGGCGTGGTCAATGTGGTCAACGACCGACTTCCATCGGAAGAGTACTGTACGTGGAGAGGCTAACAGCTGGGTCCAAGGCCACAGCCCAGTTTTTTCATGATTTGCCAAGTAAGTCGCTTTGTCAGGCCTTTTGGGCTGCAAATATTTCAAGACGAGGAGAGCTTCATTCGGCTGGTCGAGAAAATGGCCTATCAGTAATGAGAAATGGGCTGTACATTTTTAAAACACATCAAACCGGCAATTAGTTTCAAATATCTTTTTTTCATTTCGAGATTTTAAATTAAATTAATTTTTGTGCATGGAGAATTTGTTGGATTTTATATTGATATACATTTATTTTTAAAATCAATTTGAATGTGAGTCGAAATTTCAGGATTAAAAACAGTTGAATGACACCAAATATGCAAAATTTCGTATAATTTTTTAACCGTGGCCACAATATGGGCTGTAATGCTAACAAAAGAATATGGGCTCCAAACAAAACCTTAAGAATTAGCAATGGGCTGTAAATTATTAGAAATAATGGCGGATGGGCTGTATCTTTGTTTTCCACAGATTTGAGGCTTTCCTAAAAAAGGTTGACGCCAAGCATTGGATCGTTGGATGGCCATCCAACGGTCGTCATGCTTCTTCAATCTCTGCTCTTCTGCTCGGCCGCTCAAACAAGCGCCCGGCCAGGACTGCTGCTCTCTCCTCCCATGGCGGTGTCTTTGCCAGCCTTGAGCCTCACCGCCCACCGTACTCCCATAGCTGGCCTAGCCATCCCTCTACTCACCCACACATGTTGTTATTCTCCGTGACAGCGGGCAGAACCAGTAAACCCTCGTTCAGTCATACTCCCCTCCGCGTGGGAAACAACTGCAGAGTATTCCCCGCCTCCGTGTCGTTCCCTTCCTAGGACTCGCCGTCGTCCACCGCCCTAGTGCTCTCGGCGCGGCCTGGTCAACATGGTCAACGACCGACATGCATCTGAAGTGGACTGTACGTGGAGAGGCCGACAGCTGGGTCCACGGCCGCACGCAAGGAAATGCCTTCTTATTACGCGCAAAATAATGATTCCTCCACCTGACATCGGTGACCTACTCAAAGGGCCTCAATATTTCGCGAAAAAAACATTACCGCCGCCGACAGCTCGGACCCACCAGCTATATCTTCGCACGCAAGGAAGTGCCTCCTTATTACGCACAAAAAAAATTGAATACTCCCCCTGTTAGCTGGGACTCAGTATAGTGGCAGGCTGACTTGTGGGCCTACTAAGTTGACGGGGACGGAGGGCTTTGTCAACTTAGTCAATATGCACGATTCTAGCTCCGGTGACCGTCTGATGTCCATCCAACGGCCGTAGTGCTTCTTCAACCTCTGGTCTTCTTGCTCCATCCGCCCAAAGCAGCGCCCGGTCGTGCAGCGTGCTCCTGCCTCTCGTGGCGGCTGTGATGCCTTGAGGCCTCACCGCCCCTACTACTCCCACGCTGGCCCGAGGTATCCCTCTACTCACCCACACCCCTGTTATTCTGCGGTGACAGACCTCACGCCGCAGACCCGAACCGGTGAACCCTAGTACTCCTCTCCGCATGGGCATCCACCGCCGCGTCCTCCCGGCTCCTCGTCGTCCCTTCCTAGGCCTCGCCGTCGTCCACCGCCTTGGTGCTCTCGGTGGCGTGGTCAATGTGGTCAACGACCGACTTCCATTGGAAGAAATCTTGCACTGGAGAGGCTGACAGCTGGGTCCAAGGCCACAACCTAGTTTTTTTGTGATTTGCCAAGTAAGTCGCTTTGTCAGGCTTGTTGGGCTGCAAATCTTTCAAGACGAGGAGAGCTTCATTTGGCTGGCCGAGAAAATGGCCTATCAGTAATGAGAAATGGGCTGTACATTTTTAAAACACATCAAACCGGCAATTAGTTTCAAATATCTTTTTTCATTTTGAGATTTTAAATTACATTAATTTTTATGCGTGGAGAATTTGTTGGATTTTATATTGATATACATTTATTTTTAAAATCAGTTTGAATGTGAGTCGAAATTTTGGGATTAAAAACAGTTCGGATCGCTTTTGAAATATGCAAAATTTCGTATAATTTTTTAACCGTGGCCACAATATGGGCTGTAATGCTAACAAAAGAATATGGGCTCCAAACAAAACCTTAAGAATTAGCAAATGGGCTGTAAATTATTAGAAATAATGGCGGATGGGCTGTATCTTTGTTTTCCACATTTGAGGCTTTCCTAAAAGGTTGGCCTTTAAGCGATGATCGTTGGATGGCCATCCAACGGTCGTCGTCTTCTTCAATCTCTGCTCTTCTGCTCCGGCCCGCTCAAACAAGCGTCGGCCGGGATTGCTCGCTCCCTCCTCCTCAAGGCCGGTGTCTTTGCCCGCCAAGCAGCCTCACCGCCCCATCATACTCCCATCGCTGGCCTAGCCATCCCTCTACTCACCCTTTTCTTTGTTATTCTCCCGTGACGGCGGGGCAGAACCGATAAACCCTCGTTCAGTCGTACTCCCCTCCGCGTGGGAAACAACTGCGGAGTCTTCCCTGCCTCCGTGTCGTTCCCTTCCTAGGCCTCACCATCGTCCACCGCCCTGGTGCTCTCGGCGCGGCCTGGTCAACGTGGTCAACGACCGACATGCATCTGAAGTGGGACTGCGTGGAGAGGCCGACTGGGTCCACGGCCGCACGCAAGGAAATGCCTCCTTATTACTCGCAAAATAATGATTCCTCCACGACATCGGGGACCCACGAAAGGGCCTCGATATTTCGCGAAAAAACGTTCTGGCGGCAGCTCGGACCCACCAGCTATATCTTCGCACGCAAGGAAGTGCCTCCTTATTACGCACAAAAAATGAATACACCCCTGTTAGCTGGGACCCGATATAGTGGCAGGCTGACTTGTGGGCCTACTAAGTTGTGACGGGACGGAGGGCTTTGTCAACTTAGTCAATATGCACGATTCTAGCTCCGGTGACCGTCGATGTCCATCCAACGGCCGTAGTGCTTCTTCAACCTCTGGTCTTCTTGCTCCGGCCGCCCAAACCAGCGTCGGTCGTGCCCGTGCTCCTGCCTCCGTGGCCGCTGCGATCTGCGGAGGCCTCACCGCCCTACTACTCCCACCGCGGCCGGGCCATCCCTCTACTCACCCACACCCCTGTTATTCTCATGCGACGGCAGCCTCACACCGCGAACGGTGAACCCTCGTACGCCTCTACGCGTGGGCATCCACTGCCGCGTCTTCCCCGGCTCCGCATCGTCCCCTTCCTAGGCCTTGCCGTCGTCCACCACCCTGGTGCTCTCGGCGCGGCATGGTCAACGTGGTCAATGAACGGCTTCCATCGGACGTGGACTGTACATGGAGAGGCTGACAGCTGGGTCCACGGCCACAACAAGGAAGAGCCTCCTTATTACGCGCAAAATAATTATTCCTCCACCTGATAGCGGGGACCCACCGGACGGGCCACCATATTTCACGAAAAAAACGTTTCCCCACGGCTGGGACCCACCAGCTACACCTTCGCACGCAAGGAAGTGTGTCCGGAAAAAGCGATTCGCCCCACATTGCTGGGACCCACCAGCTACATCTTCGCACGCAAGGAAGTGCACGGCGGTCGGGACCCACCTGGTCAAGCGTGCGTAGCATTGTCATTCTGGTTCTTGACGTGTATGCGTACATCTTGGTCGATGTAGAGGCGCCGCGTGTCATAGATGTAGAGGCGCCGCACGTGTCGTAGTAGAGGTGCGCACGTAGCATGTACACGTCACGTCTGTTGGCGAGGGTGCAAGAAAGAAAATCTGACCACGCGTCGTACATATGGGCGAGTCTCGAGCGCCTACTCGCGCATACGTAAATGGCTGGGTCGGAACGGAGAAATAGCATCGTCGTGTTCATGGGGAGCCAGCCGGCTGGGTCGGAACGGAATGCGTGGTCGTGTTCATCGGGAGGGCTTGGACGGAACAGGCGATGGAAACGAGGCCTGGCGTACCGCACAACGGAGGAAACGGCCTTGTGTTCGACCGACCACGTTCAAAACGGGGTCCTGTTGATCGGGAGGGGCCTGGCGTACCGCAAAACGGAGGAAACAGACCTCCTACGGTCGAAACGGGGGTCCTGTTGATCGGGAGGGGTGTGGCGCATCAAAAGCGGAGGAAACGGACCTCCCTACGGTCGAAACAGGGGTCCTATTGATCGGGAGGGTGTGGCGTGCCGCAAAAGCGGATGAAAGCGGACTTGTGTTGGAGCCGCCACGATCGAAGCAGGGGGGGGTGTGGCGTACCGCAAAACGGGACTCCACGGGATACTGTTCATCTCCACCGTCGACCTCCTCTAGCCTCCACGGGCTACCGTCGACCTCCTCCGGCCTCCACGGGCTCCTGTTCATACAACCTCCACCGCGCGCTACTCCACTGGCTACTGTTCAACCACCCCTCCACGGGCACCCCTCCACCGTCTACTGTTCATCCAACCCTTCACACCACGTGGTCCTGTTCAAGCACCCCTCCACGGCCACCCCTCCACCATCTACTGTTCATCCAGCCCTCCACACCATGGGTTCCTGTTCATCCAGAGGCAACGCCACCGCTCACTGTTCATCCAAACCCCCCCGCAACGCTCATTGGTCATCCCAGAGGCAGCATCGATCGGCTTCAATTAGCAGCAGTAGCGAAGGACTCGCTCCATCGGGTTCAGTTAACAGCCATCGATCGATCGCTCTGGTTCAGTAACGTAACTGCGGTGCAATCGCCGGGTTGATTAGAGCCCAACGCCTCGCTTCGGCCGATTAGATCCAACGCCTACGCACACAGCAGCGTGCGTATGAGAAAGCAGCGCCGCTCTCCCACCGTAACGGCAACTCCACGAAATTTTCCTCCCCTCGCTTCTACAACGGTTTTTCCGTCATGGACGGCCCAAAGAATGTCATGCAGCTGCATCTCCGGCCCGCCAGACAAAAAGCCCATTTTCTGTCATGATTTTTTGTCATAGAAGTAGGAGCCCATCACATCTATGATGATATCGGGTTTTGTCACAATTATCGTCATAGAAGTGTCATATGTATGACAGAAAAAAAAATCGTTCGGCCCAAAATGTCACAGATGTGTCTTTTTTTTGTAGTGCACCCTGCCGCTTCATGAGTGGTACGAGCACACAAAAAGGAAATTTATTTTGAAAATTAGAGATGGCACATACAAATTTGCTTAGAACTACCGGAAATACCGCATATAGGTAGGTATGGTGGACTCATATGGTAAAACTGGTTTAAGGATGTTGGATGCACAAGTAGTATTTCTACTTAGTACAAGTGGAGGCTAGCAAAAAGATTGAGAAGCAACCAACCAAGAAACGAAAAATCACGTAAGCGAGCGTTAAGCATAACTAACACCGAATAATGCACCACAAGTAGGATGTAATTTCATTGCACAACTATTGACTTTCGTGCTTGCATAGGGAATCACAAACTTAACACCAATTCTTACTAAAGCATAATTACTCACCAACATGGCTCACATATCACTATCATCATACCTCAAAACTATTACAAAGAATCAAGTTTATTTTGTCCAATGATCTTCATGAAAGTTTTTATTATATCCCTCTTGAATATCTATCACTTTGGGACTAGTTTCATATGTTGCTTTTGATAAGCTCAAACAAATTTAAGTGAAGAACATGAGCATGAAAATTTCCGTCTCTCAAAACAATATAAGTGGAGCATGAGAGAATTTCTTCAAAATTACTAAATCTCAAATAAATTAAGTGAAGCATGAGAGCATTTCCTAAAAAACATTAAAGCACACCATGCTCAACAAGATATAAGTGAAGCACTAGAGCAATTACATAGCTCAATTTTTTTAAGTGAAGCATATAGAGCAATTCTAACAGATCATAGCATAATTTTGGCTCTCTCAAATACGTGTGTTCAACAAGGATACTTATGACAAACTAAAAAGCAAAACAAGCAAAGACTCATATAAAACAAGACGCTCCAAGCAAAACTCATGATATGTGACAAATAAATATATAGCTCCAAGTAAAATTCGATGGTCGTTAGAAGAAAGAGCGGATGCCACTTGGGGCATCCCCAAGCTTAGTTGTTTGTTTCTCCTTGGATATTATGTTGGGGTGCAATGGACATCCCTAATCTTAGGCTCTTCTTACTCCTTATTCCTTCATCCATGCGATCTTACCCAAAACTTGAAAACTTCAGTCACACAAAACTTAACAAAACCCTCCAGAGATCCGTTAGTATAAGAAAGCAAATCACCACTCTAAGTATTGTTGCAAACCCATTCATATTTTATTTTGCATTATCTACTGTATTCCAAATTTTCCATGGCTTATACCTCCCGATACAATCCATAGATTCACCAAAATAAGCACACAATGCAAAGAAAACAGAATCTGTCAAAAACAGAACAGTCTATAGTAATCTGAAAACTACTTTTGTAGCTCAAAAAATTCTGAAAATTAGGACAATGTAGCCAATTTGTATATCAATCTTGTGTACAAAAATCAGGATTTTATCGTGCTTATGTGAATTTAAATAATTCTATTACTGGGCGCAAAAGTTTCTGTTTTTCAACAAGATCAAATCAACTATCACCCACCACGATCCCAAAGGCTTTACTTGGCACAAACACTAGTTAAAACATAAAATACAACCATAACAATAGCATATTGTGCAAACACTCAAAACAAAGGTTGCCTCCCAACAAGCGCTATCGTTTTATGCCCCTAGCTAGGCATAACACATAGATTCAAGTATTGTCATCTTTAGTTTTAGATCCATAGGATACCCTCATGATTGATTCATATGGTGGCTTAATTCTTATTCGAGGGAAGTGTTCCATACCCTTCTTAGTGGAAATTGAAATTTAATATTGCCTTCTTTCATATCAATCACGCCACCAATAGTACGTAAAAACGGTCTACCAAGTATTGTACAAGACGGATTGCAATCAATATCAAGAACAATAAAATCTATGGGCACATAGTTCCTATTTGCAAGAATAAGAACATCATTATTCTTCCCAAAGGCTTTTTAATAGTAGAATCTGCCAAGTGCAAATTAAGAGAACATTCTTCAATATCAGTAAGACCAAGCACATCACATAAACATTTCAGAATTGTGGAAACACTAGCACCCAAATCACATAAAGCAAAGCACTCATAATTTTTTATCTTGACTTTGATGGTAGGTTCCCATTCATCATGTAATTTTCTAGGAATTGAAATCTCTGACTCCAATTTTTCTTCTAAAGCTTTCATCATGGCATCTACGATATGTTTAGTAAAAGCTTTATTTGGTTCATAAGCATGGGGTGAATTTATTATGGATTGCAAAAAATTAAATACATTCAAGCAAAGAGCAACTATCATAATTAAAGTCTTTGTAATCCAAAAGAGTGGGCACATCACTAGTTAAAGTTTTGACCTCTCCAAACCCACTTTTATCAATTTTTTCATCAAGATTTTCACCCTCCAAATTATTGGGACGCCTTCTAGCTAAAGTTGACTCTTTTTCAGTCCCTTTATCATCAATTTTAATCTTACTAAACAAAGAATCAATAGAAGAAACACCAATCACTTTAAGATCTTCATCATTTTTGTGAAAGCAATCACTAGAAAAAGCTCTTTTTAAAAATTCTTTTTTAGCTCTAAGCATAGTGGTTCTTTTGTTACTTTCATCCATAGAAACATATAAAGCTTTAATTGATTCATCAACCTTGGGTACAAAAAATTTCAACTTGAGATTTTCTACATCGTGAGAAATTCTTTAATATTATTCTCAATATCAAAGGGGTTCCTATTATTATTATAAGAAGAATTACCATAGGAATTACCATAATTATTAGAGGAATTTCCAGGAAAAGGCATAGGATTAAAATTACCTCTATAAGCATTGTTATTAAAATTGTTCCACGAGACAAAATTCACATCTACAGGATCACTATTTTGCTCAATCAAAGTAGACAAAGGCCCATCATTAAAATCAATAGGAGCACTTTTATTAGCAACCAATTTCATGAGAGCATCAACTTTTTCACTCAACGTGCTAATTTCTTCAACCGAATTAACTTTTTTACTTGTAGGTGCTCTTTCGGTATGCAATTGCGAATAATTTGCCATAATATTGTCTTGTAATTTAGTAGCTTCACCCAAAGTAATTGCCATAAAAGTACCACCCGCAGCAGAATCTAAAAGATTTCTAGAAACAAAGTTTCCCGCATAAAAAGTTTCTATGATCATCCAAAGATGTAAACCACGAGTAGGACAATTTCTTAGCATCATCTTCATTCTTTCCCAAGATTGTGCAACATGTTCAGGCTCAAGTTGCTTAAAATTCATGATTTGAGTTCGAAGGGAAATAATTTTTGCAGGCGGAAAATACTTAGTAATAAAAGCATTTTTGCACTTATCCCAAGAATCGATACTATTGCGAGGCAAAGAAGAAAACCAAATTTTTGCACGATCCCTCAAAGAGAAAGGAAATAATTTCATCTTCAAAAAATCATTGTCCACATCTTTTTTATTTTTCATATCGCACAATTCTACGAATGTGTTTAGATGGGACACGACATTTGTCACATCCCTAGTTCTGGTATGCACTAGGCTAGCCCTTCATGTGAGCATCATGTTTAAATTTAATGAAATTTGAATTGAGGAATTTTCAAAAGCCTCAGAAGACCTCTAAAAATAACCAAGATTTAAATCTCATCAAATGAGTCCAAGAAAATGTTCCCGTTAATCTCTGGAAATATTGGCAAGGGATAAAATTCAAACCAATATTTCTAGAATCTCAGGAACAATTATTTTGGGACTTTGAATTAAACCAATAAATATTTGAATTGGATCTATATTTATTATATCATAAATATATGTTCAATAATTTTGGAAATTGTTGTGTAGCTTTGGATAAGTCCACTTAGTTGACACAATTATTTTCATGAAGTTTAAAATTGATTTAGTATTTTACTAAATCGTAAACAAATGTCGAAAATAGAAAATAGCAATAAAGACAGAGGAGAGAGTTACGGCCACTGGCGCTTACACCGACATGGCCAAGACGGCCCAGCCCACGAGCGAGCGCCATCGTCTCCTTCCTTGCCGGGGAGGGACGACGACGTGGCGCGCACGTGAGGCGGCCACCTCCCGCTTCCACCTCCTGCTTCCTCTCTACTCCGATCCGACGCGCCTGGAGAAGCCCCGCGGACCTCTTCCCTCACTCCCCCATCTCTTTGGTCTCTCCCTCACCCCCTAGCTCCTCCCCGATCTCCATCCGAGAGCAACCGCGCCGGCCGCTGTCTCGCGTACACGTAGCCACCGTCCTCCTGTCGCCGCATCGTCGGGTCTAGAAGCTCCACCGTCGAGCACCTCGTCTCCACACCGAAGGAAACGAGCCGGAGGGCTCGCTTCGTCGCCAATGTCGCCATCTTCGCCGTCGGTGCTCGAAGGAAGTCGCCATCGATTTGCAGCAACCTGGCCGTCCCCGACCTCGTTGACGACGCCATCGGATGCGCTGTGAGCACCCACTGACAGCTTTCAGGCCGTGATCTACAAACACGCGATCTGTGGATGCCTCAATCTGAGCCTGGGAGGAACTCGAGGACGAACAGAAAACACACACAAACATGGGAGACAGTTTTGCGACGCCTTAATTCAAGCGTCTTTTCTGTTTCTCTTCTTTTATTCAACGGGGAAAACAAACTGAGCGACTTCTACACCACGACCAAACATGCTCGCGCCATCCCACGGCTTCGGATCATGGACTCGCTCGTGCTACGAAAATGCTAGACACGACTTGGCCGCAACGTGGACTAAGCACGCTTCAGCCATACGAAACATGTACGTACAAAACACGCATGATAAACTCCTAGGTGTCTATAATCAAACACAAAGAAGAAAGACGAGAGTCTTAGGAAACTAGGAAAGAGGACAAGGTTAACAACAACAATCACCTCCTTAAACTTGTCACTTGCCTTTCATTGCCCTCATGCCAATCCTCTCCCTCATCTCCGTAAATTTTATTCTTCCAAGCGGCTTTGTGAGTATGTCACCAACCGATTGCCGCTACGGACATGCTCCACGGACATCGATCCCGACTCCACCATGTCGCTGGATGAAATGATATTTAATATCAATATGCTTACTCCCTGTCATGGTAGACCGGGTTTTTGCGAGAGAGCTATAGCTGACTGGTTATCAATTTTCGTAAATACTTGATCAACCTCTGGCCGACCACATCGACTAATAGCCTCGCCAACCATATTCCTTGACAAGCTGCATATGCACCCGCCATGTATTCAGCTTCACATGATGAGACAATGACGACTTACATTTCTGTGAGAACCAAGTGATCGACAAGAGCCAAGATAGAACATAACTCCACTTGTGCTTTTTCGATCATCAACGTCCCCAGCCATATCATCACATCAGAGCCATACAGCGCAACGCTGTTCCTTCCTTCCTCTCATAACAAAGACCCATAATCCAGTTGACGCCTTCACATATTTAAGGATGTGCTTGACAGCACCAAGTGTTCACTAGTTGGTTTCTCCATGAACCTACCGACAATACCGACAGGAAAGCAATATTCTTCGTGTATGAACTAAGTACCGAGACTTCCAACAATGCTTACGGTATTCAAGAGCATCTCTTGGAGCTGCTGTACTGGTTTTCCTCAATTTCAGTTTGGGTTCCATCGGCACATGTGCCGGGTTACGATCCATCATTCCCGCCTTCTCAAGAATTTTTGTAGCATAGCCCGACCGACAGAGAAAGATTTTCCTTGGACTTTGACGTACTTCTATTCCAAGATAATATGACAAAGAACCCTGCATCACTCATATCAATCTGTCTTTCATTTGCTTTTTGAAAGAAGCCACTTCTTCAAAGGTTTGTTCCAAAGAATGGTTAAATCATCTACATATACTCCAACCAGCAACTTGGATGTGCCATGACACTTCTTGTATAGGGCGTGTTCCAGAGGACATTTTTCAAAACCTAGTTGCACTAGAGTTTGATCCAACTTCGTGTTCCATGCCCTTGGAGCTTGCTTGCACCATACAAAGCTTTGCTCAATTTCGTAACTTTTTCTTCCTCTCCATTCACTTCAAACCCTGGTGGCTGTGACACAAACACTTCCTCAAAGAAGTTCACCATTTAAAAATGCTGACTTTACATCCATATGATGTATTTCCCAACCCTCCGAGCTGCAAGTGCAATGATAAGTCCGATGGTTTCCAAACGAGCAACAGGTACATACACCTCCTCAAAGTCAATTCCATGCCTCTGAACATATCCCTTGGCTACTAACCTGGCCTTATGTTTCACTACATTGCCATGTGAGTCCTTCTTCAATTTAAAAACCCACTTAAGACCAATTGGCTTTGTACACTGTGGTAGATGCGTGAGCTTCCAAGTCTTATTTTCTTTAATGGAGCTCAACTCGTCTGCATGGCACGCCTCCAAAGACGCATCTTTGCTTGCCTCCAGTGCACGAGGTTGGTTTAGCCATTCCCAACATACACAAGCTATATTCATCACCATCAATCTCGAAAGTTTCATCATAAATATCGCCGAGCAGCCGGTACCTTTGTGGTCCTTCCGACGCTGTTGGTTCTCAAACATTTGTTGGTGGTGATACAGAGTTTGGGGATGACCGCACCGCCATCGGGTCTCGGTTCGATTATACTTTCGTAACTTCTTACCTCGTGATCAACCTGCAATTTCCTGTGTATTGGAGATGGCATGGGCACGCCAACGCCCGTGATGTGCACCATAATCGAATCGTGAAGGTAACACTACTCGTTGTGTCGGTTCAGTCTTCTTCGAAACCCAATCCCACCGCCCATCTTCTTCAAATACTACTTCACGAGAGATGTGCGCTTTGTTTGTCCTTGGATCAAACATTCTGTATGCCTTTGAATTTGGCTCATACCCAATGAAGATCATGATCGAATGCGATCACCAAATTTTGGGAAGATGTGCACCAATTTTCTTAACATGTCCAAGACATCCAAATGTCTTGCTTGAGAAAATGCACGTCCGGTTTCTTCTTGTACATGTAACCTCATATGGAGTCATATTTGGGACACTCTTAGTTGGTGCACGGTTGAGAAGAAAAATTGCAGTGGCTACTGACTTCACCCCGTAAAGTACCTGCAATTGTTTGTTCTTCAACAGTTCGCGCCATCCCCACGACAGTTTGGTTTTGGCGTTCAACCACACCATTTTGTTGCGGCGAGTACGGAGCAAAGGAGATGGTGCTTGATCCCCAAATCTTCACAGAATCGAACAAACTCCCTTGAGGTGAATTCGCCTCCTCTATCTCGTCTGAATCGCCACGGCGATGGGTTTCAATTCAGTCTCAACTGATGCCTTGATCTTCTTCACTGCACCTAGTGCCTCATCCTTGCTTTTGATGAGCACAACCCACATATAGCGAGTGGAATCGTCCACTATCAACAAGAAGTACTTTTTCCCACCAAAAGTTGGTGGAGAAATTGGGCCACAGAGATCTCCGTGCAACAGCTGCAGAGCTTCGTTGGCGTGAAAGTTAGCTTCAGCAGGAAATGGTCTACGGCGCTGCTTAGCGACCAAATAGCCATCGCAAATCCGATCACCTTGATCTATCAATGGCAAACCTCTCACCATCTCCTTCTGACCCAAAATTCTTAGCGCTGAGAAGCTCACATGACCATATCTTGCATGCCAAAGCCATGCGTCATCACCTGACTTGGACAGCAAACACTCTGGCAATGTGATGTCAATATGGAACACATACAGCCGGTTTTTGGTTCTTCTCACTTTAGCTAGCACCTTGCACTCTCGGTCTTGCACCGCCATCACTCCATCCTCAACTGAATATTTGCAGCCTATCTCGTCAAGCTGGCCGAGGCTAATGATATTGTTTTTCAGCCTCGGTATGTAATACACCTCAGTCAAGATGCGGTGATCACCAGTGTATGCCTCAAACAAAACCGAGCCTCGTCCCTCGATCTCAACAGTGGAACCATCTCCAAATTTCACTGCACCGCGAATGGAATGATCGATCTCTGCAAATTTGTTTAAGCACCCAGTCATATGGTTGCTAGCCCCAGTGTCCAAATACCAGGCCTTATCCATGCTTCCCTGCAGCTTAGGTTGTACTTTGTCCTCGTGCAGCATCACAGTTTCACTCACTGTCTCTGTCACCTCAACCAGAGTGCACACCTCTGTCAACAACAGTGTTGGATCCTCATCAACTTGCTTCTGCACAAGATTGGCCTTCTCTCGCTTTGGTTCCGGGCAATCAGAGGCGAAATGACCATTGACATTGCAGTTAAAACACTTAACTTTTGAAATATCAAACTTACGATGCTTTTTCTGCTTGCCCTTCCCATTGTTCTGGCCATGGTCACCACGACCTTTGTCCTGGCTGCCGCCTTGTCCTCCGCCTCTCTTTGCACCGGAACCTGAGGCACCACCACTGTCAGTCGATTTCTTTCCTTTCATCAGCGACTCGAGGGCACGTGTGACGAGCATCAGCTGCTCATCCTTGTCCCTGCGGTTATGCCGGCGCCCGCGCTGGTTCTCCTCGAACGCCGTGAGGCGCCCGACTGCCTCCTGCAGAGTCATCGTCGACATGTCACCCCACTGCTCGATGGTGTTGACGATGTCGGCAAAGCGATCCGGGACGGCGCTGAATAGAAGCTCCACCACGGCCTCTTCCCCAAGGGTGACGCCAAGGGAGCAGATCTCGCTCACCAGTGTGGTGAGTTTCCTGGCAAACTCCGGGATAGTTTCCCCGTCCGCCATGTCGAGGCGATCGAACTGCCTTTTCAGTTGCCGCGCGCGTGCCTTCTTCACGCGATCCTCTCCGACGCGGGCACATCGGATCATCTCCCACGCCTCCTGCACGGTGTCACAGTCCGCAACCTGCAGCATAACATGATCTGGGACGGACTGGGAGAGCGCCGCGAAGGCCCCCTCGTCTGCTGCTTGGTCGTACTCGCCGGAGCCATCAATCGCCGACCAGACACGTAGCGCCTTCATCAACACTTTCATCTTGATAGCCCACAAAGAGTAGTTCGTGTCCGTCAGCATGGGGTACTGCACGGGCACATTGGTGGCTCTCGACGGAGCAGCCAGCACCACGACGCCATCACCGTCGCCCGTGCTCGGCCTCCTGGCTACCGGCGGCATGTACTTTCCGCCACCGCTGCCGCCGCTCTTTCCGTCGCTCTTCTTAGGAGACGTGTCCCCCATCGCCGCCAATCGCCTCCGATCACCGTCGCCGGACGCCGCAGGAACCTAGAAACCCGAAGCTCTGATGCCAATTGACAGCTTTCAGGCCATGATCTACACACACGCGATCTGTGGATGCCTCGATCTGAGCCCAGGAGGAACTCGAGGACGAACAGAAAACACACACAAACACGGGAGACAGTTTTGCGATGCCTTAATTCAAGCGTCTTTTCTGTTTCTCTTCTTTTATTCAACGGGGAAAACAAACTGAGCGACTTCTACGCCACGACCCAACATGCTCGCGCCATCCCACGGCTTCGATCGTGGACTCGCTCGTATACAAAAACGCTTAGACACGACTTGGCCGCAACGTGGACTAAGCATGCTTCGCCATACGTAAACATGTACGTACAAAACACGTACAGATAAACTCCTAGGTGTCTATAACTGAAACACAAAGAAGAAAGACGTAGAGTCTTAGGAAACTAGGAAAGAGGACAAGGTTAACAACAACACCCACGCCGTTTACCCCTTCTTCCCTGGTCGCGCTCGTCCTCTAGTCCGTAGCCCCGCCATGGCCGAAGCTCCGCCACCGCATATGCTCGCCGCCGCCGCTACACGCCGTCCCCGGCATCCCCATGGCCACCGTTGGATGCGCGCGAGTGAGGGCCTCCTCCCAGTGCCTTCGCCGCCTTCGCCGCCCCTCAGCGCGCCGTCGAGTGGACTCCGCCCACGGAAGGTCGCCGACAGCCTAACCCCGGCCATGCCGACGTGGCGTCGTCATTAGCGGCTAATGAGGCCGCTAACTAACCCACATGCTCACTGACACATGGGCCCATGTCCTAATTAACCCCTGTTTTGTTTCTGTTTAGATTAGTTTAAAATCCGGCGGGACCCACACGCCAGAGTTGACCGGCTGACGTGGCCGTTGACCAGGCCCCACCTGTCATTGACCTTTGAACAACATCGTGTCACCGACTGCTGGACCCCACTCGTCGATTTGACCTGGCCGACCCAGTTGACCTGCCGACGTCTATTCGATGTCATGTCTTGACACGAGTAAGCATTTTCTCGAATTTTTCTAATTCAAAATGATTTGGAAATTTCAGAAAATGTTGCAAACTTTGAAAAATCATAGGAATTCAACCATAACTCCAAATGAGATAAATTATATATGAAAAATGATCAGAAAAATCCAATCTATCCATCTGTACCATTTTCATGCATGTTAGAACAACTTATAGCTACTGTTTAGGACAAATAAAATGAATGGCATTTAAATAACCATATGTGGAGTTTGAATTTGAACCTTGGGTTCAAACCAACTTCATTTAACTCTTTGCTAGTTGCATTAGCTCAAACCACAGCATATTGCCATGTCATGATCATGCATCATATTGTGCATTGCATTGATGGTGTTTCCTTCTGTGTTGCCGGTGTTCATCCCCTCTCGATAGACGTGGTTTCGACAATGAGATCGATGACACTGATGAAGAGCTATATTATCTTCGGAAGTGCCAGGCAAGCAAAACCCCCTTATACATTCGGATAAAATCCCACTCTCTCGCTCCTGCTCTCTTTTACTGCATTAGGACAACAACGATTCATCTGTTGATTGCTGCGGTAGCTGAACCCCTTTATCCTCTGCATGATCTGTCATTGCCACAGTAAATAGATGAAACCCACTAGCATGAGTAGGAGTTGTTTGAGCCCTGATGTGCCTACTCATTCATGCTTGTTTGTCATGCCTGCTATTGCTTAGAGTTGTGTCAGTCCGATTCATCGGGATGAATTGGAGGTGTGTGAACATGTCCCACTGTGTGAGAGCTAAGTGTGTGAACACGATTTGGTAAAGGTAGCGGTGAGAGGCCGTGTAGGAGTACATGGTGGGTTGTCTCATTGCAGCCGTCCTCGAGAACCGAAGTTCTGTGTTTGTGATCCATGAAACAGTTACTACCACACATTGGGTTCGTAACTCGACCCTCTCGGCTTATTAATCGCCTCGATCTCTATCCAGGAGTTGCAACTAGTTTCTGGTGTTTGTAGGATATGTGTTGGGGGCCGTGCATAGCGCTGACCCTAGGGGTGGGCTATGTTGCAGTAGATACACCGTGGCCCGGTGTACCGAGCGCCTGCTTGGTGTCTCGGGAATCCTACACATCGTTTGGGGCCGTGGCGACACCCGGCGGATCTCCTTGCGGATGGAACCCGAATAGGCGATAAACCTGGACTAGAGACTTGTGTGGTTAGTCGGTCATGGCCGACTCCTCGCCAAAGCTTCCGCTTGAAGGTTGCTGAGATACACGACGTGTACATGGTGGTAAGTGGCGAGAGCGTGTGTGAAGAAGTACACCCCTGCAGGGTTAATATGATCTATCCGAATAGCCGCGTCCGCGGAGAAAGACTTCTGGGATGCCTATAACAGTTCATAGACAAGTGAAAGTGGATACTTTAAAATACGCAAGATAAGCGTGAGTGCTATGGATGGCGTTCTCGTAGGGAGACGGGAGCGGATCCATAGTGGTGTATTGTTATGGTGAATATGTGGACTCGTGCGCGCCACCTCAAAAGAGTTACTTGCGATGTAGTTTAGGATAGCCACCGAGTCAAAGTTGGCTTGCTGCAGTCAAACTCCACCACCCCCTTTGTTGATAATGATGCATATGTAGCTAGTTCTGATGTAAGTCTTGCTGAGTACATTTGTACTCACGTTTGCTTATTTTATGTTTTGCAGAGAGACGTCAGTCTCGCTAGTAGTTCCGCGTGGACTTCGACGTTTAGCTTGATACCTCAACTACGATCTTGTGCCCTCGGCAGGATCTGGTAGATAGTCAGGCTTCTCAGCCTTTTTCATTTGTAGATGTTTGTACTCAGACATGTTAAGCTTCCGCGTGTGCTTTGCTTGTATGCTCTAAATGTTGGGTCATGAGACCCATGTTTGTAATATCTCGCTCCTCGGAGCCTAATGAATTAATACTTGAGTCGTAGAGTTGTGTTGTGATGCCATGTTGTATTTGCACATATCGAGCATATTGTGTGTATGTTTGTAATGCTTGGTATGTGTGGGATCCGACAATCTAGTTGTTTATCCTTGGCAGCCTCTCTTATGGGGAAATGTAGTCTAGTGCTTCCTTGAGCCATAGTAGTCCGCTACAGCCCAGTTCACCGGAGTCCTGCTAGCCCAAAGACTACTCGCCAGACACTTGATGGCCGGCATGTGTTTCACTTCCTTCCTCAGGTTCTGTCTCTTCGGGAAATGTCACGCAGTTGACATCCGGAGTCGTGTTTAGCTCTGCTACAGCCCGGGTTCCCGGAGTCCTCATAGCCCAAAGGTTACAGCCCGGATTCACACGCCGGTCAATCGACATGCTCGAAGTTGATTCATGTATGCCTGTCCCCATGGGTTAGTGCCGCATTGGGTTCACGACTAGCCATGTCGGCCCGGGTTCTCTGTCATATGGATGCTAGCGACACTATCATATACGTGAGCCAAAAGGCGCAAACAGTCCCGAGCCATGGTAAGGCGACACCCGTGGGAATACCGTGCGTGAGGCCGCAAAGTGATATGAGGTGTTACCGGGTAGATCGATGTGACTTGGAATCGGGGTCCTGACAGCTTTGATTAACGGGAACATTTTCTTGGACTCATTTGATGAGATTTAAATCTTGGTTATTTTTAGAGGTCTTCTGAGGCTTTTGAAAATTCCTCAATTCAAATTTCATTGAATTTAAACATGATGCTCACATGGAGGGCTAGCCTAGTGCATACCAGAACTAGGGATGTGACAACATCCTCATTAGGAGTACCGGAAAACTGATCTTTCATAACAAGATTCAACAAAGCAGCATTAATATCACGAGATTCCGCACTAGTGGCGGGGGAGCAATCAGAGTGCTAATAAAATCATTGTTATTGGTATTGGAAAAATCACATAACTTGGTGTTTTCTTGAGTCATTGTGACTACGCAAACAAGATTGCACACAAAAAATAGATCCGACGGAAAACGGCGAATGACAAAGAGGGCGATTACAATGGCAAATTTTTGTGAAGTGGGGGAGATGAAAACGAGACTGATAACCCACAAGTATAGGGGATCGTAACAGTTTTCGAGGGTAGAGTATTCAACCCAAATTTATGATTCGACACAAGGGGAGCCAAAGAATATTCTCAAGTATTAGCAGCTGAGTTGTCAATTCAACCACACCTGAAAGACTTACTATCTACAGCAAAGTATTTAGTAGAAAAGTAGTATGGAAGTAACGGTAACAGTGGCAAGAGTAACAATAGTAGTTTCGTAGCAATCGTAATAGTGGCAATGGAAAAGTAACGGAGCAAAGATCAATATGAAACGAACTTGTAGGCAATGGATCAATGATGGATAATTATGTCGGATGGCATTCATCATACAACTGTTATAACATAGGGTGACATAGAACTAGCTCCAATACATCAATATAATGTAAGCATGTATTCCGAATGTAGTCATACATCCTTATGGAAAAGAACTTGCATGACATCTTTTGTCCTACCCTCCTGTGGCAGCGGGGTCCTATTGGAAACTAAGGGATATTAAGGCCTCCTTTTAATATAGTACCTGACCAAAGCATTAGCACTTACACTAGTACTTGTCGGTGCTATACAAACGGTTTTTAACCCCTTTCTGCGATGACATTTGGAACCGTCGCCAAGTGAGTGTGGGCGATAGGGGGGTCCTTCCCACACGACCCAGAAATCGTCGGGGATAGGCCCTCCTGGGACACAGGCTGGGGCCGTGTGCGATCAGGAGAGGCATCGAAACCCAATCATTTCTGTTCGTATGTACATCCCACACGGTGAATCCCAGAAACACATTTTTTTCGTATGTATATCACACACAGTCAATCCAAGGAATACGTTTCCGTTCTTATGTACATCCCACACAGTCAATCCAGGGAAAACGTTTCCGTTCCTATGTACATCCCACACAGTTTTATGTATACGCTCATGTGTGAAAGGTGTAACTGGCACACAAGCTCTGCCTTGGTTAACTGTTTGCTTTCATGAACTACATCAGACCCGATTTGATGTAGAAAACTGTGTGGCATTGGGCTATCCATCACAAGCGCTTTTACTGCGAGAACTGTTTGCAAAGTTCCATGACCGTCTGTTCTCTTTTTATTTTTGCCTGTAATTTATTATTCGAATTGGAAATTTTGAAATATGAAACGTGCAATTCAAATTCTCAGAACAATGGTTCAACAACGAATCCATAAATAAAATTGCCTATACAATATGTTCAGTAATTACAGGATTAGGCAGCAATTAACTATGATTAACCACAATATTTGAAGGCGATAAAGGTGAAGAGACAAGTGTAAATCATTTTGACTGCCGACGGTGTTGAAGAAGCAGAATGCCCATAATGTGCCTGCCTGCATGCCATAGGCACGAACAACTTTTGTCCAACCCCTTGTGACGATCGCCTGCCCATCCTTCATCGCCTTCAGGAAGACTTCTAGAGCATTATCATGGTAGCATGAATTATATACTTTAACCTTAGTTGCCTTCAGGACGACTTAAGAAGATGTTCGATGTTCCAGGAGTTGCTCACTGGAATACCATCTTCAGTCTCCAGGCGAACATCGCCAGGCCTAGTGACTCGTATTACTCGATAAGGGCCTTCCCACTTTGGCGTCAACTTGTTGGAATTCTTGGCCGATTGAACGCGCCGAAGAACAAGGTCGCCTTCCTCAAAACTTCAGGCATGAACCTTGCGGCTATGGTAGCGGCGCAAGGCTTGCTGGTAGCGTGCAGCTCGCACAACCGCCCGAAGACGATCTTCCTCAAGGAGCGTCGCGTCATCTTGCTGCAACTGCTCTTGCTCAAGCTCGTCATAAGCGAGCACTCGCGGTGACCCGTATGTGAGTTCCGTGGGGAGAACTGCTTCTGCCCCGTATACCAGGGTAAAGGGTGTCTGGCCGGTGGCTCAATTTGGCGTCATTGTTATCGACCAAAGAACCGCCGGCAACTCATCAATCCAGCGCCTTCCACACTTGTGCAGCCTGTCAAAAGTCTTTGTCCTCAGGTCTCGCAGTACTTCAGCATTTGCCCTCTCCGCCTGGCCGTTGCTCCGTGGGTGCACTACTGAAGCGAAACAGACCTTGCTGCCGAGGTCCTGAATGTACTGCATGAAGGTGCGGCTCGTGAACTGCGTGCCGTTGTCGGTGATGACTCTGTTGGGCACACCAAAACGGCAGACTAGCCCCTTGAAGAACTTGACGGCTGACTGTGCTGTCACCTTTCTCACTGGTTCCACTTCCAGCCATTTGTGAACTTGTCGATCGCGACGTGCAAGTACTCAAAGCCCCCGACAGTGCGGGGAAAGGGGCCCAATATGTCGAGCCCAGACCGAAAATGGCCAGGAAAGAGGGATTGTCTGAAGGGCTTGGGCTGGTTGATGAAGCTTCTTTGAATGGAACTGACACGCTTCACACTTGGTTACTAAGGCAGTTGCATCCTAGAGGACGGTGGGCCAAAAGAAGCCTTGCCGGAACGCTTTGCCGGCAAGGGCTCTCGACCCTATGTGGGAGCCACACATGCCTCCTTGCATTTTTGCCAACAGCCTCAGTCTGTCTTCCCAAGGAATGCACTTCAACTCCACACCGTTCGATCTCCTTCTGTACAGGGCATCATCCACAAACTGGTACATGCTGGACCGACGGGCTACTTTCTCTACTTCTTCTTGTTCCTCAGGAAGCTCCCCTGTTTGGAGGAAACGGACGGTGGACTGCACCCATGCCGAGCACCGGGCTCGGCAAGGACTAAAGGCACATCTTCGGTCGTAGGGGCAACTGCCTCTACGGCCAGGGCCTGAGGCCATGCCAGGGGTTGTTGCTCTCCGGCAGGCCTGGGACACCCATCAATGTCCTTGCCGGCGGCTCCTGGGAGTTCGGCGGGAAAGTACTTGCCAGGGACCTCCTTCCTTCGCTTGTTCTGTCCTCCCGATGGCTCGACGGACGGTTGAGTTAATTGAAGCACAAAGGTACGTGGTTCCACATGCAACTTCAGGGCATCGCGCTTCGATAGGTCGTCAGCAATGCTATTCTCCACTCGGGGGACATGCTCTGCTTGCAATCCGTCAAAACGCTCTTCCAACTTCCTTACTTCACCCACGTAGGCTTCCATCAACGGGCTCTGGTAATCCTTGTTGACTTGCTTGACGAGGAGCTGTGAATCTCCCCTGACGATAAGCTTCCTGATCCCAAGGTCTGCTGCGATCCTGAGATCGGCAAGCAGTCCCTCATACTCCGTCATGTTGTTCGTCGATTTTTCCCGGGGAAAGTGCATCTGGACTACGTACTTGAGGTGCTCTCCGATGGGCGCGACGAGTAGTACGCCGGCACCAGCACCTTGCAATGAGAAAGCTCCATCAAAGTACATAATCCAATCGCGGCACGTTTCCTTGCCGGGAAGGCTGGTCTCTTGAACTTCTTCATCAGGCGTTGCGGTCCATTCTGCTATGAACTCTTCCAAGGCTCGGCTCTTGATCGTTGAAGTACTTTCAAACTTGAGGCCAAAGCTCGATAGCTCCAATGCTCACTCCACAATCCTCCCAGTTGCATCTGGGTTGTGCAAGATTCATTGCAACGGGAGGCGGGTGACAACGGTGATCTCATGTGCTTGGAAATAGTGGCGCAGCTTTCTCGAGGCCATGAGGAGGCCGAAAAGTAGCTTCTGCATAATAGAATACCTTGACCTAGCCCCCTGCAAGAGGGAACTGACAAAATAAACTGGGTGCTGCACCATCTTCTTCTTCTGTTCAACTTCACCCATCTGGGTGAACTTCGCCTCGCCGGGACTGGGCCTTGCCGGGGGTTCCGCCTTGCCGGGGTCAAGCCTCACCGGGGAGGGCCCCGCCCCATCATCTGATGGCTCCGCTGCTACTGCCGCTTCTCTCTCGAGTTCCCTCTGCGCCACTAGTGCATCACTGGCCACTTGATTCGTTGCCGCTAAGTATAGCAGAAACAGCTCTTCTTTGTTGGCGAAGCTGACAAGGCTTCGGATGGTGGCCCTCCACTCGTCGAGCTTCTCCGCAGCAGGGGGGAAGTCGAGGAGAAATTGCACGCGCACCAGCGCTTCTGCTGGCGTGGGCGGCGGTGAGAGCTGCGTAGACCGGGACGCGCTCCGGCTTCTAACAAGGTTAGAAGGGGCTCTGTCACGGTCTCGCGGTCGGACGCCGCTTCCACCGGCGTCCAAGCGCGCACGCCGTCCTGGTGCGTCCTGCGAGTGGCGCACAGGGCTCTTTCCACAGCGGTGCCCAGGGGCTCCGGCATCACAAGATGTCGCTCGCCGTGCCACGGCACAGGAAGGCCGCGACAGTGCCGGTGAAGCGCCCGTAAATTGCCGCGCCGCCCGTGGGTAGCACGGCCCCGCCCCCGGACCCAGCGGCGTGCGACTCGTCGTCTTGGATTTGAACAATGCAGCTCGCCTGGATCTGATCGCTAGAGTGTCGTGGATGCTCGCGGGCCACATCTCCGGCCCCATCCATGGCCACCCGGTCGCCTGCCTGCGCTGGCGCGGACGGGCCGGCTCTGGGCGACCCGATCGCTGTGACCCCTTTTCTCTTGGGGGCCATGGTGATGATGAAGTCGATGCGCTGACCTTCAAACCAGATTTTCACAGCTTGCGCCCCCTACCTGGCGTGCCAAAGATGTCGGTGGAAACGACACCTATGGGATCACGGGGAATCCTTTCTACGGTCGGCGGGCGCGGGGCTGTGGAAAGAGCGGGTTTAAGAGATCAACACGGGAAATTTATCTAGGTTCGGGCCGCAAGTGATGCATAATACCCTACTCCTGTTGGCTTGTGTTTATCTGGTGTTATTGGACTAGCTACAAAGCGTGCAGGGTCCAAAAAGTCCGAATCGTCTCTCAGTATGCTGCGAGCCTCCTTTTATAGTCAAAGAGGCTGCCACAGTGGCACACAGGAGGTGGAAAGTTGTACAGTAGTCGAGTTTATCTCTGACATCACAAGACAAAACACATTAAATGCGCTACTTAGGTGTCCTCTTACTTTATCAGGGACAACAACGAGGCCCGTCCCATCCGTCGCCGCTTCGCTTTGCTCCGACACGTGTCCAGGCCAACGAGGCGTGCAACGCCATGTAGGCTGGCAGGTTGCTGAGCTGGTGTGGTGGCAGGGTCTTCACGAAGATCTGCATGCCACCATGTAGGTGCTTGACTAGTTGGCTTAGGAGCCACATACCGCCACGTGGGTACCTTCTTAGTTGGCGGGTCGGCCGCTGAGCTGGGGCAGCGATGGTGCGGCAAGGCCTTGTCGCGGTCTTGCTGATATTCCCGGCAAGGGTCTTGCCGGGGCCTTGTGGGCACCCTCGGCAAGAGTCTTGCCGGGGCCTCGTGAGTATCTTCGTCAGGAGCCTTGCCGGAGCCTAGTGGGCATCCTCGGCAAGGGGCCTCGTCGTTGTCTTGTTTCCTGGTTCCTATCTAGGCCTCGTAGGCCCTTTGTCTTCACAAAGATCTGCATGCCACCATGAAGGCGCCTCCCGAGCCTTGGTTCCAATGTGGTTGATGGCGTCGGAACTTTTAGACTCAAGGGTGGCGGCTCTGCTGGTGTTGGGAAAGTTGCCCCGGCAAGGGCCCTTGCCGGGGCTATGTAAGATGCCCCGGCAAGGCTCCTGCTAGGAAGAGCCCACCTTGTCCCTTCACTTCTTGCGCTTCTGTCTTGTTGTTGCTCTGGTAGTCTTGTGTCTTCGCTCCCTCTTCTGTCCCGCCAAGCGCGGTTGCAGGCGTGTGGCTGCGACTGCCCGTGCACAAGTAAAGGGGTACCAAAAAGGACCCCTAGTTTTGTACACCGACAGTTAGCGAATACATGAACTACTCAAACTACGTTCATCACTGGGAGTGGTCCCGACTATTGTCACTCCGGGGTTGTCGGATCATAACACGTAGTAGGTGACTATAACTTGCAAGATAGGATCAAGAACACAAATATATTCATGAAAACATAATAGGTTCAGATCTGAAATCATGGCACTCGGGCCCTAGTGACAAGCATTAAGCATAGCAAAGTCATAGCAACATCAATCTTAGAACATAGTGGATACTAGGGATCAAACCCTAACAAAACTAACTCGATTACATAGTAAATCTCATCCAACCCATCACGGTCCAGCAAGCCTGCGATGGGATTACTCATGCACGGCGGTAAGCATCATGAAATTGGTGATGGAGGATGGTTGATGATGACGATGGTGATGGATTCCCCTCTCCGGAGCCCCGAACGAACTCTTGATCTGCCCTCCCGAGGAACAACACGGCTTGACGGTGGCTCGTATCATAAAACACGATCAATCCTTCTCCCCGATTTTTCCTCCCCGAAAGTGAATATATGGAGTTGTACTTGAGGTCGGTGGAGGTCCGGGGGGAGGTCGGAGGGCACGCCCCAGGAGGTGGGCACGTCCCCACCCTTGTGGCCAGGGTGTGGAGCCCCTTCCGTTGATTCTTTCACCAATATTTTTTTAATTCCAAAAATGATCTCCATGAATTTTCAGGTCATTCCGAGAACTTTTATTTCTGCCCAAAAATAACACCATGACAATTCTGCTGAAAACAGCGTCAGTCCGGGTTAGATCCATTCAAATCATGCAAGTTAGAGTCCAAAACACTGGCAAATGAGTTTGGAAAAGTAGATACGATGGAGATGTATCAACTCCCCCAAGCTTAACCCATTGCTTGCCCTCAAGCAATTCAATTGACAAACTGAAAGTGATAAAGAAAAACTTTTACAAACTCTGTTTGATCTTGTTGTTGCAAATATGTAAAGCGAACATTCAAGTTTTCAGCAAGGATTATGAACTAACCATATTCACAATAACGTTTAGGTTTTACATTTACTCATATCAATGGCATAATAACCTAGCGAGCAATAATAATAAATCTCGGATGACAACACTTTTTCAAACACAATCATGATATGATATAACAAGATGGTATCTCGCTAACCCTTTCTGAGACCGCAAAACATAAATGCAGAGCACCCCTGAAGATCAAGGACTGACTAGACATTGTAATTCATGGCAAAAGAGATCCATTCATAGTCATACTCAATATAAATTAATAACAATGCATACAAATGATAGTGGTGCTCTCTAACTGGTGATTTTTATAAGAGGATGACGACTCAGCAATAAAAGTAAATAGATGGGCCCTTCGCAGAGGGAAGCAGGGATTTGCAGTGGTGCCAGAGCTCGAGTTTTTAAAGTAGAGATAAATAATATTTTGAGCGATATACTTTCATTGTCAACATAACAACCAAGAGATCTCGATATCTTCCATACTAGACACATAATAGGCGGTTCTCAAACAGAATGGTAAAGTTTATACTCCTCCACCACCAACAAACACATTCCACGGCTGGTCCGAAACAATGGGTACCGTCCAACTAACAACAGTCCTGGGGGAGTTTTGTTTGCAATTATTTTGATTTGATTTGAGCATGGGACTGGGCATCCCGATTACCAGCCATTTTCTCGTGAATGATGAGCGGAGTCCACTCATCGTGAGAATAACCCACCTAGCATGGAAGATATTGACAGCCCTAGTTGGTACATGAGCGATTCGAGCATACAAAACAGATTATCATTTGATGATTTAGAGTTTGGCAGATGCAAATTTACTTGGAACGACAGGTAAATACCGCATATAGGAAGGTATGGTGGACTCATATGGAACAACTTTGGGTTTATGTAAGTGGATGCACAAGCAGTATTCTCGCTTAGTACAAGTGAAGGCTAGAAAAAGACTGGGATGCGACCAACTAGAGAGCGACAACAGTCATAAACATGCATTGAGATTAACCAACATTGAGTGCAAGCATGAGTAGGATATAAATCACCATGAACATAAATATCGTGGAGGCCATGCTGATTTTGTTTCAACTACATGTGCGAACATGTGCCAAGTCAAGCCACTCGAATCATTCAAAGGAGGATATCATCCTATCATACTAAATCACAACCATTTAATTTCCATGTTTGCACGGAAGGTAAACCATTATAAACTCCTAACTAATTAAGCATGGATTGAAAAACTATAATCTCTAATTGTCATTGCAAACATGTTTCATTCAGAATAGGCTGAATCAAGAATGATGAACTAATCATATATACAAAACAAGATAGGTCGAGTTCATACTAGCTTTTCCTCATCTCAATCATTTCATCATATATCGTCATAATTGCCTTTCACATGCATGACTGAATGGTGTGGATAATAATAATAGTGCATGTGCATTGGACTAAGCTGGAATCTTCAAACATTTATTCAAAGGAGAAGAAAAGGTAATATGGGCTCTTCGTTAGATCAACAACAATGCATATGAGAGCCACTCAACATTTTCATCATGGTCTTCTCCTCTCGACCCCCAAAGAAAAGAAAATAATTTCAAAGAAACACATTGAAATGTTTTTGGAGTTTTTGTTTTTCAGAAGAAAGAAGAACAAGAGCGAGAAAAACTATTTACATGGGAAAGCTCCCGACAAGCAAAAGAAGAATGAGAAATATTTTTGGGTCTTCTTTTAATATTACAACTAAGCATGCATAGAAAGTAAACTAACTACAACTATTTTTTTGTTTTTTCTTAAGGTTTTTCAAACACACAAGAAGAAAGTGGAAAAAAGAAATAAACTAACACAGATAATACAGTGAAAGAGTATGAACACCGACAACTGGAATGAGTGTGTGAACATGAATGTAATGTCAGTGAGAGATACGTACTCCCCCAAGCTTAGGCTTTTGGCCTAAGTTGGTCTACGCCCATGGATCAAAGTAGCCCTCTCCGGTGTACTGAGGAGGATCCTGCGGGTTCCACTGGTTAGCGAGCTCCTGTGGATCGCACTGATAAATAGACTCCTGGTATGGATCAGGTGATGGCTGTGGCTCAGGAGGTGGGGATCGTGTCCCCTCCCAGTATGCATAAATGCCATGGGCAAAAGCAGAAAGTACACTGCACGAATGAATATCGAACAAAATAGGTGCAGGCAAGGTAATAATCTGGCAAGAATCTTCGCTAAATATCAAGTTATAAATGAGTCTCTTTTCCTCATCATGGTGAATAAACTTATGTGCTGCCATGCTGTCATAATCTAAGTAGATAGTAGGTAGAAGTTTCTCTTCTTTCTCATAGTGCCTAATGGGTATCTCAAAGTGCTTAGCAAGGCGGGAGGCGAAGATACCTCTGAAAATAGGACCCTTTGGATGGTTTATACTCAACTGTTTAGCAACCATAGCGCCTAAACTGAAAGTTCTATCACGAAGTAAAGCATGGCACAAAATGGCAAGGTCTGGAGTACTAAGTCCTCCACTCTCACCATGACCAATTAAACATCTCCAAGTGAATAATGAGTAATAGCGCAAAACAGGGAAATGTAAACTAGCCACTCTCGCTTCCGACACCCTTCTCCTTTCCCCTACGGTAACTTCATGAATAAAACCTTCCACATAACTAGGGTGTGGTTCCTCGACACTACCCTCATAAGGTAATTTACAAACCTCACAAAAGTCATAAAGCGTCATTTCCTTGTACTCATCATATAAGTAAAAGTCTACCATGGGTGGTGATCTCTTAGTATGAAAATGAAAATTTTGCACGAAAGTATTAGTGAGTAGGAGATACTGATCACACTGGTCGAGGAGGAAGTCGGTGATGCCTGCATTCCCAGCCAAATAATAGAAATCATCATAAGCTTCTTGCAAGAATGCATCACATAGCCATCCACACGGCCGAATCTCCGCGACACGAGGAAGATTATACTTGGGCTTCTCTTTCTTCTCATTTTCTTTTTCCTTCTAACCCCGGCTCGACGAGCCTCTCAACAATCTCCTCATCATTTTCTCCCTCTGAAAATTTCTGAAATTTTTAGTGACTCAAAATAAAAGTGAACAAACTCAACAAAATTGATAGCAACTACTCCTACAAGTGCCTAGAGGCTATATCATGCATCAAAACTACTTCGGACCATATAAATTTGACATGCAAGATGAAGAACAAGGACACCACAACAACAAAAATTTGCAATGAATAAAGCACTAGAACAAAAACTAATTGGACCATTGGAGGAGTCACATACCGAAGAACAATCCCCCAAAGCAGTTTCGTGAATGGAGCTTTGAGCAAGGAGATTGAAAATGGCGGCAAGATGAGCAAGAACACGAGTTTGAGCTATCGAGTGATTTTTTTCTGGAGGAAGAAGGAGTGGATGGGTGCTGGAATAAGTGGAGGGGGGCCACGTGGGGCCCACAAGGACAAGGGGCACGCCAAGTGGGTAGGGCGCGCCCTCCACCCTTGTGGCCAGCTGGTGAGGCCCCCTGGTGTGTGTTCAGTGCCAGAAATTCTTAAATAATCTATAAAAAATCATACTAAATTTTCTGGGAATTTGGAGAACTTTTATTTTTGGGATATTTTTTATTGCACGGATAATTCAGAAACAGACAGAAAATACTATTTTTTCTGTATTTAATCTAAATAACATAAAGTGAAAGGTGGGTACAGAGAGTTGTGCCTTCTAAATTCATCCATCTCATGCTCATCAAAATGAATCCATTAACAAGGTTGATCAAGTCTTATTAACAAACTTCTTCCGAACGACATGAAACCGGAGAATTTCCAAATAACACTAGGTTACCTCAACGAGGATATGCATGTCCCCAGCAATAAGAATATCATATTTCTTTTCGACAGTAGGAAGAGGATATTCAAAACCTCCAATAGTAATAGTTGAAAATTTTCTAATAGAATTGATACTATGAACTTGAGGTTGTTTCTTCGGGAAGTGTATCGTATGCTCATTACCATCAAAATGAAAAGTGACATTGCCTTTGTTGTAATCAATAACAGCCCCTGCAGTATTCAAAAAGGGTCTACCAAGGATAATTGACATACTATCATCCTCGGGAATATCATGAATAACAAAGTCCGTTAAGATAGTAGCGTTTGCAACCACAACAGGCACATCCTCACAAATACCAATGGGTATAGCAGTTGATTTATCAGCCATTTGCAAAGAGATTTGATGGGTGTCAACTTATTCAATTCAAGTCTACGATACAAAGAGAAAGGCATAACACTAACACCGGCTCCAAGATCACATAAAGCAGTTTTAACATAGTTTCTTTTAATGGAGCATGGTATAGTTGGTACCCCTGGATCTCCTGTGACAGCCTGGTATTTTCCCTCTTCTCTTTGTCTGATTTTCAGTTGGTTTGGATTTGAATTTGAAATTTTAAATCACTTCAGATGGACTTAAACACTTGGGTACCACCTTGATTTTCACCCAAGTGACTTATTTCTCTCTCTAGCCATCATTTCTTCTCTGATCCATCTCAAAATAATATTATGAATATTTTTTCTTACATGAAAAATATTCGTTTTCCCTCTAAAACCCTAACTAGCCCATTGTGTTCCAAAGCAACCCCAATTTTTCTTGCCCACAAAAATCTAAGAAAATTCCCAAATATTTTTTGAACCCTAGGGCACCTTCCTGAGCAAAAATATTGCATCACTTTTTGGAATATTTTTGCTACAGAAAATATTTTCTGTTCTGGACAGAAATGGTAGTTTCTACAACAACTACCATTTTACTTGCTCAAATGTGGCTGAATTTTCTTGTGCATAAGTACCCTCGTAGATGATTGCTAACCTCCAAAGCTCAGCTCCCAACTCTTAGTATTTTGACCTCAGTAAGTTCTCAAAGTTACTGTCCAGAAACTTACCAGGAAGTTAAAATCCATCTTACTGCGCGTGAGCTAAACTCAAAGTGTTGTAACCACTCAAACCACCAAGGACTACACGCCAGACATGGAGTTTAGGCCTAGCGTGGCCTGATGTCATAGTTCACGCGGTGACCATGTTCATCCAGGCGTGCTGGCATGCGGCCGACGCGCTCTGCGACGCGCCCGAGCCTCCGTTGATCGCGTGCTCGCTTCCCTGCCTGCCGCGCCTTGCCAAACTTCGCCACGATCATCGTACTGACCCCCTTAACTGTCGGGACCCCGATCCTAAGTCACACCGATCTAGCATGTAACACATCATATCACTTTGCGGCCTCACGCACGGTATTCCCACGGGTGTCGCCTTACCATGGCCCGGACCGTTTGCGCCTTTTGGCTCACGTATATGATAGTGTCGCTAGCATCCATATGACAGAGAACCCGGGCCGACATGACTAGTCGTGAACCCAAAGTGGCACTAACCTATGGGGACAAGCATACATGAATCAACATCGAGCATGTCGGTCGGCCGTCGCGAATCCGGGCTGTAACCGGCTAACGAGGACTCCGGGAACCCGGGCTGTAGCAGGCTAGGCAGGACTCCGGATGTCACCGCGTGACATTTCCCGAAGGAGACAGAACGGAGCAAGTGAATCACATGCCGGCCAGATCAAGTGTTCCGAGCAGTAGTCTTTGGGCTAGCAGGACTCCGAAACTGGGTCAGAAGCGGACTACCATGGCTCGGTGGAAGCACTAGACTACATTTCCCCATAAGAGAGGCTACCAAGGATAGACAACTAGGTTGTCGGATCCCACACATAGCAATACACGTTACACGTCGCATAACATGCAAGTATGTGTTGTACAACATGGCATCACAACATAACGCAAACTCATATAGATAAAGGCTCAGAAGAGCCACATAGCATTAAATACAAACAGGGGTCACATGACCCATCATTCAGAGCATTCAAACAACAAGCGGAAGCATTACATGTTTGAGTAGAGACAACTACAAAAGAAAAAGGCTGAGAAGCCTGACTATCTACAAGACCCTCCTAAGGGTACAAGATCGTAGCTGAGGTAACAAGCTACTCGTCGAAGTCCAAGCGGAACTACTAGTAAGACCGAAGTATCCATTGCCAAAACATAAATAAAGCAACGTGAGTACAAAGGTACTCAAGAAGACTTACATCGAGATCCTATTATACATGCATTTGTATCAAGAAGGTAATGTGGGGTTTAGTTGCAGCAAGCCAGCTTTGACTCGGTGGCTATCACGTTTCTACGACTACAAGAACTTCTTTGAGGTGATATGGCGGTCACGAGTCCACTAGTCACCACACAATACACTACTATGGATTCATCCCCGTCTCCATACGAGAAGGCCATCCATAGCACTCACACTTGTCTTGAGCATTTTAGAGTATCCACTTCAAGTTGTCTATGTACCACGTAAGCATCCAAGAAGTCCATAACCGAGGACACGGCTATTCAATAGATCATGATAACCCTGCAGGGTGTACTTCTTCACACACGCTCTCGCCACTTACCGCCATATACACGTCATGTATCTCGGCAACCTTCAAGCGGAAGCTTTGGCGAGGGTGTCGGCCACGACCGACTAACCACACAAGACTCTAGCCTGGGTTTATCGCCTATTCGGGTTCCATCCGCAAGGAGATCCGGCCGGATGTCGCCACGGCCCCAAATGATGTGTGCAGGGTTCCCGAGCCCACCATCCGGGTGCCACTTTCGGTACACCAGGCCACATGTGCCTAGTCTGTCCCAAGCCCACCTGCCGGGTGCCACTTGGTAGAAAAATAGCACTACCTACAAACACCGAGAAACTAGTTGCGACTCACGGACAGAGATCAAGTTGGTTAATAAGTCGAGAGGGTCGAAAGCACGGAACCCAATGTGTGGTAGTATCGAGTCATTGGACAACATACATAGAACTCAGTGTTTAAGGACGGTTCCAGTGAGACAACCCACCATGTACTCCTACATGGCCCCTCACCGCTACCTTTATCAAATTGTGTTCACATACTTCACTTTCAGCACCAGAACATATCATAACACTCCAATTCATTCCCAATGAATTAGACCTGACACAACTCTAGGCAATAGCAGGCATAGCATGGTAGGAACACAACATGGCTCAGTCAACTCCTACACATGCTAGTGGGTTTCAACTATTTACTGTGGCAATGACAGGTCATCCAGAGGAATGGGTTCAACTACCGCATCACAAAGTAGCAAATGAATCATTGTTGTCCTAATGCAATAACTGAGAGCAGGAGCGAGAGAGTAGGATTGTATCGGAATGAACAAGGGGGTTTGCTTGCCTGGTATATCAACAAGGGGGCACTGCTCCACAGACATGTACTCTGGAACAAACTCCGGAGCAGGACCTATCGAGGAGAAACGGTGCCACAATCAATACACAATCATATGCAACAATATGATGCATGAACATGGCATGTAGATGTGATGTTGTTTGAGCTAATGCAACTAGCATTCAGTTTGGAAGAGGTACATTTGAACCAAGAATTCAAATGCAACTCCAAGTTAAGCTCTTATATATGCCATTATAGTGTTTCACTTATACAGCAGGTATAAGTTGGTTTATCATGCATGAAACTGGTACAGATGGATAGATTGCATTTTTCTGATAATTTTTCATATATAAATTATTTCAATCTGAGCTACAGTTGAATTTATATGATTTTTAGAAGTTTACATCATTTTCTGGATTTTTCCTGACTAAATAAAATCCAGGAAATGGATAATTGCGTCATCATTGCGTCATGCCTGCGTCAGCAGGTCAACGGTGCTGACCAGGTCAAATCTGACGACCGGGTCCCACATGTCATTGGCATAGTTAGTTAATAGAGTTAATTAGATATTAAACTAATCCTAACAGAAATATTAGCAGGGCCGGGCCCCACCTGTCATTGACCGTGGGTACTCAAACCCCAGGTCAACTGGGGGGTTAGACCCGGTCAACCCCACCGGTGTTCAGCCGCCGGCGAGGCCGGACGTGGCGGAGGGGCTCGGGATCGCTGTTCCGGCGACTAAAAGGAAGGCGGAGACCATTGGGTCGTAGCCCGCGCTCGTCCGCACCGATTGGAGCAAATGGGGGAGGCAGGGGCGACCGGAGATCGCCGGAGCGAAGCTCGGGGCGGCGGCCGGAGTTCGGCTTCGAGCGGGATCGGGCTGCGGGGCACGGGGAGGCCACCCGAGGGGCTCTGCGGCACCCTCGTGGCAGCAGGAGCACGTTGGGGTGCTCGGTTTGGCCGGAGGCGGGCCGAGGCGACGACGGCGACATGGACGGCGGCGAGGCACTACGGCCACGGCGGAGGAACGATGCTACGGCGCGCGAGCGACTAAGCGGAGAGGGGGGAACGGTGGCGGAGCTCACCGCGGATTCGACGGGCTTGATGGCGAGCTCCGGGACGCACTGGAGACGGCGGGGCGGCGATGGGGATCCATGGCGGTCGGAGATGAAGAAGGCGACGGCGATGGTGAAGCAGGGCCTCCGGCGTCGTGTAGCTCTGTGGAGAGGACGAGGAAGATGAGGCGGTGCTTCTAGGCGCGTGATAGGCGAGGGTGGCGGTGGCCACGGGCGACGGCAGTGGCGCTCTCCGGTGCCTTCGGTGAAGAGAGGGAGAGGGAGCGCAGGAGGAGAGGCACGGAGAGAGGAGTGGGGCCAGGGGATCGGGCGGCACCGAGAAGAGGCGTCAGCCAAGGCTGGCCGGGGAGGCAGGCGAGCTGGTGGCGTGGCTCTCTGCCCGTCTGTGTGGCCCACACGCGTGGCCGATCGGGCGCCAGGAGGACGACGGCGGTGGTGGGGCTTCATTGGGCCAGGCCAAAGCCGCCTGACAAAGTGCCGAAGCCGCCATGTAAGTCCGTAGGTTTTTCCCTTTTGTTTTCTTTTCTATTTTTCTGACATTTGTTTGGTTTAATAAAAATACTAAACCATTTTATTTTCTTATGCCAATTTTTGTAGGGGCTAGTGGTATTATTCCAGAGCTCCTCATCAACTAGCATAATTTTTTTGGACATATAATATATATATATAACATTTATATATCCAATGCAAATAATTATGCATTAATTCCAAATGCCCAAAATAAATACTTATGAGCTCCCAAAAATATTGGTTTGATTTTTTTATTTCTGTCCAATATTTTCAGAGGGCAACATGAGCATTTTCTTGAACCTTTTTGGAGCAATTTTTACTTGGGTCGATTTCCAAAAATGATTCTGAGGGTTTCACAAATCCTCATTTCAATTTAAATGGAATTTAAACATGATGCACACATGACTAGCTAGCCTAGGTCATACCAGAACTAGGGATGTGACAACTCGCCCCCACATGAAAGAATCTCGTCCGAGATTAGAGGTCGACGGAAAGAAAGCGGGGTACTCCATCGAAGGCGATCTTCTCGCTCCCAAGTAGCTTCTCTCTCGGAATGATGAGACCAGAACTTTGAGAAACTTGATGTTACGACGTCGAGTAACACGCTCTGCTTGATCAAGAATGTGAACCGGTACTCTCGATAGGTGAGGATATCTTGGAGATAAATCGTTTCGTGGTCCACTCCGCGGATAGGATCCGAGAAGCAACGCCTGAGTTGAGAGACGTGGAAGACATCATGCACTCTAGAAAGATGTGGGGGTAGTTCCAACTGGTAGGCAACCTCTCCTCGTTTAGCGAGAATGCGAAAGTGACCAATGTAACGAGGAGCCAATTTGCCCTTGATACCAAAACGATGGGTACCCTTCAAAGGAGTAACCCGAAGGTAAGCTTTGTCGCCAATTTCATAAGTCATATCCTTATGATGACGATCATACTGCCTCTTTTGACGAGACTGGGCTGTTTTCAAATTCTCACAAATGATGCGAACTTGCTCTTCTGCCTCCTGGATCATGTCCGGTCCAAAGAATTGTCTTTCACCGGTTTCTGACCAGTTCAAAGGTGTTCGACATCTTTGTCCATAGATAATCTCAAAAGGAGCTTTCTTGAGACTGGATTGATAGCTATTGTTATAAGAAAACTCGGCGAAAGGAAGACATTTCTCCCAATCCATTCTGAATGAGATAACGCAAGCTCTAAGCATGTCTTCGAGAATTTGGTTGACCCTTTCCACCTGACCACTCATCGAGGGGTGGAAAGCGGTACTGAAGGAAAGATGGGTTCCCATGGCAGTTTGGAAACTCTCCCAGAAATGAGAAGTGAAAAGACTGCCACGGTCTGAATTGATCTCTAGTGGAACACCATGAAGTGACACTATTGAGAAATGTATAAGTCAGCGAGCTGACTAGCAGTGATACTCTCTCGAACAGGTAGGAAGTGAGCCACCTTGGACAGACGATCAATGACTACGAAGATAGCATTATTCCCTTTCTTGGTCCTGGGAAAGCCGGTGATGAAGTCCATACCAACTTTATCCCATTTCCACTCAGGAATGGCTAAAGGCTGAAGGGTGCCAGTAGGCCTTTGATGCTCTGCCTTAACTTGACGACAAACATCACAGTTAGCAATGAACTCAGCAATTTCTCTCTTCATCCTAGTCCACCAGAACCTCTGGCGTAGGTCCTGATACATCTTAGTACTACCGGGATGAATTGTGAGAGGGGATTCATGCGCCTCCTTAAGAATCAACTGTCAAGATGTCGCTTCTTGGGGACCACCAGGCGGTTCCCAAAGAAAACGACACCTCGATCATCTATAGAGAAACTACCAAAGCAATACCCTTGGCAATGTTTCTCTTGATCCTAATCCCGTATCATGCTTCGGGCTTCTATGATATGATCCACAAGAGTAGGTTTCGCCACCAAGGTAGAAAGGAATCCGTGAGGAGCAATGTGAAGGTTAAGCTTACGAGAATTCCTCATGGAGAAGTGGGTGACCTCACGCAACATGAGATTGTTGCAATAGGATTTCTGACTTAAGCGCATCAGCCATGACATTATCTTTGCCTGGGGTGTAGGTAATCCCTAGATCATAATCTGAGATCAACTCCAACCAATGTCTTTGCCTAAGGTTCAAATCTGGTTGGGTGAAGATATACTTGAGACTCTGGTGATCAGTGTAAATCTGCAACGTTTACCAAGAAGGTAATGTCGCCATGTCTTAAGTGCATAGACTACGGCTGCAAGCTCTAGATCATGTGTAGGATAATTCTCCTCATGTGGATGCAACTGTCGAGATGCATAGGCAATCACATGACGATCCTGCATAAGAATGCAACCTAGTCCCTGTCATGAGGCGTCACGATGAGATAACAAAGTCTTTAGTGAAATCCGGTGGCACAAGTATGGGAGCAGAAGTCAGGCGTCTTTTTAGTTCCTGAAAACTGTACTCACACTGTGGGGACCACTCAAACTTTTTATCTTTCTTGAGAAGTTCCGTGAGGGGTTTGGCTACTTTGGAGAAATTTTCAACAAAGCGGCGACAATAGCTGGCTAGACCAAGGAAACTCCTAACTTGTTTAACTGTTTCAGGTGGAGTCCAATCAAGAACCGCCTTAACTCTCTCAGGATTGACAGCAATACCCTTACCAGATATTACGTGGCCGAGATAGGTCACTTCTGGCAACCAAAATTCACACTTGGAGAACTTGGCATAAAGGCGGTGCTCTACGAGTTTTTCTAGCACAAGTCTAAGATGTTCGGCATGCTCTTCCTCGTTCTTCGAGTAAATAAGAATATCATCAAGGTAAACCACGACAAATTTATCTAAGTACTCCATGAAGATCGAGTTCATCAAGCGGGAGAATGTGGCTGGGGCGTTGGTTAGACCAAAGGACATGACGGTGTACTCATCTTGGCCATAACGAGTGACAAAGGATGTCTTGGGGATGTCCCCGTTTCTGATCTTGATTTGGTGGTAGCCTAACCTCAAATCCATCTTGGAAAAGATCGAGGATCCAGCGAGCTGATCATACAGTCGCCGATCCGGGAAGCGGATATTTGTTCTTTATCGTGACCAAATTAATCGGGACGATAATCTACAACCATCCGGTCCGTACCATCCTTCTTCTTGACGAAGAGGACGGGGCAAGCCCAAGGAGAAGAACTAGGATGGATGAAACCCTTTTGCAAGGACTCATCAAGTTGTTTCTTAAGCTCGGCTAGTTCTAAGGGTGCCATCTTGTAAGGTCTCCTAGAGATTGGAGCGGTTCCTCGGATAAGATCTATGACGAACTCTACATCTCTGTCAGGTGGAACACCTGGCAGTTCCTCTGGAAAGACATCCGGAAAGTCACGGACTATCGGGATATCTTCAAGGTCTGGAAGAGGGCTGGCATTAAGAAATAGAGTTGTCGCTTTGCAACTCTGGTGGAGACAGTGACTATCTTGCCAGATGGGTGTGTAAGCTGAATAGACCTAGCATAACAATCAATCTTGGCATGATGAGCTGTCATCCAGTCCATACCCAAGATGGTGTTAATATCTGAGGACTTGAGGGCTACAAGTGATGCAAGGAATACAAGTCTGTCAACAAGGATTTCATTACCATAGCTGATTCTGGTGGTTTGCCATCTAGACCCTGGGGTTTGGATTTCAAGCGGAGTTGGCATATCACAAAATGACACGTCGTGCAAACGAGCATAGCCTTCAGAGATGAAGGAGTGAGATGCTCCAGTATCGAATAGAACCGATGTTGGATGACAGTTGACAAGGAGTGTACCAAGAACGACATCCGGATCATCATGAGCGTCTTTAGCTGAGACGTGATGCACACGTCCACGTTCAGTAGGGGCTGACTTGACACTGATCATCTTGCATGATGGCTTAACACAGCCAACAGTCTTCTCGGGCTGGGGTGGAGCATAACTAGCCTGAGAGCAGTCACGTGCATAGTGTCCTGGCTCTCCGCATGTGAAGCAAGTCCCTGAAGTTGGACGTGGACCCGCATTGACAAGCGGTCTACCAATAGGCCTGGGTGGAGCATACTGCTGAACTGGGTGAGGCGCCACATAGGATGGCCTCGGTGTATATCCAGCAGGAAGAGCGGAGTTTGGAACCCAAATCCGGCACTTCTGCGAACTAGAACTGGAGGAAGAAACCAAATCACGGTTGTGCTTACGAGACTCTTCGTAAGTGAGCTGAGCTGTCTCCGCATTAATGGACTTGTTCACAAGAGCCTGGAATGTATTGCAATGATGTAGGTGGAGATCACGACGCAACTTGGGGTTGAGACCCTTCCGGAACCTAGCCTGCTTCTTGGCGTCCGTGGACACTTCTTCTGTAGCATAGCGGGCAAGGTTGTCAAACTCTCTGCTGTAAGCATCAACAGCCATCTTACTCTGGGTGAAGCTACAGAACTCTTCTCTCTTGCGATCGATGAGGGCTTCAGGAATGTGATGCTCGCGAAAAGCCTCAGTGAAAACTCGCCAGGTAGGAATCTGGCCAGCTGGAAGCATAGCCTCATAGTTCTGCCACCAGAGACTAGGAGGACCTTCCAGGTGGTATGCAGCATAGGTGACCTTGTCATTTTCAGCTACGTTCGTAGAACGGAGCTTGCGTGTGATACTACGGAGCCAGTCATCTACATCGAGTGGCTCGATGGAATGATGAAAGGTAGGTGGGTGCAAGCGAATGAAGTCATGAATGGTTGCAGACCCTTTGAACTGATGTGCGGTGTTCTCCTCGATACGTGCCAACAAGCGGTTAGACTCACGCTTGTTCCTCTCCATCTCTAACATAAACTGTGCCAATGAAGGCTGGTTGGGAGGATCCTCATCCCTACCATCTCTGTGGTTCTGGCTACGAGCAATAGAACTTCGCTTAACTGATGACATCCTGAGAAACGAAACCAAGGACGGAATCAACATCAACTACGGACTGTAAAATGTAGGACAAAGAAATTAGTAACTTTCGAACTCCTGGGGCAATTCCGGCAGCATAACGGCACTAAAATGCTCAGAATGAGACATCCTGCTAAAATGGGGTAGTAACAACAACTCAACATCACCACTCAAAGGTTCTGGGATAATACTAAACAGACTGCACCGGAAGTACTCGAAAACTGGGGTATGACTCTGATCAACCAATCCTATGGGACTACGGAGTAGTAACATGTGATCCTGATAGACAGAAGAGGAAGCCTAGTTCCTTAACCCCGTAGGAAAGATAGGACGACTCAGATCAGAAGGGCATGAGATATAAGGAGTAAAAAGAGCCTTACGTTCCCTTCCACAATCAATTCCCTTACATAACTAAAGAATTTCTAGACTCAACTTCGACCAGGTTGGCTTGGAAATCCTACAGGCTGTCAGGCTTTGATACCAAAGCTGTCGGGACCCCGATCCTAAGTCACACCGATCTAGCATGTAACACATCATATCACTTTGCGGCCTCACGCACGGTATTCCCACCGTGTCGCCTTACCATGGCGGGACCGTTTTAGCCTTTTGGCTCACGTATATGATAGTGTCGCTAGCATCCGTATGACGAAGAACCGGGCCGACATGACTAGTCGTGAACCCAAAGTGGCACTAACCTATGGGGACAGGCATACATGAATCAACATCGAGCATGTCGATTGGTGCGTCGAATCCGGCTGTAACCGGGCTAACAGGACTCAGGGAACCCCGGGCTGTAGCAGGCTAGGCAGACTCCGGATGTTACCGCGTGACATTTCCCGAAGGACGGACACGAACGGCAAGTGAATCACATGCCGGCCAGTCAAGTGTTCCGGAGCAGTAGTCTTTGGGCTAGCAGGACTCCGAACCGGGCAGAAGCGGACTACCATGGCTCGGTGGAAGCACTAGACTACATTTCCCCATAAGAGAGGCTACCAAGGATAGACAACTAGGTTGTCGGATCCCACACATAGCAATACACGTTACACGTCGCATAACATGCAAGTATGTGTTGTACAACATGGCATCACAACATAACGCAAACTCATATAGATAAAGGCTCGGGAAGAGCCACATAGCATTAAATACAAGCAGGGGTCACATGACCCATCATTGAAACATTCAAACAACAAGCGGAAGCATTACATGTTTGAGTAGAGACAACTACAAAAGAAAAAGGCCGAGAAGCCTGACTATCTACAAGACCCTCCTAAGGGTACAAGATCGTAGCTGAGGTAACAAGCTACTGGTCAAGTCCAAGCGGAACTACTAGTAAGACCGAAGTCTCCGCTGCCAAAACATAAATAAAAGCAACGTGAGTACAAAGGTACTCAGCAAGACTTACATCAGATCCTATTATACATGCATTTGTATCAAGAAGGTAATGTGGGGTTTAGTTGCAGCAAGCCAGCTTTGACTCAGTGGCTATCCTGTTCTACGACTACAAGAACTTCTTTGAGGTGATATGGCGCACATGAGTCCACTAGTCACCACACAATACACTACTATGGATTCATCCCCGTCTCCATACGAGAAGGCCATCCATAGCACTCACACTTGTCTTGAGCATTTTAGAGTATCCACTTCAAGTTGTCTATGTACCACGTAAGCATCCAAGAAGTCCATAACCGAGGACACGGCTATTCGAATAGATCATGATAACCTGCAGGGTGTACTTCTTCACACACGCTCTCGCCACTTACCGCCATATACACGTCATGTATCTCGGCAACCTTCAAGCGGAAGCTTTGGCGAGGGTGTCGGCCACGACCTGACTAACCACACAAGACTCTAGCCCAGGTTTATCGCCTATTCGGGTTCCATCCGCAAGGAGATCCGGCCGGGGTGTCGCTCACGGCCCCAAATGATGTGTGCAGGGTTCCCGAGCCCACCATCCGGGTGCCACTCGGTACACCAGGCCACATGTGCCTAGTCTATCCCAAGCCCACCCTGCCGGGTGCCACTTGGTAGAAAAATAGCACTACCTACAAACACCGAAACTAGTTGCGACTCACAGGCCAGAGATCAAGTTGGTTAATAAGTAGAGAGGGTCGAGTTACGGAACCCAATGTGTGGTAGTATCGGGTCATTGGACAACATACATAGAACTCAGTGCTTAAGGACGGTTCTAGTGAGACAACCCACCATGTACTCCTACATGGCCCCTCACCGCTACCTTTATCAAATCGTGTTCACATACTTCACTTTCAGCACCAGAACATATCATAACACTCCAATTCATTCCCAATGAATTAGACCTGACACAACTCTAAGCAATAGCAGGCATAGCATGGTAGGAACACAACATGGCTCAATCAACTCCTACACATGCTAGTGGGTTTCAACTATTTACTGTGGCAATGACAGGTCATCCAGAGGAATGGGTTCAACTACCGCAGCACAAAGTAGCAGATGAATCGTTGTTGTCCTAATGCAATAAGTGAGAGCAGGAGCGAGAGAGTAGGATTGTATCGGAATGAACAAGAGCGAGAGAGTAGCAGATGAATCGATGGTGAAGCAGGGCCTCCGGCGTCGTGTAGCTCGGTGGAGAGGACGAGGAAGATGAGGCGGTGCTTCTGGGTGCAGCGGCAGGCCGAGGGGTGGCCGGTGGCCACGGCGACGAGCAGCGGCGCTCTCCGGTGCGCTCGGTGAAGAGAGGGAGAGGGAGCCTGAGGAGGGGAGAGGCACGAGAGAGAGGGAGTGGGGCCAGGGGGATCGGGGCGGCACCGAGAAGAGGCATCGCAGCGTCGCGCTGGCAGGGGAGGCAGGCAGGCGAGCTGGTGGCGTGACTCTCTGCCCGTGTCTTGTGCGTCAGCCCTACAGCGTGGCCGGCGCCCGAGGACGACGGCGGTGGTGGGCTGGGCGGCTTCTTTGGGCAGCCAAGCCGCCTGATGCCGAACCGCCTGAGTAAGTCGAGTAGGTTTTTCCCTTTTTGTTTTCTTTTCTATTTTTCTGACATTTGTTTGGTTTAATAAAAATACTAAACCATTTTATTTTCTTATGCCAATTTTTGTAGGGGCTAGTGGTATTATTCCAGAGCTCCTCATCAACTAGCATAATTTTTTTGGACATATAATATATATATAACATTTATATATCCAATGCAAATAATTATGCATTAATTCCAAATGCCCAAAATAAATACTTATGAGCTCCCAAAAATATTGGTTTGATTTTTTTATTTCTGTCCAATATTTTCAGAGGGCAACATGAGCATTTTCTTGGACCTTTTTGGAGCAATTTTTACTTGGGTCAATTTCCAAAAATGATTCTGAGGGTTTCACAAATCTTCATTTCAATTTAAATGGAATTTAAACATGATGCACAAATGACTAGCTAGCCTAGGTCATACCAGAACTAGGGATGTGACATTAACTCCCTCCCGGCGCTCGCCGATGCCGGAGCTCGCCGCAGCGAGCACGGGCGCGGTCCAGCCAACTCAACAGTGCGTTGCGCACTCACTACAAGAAATATGTCAACTAGTGACCTTCTGGCAGTGACCCTAGAAGAATTGGTCATAGATCTATGACCATTTGAGACCAATTGGTCAAAAGCTGTTCGGGGGGCTCCAAATGCTAAACTATATCGACCATTTTGGTTAGAAAGGTCGTAATTTCCTTACTCAAAATGGTCACAAAGCAGACAGCGCTGATCCGCTGCCTTATTTCTAGCTGGTCATGACCAATATAGATGGTCATAACCTTGTAAGTTGTGGTGGATTGCTATGACTAGGCACCACCTCATCAGTTTTCCCTGTGTCATGTCCATGTGTCAATTTTTACCCTAGGTTGTGAAGCAACCTATATTTCTGTCATTCCAAAAATTCCCAAAAAAATTGGGCATTCTTTACTATCCAAATCATTGCCTCATGACAATATTCAACTCCATTTGCACAGTAAATCTACCTCGGCAAATTTCCAAAGTTTTTGTTCAACTCGAACTTGTGAAGGAAGTACTAGCTAGGCATATCCTAATGAGCTGAATTTTTGCCACATCTTTTATATTCCCAAATCATTGCTCTCCACAACATTTGAGCCCCATGTAACAATACATGTAAGTGTGGCTTCAACATTCATATTTCTGTCCAGTGTGGTACGTTGCAAAGCAAGTGACACCTAGGTTCGTTCATTTGAGCTGCAAATTTTCCAAAATAGTGTCCTTAGTAGATGATCATCCTTGGCCAATAATCAAGCCCATTGGCCATGTGTATTTCCCGTACCACTAATCAAACACTTGGGTGCTTTCATGTTTGAGCATTGTTCGGTCTCCTCGTGAGATTCTTCTGTTGTTATTTTCTTCCAAGCATCTACCTGGGGAGTGCCAAACCTACTAGACATGCCTAGGCTTCCCAGAACGCATGGCAACGCCACGGTCACGCGGTGATCACGCGGCGGGCATGCGAATCTACGCGCTTTGGAGTTGGGGCCCTAGGCCACCGTCCAAACCTCAGCGTATCACCACCAAACCATGTATTTATGCTTAAATAGATACTTATGTACCTATAAATGATTTTTGGAAAAAATAAAGAGCAAACTACAAGGCAGCTGCAGTTCAAATTTGACCCGCTTCCTGCTGAATCGGTGGAAATTTGTCTTTTTCACCAAAGGTGGATAATTTTTTTTACACTCAACCATTTGGTCAATTGTGCATTAAACATGGCCTAGTATTTTATAAAATTGATTTGGTCCATTTTTTCAACAATTATTTGGTAGTTCCTTCACAAAAAAACCTCATTTCGGGCACTCGAAAAATGGAAAATGAATTTTTTGTGCAAAGAAAATGAAAACTCCCTTAGGCAACATTGTCTGGAATTCCAGGATGCACCCTTGTGCACAATATGAGATCATTTGAACAAACTATGCCATGAATGTGGCCATAAGATTGATCATTTGGCTTGAAAGCCGTGGATCTTCACGTATGATAGCTCATTTCTGAGAACACTTTTTTAAAATAGTTGTCGTATTACAAGTTTATTATTTTTCCTGGAAACTTGGTCATATATGATGACACAATGCGAAGGTTTTCCAATTTTTGATTTTTTGAATTTTTTATGCCCATTTCAAAATGTGGTCAAAACGGCGGGCTTGACCGTTCCTAGCTAGTTGTTGAATCTTGGAAACCTTTTGATGTTTCTCTGATTAAATAGATAGTTATGTACCTAGAAATGATTTATGGAAAAAAATAAAGAGCAAACTATGAGGCAGCTACAGTTCAAATTTGACCCGCTTCCTGCTAAATCGGCGGAAATTTGTCTTTTTCACCAGAGATGGATCAAAACTTTTTACAACCAACCATTTGGTCAATTGTGAATTAAATATGGCCTAGTATTTTAGAAAAATGATTTGGTCCAATTTTGCAACTATTATTTGGTAGGTTCTTCACAAAAAAACCTCATTTGGGGCACTCAAAAAATGGAAAATGAATTTTCCATGCAAAGAAAATGAAAACTCCCTTAGGCAACATTGTTTGGAATTCCAAGATGCACCCTTGTGCACAATATGAGATCATTTGAACAAACTATGTCATGAATGTGGCCATAAGATTGATCATTTGGCTTGAAAGCCATGAATCTTCACGCATGATAGCTCATTTCTAAGAACACTTTTTTAAAATAATTGCCATATTACAAGTTTATTATTTTTCCTAGAAACTTGGTCACATATGATGACACAATGCGAAGGTTTTCCAATTTTTATGATTTTTTTTGAATTTTTCATGCCCGTTTCAAAATGCGGTCAAAATGGCAGGCTTGACCGTTCCTAGCTAGTTGTTGAATCTTGGAAACCTTTTGATGTTTCTCTGATTAAATAGATAGTTATGTACCTAGAAATGATTTTTGGAAAAAATAAAGAGCAAACTATGAGGCAGCTACAGTTCAAATTTGACCCGCTTCCTGCTGAATCGACGGAAATTTGTCTTTTTAACTAGAGGTGGATCAATACTTTGGTCAATTGTGAATTAAATATGGCCTATTATTTTAGAAAATTGATTTGGTCCAATTTTGCAACAATTATTTGGTAGGTTCTTCATAAAAAACCTCATTTGGGGCACTCAAAAAATGGAAAATGAATTTTCCGTGCAAAGAAAATGAAAACTCCCTTAGGCAACTTTGTTTGGAATTCCAAGATGCACCCTTGTGCACAATATGAGATCATTTGAATAAACTATGCCATGAATGTGGCCATAAGATTAATCATTTGGCTTGAAAGCCATGAATCTTCACGTATGATAGCTCATTTCTGAGAACACTTTTTTAAAATAATTGCTGTATTACAAGTTTATTATTTTTCCTGGTAACTTGGTCACATATGATGACACAATGTGAAGGTTTTCCAATTTTTTGATTTTTTTAAAAAAATTTATGCCCGTTTCAAAATGCGGTCAAAACAGCGGGCTTGACCGTTCCTAGCTAGTTGTTGAATCTTGGAAACCTTTTGATGTTTCTCTGATTAAATAGATAGTTATGTACCTATAAATGATTTTTGAAAAAAATAAAGAGCAAACTATGAGGCAGCTACAGTTCAAATTTGACCCGCTTCGTGCTGAATCGGCGGAAATTTGTCTTTTTCACCACCGGTGGATCAAAACTTTTTACACCCAACCATTTGGTCAATTGTGAATTAAATATGGCCTAGTATTTTAGAAAACAGATTTGGTCCAATTTTGCAACAATTATTTGGTAGGTTCTTCACAAAAAAACCTCATTTGGGGCACTAAAAAAATGGAAAATGATTTTTTCGTCCAAAGAAAATGAAAATTTCCTTAGGCAACATTGTTTGCCAATCTAAGATGTAAACTTGTGAAAAGTATGATATCATTTGAACAAATATTTGGTAGGTCTTTTACAAAAAAACTCATTTTGAGCACTGAAAAGTGAAAAGTGGTTTTTTTTCTGAAAAACTTATCTTTGATTTCGACCAATTTAGATGGTCATAAGGTCTTCGAATTGTTTGCTGCGTTTTGATTGGTCCATGGGCATATCACGCGGATCATGGATTATACACCGTCGGATGCTCGAGGATCCAACGACAGTCTTCAACCCTTCCACACCAACCCTAGCTCTGTTCTCGTGGTCATTTTGCCTCCAGCCCCGCCTCCTTTTTTCCCAATCCATCCATCCATCCATCCATTCCAGATCGAGAGAGAGCTCGTCTCCTTCCTTCCTCCAGCTCCCTCCAGATCGAGAAAGAGATCGCCGTCGCCACCTCCCTCCAGTGGAGCTCGCCGCCGTCCATGGCCTCCCCCACGCCCTCCTGCTCCGCCTGCTCCTCCTCCCTCAACGCCTCCCGCGCACCGTTGCCGATTTCCCAAACCAGACCGCCTCCCCGGTTCATTCCTTCCTCCCCTCCCACCCACCTGCCTCGGTGCCGCCAACCAACTCGCCGACGACCTTACGCATCGCCGTCGGCCTCCGCTCCCTCCCCTCCCACACGCCCGACGCCCCACCCTCTCCACCTCCCCTTCTCCCCTACCCCCAGTAGCACCCAGGCCCAACAGCACATGCGGCGGCCAGATCCCAGATACAGCACGCCGTCATGTGCCTCACCGAAGGCGCACACGCAGAGTGAGGTGGGCTGCCCGCGTGCACACGCCATGGACCTCCATCACGGGACGCCAACGCGTCTCGTCTGCCCGGCCGCGTCACCAGACGGTTGTCGGCCTGCTCCCTGCCGACGCCATCCCGTGCTCGGGACGCCACGCCTACCATGCCCAGATGTCCCTCCTCCCTCTCCCCTGCGTCGGCCCCGTCGTCCGTCCCCGAGGTATGATACGTCTCCAACGTATCTATAATTTTTGATTGTTCCATGCTATTATATTATCCGTTTTGGATGTTTATGGGCTTTATTAAACACTTCTATATTACTTTTGGGACTAACCTATAACCCAGAGCCCAGTGCCAGTTCATGTTTTTCCCTTGTTTCACTGTTTCGAAGAAAAGGGAAAATCAAACGGAGTCGAAACGGAATGAAACCTTCTGGAGAAGTTATTTTCGGAAGGAAAGCTACCCGATAGACTTGGAGTGCACGTCAGGAAAGAAACGAAGGAGCCAGGAGGCAGGGGCGCGCCCACCCCCCTAGGGCACGCCCTCCACCCTCGTGGCCCCTCGTGGCTCCCCTGGCGTACTTCTTCCGCCTATATATCTCCATATACCCTAAAAACTTCGGGGAACAGAATAGATCTGGAGTTCCGCCGCCGCAAGCCTCTGTAGCCACCAAAAACCAATCGGGACCCTGTTCCGGCACCCTGCCGGAGGGGGGAACCCTCACCGGTGGCCATCTTCATCATCCCGGCGCTCTCCATGACAAGGAGGGAGTAGTTCACCCTCGGGGCTGAGGGTATGTACCAGTAGCTATGTGTTTGATCTCTCTCTCTCTCTCGTGTTCTTGATTTGGCACGATCTTGATGTATCATGAGCATTGCTAGTATAGTTGGATCTTATGTTTCTTCTCCCCCTCTACTCTCTTGTAATGGATTGAGTTTTCCCTTTGAAGTTATCTTATCGGATTGAGTCTTTAATAATTTGAGAACACTTGATGTATGTCTTGCCGTGTGTATCTGTGGTGACAATGGGATATCACGTGATTCACTTGATGTATGTTTTGGTGATCAACTTGCGGGTTCCGCCCATGAACCTACGCATCGGGGTTGCTTTGCGTTTTCGTCTTGATTCTCCGGTAGAAACTTTAGGGCACTCTTTTAGGTTCTATGTGTTGGTTGAATAGATGAATCTGAGATTATGTGATGCATATCGTATAATCATACCCACGGATACTTGAGGTGACATTGGAGTATCTAGGTGACAATAGGGTTTTGGTTGATTTGTGTCTTAAGGTGTTATTCTAGTACGAACTCTAGGGTTGTTTGAGGCACTTATAGGAATAGCCCAACGGATTGATTGGAAAGAATAACTTTGAGGTGGTTTCGTACCCTACCATAATCTCTTCGTTCGTTCTCCACTATTAGTGACTTTGGAGTGACTCTTTGTTGCATGTTGAGGGATAGTTATATGATCCAATTATGTTATTATTGTTGAGAGAACTTGCACTAGTGAAAGTATGAACCCTAGGCCTTGTTTCCTAGCATTGCAATACCGTTTACGCTCACTTTTATCGCTTGCTACCTTGCTGTTTTTATATTTTCAGATTACAAAAACCTATATCTACCATCCATATTGCACTTGTATCACGATCTCTTCGCCGAACTAGTGTACCTATACAATTTACCATTGTATTGGGTGTGTTGGGGACACAAGAGAATCTTTGTTATTTGGTTGCAGGGTTGTTTGAGAGAGACCATCTTCATCCTACGCCTCCCACGGATTGATAAACCTTAGGTCATCCACTTGAGGGTAATTTGCTACTGTCCTACAAACCTCTGCACTTGGAGGCCCAACAACGTCTACAAGAAGATGGTTGCGTAGTAGACATCAAGCTCTTTTTTGGCGCTGTTGCCGGGGAGGTGAGTGCTTGAAGGTATATCTTTAGATCTTGCAATCGAATCTTTTTGTGTCTTGTTTTAGCACTAGTTTAGTTTGTAAAAGAAAACTACAAAAAAATGGAATTGAGTTTGTCTCATACGCTTCATCTTTTTAATATCTTTCGTGAGTATGATGGAAAGGAAAATTGTGCCAAAGTGTTAGAAGAAGAATGCATTAAAATGTTTGGCACTAAATCTTTGAATGATGAGAATGATTGTGATATTCTTAGTATGAACTCCTTGAATATACATAGTACTAATGATGATTGCACTAGTTATGATGAAAATGTCTCCTATAAATATGTCAATTTTTGTGGAGTACATTGGGTTTGCAAGTACACACCAAATAGGGAAGATAGATATTGCAAGAGGCATAAGCACTTAGAAACTAAATTGTGGCAAGAAAGGCTAGATGTTTGTGCTGAAGATTTAAATTTTCTTGGCTGTACTTGTGGACTTTGCAATGAATATGGTCATTTAGCTATCCGATGCAAATTGTTTCATGATCTAATCGTGTCCAAAAATTGTGATGACTTGATTTCCCTTGCACATTATAATGAACTTAGTTTGCTTATGGGCTACGAAGAAATGAAACGTATAACTAAGCATCTTCCAGAATTTGCCTGTTATAAACTTCTTGGCTTTGATCTAGAGAAGATTTATATCTATTGTGCGGTGAATTGCATTTAAAATCCTTATATTGCCAATTACATAAAGAAAATAAAGCAAATAGAAGATGAAGAGAATACTGACGAAAGGGAAGAGACTTCCCAATAACCTCCTATTATTTCTTATGATGAATTAGGTAATGAGGATGAGCTTTCTATTCAACCAATCTCATCAATAAGGAGCTCAAAAAAGAGTCTTGAACCCACACATGATGTGGTGAAGAAGAAGAAAAGAAAAAGGAAGAGAGGTAAAAAGATATCTCTCCCAAATAATGTTGCTCCTATTATTGTTGTGCCTCATGAAAATGAATCAAAAATAATTGTGGAAGATGATGCACTTGATGATGATCTCATTATTCCTATTGCTTGTTGTGATGATTATGATTGGGAAGATAATGATACTTCTTATGATCTTGAAAATCTTTTTGGCACTTGCTTGGAAGAATATGATAATTGCTATACTATTGGTGCTATCCATACTATTAATGATGAGAGTGATTATTCTTATGATATGAAAAGGCCCAAGCTTGGGGATGCTATGTTTGATGAAGATGATGTTTTTGAGAATATATTTGCTGCAATTAATGTTTGTCCCAAGCTTGGGGATGCTACGTTTAATGAAGATGATATTTTTAGCCTCTCAAGTTTCGATATGCAAATTTATAATGATGATAGCATGCCTTCTACCTATGATGATTATATTTATGAAAGTGGATTTGGATAGGTCATGACTTTATTTAGTGATGTATCCACTATTTCGGAAGAGGTTTCAATTGATTATGACGAGAACAAAGTTGCTACTTATGATGATTATTGTGATGAAACTTATGCTATAAAAAGTAGTGATGATTATATTTATAAAACTTTTCATGATTGTAATTACCCTTTTTCTGAACATTACTCTTTTAATGTGGAAACAATTTATAGTATTCAAGTCTCTTATGATACTCCCACTATTCCGAATGAGAAGAATTTTGCTTATGTGGAGAGTAGTAAATTTTCTATGCTTGTAGATCATGAAAAGAATGATTTATGTGATGTTTATATTGTTGAATTCATTCATGATGCTACTGAAAATTATTATGAGGGATGAACATATGCTTGTAGGAATTTCAATAATATCAAGTTTCCTCTCTATGTGCTTAAAGTTTGGAAGTTATGCTTGTTTTACCTTCCTATGCTAGTTGATTATTGTTCCGGTAAGTTATTTTCTCACAAAATCCCTATGTATAGGAAGTGGTTTAGACTTAAATGTGCTAGTCATATTCTTCATGATGTTCTCTTTATGTTTCAATTCTTATGTCTTGTGTGAGCATCATTGAAATCATCATGCCTAGTCAGGCGTTAAACGATAGCGCTTGTTGGGAGGCAACCCAATTTTATTTTAGTTTCTTGCTTTTTGGTTCTGTTTAGGAATAAATAATCCATATAGCTTCTGTTCAGATGTGGTTTTATGTATTAGTTAGTGTTTGTGCCAAGTTAAACCTATAGGATCTTCTTGGATGATAGTTATTTGATCTTGCTGAAAATCCAGAAACTTTCTGTTCACGAAAACAATTGTTTAAAATCACCAGAACGTGATAAAATACTGATTCTAATTGCAGCAGATCAATAAACAAATTGTTTAGGTCTTCCTAGTTTGGCTGAATTTTTGGAGTTCCAGAAGTTTGCGTTAGTTACAGATTACCACAGACTGTTCTGTTTTTGACAGATTCTGTTTTTCGTGTGTTGTTTGCTTATTTTGATGACTCTATGCCTACTAAAATAGTTTATAAACCATAGAGAAGTTGGAATACAGTAGGTTTAACACAAATATAAATAAATAGTGAGTTCATTACAGTACCATGAAGTGGTGTTTTGTTTTCTTTCGCTAACGGAGCTTACGAGTTTTTTGTTAAGTTTTGTGTTGTGAAGTTTTCAAGTTTTGGGTAAAGATTCGATGGACTATGGAATAAGGAGTGGCAGGAGCCTAAGCTTGGGGATGCCCAAGGCACCCCAAGGTAATATTCAAGGATAACCAAGAGCCTAAGCTTGGGGATGCCCCGGAAGGCATCCCCTCTTTCGTCTTCGTTCATCGGTAACTTTACTTGGAGCTATATTTTTATTCACCACATGATATGTGTTTTGGTTGGAGCGTCATTTTATTTTATTTAGCTTTGCTTGATGTTTGAATAAAATACCAAGATCTGAAATTATTAAATGGGAGAGTCTTCACATATTTGTATAATTATTCGACTACTCATTGATCTTCACTTATATCTTTCGGAGTAGTTTGTTGTTTGCTCTAGTGCTTCACTTATATATTTTAGAGCACGGCGGTGGATTTATTTTGTAGAAATAGATGAACTCTCATGCTTCACTTGTATTATTTTGAGAGTTCTAAACATCGTGGTAATTTGCTTTGGTTATGAATTTAGTCCTAATATGATGGGCATCCAAGAGGGATATAATAAAAACTTTCATATAAGTGCATTGATACAAAGAGAACTTTGATTCCTTATGATTGTTTTGAAATATGAAGATGGTGATATTAGAGTCATGCTAGTTGATTAGTTGCGAATTTGAGAAATACTTGTTCTAAAGTTTGTGATTACCGTAGCATGCACGTATGGTGAACCGTTATGTGATGAAGTCGGAGCATGATTTATTTATTGATTGTCCTCCTTATGAGTGGCAGTCTGGGACGAGCGATAGTCTTTTCCTACCAATCTATCCCCCTAGGAGCATGTGCCTAGTACTTTGTTTCGATAACTAATAGATTTTTGCAACAAGTATATGAGTTCTTTATGACTAATGTTGAGTCCATGGATTATACGCACTCCCATCCTTCCACCATTGCTAGCCTCTCTAATACCGCGCACCTTTCGCCCGTATCATACACCCACCATACCCTTCCTCAAAACATCCACCATACTGGCATTTCCATAGCCATTCCGAGATATATTGCCATGCAACTTTCCACCGTTCCGTTTATTATGACACGCTCCATCATTGTCATATTGCTTTGCATGATCATGTAGTTGACATTGTATTTGTGGCAAAGCCACCATTCATAATTCTTTCATACATGTCACTCATGAGTCATTGCACATCCCGGTACACCGCCGGAGGCATTCATATAGAGTCATATTTTGTTCTAAGTATCGAGTTGTAATTCATGAGTTGTAAGTAAATAAAAGTGTGATGATCATCATTATTAGAGCATTGTCCCAGTGAGGAAAGGATGATGGAGACTATGATTCCCCCACAAGTCGGGATGAGTCTCCGGACGAAAAAATAAAAAAGAGAAAAAAAGAGGCCATAAAAAAGGAGAAAAGGCCCAAATAAAAATAAAAAAATGAGAGAAAAAGAGATAAGGGACAATGCTACTATCCTTTTACCACACTTGTGCTTCAAAGTAGCACCATAATCTTCATGATAGAGAGTCTCCTATGTCGTCACTTTCATTTACTAGTGGGAATTTTTCATTATAGAACTTGGCTTGTATATTCCGATGATGGGCTTCCTCAAAATGCCCTAGGTCTTCGTGAGCAAGCGAGTTGGATGCACACCCACTTAGTTTCTTTTGTTGAGCTTTCATATACTTATAGCTCTAGTGCATCCGTTGCATGGCAATCCCTACTCACTCACATTGATATCTATTAATGGACATCTCCATAGCCCGTTGATACGCCTAGTTGATGTGAGACTATCTTCTCCCTCTTTTTGTCTTCTCCACAACCACCGTTCTATTCCACCTATAGTGCTATGTCCATGGCTCACGCTCATGTATTCTGTGAAGATTGAAAAAGTTTGAGAACATCAAAAGTATGAAACAATTGCTTGGCTTGTCATCGGGGTTGTGCATGATTTAAATACTTTGTGTGGTGAAGATAGAGCATAGCCAGACTATATGATTTTGTAGGGATAACTTTCTTTGGCCATGTTATTTTGAGAAGACATAATTGCTTAGTTAGTATGCTTGAAGTGTTATTATTTTTATGTCAATATGAACTTTTATCTTCAATCTTTCGGATCTGAATATTAATACCACAATTAAGAAGAATTACATTGAACTTATGCCAAGTAGTATTCCACATCAAAAAATTTGTTTTTATCATTTACCTACTCGAGGACGAGCAGGAATTAAGCTTGGGGATGCTAATACGTCTCCAACATATCTATAATTTCTGATTGTTCCATGCTATTATATTATCTGTTTTGGATGTCTATGGGCTTTATTAAACACTTTTATATTACTTTTGGGACTAACCTATTAACCCATAGCCCAGTGCGATTCTGTTTTCCCTTGTTTGATGTTTGAAGAAAGGAATATCAAGCGAATTAAAGCGGAATGAAACCTTCTGGAGAAGTTATTTTTGGAAGGAAAGCTACCCGATAGACTTGGAGTGCACGTCGGGGAAAAGCGAGGGAGCCGGGGAGGCGGGCGCCCACCCCTAGGCGCGCCCTCCACCCTCGTGGCCCCTCGTGGCTCCAGCGTGCATTTCTTCTGCCTATATATCTCCATATGCCCTAAAAATTTGAGAACAGAATAGATCTGGAGTTACGCCGCGCAAGCCTCTGTAGCCACCAAAACCAATCGGGACCTGTTAAGCACCACTGGGAGGGAACCCTCACCGGTGGCCATCTTCATCATCCCAGCGCTCTCCATGACAAGGAGGGAGTAGTTCACCCTCGGGGCTGAAGGTATGTAGCAGTAGCTATGTGTTTGATCTCTCTCTCTCTCTCTCCCTCTCTCTCTCTCTCGTGTTCTTGATTTGGCATGATCTTGATGTATCGTGAGCTTTGCTATTATAGTTGGATCTTATGTTTCTTCTCCCCCTCTACTCTCTTGTAATGGATTGAGTTTTCCCTTTGAAGTTATCTTATCGGATTGAGTCTTTAATAATTTGAGAACACTTGATGTATGTCTTGCCGTGTGTATCTGTGGTGACAATGGGATATCACGTGATTCACTTGATGTATGTTTTGGTGATCAACTTGCGGGTTCCGCCCATGAACCTACGCATCGGGGTTGTCACACGTTTTCGTCTTGATTCTCCGGTAGAAACTTTAGGGCACACTTTGAGGTTCTATGTGTTGGTTGAATAGATGAATCTGAGATTGTGTGATGCATATCGTATAATCATACCCACGGATACTTGAGGTGACATTGGAGTATCTAGGTGACATTAGGGTTTTGGTTGATTTGTGTCTTAAGGTGTTATTCTAGTATGAACTCTAGGGCTGTTTGTGGCACTTATAGGAATAGCCCAATGGATTGATTGGAAAGAATAACTTTGAGGTGGTTTCGTACCCTACCATAATCTCTTCGTTCGTTCTCCACTATTAGTGACTTTGGAGTGACTCTTTGTTGCGTGTTGAGGGATAGTTATATGATCCAATTATGTTATTATTGTTGAGAGAACTTGCACTAGTGAAAGTATGAACCCTAGGCCTTGTTTCCTAGCATTGCAATACAGTTTACGCTCACTTTTATCGCTTGCTACCTTGCTGTTTTTATATTTTCAGATTACAAAACCTATATCTACCATCCATATTGCACTTGTATCACCATCTCTTCGCCGAACTAGTGTACCTATACAATTTACCATTGTATTGGGTGTGTTGGGGACACAAGAGACTCTTTGTTATTTGGTTGCGGGGTTGTTTGAGAGAGACCATCTTCATCCCTCGCCTCCCACGGATTGATAAACCTTAGGTCATCCACTTGAGGGAAATTTGCTACTGTCCTACAAACCTCTGCACTTGGAGGCCCAACAACGTCTACAAGAAGAAGGTTGCGTAGTAGACATCAAGGTACCCCGCCCGACTGCCCCGAGTCAGTTCTCTTCTCCGTGGCTGGTTCGGTGGACGTTCACGAGATTTTTCTCTCCGTCTCGTGGTTGGGCAGATGGAGAGGGTGCTCAAGGATGATGCCATCCAGGAGAAGGGCGAACGCACCAGGGTGGTAACCAGCCCCCTCCCATCTGATCAGCTTGTTTTCCTTCTTGGTCTGACTGGGTCGGTTCGTTCGTCCGTTGGTTGGATAGTGCTGCTTAGACTGCAAAATCCATAGATTGTTAGTTTGACAAGTACCAGACCAACAAACTGACTGCCGGCTTCACTTAGTTACATAAGTGAATACATTTCTACTTGTAAGAGGGTGTTTGGTTGGATGGTAAACTTGTTGTGCAACTGGACCTTGTTACATGCAGTGAAACAAATTGCCACATCACTAGTGAGCTAATTTACATAAGAACACGAGCAGGACTAGATCTAAGAATCACAGAGATTAAGTCAGTATATCTGACTTGGATACAAGTCGCTAGAGGTTGCTACTGACACACACTTAACCCATCCTTTTAATTATTATTATCATTGTGTGTTGATTATATGAGGTGTTAGCTCTTCCTGGACCTCTCATCATTTCACCTGTAGCTAATGAAGCTTAGTGGGAAGCATCAATAAATAATTGTTGGCATATTTGATAATTTTAGATAGTTCTTTGAAAGGCGGACATCTTTGGTCCTCGGTCAAAATATATCTTTGCACGATCTTTGTATAGGTGGTATGACTATAACTGAACCGTATGTTCTGTTTTATCATATATAACTGAATCATGAGTTTGTTTCATATTTTAAACCTACATGAAAGGAAGTGTGCTTATTGACGATGGTTATTGTTGCTGAATCCATACACTACAAAAAACCTGTTAATCCATGACAGTTTTTTGGTGACGTTTATCATGTTCGTCACAAAATCCGTCATATATCAGCAACATGAGGATGCCCCCCAAACCAGTAGCCCCTTTATGACAGATAAAGAGGGGCCGTCACGGAAACTGTCATGGGTCGACTAACTGGGCCTATATTTTTTGTTCTTATACACCATTCGGACCGTCATGGATGGATGGCGCCGATGTGGCAATCCAGCGGGAGGGAAAACTCGTATTGTGATTGGCTGAGCTAGCCGTCCCACGGATCGCAAATCTAGACCGTCTCCTCTTCTGTGATCCAACGGCAAGCAATCAGCTCCATCCTCCCCAACTCCCCTGTAGATCTTCACCGGCATCTTCCTTCTCCTTTGTCGGCGCCGCCCCCTGATCTCCTTGTTTCCGGATCCCCAACCCTCCCCATCCATGGCGCCGCCACCTCCCCTTCCATGGCCATCTTCGAGGCGGATCCGGCAACCACCGTGGCGATAGCCTCGTTCACAGGCGGGGCGCCTCTGGCGAACCCTAGCACATGCGGGCGCCGGTCTTTGTTAATCACGGGTCAGGCGGCGGTCGGATCTGCCATGGCCACAACCGGTGTCCTCTCCTCTCTATCCATCTTCCTCCCGTGGTCGAGAAGAGGGCTTCGTAAGGATCCCATGGCGGAGGTCAACGTCGGAGGCTGCTTCCTCCCTCCCGGATCGACCATCAATCGATGGAGGATATGAGAGCTGAGTAAGCACACACATGGCTGCGCTTCAAGGTGGGTCCTTGCCCTCTTTTCTATTCGATTTGATTTGATCTCCTTCCACGATGTCCTTCGCCACGCAGCTGCAGCTCAATAGATGCAGGACACCACAATGGAGCAAGTAAGGCCTCCCTTCTCCCACTATTTCTTCGGATCCGCCACGGCCAGCCATATCCGGCACTCCCGCACCACCGCGGTGGTAAGATGAAGACCCTTCGTTTTTGCAACATTTTAGTTTACCTCCCCTCACTTGGCTGGCGGAGCCTCTTGGAAGGCCAACAGGGTCGTGTCCGCCCTTCCAAAAGTGCAGTTTTCTTTGAACTATGAATACTAAGCATTCTAGCGTGCCTCATCACATACGTGCATAGCTAAGCTTGATTGATTTTGTATGCATGTACTTCCAAAGACGTGAAGTTCTATCGGTCAAAAGTCTCCACGGCTTGCCTCCATGCTTTTCATCTGTGATAATTTGATTACTAAGTAGTCCATGCAATTCCTCAATCCTGTTTCTCCCTTTTTGGTTTGGATCACTAATCGCCATACGATCGCCGAGCCGGTGTCATGCATTTGTTACCTGCTTGTTGTCGATGAGCCGAGCTACCATGTTTCATGTATATTTTGCTCTTATTCTGAAATTTGCCCCCCACCCTCTTGATTTTTTCATTCTCCGCCATCGCCTGCCTAGCTAGCAAACTAGTTTGCTTTGGTCCAATCTGATCCTATCCTAACCATGGAGTAGCTTGGACTTGGTTTGATTTACTTTATGCAGGCATGGGTGGTTGGTTTGAGAGACAGAGATGGATGGCGAGGCCCTGTTTTGTTTTGTTTTAGCTGTAACAAATTTATCAACCGAGCTAGCTTTCAACTTTTTTACCATGGTTTTGGGTTGGTTCTACTTAGGCCAAATTGATCCATTTGCTAGGTTCAATTTATACTGAGCTCTCCATGCCCAAGTATGAAAATCTTCTTTGTAATCTGATTCCACAATTGGTGTCGTTTTTTCTTGTTATATTACGTGTGCCCTTGAACATTCAACCTTTAACCATTACTTGTGTAAAACCAGACTTTCTTCTTTCTTACATTGTGAATGGAGTGTTTGCTTCTTTGTCTTTGCAAAAATAATTCATTCACCGCTCATCGACATGTGCAAGTATTGTGTACGGACTGCATTTAGATTCCAGCCCAACTAGAGTTTAATTGAAGCGTTTGACCAAGCCATCTTGGTTTGCCTCATTTTGGCCTTATTAGCTTTTTATTCTTCTTCAGGTTTTGAAGGGGGTTGTTTAGGATAGCCACGAAGCAGAAATAACAAACATGCCACTTGACCAAGAGCGTCATGATCTTGATACTCTTGTCATTTTGTTAACGACATACGTGTCCTGTCAATGCTTCTTTGGGCGCTAGTCCCTCTGGGTAGTATAGCTAATTCTTTGCACTTGAACACTCAAGAGCTCTTTAGTCCTACCAAAAGGTTTTATGTCTACCTTACAAAAATATTCATATTTCTCACTTTTTAACTCATCTAGCTCACGGTCCTTTTTGTCTTTCTTTGGATAGGGACTGTTTGGTTAGTGCTCCCGTTCTTGGTGGGCTATACATATTTGTTTGTTTGTTTGATTTGGAGCAGCAGATGCTCTCCATCTACGACCAGGACCCCATTCCTAAGTTGTTGATTGCCTCATTTTATCCACCTTCACCATATATTCATTTGATTGCCTACTACATCTTCACTTAAATACTCGAGAATGCTCTGTCCAGATTTTGTTAAATTGGACTGAGTAGATATCTTTTCTTATTATTTTTTGGTGAGAAATAAATATTGAAATTTATGTCATATATTTTCCTTCAATTTGGCACACTAGTAATATTGACTATATTTTTTCTTCCATTACAATTGTGATCTGATCTTGCATTTCATTTTTACGGTTACTCAAGAGGTGGAAGAAATCTCTTGAGGCCAAACCGCTGGGAGGATGACGGCCAACAAGGGTACATGTTCTCAAGGTCCTGAGGAACTGGGTACAAAAGGGTCAGTGTGCTCGTGATCCCCATCCAATGATGCGCATCCAAGGTACAGTAGTGGCACAAAAGCTGCCAGTTTCTCCCTATCCATAAACGTTTGATCTGGCTGGAGGTTACATGATTTGTTTCTATGTAACCATCTAAACTCAATAAGGAACTTGCCATATTAGGATTGATTTTCATTCTGTCCATCCATTGGATTTCATTATGGTCTTAATCAGGTCCAATTTTATCATTTTCTGTTGTTTTCATGAACATCTTAGATCTCATTATACTATATGCATCATTGGCGGCGCTTGTTATTCTTCTTCTTCTTTTTTCACATGATTGTACTTTATGAATGACTAGCTAACTGACTGGACCCTTTTGCATTGACTGGCCCTTTTTTACCAACCTATATGTAGAACCAAACCATGGAATTGATTTGCTCTTTATTGCGACTGCATGTGTTGTGAAATTAAGAAAGGGAAAGAATATATGTACCAGGATCTTTATCATCCATTTCCGTGCTTCCGTTTATTTTGTTGTTTGATATTTCAAACATGATGTTATGTTATCATGAAAAACGTTGTTGGTTGCTAGCTTGTGCTGCATTGTAAATCCTGATAAAAATACCATTATTTCAAGGTGACATGCAGTTCACTTTACCTTTGGTACAGTTTTGTGTATGGATGAAAACCCATGCTTAAACCCATACTTTTGAGTTAGTCTTACCGTTTGTCTATGTGCGAACAACGTCATGCGGTCCTCGGGAGCATAGGTTGAGGCGATATGGTGGCTTCCTTCGATGATGTCGTGAGGATGGCTGGATCTGTGTCCGGGAAGGCATGGGAATGACCCCTAGTTGCCATCTGTTGAGCGTTGGGAGGCAGTGGCTGCAAAGTAGCATAGGGTGTCCTCTAGCACTTGTTTGGCACTTGTTTGTAGATTGAAGTTTCTTGTGTTTTTGCTCCACCACATGGTAGCGTCTGAACATGTCTGTAATTTTGCGTTTTTATGGTGTTTTTCCTTTCGCATAAATTGTTAATTTTTGGTGATTTCCTTTTATTTAATTACATAGCATGTATTTTCTAAAAAAATATTGGCTTAAAATAAAAAAAATCATGGACAAAAAGAAAATGCGAGATGGGCTAATCTATAGGGCTGAAATTAGTTGGCCTTGGACCGATCTGAAATTTAATGGGCTGAAATTCCAATTGGGCTGACTACTACATGGGCGGTAGGTAATGAAAAATAGTGGGCCAAAATTATAATTGGGCTGCTTATTTCATGGGCTGCCACGTCAGATCCATGCCAAATGATGATGTGGCAGACAAGCTAACGCTGTTATGAACATGTCGATTAAGTGCCATCCATGACGGTCAAAAGCATCATGAATCCATGACGGTTTCACAGATCCGTCAAGAATAGCATTGTGGTCAAATTATGACGCGATATACATGACGGATTTCAAATCCGTCACGCGTGCCCTTCTTTGACGGTTTAACACTAATCCATGACGGATTTATACCATCACGTATTAACACGATTCTTGTAGTGATATCCTGGTTCAGACTTATATTTTGCTATTCTTAGGTGGCGGGCTTATACAGCATCGCGAGAAGGAGGGCCATGAGGGGTTTGCTGCTCTTCTCCTAGGGCGACCAAGAGGAGCTCAAGCACGTCCACGCTGACCCACCACGACATGTAGCATCTCCATCTCCCTCTCATGTTCCTCTGCTCACTATTGCTGCTCCGAATTATACATGTTGGCAAAGAGATGTCCCTATTTTCCTCAGTACTATGCACTGCTATATTTATGTGGTTGTCTTTGTGTGCATCTTATTTTGAAACCAAGTGAGACACCTCCATCCCCTACATCTTGACGATCCCTCATGTGTTGCTCTCACTACCTCCTTCCCCTAGATTTCCAATTGCCTTTGTTGCCTGCTCACTTAATTAATTAAGTGATCAGCATCATTTCTATGTAGATATGCAACTCTTGAGTATATTGTCCTTATATGCCCCTTTCATACCATTCCCACTCAAATCAAAGCTTGTGTATGCACTTGATATTTGCAATGAGACTTGAGAGAACTTCTGTATGCACTGAAGTTTTCTCTAATATAGATTTTTCAAATAATATTTGAGTGGACATATAGAAGAAAGCTTGTGTATGCACTGAAGTCTCAAAACATGTCACCACTTGTAGATGTCTACGTGCTGCCACCTCCACTTTTATCCCAGCTTTTTGCGCTCACAGCTGTGGCATGTTATATCGGCCAATGCTATCATGATAGGAACCTATATGAACACAAGTTTTTGTATATACCCTTTTTGCATCCGAGTTTTGTAGCGACATCACAGAACCGTGTGGACAAATCTGAGACAATTTAGGTACATGATTCTTGTTATATGACTGCTTTCACATATGCAAATTCTGCCTGTGCACATTTTCTGAGATGGCTGAAACGCATGCCAGGTCCTGCCTGTGCCTGGGGGCTTTGAATTTCGCGTTTGGTACAAAATATTGATACTGGGACGTGGGCGGTTGTGTTTTAGGATTTGTAGATCTGTTTCTTCCCTAGCGTTGATGTATGCTGGAAAACATTGTCAGGGCTTGCAGGTTTTTTATTCTTTGTCTGTTGTTGGTCAGCTCTGTACTTGTTATAAGACTTCTTAGAGATTTCAATATGTGTTGCACATGTATCTATAGATGTATTTAAGAGTGTAGATTTACTCATTTTGCTTCGTATGTAGTCCGCATTGGAATCTCTAAAAATACTTATATTTAGGAGTAATATATAATACATACGTGTTTATCTAAAAGAACCTGATTCACCTGATTGTTGTATCCAAAATTACAAGTAAGCGCGATGCAAAATGTAGGCTTGGTTCGTCCGGCAACACGACGTACTCCCTCCATAAAAGAAATATAAGAGTATTTAGATCACTACCCTTATACTTTCTTTTTGGAGGGAGTACATAGTTTCTTGCAATTTTTTGCCACTCACTTAGTAGCCACTCAAACAAGCAGAACCAAGAGACAGCAACGTAACAGATAAAGGAAAAAAGGTAGAAGCACAGGCGAAGGACAGACACTGTTGGATCTTTTGCTTTCATGATCTCAGCGAGAGCATACTCAAGAACATTTGTTCAATGCATATCGCGAAGATAGGAGCTGCTGTATCCAAACTATGTACATAAACAATGCAAGATACATGCATAGCTCAAGACCTACAGGGGTCGTCTCAGGGCCGCAACAGATAATTAGATTTTTGGGACTCTGTTTCTGTGCTCTGCTCGATAGCATTTTGGATATTGATTGGACACACTTTATCTTGTACATTGCTCTGCCTAGCTTGTATATACATGAAACCATACTTGTCAAATATCGAGTATCACTATTGAATAATAACGTCTTGTTTTCTGTTCACTGAATCACAATTCTTCTCTCTTTTTACCATCAGTCCATCTTACATCCATCAATAAGAAAAACACTTATCTTCATATTAGGCTTATTATTTTCTTGTCTACAGTATTATAATGTACATATGCTTTTATGTTCACTGAATCACAATTCTTTTTTTTACCATCAATCCATCTTCTTACATTTGCATGTTTTTTATGCATCCGGATGACCAAGCCCAAGGAGGAAGCAGCTGCTCATCATCGAGGACAAGTAACTCCAAAGCAGTTGACGCCGTAGATTCACAATGTACCTTCTATATGCCCATCCGATTACGTGATTTGTGTCTTGAAACCCGAAAAACCCCATGCCCATATGGGAGCTGAACCATAGTTTTTTGCTTGTGGAAAATAATATCCTTGGCTGAATCGACTTGAGGTGGTTTCTTCGAAATTCTTGGAAATGCTTTGGTAGTTTCTTTCGGCGAGGAACTGTTTCATACTGAAGTTTACTGGTACATGTGTGGTTTGCTACTTGTTGCTTCGTTTGGGTTTGGTTGGTTCCAGCAGGGAGATGTGCATGCACACTGGCAGCATGAGCTAGCAGCCATGATTGCCAGCCAGCCACCACCATGTAAATGTAATAAATGTGTGGCCTATCTAGTGTGTCTTGATAGAAATATAGATGTGTGGCCTATCTAGTGTGCGGTGATAATCTGTTTTACCTCACTTGGCAGGCACCATAATCTGTTTTTACCTCACTGTACTATAGGAATAAATGTGTGGCCTATCTAGTGTGCTGCTGATAGAAATTTAGATGGAAGATTAGTTGACCAGTTATGCAATCTATAATCCTTCATATATACCGCCGTTGTCTATGCGTGCTGCTGCTTCATACACGTTTACTCAAATCTATCAAGCAGTTGTTGTCATGTCATGCTTGCTGTATTAATAGCCAATTTAGTTGCGTATTGCCAGTTCAAGTTTTTTAGTATATATCATGTTATGTTTTGCCATTGAACACCTTCCAACTTAAATGCTGAATTGCCTTGTACACATAATTGTTTGTAATCTATGAGAAAGCCGTTAATAGTCAGCTGACCTCATGAACTGTATAAATATATCAAAATCTTGTGTTGTTAAATTGAGCTTATTGTCAATTCTTGCTTATAAGCTATGTTTGATGCTGCCTACAGGTTCTTATTCTTCTTCTTTTTTTGCATAGGTGAAGTATGAAGTGTGAAGCCGTGAAGCCTATCAGCAAGAGTAGCATATTATGTATTGTAATATCAGGCAGAGTGTAATATTAGTCAGAGTAGCATATTATGTATTGTAATATTTATTGTTGTTTTGGATGAATTTCATTTGCTCTATAATCTGTTTGAAACATTGATTGTGTATATAATTTCAATACCTATGAAATGGAAACCTGACTAGGGGGACCCACCTATGTAAATTGGTTGACAAATTTTGAAATTTCTGATGTGTGGGTCCAATTGTGATATCAGCATGACAAGTGGGACCAATCTGACCAGTGGGACCAGCGCAAAAATAATATGACTGAAAGTAGAAAACTAATAGTAATGGCCCGGAAATTAAAAAGGCCGAATAGTTGGGCCTGGCCCATATAGCTGACCAGAATTAATAAGAAAAAATATATAAAAAGGTTGAATTGTTGGGCTCGGCCCATGTAAAACATCAAACTGGACCGGGCTGAATCTTATCAACGACCTTTTCAATTGGTCGCAATTTTGCCATGTCGGATCCGACGTGGCCTGGGCAGAGAGCTAGCGACCAAAACAGAAGGTCATGGAATCAATGACCTTTTGTTTTGGTCGTGGAATTCCATGACCTTCTCACAGAGAAGGTCGTTAATTTCAGTTTACGACCGCCAGCTTTTGACCATCTGTTTTTGGTCAAAAAAAGGTCGCAAATGAAAATCAATGACCTTTCAGTGACCAATAGTGAGGGTCGCAAGTTGACATATTTCTTGTAGTGACTGTGTTCGTCGCTACCCCCTCGCTCCTGTGCTCGTCTTTGCTCGCCCACAGTGCCCGTGTGAGCTGTGTCGCCTTCCCCCTCGCTCACTGACGCCGTTCGTCGCTGGGCGCCGTGTCTAGGTGTCCTCCGGTGGAGCCCGAACCCCTCACCTCGCTCGGCTATAAATACAGCCCTCCCCAGCCTCCTTGAGCATCATCCACTCCTCACACACCCTCCACAAACCAGTAGGAAGCCGTAGCCCGGCCGGGCAGGCCGCGGGCTACCGTCCCTGAGCTTGAGCTCGCCGGCGATCCCCTCGGGTCGTCTCCGCAGCTCCAGTCCTTCCAGGCTCGGGCCACCCTTCCAGGGCCTCCGCCGTGCCTCGGTGGTGCCGTTCCGCCCGGTTGGAGCCCCTAGTGCTGCCTCTGGTCGCCGTCATCTCCAACTCTGGCGACCTCTGCATTCTGTCGCCGCTGGAGAGGCCGTTTCCGACGCCGTGCGACCACCCCTAGCTAACCTACGGGTATGGGCAGGTGCGCCTTTGTCCCCTCTTTCGATCCATCCCTCTAGCTCGGGCCATGGAGCCCTCCACGCCGGCATGTGCTCCGACGGAGCCTCGCCACCCTCTATTTTCCTCTCCCCTCCCTCTCACCTGACTAGCGGGGCCCACTAGTCAGCCACTCTGGCCGCGCCCGAAGCGGTACGAGTGGTGGCGCCCGCGGGGTTTACGCCTTTGACGTCACCCCTGCTACCTCTTGAGCACTGCGTTGGTTTTCCCTTGAAGAGGAAAGGGTGATACATTAAAGTAGCGTAAGTATTTCCCTCAGTTTTTGAGAACCAAGGTATCAATCCAGTAGGAGACCACGCTCGAGTCCCATGCACCTACACAAACAAATAAGAACCTCGCAACCAACGCGATAAAGGGGTTGTCAATCCCTTCACGGTCACTTACGAGAGTGAGATCTGATAGATATGATAAGATAATATTTTTGGTATTTTTATGATAAAGAGAAATAAAGATGCAATGTAAAATAAACGGCAATAGAAATAGCTAAGTGTTGGAAGATTAATATGATGGAAAATAGACCCGGGGGCCATAGGTTTCACTAGTGGCTTCTCTCAAGATAGCATAAGTATTACGGTGGGTAAACGAATTCTTTGTCGAGCAATTGATAGAAAAGTGCATAATTATGAGAATATCTAGGTATGATCATGTATATAGGCATCACGTCCGTGACAAGTAGACCGAAACGATTCTGCATCTACTACTATTACTCCACACATCGACCGCTATCCAGCATGCATCTAGAGTATTAAGTTCATAAGAACAGAGTAATGCTTTAAGCAAGATGACATGATGTAGAGGGATAAACTCATGCAATATGATATAAACCCCATCTTTTTATCCTCGATGGAAACAATACAATACGTGCCTTGCCGCCCCTGCTGTCACTAGGAAAGGACACCGCAAGATTGAACCCAAAGCTAAGCATTTCTCCCATTGCAAGAAAGATCAATCTAGTAGGCCAAACCAAAATGATAATTCGAAGAGACTTGCAAAGATAACCAATCATACATAAAAGATTTCAGAGGAGATTCAAATATTGTTCATAGATAAACTTGATCACAAACCCACAATTCATCGGATCTCGGCAAACACACCGCAAAAGAAGAGTTACATCAAATAGATCTCCAAGAGAATCGAGGAGAACTTTGTATTGAGATCCAAAGAGAGAGAAGAAGCCATCTAGCTAATAACTATGGACCCGAAGGTCTGAGGTAAACTACTCACACATCATCGGAGAGGCTATAGTGTTGATGTAGAAGCCCTCCGTGATCAATGCCCCTTCCGACGGAGCGCCGGAAAAGGCCCGAAGATGGGATCTCACGGGTACAGAAGGTTGCGGCGGTGGAAATAGGGTTTTGGCTACATATATGATGTTTCCAGGGTATATGGGTATATATAGGAGGAAGAAGTACGTCGGTGGAGCAACGAGGGGCCCACGAGGGTGGAGGGCACGCCCCCTACCTTGTGGCTTCCTCGTCTGTTGCTTTACGTCCACTCCAAGTCCTCTAGATCACGTTTGTTCCGAAAATCATGGTCCCGAAGGTTTCATTCCGTTTGGACTCTCTTTGATATCCTTTTCCTTCGAAACACCGAATTAGGCAAAAAAAAGCAATTTGGGTTGGGCCTCCGGTTAATAGGTTAGTCCCAAAAATAATATAAAAGTGTATAATAAATCCCATTAAACAACCAAAACAGAATATAATATAGCATGGAACAATAAAAAATTATAGATAGGTTGGAGACGTATCAAGCATCCCCAAGATTAATTCCTGCTCGTCCTCGAGTAGGTAAATGATAAAAACCTAATTTTCGATGCGGAATGCTACTTAACATAATTTTCAATGTAACCCTCTTAATTGTGGTATGAATATTCAGATCCGAAATATTCAAGATAAAAGTTTAATATTGACATAAAAGTAATAATACTTCAAGCATACGACTAAGCAATTATGTCTTCTAAAAATAACATGGCCAAAGAAAGTTCATCCCTACAAAATCATATAGTTTTGTCATGCTCCATTTTCGTCACACAAGAATGCTCTCATCATGCACAACCCCGATGACAAGCCAAGCAATTGTTTCATACTTTAGTAATCTCAAACTTTTTTCAACTTTCACGCAATACATGAGCATGAGCAATGGATATAACACTATGGGTGGAATAGAATATAATGATGGGGGTTATGTGGAGAATACAAAAAAGGAGAAAGTCTCACATCAACGCGGCTAATCAACGGGCTATGGAGATGCCCATCAATTTATGTTAATGTGAGGAGTAGGGATTGCCATGCAACGGATGCACTAGAGCTATAAATGTGTGAAATCTCAACAAAAGAAACTAAGTGGGTGTGCATCCAACTTGCTTGCTCACGAAGACCTAGGGCATTTGAGGAAGCCCATTGTTGGAATATACAAGCCAAGTTCTATAACGAAAAATTCCCACTAGTATATGAAAGTGACAAAACAAGAGACTATCTATCATAAGGATCATGGTGCTACTTTGAAGCACAAGTATGGAAAAGGATAGTAGCATTGCCCCCTTTTTTCTTTTCTTTTTTTTGGGCCTTTCTTTTTTTTCTTTTGGCCTTTTTTTTGGGACAATGCTCTATGAATGACGATCATCACACTTCTATTTATTTACAACTCAATGATTACAACTCGATACTAGAACAAGATATGACTCTATATGAATGCCTCCGGTGGTGTACCGAGAAGGGAAATGAATCAAGAGTGACGTGTATGAAATAATATGCATGATGGCTTTGCCACAAATACGATGTCAACTACATGATCATGCAAGGCAATATGACAATGATGAACGGTCGATGTAAATGTGATAAGCGAGCGGTGGAAAGTTGCATGGCAATATATCTCGGAATGACTATGGAAATGCCATAATAGGTAGGTATGGTGGCTGTTTTGAGGAAGATATAAGGAGGCTTATGTGTGATAGAGCGTATCGTATCACGGGGTTTGGATGCACCGCTAAGTTTGCACCAACTCTCAAGGTGAGAAAGGGCAATGCACGGCATCAAGAGGCTAGCAATGATGGAAGGGTAAGAGTGCGTATAATCCATGGACTCAACATTAGTCATAAAGAACTCACATACTTATTGAAAAAATCTACAAGTCATCAAAAACCAAGCACTAAGCGCATGCTCCTAGGGGGATAGATTGGTAGGAAAAGACCATCGCTCGTCCTCGGCCGCCACTCATAAGGAGGACAATCAAAGAACACCTCATGTTTCAAATTTGTTACACAACGTTTACCATACGTGCATGCTACAGGATTTGCAAACTTCAACACAAGTATTTCTCAAATTCACAACTACTCAACTAGCACAACTTTAATATCACTACCTCCATATCTCAAAACAATCATCAAGCATCGAACTTCTCTTAGTATTCAACACACTCATAAGAAAGTTTTTACTAATCTTGAATACCTAGCATATTAGGACTAATTTCACAATTAAAGAAAATTACCACGCTGTTTTGTAGGACTCTCTCAAAATAATATAAGTGAAGCATGAGAGAACAATAATTTCTATAAAACAAATCCACCACCGTGCTCTAAAAGATATAAGTGAAGCACTAGAGCAAAATCTATATAGCTCAAAAGATATAAGTGAAGCACATAGAGTATTCTAATAAATTCCGAATCATGTGTCTCTCTCTCAAAAGGTGTGTACAACAAGGATGATTGTGGTAAAATAAAAAGCAAAGACTCAAATCATACAAGACGCTCCAAGCAAAACACATATCATGTGGTGAATAAAAATATAGCTCCAATAAAGTTACTGATGGACGAAGAAGAAAGAGGGGATGCCTTCCGGGGCATCCCAAGCATTGGCTTTTTGGTGTCCTTAGATTACCTTGGGGTGCCATGGTATCCCCAAGCTTAGGCTCTTGCCACTCCTTGTTCCATAATCCATAAAATCTTTACCCAAAACTTGAAAACTTCACAACACAAAACTCAACAGAAAATCTAGTGAGCTCCGTTAGCGAAAGAAAACAAAACACCACTTCAAGGTACTGTATTGAACTTATTCTTTATTTATATTGGTGTTAAACCTACTGTATTCCAACTTTTCTATGGTTTATAAACTATTTTACTAGCCATAGATTCATCAAAATAAGCAAACAACACACGAAAAACAGAATCTGTGAAAAACAGAACAGTCTGTAGTAATCTGTAACTAGCGCAAACTTCTGGAACTCTAAAAATTCTGAAAAACTCGGACGACCTAAATAATTTGTTTATTGATCTGCTTCAATTGGAATCATTATTTTATCATATTCTGGTAATTTTTAAAAATTGTTTTCGTGAACAGAAAGTTTCTGGAATTTTCAGCAAGATCAAATAACTATCATCCAAGAAGATCCTATAGGTTTAACTTGGCACAAACACTAATTAAAACATAAAAAAAAATCTAACCAGAGGATAGATGGATTATTTATTCATAAACATAAGCAAAAAGCAAAAAACTAAATAAAATTGGGTTGCCTCCCAACAAGCGCTATCGTTTAACGCCCTTTGCTAGGCATAAAAGCAAGGATGATAGATCTAGGTAATATCATCTTGGGTGGGAAATTCTTCAATAAGACACCTATAACCCTGATACGTCTCCAACGTATCTATAATTTTTGATAGTTCCATGCTATTATATTATCTGTTTTGGATGTTTATGGGCTTTATTTTACACTTTTATATTACTTTTGGCACTAACCTATTGACCCAGAGCCCAGTGCCAGTTCCTATTTTTTCCCCTTGTTTCAGTGTTTCAAAGAAAAGGAATATCAAACGTAGTCGAAACGGAATGAAACCTTCTGGAGAAGTTATTTTTGGAAGGAAAGCTACCCGATAGACTTGGAGTGCACGTCAAGAAAGAAACGAGGGAGCCACGAGGTAGGGGGGCGCGCCTACCCCCTAGGGCGCGCCTCCACCCTCGTAGGCCCCTCGTGGTTCACGTGGCGCACTTCTTCCTCCTATATATATCCATATACCCTAAAAACTTCGGAAAACAGAATAGATCGGGAGTTTCGCCGCAGCAAGCCTCTATAGCCACCAAAAACCAACCGGGACCCTGTTCCGGCACCCTGCCGGAGGGGGGAACCCTCACCGGTGGGCATCTTCATCATCCCGGCGCTCTCCATGATGAGGAGGGAGTAGTTCACCCTCGGGGCTGAGGGTATGTACCAGTAGCTATGTGTTTGATCTCTCTCTCTCTCTCTCTCTCTCTCTCTCTCGAGTTCTTGATTTGGCACGATCTTTATGTATCTTGATATTCTCTATTATAGTTGGATCTTATGTTGCTTCTCCCCTCTATTCTCTTGTAATGGATTGAGTTTTCCTTTGAAGTAATCTTATCGGATTGAGTCTTTAATGACTTGAGAACACTTGATGTATGTCTTGCCGTGCGTATCTGTGGTGACAATGGGATATCGCGTGATTCACTTGATGTATGTTTTGGTGATCAACTTGCGGGTTCCGCCCATGAACTTATGCATAGGGGTTGCAACATGTTTTCGTCTTGATTCTCCGGTAGAAACTTTGGGGCACTCTTTGAGGTTCTATGTGTTGGTTGAATAGATGAATTTGAGATTTTGTGATGCATATCGTATAATCATACCCACGGATACTTGAGGTGACATTGGAGTATCTAGGTGACATTAGGGTTTTGGTTGATTTGTATCTTAAGGTGTTATTCTAGTACGAACTCTAGGGCTGTTTGTGGCACTTATAGGAATAGCCCAATGGATTGATTGGAAAGAATAACTTTGAGGTGGTTTCGTACCCTACCATAATCTCTTCGTTTGTTCTCCACTATTAGTGAGTTTAGAGTGACTCTTTGTTGAATGTTGAGGGATAGTTACATGATCCAATTATGTTATTATTGTTGAGAGAACTTGCACTAGTGAAAGTATGAACCCTAGGCCTTGTTTCCTAGCATTGCAATACCGTTTAAGCTCACTTTTATCATTAGTTACCTTGCTGTTTTTATATTTTCAGATTACAAAAACCTTTATCTGCCATCCATATTGCACTTGTATCACCATCTCTTTGCTGAACTAGTGCACCTATACAATTTACCATTGTATTGGGTGTGTTGGGGACACAAGAGACTCTTTGTTATTTGGTTGCAGGGTTGCTTGAGAGAGACCATCTTCATCCTATGCCTCCCACGGATTGATAAACCTTAGGTCATCCACTTGAGGGAAATTTTCTACTGTCCTACAAACCTCTGCACTTGGAGGCCCAACAACGTCTACAAGAAGAAGGTTGAGTAGTAGACATCAAACCCCTAGAAGTTTCTTTCTTTTTATTAATTATCAAACTCGTAGGCACAAAATCAAGAAAATCATTTGTAGCAAACGGTTCCTTAATGATAGCAAAAAGATTGGGATGAACACTTATTGATTTTAAATCTAGCTTCCTTACTAGAGGATTCACCCTTATTTTTAGGAACATAAACAAGCTTGGCAATTTTGGTAGGAGGATTTGGAGTATTTTTAATGGAAGAAAAATCGGACCCCAAGTTGGTGATAATTCCCTCAAGTTTATCGATTATAGTAGAATCTTAATCTATTCTTTCATTAACTATGGGTTCTTTTTCCTTAAAACTTTTCAGAGTAACTCCCACCTTAGATCCATATTGGGTAATTTGGTTGTGGATCTTTTTATCCAAATTCTCAATCAACTCTACAGTGGAAACTTTATTTTCAATAATTTCAAGCCTTTGCATCACATGTTCCAAAGTTAACATAGTTCCATTAACCAAAAGAGGTGGTGAGCCAAACAAATCTATCATAGCATTATAAGAATCAACAGTATGGCTACCCCAGACATTCCCTCCTGAAATGGTATCAAGAATATATCTGGACCAAGGAGTAGCGCCTACATAAAAATTGCGGAGAAGAACGGAAGTAGATTGCTTCCTAGTAGATCTATTTTGAGCATTGCAAATTCTATACCAAGCGTCTTTTAGATTTTCTCCCTCCCTTTGCTTAAAGTTAAGAACTTCATTCTCGGGAGACAACGGAGAAGATAAGGGACTAGCCATAAAGACAAGGCAAGCAAGAAAGCGACGAACGGAAAAGAGAGGGCGAATAAAACGGCAAGGGTGAAGTGGGGGAGAGGAAAACGAGAGGCAAATGACAAATAATGTAATGCGAGGGATAAGAGTTTGTGATGGGTACTTGGTATGCCTTGACTTGTGCGTAGACTCCCCGGCAACGGCGCCAGGAATCCTTCTTGCTACCTCTTGAGCACTGCGTTGGTTTTCCCTTGAAGAGGAAAGGGTGATGCAGTAAAGTAGCGTGAGTATTTCCCTCAGTTTTTGAGAACCAAGGTATCAATCTAGTAGGAGACACTACAAAAAGAAGACACATCCGTGACATTTTGGGCCGAACGAATTTTTTTCTGTCATACATATGACACTTCTATGACGATAATTGTGACAGAACCCGGTATCATCATAGATGTGGTGGGCTCCTACTTCTATGACAAAAAATCATGACAGAAAATGGGCTTTTCGTCCTGGACGGGCCGGAGATGCAACTGCATGACATTCTTTGGGCCGTCCATGACGGAAAAAACCGTGGTAGAAGCGAGGGGGAGGAAAATTTAGGGGAGTTGCCGGTTATAGTGGGAGGTTGGGGGCCAAGCGATGCGCGTTTCTCTCGTACACGTACGCGCGTGTGTGCAAGGCGTTGGCTCTAACTGAACCCGAGCGAGGCATTGGGCTCTAACTGAACCCGAGCGATTGCACTGCAGGCTACGCGTTACTGAACCCGAGCGATCAATCGATGGTCATTAATCGAACCCGATCGGCGATTCGCCGCTCTGCTGCTAATCAAGCGGTCGATTGGATGAACAATGGCGTTGCGGGGGGTTGGATGAGCAGTGGCGGTGGCGTTGCCTCTGGATGAACAGGACCCCGTGGTGTGGAGGGCTGGATGAACAGTAGATGGTGGAGGGGTGGCCGTGGAGGGGTGGTTGAACAGGACCCTGTGGTGTGGAGGGCTGCCCGTGGAGGGGTGGTTGAACAGTAGTCGGTGGAGTAGCGCGCGGTGGAGGCTGGATGAACAGGAGCCCGTGGAGGCTAGAGGAGGTCGACGGTAGCCCGTGGAGGCTGGAGGAGGTCGACGTTGGAGATGAACAGTATCCCGTGGAGTGCCGTTTTGCGATGCGCCACACCTCCCGATGAACTGGACCCCGTTTCGACCGTGGCGCGCAACACAAGTCTGTTCGTCCGTTTTGTGGTACGCCACACCCTCCCGATCAACGGGGCCCCGTTTCGACCGTAGGGAGGTCCGTTTCGTCCGTTTTGCGATGCGCCACACCTCCCGATCAACAGGACCCCGTTTCGACCGTAGGAGGTCCGTTCCTCCGTTACTGATGCGCCACACCCTCCCGATCAACAGGACCCGTTAGAACATAGGAGGTCCGTTCCTCCGTTGTGCGGTACGCCAGGCCTCGTTTCCATCGCCTGTTCCGTCCAAGCCCTCCCGATGAACACGACCACGCATTCCATTCCGACCCAGCCGGTTGGCTCCCCATGAACACGACGACGATGCTGTTTCTCCGTTCCGACCCAGCCATGTACGTATGCGCGAGTAGGCGTTCAAGACCCCGCCCGTATGTACACATACGTGGCCGTATTTTCTTTCTTGCACCCTTGCCGCTGTACATACGTGTACATGCTACATGCACGCGTCTACTACGACGCGTCGCGCGCTCTACATCGACCAAAGATATATGCGTACAAGTTCGCGACCAGAATGACAACGCCACGTGCGCTTCGACCAGGTGGGTCCCGTATCGAGCACTTCCTTGCCTGCGAAGATGTAGCTGGTGGGTCCCAGCAATGTCGGGGCGAATCGCTTTTTACCCGGACGCACTTCCTTGCGTGCGAAGATGTAGCCGGTGGGTCCCAAGCATTCGTGGGAAAGCGTTTTTTTCGTGAAATACGGTGACCCGTCCGGTGGGTCCCAGCCGGTGGAGGAATAATTATTTTGCGGCGTAATAATGAGGCACTTCCTTGCTGCAACCGTGGACCCGGTGTCGACCTCTCCACGTACAATACTCTTCGATGGAAGTCGGTCATTGACCACATTGACCACGCCACGAGAGCACCAAGGCGGTGGGCGGCAATGAGGCCTAGGAAGGGGACGATGCGGAGCCGGGGAAGACGCAGCAATGGAAGCCCGCGCGGTGAGGAGTACGAGGGTTCACTGGTTCGGCTGGGTGTGAGGCTGCCGTCACCGCAGAATAACACGGGGTGTGGGTGAGTAGAGGGATGGCCTGGCCAGCGGTGGGAGTAGTACAGGGCGGTGAGGCCTCCGCGGCATCACAACCCGGCCACGAGGCGAGAGCACGCTGCACGACCGGCCGCTTTGGGCGGCCGGAGCAAGAAGACCGGAGGTTGAAGAAGCACTATGTCCGTTGGATGGACATCGACGGTCACCGGAGCTAGAATCGTTCATATTGACTAAGTTGACAAAGCCCTGCGTCCTCGTCAACTTAGTAGGCCCTAAGTCAGCCACCCTCTATGGTGGGTCCCAGCTAGCAAGGGGTATTCATTTTTTGGTTCGTAATAAGGAGGCACTTCCTTGCGTGCGTAGATATAGCTGGTGGGTCCGAACTGTCAGCGGGGGGAACGTTTTATTCGCGAAATACAGAAGCCCTTCCCACGCATAAAGGTACGACAAAGGCATAATAAGGAGGAACTTTCCTTGCGTGCGACCATGGACCTCGTGGGTCCCAGCCGTCGAGCTCTGCATGTACTGATCCTCTTCCGATGACTCCCGTATGTTGACCACGCCACGCCCGGCTCTTGAGGCGGTGGAAGACGGTGAGCCAGACTGGAACGACCCGGAGATGGGGAAGACGCGGCAGTGGAGTCACAGACGGAGAGGAGTGGGAAACTTGACTGGTTCGAGTGCGGGGTGGGCCTACACTCGGCAGATAATAACAGGAGGTGCGGAGTGGAGGGATGGCCTGGCCGTCGGCGGGGTAGCGTTTCGCTGAGGAGGCTGGAGCAGGCGGTTCCGGCAGCGCTGGGGGAAGAAGACGAGAGATTGAAGAAGAAAGCTGGCCGTTGGATGTAAATCCAACGCCTTCTTAGGCTTCGACCTACTGGCCCACATGTCAGCCAGTCCATTTGTTTTTTTAGTCCATTTGGTGGGCTGGGTGAGACAATGATGTAGCATCTATGCAGCCCGTTTAAATCCCATTTGCATTCTTCTCGAAATCCGCGGACTTGCTGGGCTGGGTGAAAATATCATGTTGGACTAGACAGAGAAATGTTATAAAACATAAACACATGTTTGCACGTCAGTAAAATCTTTGCAAGCTTATGTACGCAATCACTAGGAGTTAACTTGGCAAGTTATATATGAACAATTATTATTATTATTTCGTAAGAACTTTCAACTTACGAAATAAAATATCATTTTAATTTGATGAGTTAATAGTACGTGGGGTATTATTATTTTTTAGGCTAGACGTGGGGATGCTTGAGTTGGTTCTAGGGGAAAGTACTAGGAGAAAACTCAGTTTACATCGAAAAAGAAAGTGGGAGAAAATTCAGAGACCTGCCGGGTCCACCTGAGGAGAGGAATATGTTGGGGGGAAGGAGATTCAAAGCACGGCAGCTGAGTGAACTAGTTTTTTTTACAGACAAGTGAACTAGTTTACATACATAAGCAAATAGCCACTAAAAAAAGCAAACATGTTAATGGGTTCTTAAAAGAAATATTTTGGACAAAACAGATAATTACGACACATAGGCTAATGCATGAAACACTCAGATGATAAAGGTGCTTATAAACAGATAAAGTACAACATCTAGACCTTCCTGGCACGCTTGATCATGACGCCGCGGCTGTCCGTGTACTCGTCGGTTCTGAAGCAGACCGCCCTCATGTCCAAGATCTGCCTGTACATGTCATAGCATGCGTGTCGTCCTTGGCCGTGTAGGTTATGTAGGCTAGATTCGCAGGTATCTCCCACGTGTTCGTGTCGTCTTCTTTCATGTTGGCGTGTCGGTCGATGATGGTCTCGGTGAGGTCAACCACGGAGTCCTTCTCCTGCCCGTTCGATGATCTTGTATTGCTTCTGGATGTCGACAAGCTTGTTGCACCAGATGGCTGAATCGTCGCGTTCTTCCTTCTCTCCACCGTAGGGAAGGTGCAGTCGGCGCTGCCGATGAAACGGGCGAATGCTCCAGAACTTGGTGCAGCCATAGGACTGAGGCAAGGCAGAGCTTCACCGATTCCGTATCATTGGTGTACATCACATTCAACTTGGTGCAGCCATAGGACTGAACGGCGAACTAACTCCTTGCTGAAGTCCATATCCAGCAGGCTCACCCCTCGGATCGCCATTGGAGTCTCTTGGTGAATGAATGTGTTGGCGGCGGCGTGATTCGTTTCAGCTCTTGGGGAACTGGATTCAATAGTAAGCTGAGTGTGTACAGGCGACAACAATTACTACCCCTCCCTCGTCCGCTACACGCCCGGCAGAAGATGCACCCTCGACGCATTCAAATGCCTCCATTAAGAAACCTACTCCGGCCACACGTCGGTTCACGAGCGGGTCTGTAGTCTTTGTAATAACAGGAGTTAGTGGTCACTTTACTTAAATTTAATTAGCTTTAATAGAAATTTATACTTAAAACAAGCAATGCATTGGCTCGTTCTATCGCTGCCACGGATCAACATGCACAACAATTAGAATTATTATTCTCAGGATGCACACGATCAGCACATTTGTCGCACTTTCACAAAGATAATACTACCAAGTTTGAATTGTTTGTTATGGTTGTTGTCCTCTGCATCATCATGCCGTGTTTCCCAGCTTGCAAGATTTAGAACCAACAAATAAGATCCAAATAATAAGTACAACAAAGATGCCTACACATCTCATTGATTCCCAGCTTGCAAGATTCAGAACCAACAAATAAGATCCAAATAATAAGTACAACAAAGATGCCTACACATCTCATTGACTCCCAGCTTGCAAGATTCATAACCAACAAATAAGATTCAAATATTAAGTACAACAAAGATGCCTACACATCTCATTGATTCCCAGCTTGCAAGATTCAGAACCAACCCATTAGAGCCTTTTGATAATGTGAATATCGGGATTAAATCCATCTTGGCTAGCCATATCATACAATCGAAGAACTTGGCGAATGCTCTTGACCGTCACAACATCTGTAGTTGAGTATTCCTGTTTGCACATCATGTTTGCACAACACAAACAAGGATACATGAGAGCATGATTTCACTTTAATAGCGGCCTCCTTGAACTCGACCTCCAGCTCCACTAGGACGAGGTCTGCCTGGAGTTCCATGATTCAATTCATGCGCCTTTTTCTGTAGTTCACCTGAAATGAAGCAAAGATTGCATCATTCAGCTAGCAAGAAGTACTTGCCCTTGTGAGTCGGGCAGGTTCTTCTTTAGTAGTTGCACTAAAATTGAGGAACATTAAGGTTGGCTGTCCGGCTCATGTAAGGTGCAACTATAATTTTCTTATCCTTTTGTGCAGTTCCACTAAAATAAAGTGCCATTGTGGTGACAGTGACGGCTCCATCTTGCAAAGGCTAATAAAATGTTGCACGAGATTACCAGCAGAACTTGACGGAGATTTTGGAAACTCCAATCACCATTTTGTGCAGGTCCACCAAAATTGAGAGATGTTGCCCACGTGACATTTTAGTTGAACTGCACAAGACACTCATTCCAAAAAAAGTGTTTTGTGCAATTCACCAAAAGGTCACAATAGCAACAAGGTGAAATGGATATCCCTATCTACACAAAATGATAGAAATTAAACAAATTACCGGTCAATAAGAATATACGAAACATATACAAAATGAAAAGAAGCATCTTAATTATGTCCATGGCAATCACGCAAGGACAGTAGAAATTTTAAAACGTCAGCAATGCTTCATGTTACCAGAAGCATTACGATCAACAATGAGATTCTCAAATATGGGATTACTTTAATGGTGGCATTGCTTGTTTACCAGACATAGTAAATCAACAGTAGCTAAAGAGTCGGTTTAAGGGCATGGGACCGTGGGGACACCAGGACACTCAGCCGCGTAAAGGAGCAACTTACTTATCATACTGGGGAAAACAACAAGGAGTGCCATTTGTAACACAGTTTAATTGCATCTTATCACTGGAGGCATTAGATTAACAATAACACTGGTTAGACATGTCCCTAAGGTAACAGTGTTATCGCTTCATTTTACATGCACCCTTACATTAACAATAGCAAAAGGTTGGTATAAGGACATGCGACAGTGGATGCATCAGCACAATGTACCTACAAGGAGGCATAAAGTGGTGATGCTGAGCTTGTTCACGCTATGTGAGGGCAGCAAACCTAATCCTGGAGACCTTGTACTATGTGAGGGCAGCAAATCTAATCCTGGAGACCTTTTACTATGTGAGGGCAGAAAATCTAATCACAGAGACCTTTTACTATGTGAGGGCAGCAAATCTAATCACAGAGACCTTTTACTATGTGAGGGCAGCAAATCTAATCCTGAGACCTTTTACTATGTGAGGGCAGCAAATCTAATCCACGAGACTTTTTACTATGTGAAAGCAGCAAATTTAATCACGAGACCTTTTACTATGTGATGGCAGCAAATCTAATCCTGGACATACTGCTGACTTGTCCACCAGCCGCCACTTTCTATCCTTTTTTCAACCAATAATAGATATGTTCCTTATCCAGTTTGTACCGCGTTTTCCATTATTTCCCTTTTCAACCAAGAGACCGGTTGGGTATCCGGTCTCTACTACTTTCACCATATTATTTCCTCTTTGAATCAAGTCGTAGATTCATGCTACAACTTTCCCCCCTTTCTTTGTTGTTTGAACAAAGCCCTAGATTCGAATGCATGAAGTAGCTTTACCTCTAATAATAGTAAAAAATTAGGTGGCTTTGGAAGAGCTGATGGGAGTAGAAAAATATGCACATGCAGACACGTGGGGAGCTGGGGCAGTAGAGCAAGGCCGCTTTCGAAGAACTTATACCTGAGGGTCGTTGGGATGTCGGTGGCGGCAGGTCGGATCTGCGGACAATACGACAGGGAGGAAGAAGGGTCGGAGGACCTCCCGAGCCGGCGCTGTGTCGGAGAGAATGGCACGGGCAGAGGATCGGGCCCCTCCGGCAGCTGTGGGTTTCCTCCCTCGGCGGTGATGACCGCGTGAACGATGCACCTTTTAGTCCTCTACACACACCGGCCGAAGGGATACGGCCGGATCTGTGACCAGCGGTGAGCAGAGAGAAAATGTTTCTACCGCTGTCTTGTTTATATCTGGAGAGGATGAGAGAATGAAGAGAGCAACCCTAGTAAATCAAGCGCTCAGGCCCCTGCGTCCATATATAGTGGAGTGATTATCTTTTTTCTCTCCACAACAAGCGTTTCAATTTGTGTACGTGGCATTAAAGAAAAGAAACTCTCTATTTAAGGTGACTACTCTACGACTCCTACTTACTACTCCCTCCGTCCTAAAATACTTGTCCTAGAAATGGATAAAATGGATGTATCTATAACTAAAATAAGTCTAGATACAACCATTTCTAGGACAAGTATTTCCGTACGAAGGGAGTACTACAGTATTGTTCACTTGTGCTCCCCGCCCCTCCATTCATTGAACAACCCCACGGGTGAATAAACATACATGAAATCTGTATTTATATAGAATGAACAAGCTCGAACTATTTTCGCGTAGTTAAAAGTTGAGGCGGGCTTTTCCCAGGCAAAGACGCTGGCAGTTCTCGGGTGGGCGGTTTGGCAGAGAGGCGAGGAGGGTGAGCGAGTGGGGCTGTCGATTTGACTGGCCGTTTGCTGGAAAGACTTGTGATATGACCACTCACTATAGTCATGAACTACTGGCGCTCCGACCGGGGTGATGCCCCCCTTCCGTTCCGCCCTCTAATCTGGTGCATGACACGTCGACCCGGATGCTGGCTCTCCCACATGTCGGAGTAGTAAGAAGGAGCAAAGAATGATGCGGTATACACTAGTACTATACTCCCTCCGTTCGTAAATATAAGTCTTTGGAGAGATTTCACTATGGACCACATACGGAGAAAAATGAGTGAATCTACACATAAAATGCATCTATATACATCTGTATGTGGTCCACAATGAAATATCTATGAAGACTTATATTTAGGAACGGAGGGAGTACTACTCATGTCGGAGGAGTGCGAACCACGACCTCAAAGGAACCAAAGAAGGTCACGAACCACGGTAGCCTAGTGAACCAGCAGTAGAAAACAATGTGGTGATATGGCCATAAAAACAATGTGCTACGGTCCACAATGTAGCATGTACAAGAACACTCCTCTTTGTTTGGATCCTCGAGTTAGAGCTAGTTTGGGTTGAAATAGCCTCAAATTATCGAAACAAGAGGGGTTAGTTTGAGCTAGTTTGCTCTAACCCAGCTAAAAAAACTAGCCCGGTGGAGAGGTTCTAATTGGGTTAGTTATCCTCGGGCCCACTAAAAGAGAACTAAAAAAAATCTCACCTGTCCGCACCAGATCGCTCCCCCCTCTCGCATGACTCTTCTCTGTTCCCCATAGGGTCGCCCGCCCAAGCGCCGCTCGCCCTCTCTCCTCTGGCCGCCCTCTCCTTCCGGCCTCTGCCGCCCTATTCCGACCGCCCTCTCCCTCCGATCTTCGAAGGTCGCCCCACTCCCCCTTCACCAGTCATTTTTCTCCCTCACAAGAGCTTGTGGCAAGGCGCATCTACCGGGAGGTCGCGAGAGGGTGAGTTTGTTCGTTCCTTCTCTGTCTCACGACCATATCATTGATCTTGCTTGCTCTGGCGCTAATTCTGATTTGGAAAAGTAGATCCTGATCAAACTTGCTATAGATTTGTGGTGCACACATGGAATTGTTTGATGCTGCTTGAGGAGGTAATAAATCTTTCTAGAGGCCCAAAGATTCAGTTCACCTTTCTAGGTATTTCAGTTTAGTGCTTGCATTATTTCTAGAGGCCCAAAGATTCAGTTCACCTTTCTATGTATTTCAGTTTGATTGCATTATTTCTAGAGGCCCATAGATTCAGTTCACCTTTCTAGGTATTTCAGTTTCAGCTTGCATTATTTCTAGAGGCCCAAAGATTGATTCACCTTTCTAGGTATTTTAGTTTCAGGCTTGCATTATTTCTAGAGGCCCAAAGATTCAGTTCACCTTTCTAGGTATTTCAACTTGAGCTTGCATTATTTCTAGAGGCCCAAAGATTCTTCACCTTTCTAGGTATTTTAGTTACGATGCTTGCATTATTTCTAGAGGCCCAAAGATTAAGTTCCCGATCGGCAAGCGGCCCTGCTACCCATGCCGGTGTCGACCTCAACTCGCAAGGGCCGGTGTCGGAGGGGTTCCCGGGGCTTGGGCTCTACAGAGCCTTCCTCCAGAGCAACAATGGTGAGCTCCTCCCTCGGTGCGTGAGGGGCTCAGGGATCCCTCCCTATCGTGAATGACTTCCGTGATGAGTCAGCTCATTCTTTGTTTCATGAAGTGTTCTTTTATTTTGTGAAGCTTGATTGACGACTTGTATGTTTAAGTGGGATATCTCATTTGTATGGACAAAGTAAAAATTATCATGTTTTACATGCTTGATTTGTATAGATGGTTCGTTTATGTCAATTGTGAGCGGAGGAGGCCACAGAAGAGCCGACCACACCAAGAGGGTGCTTGGATCCAAGGGACTTATTTTAGTTTGACTAAAAATAGGGTCCAAAGTAGTCAAATGATTGAGATAGAGCATTTATTGTCAATCTAACCCTGCCATCCATACACCTCTTTGGTTTAGAGTTAGTTCGGGGTTAGAATCTAACTCTAACCTCTAACTGAGTTAGAGTTCTCCTCGTCTCGTTTCATCGCCATCATACTTTCCCCATTCCTGTGTTTTCAATATCCTGCGAATCAAAGAGGCCCTTTTTTGCGGGAAAAATCAAAGAGGCCCTTAGACTGGTTTAGGTCCGGTCATTTTTTATAAACGTGTTATGTCCAAAATTCAATGAACGTGCTCCGGTTTCCACGAAAATAATCCGGTTTCATGTAGTAATTCATTCATTTATTTATTCTTCTGCAGGGGGTTTGCATGTAATTCGCGAGGTCTGAAATGTAAAGTACCCCGACATATGCTCCGAGTCGTGCATGCACTACGACCCAGATGCTCTATGTCCCACATGTCGGCAAATGGGAGCACGTGAAAATAGCCTAGCAGTACGTATAGGAGGATAAATGCGTGAAAAAATATGTACTGTGAAGCGTAGCCGCTGTTTGAAAAGGAGACCTAAAGTGATGACAGCTATAGGTCGCACGCACCCAACTAGTGGTAGTACTAGACATACGACTAATTTTTTCCTAAAAAAAAGAGGCACGAGTGCTCGATGCTCCTATTCTATAAACACGAGTCCCATCTCGACAACAGCGTCACGTATACAGCTAGCTCTCCTCCCTTGTTTCTCTCTTCTGGAGTAATTCTAAACTCGGCCGACGCCCGGTGGGCGGGGTGGGTTTGCTCAGCTGCGGCCCCACCTCACAGTGAAAATATTACGATTGGAATAAAAATGCCATATTCTCCCTCCGTTCATAAATATAATCCTTTTTAGATACTAGTTCAAATGGAATACAACATACAAATGTATGTAAACATAGTTTAGAGTGTAGATTCACTCATTTTGCTTCGTATGTAGTAGTCACTTGCTAGAATCTTTAGAAAGACTTATATTTGGGAACGGAGGGAGTACTGTACTAATAAAACATTAAGGCCACGAGGCGATGCAGTGCTGGTTACAGGAGGCAAGAAGAAGAGATGCATCCATCGACGACGTCCACCTCCTCGACTCAGGGCGCCGGCCCACCGAACGGCGCCTAAGTAGCAGCAGCTTTCGTGGCCAGGTCGACGTGCTTCTGAACAATGGCGTCCAAAGATTCCAGCCGCTGGAAGAAGGCCAACGTCTTTCTGTCCTCGCTTGCCTTGTAGTGGCCTATGTAGACGATTTCCTCATGGACGTGGATGTGCAGGTCGACGGTTTCTTGCATGGCGAGGCGCCAGGCGGCGAAGCGACCTCGAGGTGCACATTCTTCGTCGCGACCTCCGCACTGCAGGCCACGTGGCTTGAAAGAGTTCATCACCATGTAGGCCTATGAGGGTGGCAAGCAATGAGGAGCCTGGGCGCGCGGGCTGGAGCAGTACGACAAGGTCGTCCGCGCGCTTCTTGACGGCGGTGAACTTGCGGATGGAGTTGACCATCATGTCGTCCATGCGAGAGGCGAAGCCGGCGTCGGTGAGGGCAACGATGCCTGCGGTCGCCAGCACCGTCAGGAAACGCTGCATGGTGCGGGGCCGCAGGTCGGCGCCTTGGATGATTTGGCACAACCGACTGCCGCTCGCGTCCATCGCCTCCATAGGTGCTTGTGGCTTCTGGTCACTTGGTCTTGGATTGGAGTGAGCAGTGTTGCGCAGAGACTTGGGAGTAGATGGATTGGAGTGGTGGGGCGCCTTTATTATATGAGAGTCCAAACTCTGTTGCATTCACATCGTGCTGGCTCTATTCCGCTTCTCCAATTAATTCCCTCTGCATGTAATTGAGGATGCATCATTGACCGTTTAACGTCTCGGGAACCGCTACCCTCTTCCTCCTTGGCTTTCAAGCACCTATGGACCCGTCGACGACGAGGTGCCTATGGCGACTTCGTAAATTTCAAGATGATAGTGCCGTGCGTGTGTGCGTTCATAGGGGTGAGTGTATGCGCGTGTATATGAGCGCTTGCGTCATCTTGTGTAAAAAACGTAAATGCGTGTCAAAAGAGACTAGTCAAGATACTCAATATTGTGCACCTCGGAGAGGAAAAGCGATAGAACTAATGCGTATTTATTTACGGTGCAGATTCACTCATTTTGCTCCATATGTACTCCGTCTCGGTGTAATCTAGTCACATGTTGAAATCTCTAGAAGGGCAAATACTCCTTTACGGTTTCTGAGGGCTATACTAGCAAGTAGTTGTACGCATTTAGTACAATAGTGGGCTCACATAGCAATTTTGTCTCATGCAAGAGCCTGGCTATATGCGTGCTCCAATGTTCGCAACTGCAACGTTCGGTTTGCGCTTGGCTCTTCGCCTCTTCGAGAAGACAAACAATGATGTTACTACTACTGCTTCTACAGTGTAGAATCCACTTCTGCATGTCCGTCCACCGCGAGCGGGATGGATAGCTTGTTGTAGAAGTACTACTATGCAAAAGCCTGTCCTCGTTTGCGAGCAACCGCACGCATGGGTGAGGGAGAAGGCGTGTAGTAAAATCAAGTTTCTCCTCGATGTACGAGTTGACGCGACACATCATAGCACTGGCCCCACATGCTTGCCTCTAAACTTGGCTGAAAGACCCGCAGTGTACAATATATTTGCTGCAACCTCTAACATTTACCCACCACAAATTAAAATATATGTGGCCGTATGCATCGTTCTGATGCAGAGGCCGGGGAGTCCCCCCTTTTCAAAAAAACAAATTAAAATATATATTCCTGTCTTGACCAGATGAGCGTGCAAACTACAATCACGAGGGTGACAGGTAGGGCCAGAAGACTATTTTAATTTTTTTTAAAAACTTTGAGACGGCCACATAGCATGGAGCTGACCCTAAAGATTTTAAGCTTACAGGCACGGTACACGCTATCCTAGACTAGTCTACACATGAAACTGCCACATGAGCGTCCGGGCTGCGCTTGGCTCTTCGCCTCTTCGGGAAGTCGAACAATGATGGTGTACTACTGCCTTTGGAGGAGTACTACAGTACGCTTCTGGTCATCTGACACCGATTGAACTGCTGCCTGTCCACCGCGTGCGGGAGGGAGAGCGTGTAGCGAAAGCTTCTCCTAGTCTTGCCAGCCACCACGCTCATGGGCGAGGGAGAGACGCTCCTGCCTTTGCGTGTATGACAGGTGGGTCCGGCAGGTGTGTGGCCAACCTGTCATACAGCCAGAGGCAGGTGCAGTTAAGTCCGCGAGGGAGAGGATAATCAAACTTCTCGTTGATGTACGAGTTGACGCGACACATCAAAGCACTGCACTCGATATATTTCAATAATTTGCGTTTACCGATGCATTAATTACAACGCATGCATGCATGCCGTGACTCTTCTTTTGATACTTGCATGTGTTGATTTAATGCACCTTGAAGTAGTTCTCCCTCCGTTCCTAAATTATAAGTCTTTGTAGGGATTCCATTATGAATTACATACGGATATATATAGATGCATTTTAAGTGTGGATTCATTCATTTTGCTCCGTATGTAGTCCACCTAGTGAAATCTCTATAAAGACTTACATTTAGGAATGGAGGGAGTATAAAATATGTGACGGTAAAGCTTTGTTATATCCCGGCCCAAGTCGAGAGATGGTTGTGCACGAGGAGGGCGAGATCATGCAGACCGAACATCAACATGACCTGACGATGGAGCTCTCTAAGGTCTCGATGGACCTCACTATGCTCCACTGCCCCTTGTGCCTCCGCCCCTTGACGCCTCTAGTGTATGAGGTTTGAATACACCTCGTCCGTTCGGCTGATTGAGCAAGGTGCAGGTTTCTTGATTGATGTGCTATTCGATTGATTTCTGCATTGCAAGGGAGGGCACCTGGCCTGCGTGGACTGCCATGTCGAGCGCCCCGGGAACCAGTGGCAGTGCCAGAAGTGCGAGCGCGGCGGTGGCTTCGACGTGCGGAACACGGCGGTGGACTCCGTCCTTTCGTTGGTGAGGGTGGAGTGCCCGCACGAAGGCTGTGGGCTCTATGTCACTTACCACAAGCTCGCCGATCACCAGAGCGTGTGTCCGCTCGCGCCCTGCAAATGCCCCGTGCCCGTCTGCGGCTACGAAGGCCCGCCACCGGCGCTCTACCACCACATCAGCACCGCGCATCCCATGCCCGTGCACAGGATCCAGTACGGCAAGGTGCTCTAGCTGCAAGTGCCACTGTCGGAGCCACGGCTCTTGCTGTTCGCGGAGGAGGACCGCCGCACGTTTTTCTTGGTCGGTGGCGTGCTCGACATCGGCGCGCCTATCACCGTGTCGGTCGTCTACATCAGAGCGGGGGCGTCCCCACTGCCGCAGTACTTGGCCAATCTGTGGGCGAACGGCCCACCGGGGGAGCCCAAAGGCATGACCGACGCCGTCAAGGTGGAAATGGAGGTGACAAGCAGCAAGGATCCCGGCGACGTCGACGTGCAGGAAATCCCCCTTCTACCCCTCAGCCCAGACATGCGAAATCCCCCTTCTACCCCTCAGCCGGAAATGAAGCTCCACGTCGCGGTGTCAAAACCGGTGGGGGTACGCTGGTAACTTACCCCATTTCGGACAAGCGCGTCCGTAAGCTTGGCTCCCCCCTCCCCCTTCGCCCCCCCATTCGTACACCGAGGCCGCCAAAACCCGCGAAGCCCCACGCTCCTCCGTCGGCCTCCCGACCGCCGCCCAATGGAGACTCTTCCCCGACTACGTCGTCCACCACAACAGCTCGCCGTTCCTCATCCACCGCACCGGATGAGGATCCGTTGTCGATCTCGTCGTCCCGCCGGATCAGCCGCCCCGTCCTCCACCTCCAAGGAGCTGCCCCGATGTTCTCCTCGTCTATCGCGCCACCTCAATCCCCACAGCGCCGTCTTGACCTGCCCCATAGGAACCGCAGCACCCTCACCAATTCCTCCGATGAAGACGAGGCCAACTCGGCGCCACCAAGGAGGTTCTGCACTCACCGCTGCATTTTATCTTTTATTCGATCTCACGGGGCTGCCGGTGCTCGTCACCGAAAGCGGAACATATGGCGTCTCCATCGACGGCGCCATCGCCGGCCACATCATCCACGACGTCTCTCCCCCATGTCATTGCTTCCTCGGCGGCGACTTCCACAACGGCACTAGCTGCAGCTGCTCCGGCTCTCACGCTTCAGCTCTGTTCTTGCTGTCGGTCACGCTGCTGCACTGCTCCTGCTTTCGTTCGTGCTGCTGCTCTGCTCTTGCTCTCGCTTGCGCTGCTGCTGTTGCACGACCTCCGGCAACTACAGGAGTTGCTGCTTTAGCACTCGCTCGCGGTGCAACTGCACGACTTGCTCTCTGCTAGTGCGTTATGCTCGGCGTCTGCGATTTAGATCATCGCTTCTCGCTACTAGTGCTCGAACGCCCTAAACATCTATTGCAATGCTCTGTTACATTAGTTCAATCAGTTTCGACGGTAAAATTCAGTTTATTTGTGAAGTTCATTTTCTTCAGTTAAGTTCAGAGTGAACAGTACTTACAACATCTATCGGAGCGGCCGTGGTGCGGCTGATGCGTTTTACATCTATCACTTTTTGGTGATGTATTTTACATCATCTATTGCAGATGATATTAGGGTCCCACTTCAGATTAACGTTGTCTGTCTTGTCATGCTTTAGCCTCGTCGCCGTACACCTTAGCGGAGCTGCTCCAACGACGGAACCGTCCATCACAGCGGAGCAGTACCCTCGGTGCCATTTCCAAAGGCCTCAAATCTTCTTCCTCGCCTCCGACAGCCACACCGACATCATCACCATCCTCCACGTCCAACCCAATGATGTTGAGGTCCACAAGGCTATGCCAAAGAGGTTGTACACTCGTCGCATCACTTTGTTTCTCCATTCCTCTGTTCTTCCAATTCATGTGAGCTAAACACCGGGTTGGTGAAATCCTATGTTTCCAAATGCTCTGCTTTTGCACGTGCATTCCTATCCTATTCATGTGTTTTTCCCTGTCCTGCGTTATCCTCCAATTCTAAGGAGCCCTTACATATTTACTTCATTTTCAGATTGGCGTCAAAGAAAACTCAGGTGTTATGTCCTGCTCTGCCGTGCCGTCATCCACCCCACGAGGTGCACCTTCGATGTAAGCGTTCACTGCAGCGAAGATCCCCTGCAGACTTTCTTTCGCCGCCTCGGATCATCTTCCCGTTGCGGCAGCCACGCCTAACTGCATTACCATCATTGATCGAAAGCAGATGAACACGAGGACTACACAGTTCCGGAAAAGAGGTCGCAGTCTTTCTTGTTTGCTTATGTTATACATCGGTTATTATTACCTGCTACTTTATCGTTCAATCTTGAGTTTTGAATTGCCCATGGGTCTCATATCAAGCCAGCAACAAATAGTATCTGTCTACTATCTGGTTCATCTGGGGTCTTCTATGTGCTTCATGTTGGGTGGGCAACAAACAATAGATGATCCATTGTCTATCTTTTTAAACTGAAGCTATAATCTACCTGCTATCATTAGTTTGGGATCCATCCACTCGTTTGCTACCATCAATCTTGATTTTTGCATGCACCACTTAGGCCTTACAAAATCTAACTATTTTTTTATTATGCATGTCAGATATTGTACACAATCGTACTGAACATGTAGAGAAAAAGAGAAGACCGTTGCATGCGAATATAATGTCATGCGACGCTGCTCCATGGTGGTAGTGGCCCCCTCTCCTGCATTTCCAGATTGTATTCCAGAGGAAGATAACTGCTCGTGATGGAGATTCGTATGAGCCGACCACGCCTGCTTACCACCGATGTGTTTGCTCTAACTCGGCATGCCGATGTTGGTCATATCATGCATATGGCGCCTTGCATTGCTTACATTATACATCTTATATGTCATCGACTTAGTTTAGATTTGCTTTGTGTGAATGCCACCTGTTTGGTTTCTATATCATACTCCCACCATTCCTAAATATTTGTCTTTTTAAAGATTTCAACAAGTGATTAAATACGGAACAAAATGAGTGAATCTACACTCTAAAATATGTCTATATACATCTGTATGTGGTAGTCCATTTGAAATCTCTAAAAAGACAAATATTTAGGAACGGAGGGAGTATATGGGAATTATGCAATGCCATCTTCTTTAGCCAGGCATCATATACGTGAATCATGCAATGCCATCCTGTTTAGCCAGTCATCGTATATGTGAATTGTATCGTGCCATATTTTTTCCCATAATGTGTTTCATTTTTTCCCCGAGGTGCATGCTCTAACTTGGCTGGGTTATATTGCTCATATCATGCATATGGTGTCTTGCATTGCCATGCCATCTGCTTAGATTAGACATGCTTTGTGTGAATGCCTCCTGTTTGATTTCTATATCAGATATGTGAATTATGCAATGCCATGCTTTTCAGCCAGTTATCATATATGTGAATTATGCACCGCCATGGAGCCAGGCATCATATATGTGAATTATCTCATGCCATCTTTTTTTTTCATTACGTATTCCATTTGTCGACAATCTGTGTATATTGAACTACTCTTCATGTGTATCAGCCATTTGAGCCAGTTATGGAAAAATCTGGAGTGAAAACAAGGTCTTCGTGAGCGGTGCAATGGTACCTGTTGAAGCATATATCTCGATGGTTATAGGGAGCTCCTCGGAGGAGGATTCAGAGACAGATGACCAGTCCTATATCCCACACGAGGTGTATGCTCTAAGTTGCAATGTTTATATTTCTCATATGATGCATATGGTGTCTTGCATTGCTTAGTTTAGACATCATATGCAGAATATTGAATTCTATCTGCTTAGTTTAGAGATCATACATGCGAAAGTGCCACCGCTTAGTATATGAATCAATTATTCAATTATATCATGCCATCCTATATACTTAGACAACATGTATGTGAATTATTTCATCCCAACCTATTTTAGAAAGACATCATATAGTTTTGTCATGTCATCCTGTTTAGGTACTCATCATATGTTGAATTATGCCATTATATCCTGTTAAGTTATCCATCATATATATGAAACTGTGTCATGCTATCCTGTTTAGTTAGGCATCATATATGTGAAATTGTGTCATGCTGTCCAATTTGGTTAGACAACATATATGTGAATTACCACATCTGTCTATCATACAATGTATGTACATTCAATTTCTTTTCTTGTTTATCGACCATTTGAATTGGAGGGGTGATGGCAGTATCTAAGGAGCAAAACCCGTTCTTCACAAAAGACAGTGCTACCCGTTGATGCAGATAGAACCATGGTTGTCTTGGCCCACAAACTAGCCCCACCACACATAATCGAGACTCTTCCAGATTAGCACTTACACCATTGGGCAGAGAACCAGCTACAACCCATCTAACCGCAACCCCAAATGGATAGTAACCCACTTATAGTTGACAAAGCACCATGTCCACCACAGAGTACCCCCACACGAGCAGTTTGTAAAGCTACTGCAGTGCCCAAAGCACGAAGACCACCACAGTTAACCCAAACTCCACGTTTAAAGCAGAAGAGCAACTGTTCTCAGGTCAGATTCCGTAGCTATGGTCCATAACCCTTTGCTGTTGCATCACTGTATTTACTCATACCAACTACTTTCGAATTTGAAGGATCAAATTGAAACTCCAATGGTGCAACATGTATGTTTTAAACCTATTTCTTTAACTGGATTGCTGTTCTAACTTCTTGCTCTATGTTGATTTCAGTTTAAGTTGCATAAACAGTTATGTTCTCATGTGATGCACATTACAAGTGCTGCCAATGCTGTGTAGTTTCTCACACTTATATTCTATCTATGCTGCCGTGTCCTAAAAATATATGAGTTGAAATGTGTCTCTATCTTGATTAGGGAGCATAAACTAGAATGATATGGACAATACAGTGACCATAGTACATAGATATATGTTTGTTTCATGCTGTTATCTTGTCCACCTTACTACTGAACTGGTTTACCAAAATGAGTTTGGTATACTACAAGCTAAACCTGTGATGTGTCTGCTTGTTTCTCTTGTAGTATGCAAACAGAATATTGGAGAAGAGCACCCCACTATGCAATGATAGAGAAAGTAATGCAGATAAGGTTCAAGATAGTGAGACAACCCTGTTGGTCTCCAAGAAAGGTGATAAAAACGATCATGTAGATAGTGAGAAAACCCCACAGTCCTGCGTTGATGTTGTGTTCGAGTTACTGGCCAGTACCACTGGCACAAGCTCTTCGAACTCGCTGCCTGAATCACTTGACTTCTTGATCCTCAGCTACAAGTCGAAAGGCATCGATCGGTGTCTTTGCGGCAAGAAGCCGAAGGGATCGAGGAAGTCCTACAGAATTCAGATCGTACTTTCTTGTGCAACAAAGAAGTTACTGGAGGATTTAAGCGCCAAACAAGAGAAAGTTAATAAGCTTGCTAAGCATCTTTCCAAAGCATTATGGGTACCGAGGATATTGTTTCTTGAACTCTTCAAGTGGTTTCAGTTCTGGACTTGTTTTCTTCTTGGCGTTTATATGCTGTTGTGTTCCCTATATTTGCACTGGTGGCGAACTTTGATGCCCAGTGGATGTAATATGTGTAATAGCCATGATAGCCTAGCATAAGTTGCAGGGGCATTGATTAGCTTGGCCCATGCATCAACTGTTGATTGGTACCTTGTACCTTCAAACATCCATACAATCCTTCCATCTAGATAGAAATGAGCTGTAGAATAGAATTGCATAATGAGCTCATCATTCCCTGACCCACTATAGTGTCTACTCCATTGAGTCTGAAACTTTCATGCACTCCTGGGAAGTGGTCTTCATTGTTGTCAATGTATTTCCAGTCTACCCACTTCATGTCACACACTCTGGGCTTCTTATCCAAAAAAATTGTCTCATAGAAGTCCAGCTACTCCTCGGTGTGAAATCTATAGTCCACAACAGTCCTTCTCCTTACATCATAAGGGTCTGATTGTCTCCACAATCTGAGACCTGCATCCTTTCCCATTTTCATGTTTTTTGCCACTGGATGATTATCATCATGATCAGGGATCTTTGGCTTTAACTTACTGAGCACTTGGGCTTCATCATCTTGTTCTATTTCAGGTACTTGGGCCTTGTTCTTCTCAGCAGCTGGTATATTTCTTGTACTTCTCTTTGGTGCAGTTTTGGTGGCTGGAGTAGTAGCTTTGGGGGCAGTCTTGGGCTTTGAAGGAGCAGCCCCAGACTTGATGGCATCCCCCAACAACTTTTGTGTTTTAGGTACTGGTGCAGCATCCTCTTCTTCCTCATCCTCTGTTAGGTCTCTTATCATAGAGGATCTGCCAATTACTCTGGACATGGTCTTCTTGACCCTTTCCTTTCTCTTCTTGCCCTCACCAGCCTCCTTTGGTTCGAGAGTGAACTCAATGGTTTCCTGTGTTGAGGCTCTGGCTTTGGACATGGGAACTCTCTTTGCAGGAGCCTTCTTGTTCAGACCAGGCTTTGTTGAAGCAGCTGTGCCAAATTCCTTCTTGACAACCTTCTTCTTGGATCTGACCTCCTCCTCAGCAGCAACATAGTCTTCATCATCTGAATCAGAATTTCTCTTTCTCCTCTGCCTTGTAGCAGCCTTAGGCAGGTTGCTAGGAGTAATTCTGCTACCTTCATCATAACTGCCAGAGGGACTAGTGCCCTCACTCAGATTTACCTGCTCCTCAGACTTGTTCTGGCTATCACTTTAATATGACACGTCTGATACTACAAATTGAAAGCTGACCCCGTGAATAGTTATAGATGAGATAGAGTGGATGAGCATCACAAAGTGCAGAGATTTTGCAAAACAATTGAGTCAAAAACTTAGTTTTAGTTGTCCACATAAAGCATTTCGGAGCTACCGATTTGTTAAACTCGGTGACACCGAAGCAAATTTGGAGTCTAAACTAGTGAAATCGGTCAGACCGAGACACAGTTCGGTGGTTTCACTGAGAGTTGAACTCGGTCACACTGATTTGCAAGTTTCGTTCGGACCGAAAGTTACAAGTGCAATGGCCTAAGCCAAATCAGTGAGACCGATTTCCACAACTCGGTCAGTCCAAGATGAGTTCAGCGGAGACCTATCCCTAAATTTTCGAATCAAAACTAATCTAAAGGAAGTTTTTGCTAGATAGGATGATCTCATACGTGGTAAGAATCATGGCATTGACTTTGTGCTAAGAATCAGAGGTAAAGACTGCACAAAGGATTGAACTCATACCCTAACTTGGCGATGAGCTCGCTACGGCGGCAACGGTGGTGAAGATTTCTGTTGACGGCGGCGGAGACCAGCGGCGGGAGGTCGCTGGCGAGGAGGAGATGATACAGAGACCCGAGTCGGTAGAGCAGGACACGCGCGTGCGAAAAGGTTTCGGAGAAATTTCCAAAATTTGACCCGTCGGTATATATATCCTGACCCTGTCGGTGTGACCGACTGGAACAACTCGGTGGCACCGAGACGTAGAATGCAAGCGGTTACTGCAACTCGGTGTGACCAAACAGTTCTAATCGGTTGCACGGAGATTGAAAACCTAGATCAACTCAGTGAACTCGGTATGACCTAAAAGGATGAATTGTTCAGACCGAAATGCACAGAGAGGTTTTGGAAGTTTAAGTCTAGGACGAATCGGTGGCTCTGAGTGCTCCTCATCCAGAGGGTTCGAATCTGACTTGATCAAACTTTGTGATGTAGCATTAATAGAGTTTGAGATGATAAAAGCATAGATAGCTAGAGGAAGTTCTTAGGCATTCTTGTGCATCCATTTGGCAAAAGAAGAAGAGCCAAATAATCAAAGAAAAAAATGGATGTCCTCGAATGAGAAAAATATGCAATCAACATCACTACAAAAAAATACACTTCCATGATGATACGTGTTTGTCACAGTAGGTCACATTTCTGTCATGCATGTACATCCATGACAAATTTATGACAGAATCAAGATAGCCATACCTGCGCTGTCGTAGAAGTGTTCCATGACATTACCAAAATTATCATCACGAAAGTGTCCACTTCCATGACGATAAATCGCGCGTCATAGAAGTGCTTTCATCAAGGGTGACCGACACATGGCATCCACCGTAACGTGACACCATTAAGCTATCGGGTCTGGTTTTGGATCGATAACCTGTTAACAGCCCGGACCAATGGAAATTTCCACGTGTCAAATTCTGATTGGCCGAAGGAAACACGTGTCAACTCGTCAGTGGGTCAGATAGGCACCTACGATATGTCGACACATGCAACGGACCACCACTGGCCCATTTAGCTTACAAAGGCCGACCCGTTTGACTTGGTGAAAAGATAGCGGGCTGGCCCATGAAAAGCCTGTTAACGGTCTCTTCGCAAATAGCCCATTTTACGGCCCAGCAACTCACGACCTGTCAGGACCTGCACGAAATCGGCCCAACAACGTCATGTGGGCCGTCGAATATAACACCAGCCCGTTTCACTTTCGGCCCATGTATGGCCCTCGATGTCTTTTGGCGCACATGAGGCCTTCGTATCTTTAGGCCGTTTAGAGGCCCACGGTGACTCTAGCCCGTAATGAATAGTAAATTTCTTTGTACCCGTTAACGGCCCATGATTCACATGGGCTGTTTCCAGCCCGTGTTAGCTTTCGGCCTACTGACGGCCCATACGTTCTTGGGCTCCTTTCCGGCCCTGGATTACTTTCGGCCCGTTACTGGTCTGTTCCCCTAATGGGCCAAATTCGTCCCGTGGCAAGAGTCGGCCTGTTTCTAGCCTGTTAACCCGTTGCGGTGTTTCCAGCCCGTCCTATATTCAGGCCCATTAACGACCCATTATGCCTGTGACAGAATTAAGCCTTTGCTGTCCTCTGTCCTGTTAACGACCCGTTACCATGTTGGGCCGATACCAATTACGCCCGTTTACGGCCCATGTAGACCAATTTATCCGACGACCCGAGGCCCACCGATTCTACGACCGTGTTGGAGGCCCATTTAAAGACGGCCCGTAGGAGGCCCATGGATCCTACGGCCCGTAGGAGGCCCATGGATCCTATGGCCCGTAGGAGGCCCATGGATCCTACGGCCCGTAGCAGGGTCAAGGCTACCACGGTCCATATATGGCCCATGGTTGTTGCGGCCACTAGCAAACCAGGGAGAAAGAAGACTAGGAAATAAATAAGCCCGAAACTAACGCTAGGCTATTAAGGCAATTGCACAGATTACAGCCACTGGGCATCAAAGATCGCCACCAGTGCAAATATAGGGAACACCCTACACTATACAAAAAATGGCTTGCTGTTTTCTTCAGCCAGTGGCTGGACGTTAAGAACAATTTTTTTATCGCAACATAACAAATTACAACTATAAAACAAAAGGAAGGTTGGCCTAAATGTTAACAAATCGCGTATAAATGCACCACCGAAGTTCATAAGCTCGATTCATTTGACCTGACTATTACGTTTTCATGCTGTATTGTCCGATGGAGCACCATAACCTTCACCTTCATTTCTCCTAGGCTCCTTAACAACATAGCAAATGTCTGTTAGTCTGGTTTCAAAACCATGCATATCTTGACGACATCGAACAATGTCTGTCCTTGTTTCACAAAGGGTCTCTGTTAAGGAACGGACTTGTGTCTGGAGCGCATATATAACATTGTTTTGAGCTTGCATATCTTGATCATGAGGTAGTTTGGACGAGATTGCCTTAACAACCAACCCAGTATTATGCAGGAACGTGCTTTTGGCACTGTTAGTGGACAGGTACTGACCCACTACAGCAAGAGCTGACATTGCAGTTATAGTTGCCTCGCCACCTTCAGAAGGTGGCGGTTCCACCATTTTTTCCATAGCTTCCTGAAAAGTTGAGTTTTTACATTAGTAGTACCAGAATAGAAGATATTAAGGAGGCAGCAAAACCAAACAAAATAGCTTTGGTCTATATACATGTCCGTGGGAACGACACCTATGGGGTCACTGGGATCCCTTCTACGGTCGGCGGGTGCGAGGTTGTGCAAAGAGCAGGTCTGGCAGGAAGCACACGGATCGTTTAACCAGGTTCGGGCCGCGGAGATGTGTAATACCCTAGTCCTGCTTTGGTATATGTATTGAGTGTTCTTGTGTTCTTGAGCTCTCGAACTAGCTACGGTGGCTGCGTAGTTCCAAAGAGCCGAATCCCTCTCCTGGTCGCCTCGGGCCTCCTTTTATAGGCAAAAGGGGTTGCCATAGTGGCACACAGGAGGTCGAAAGGTCTACAGTGCGCGAGCTTATCGCCTGGCATTACGGGACAAAGCGCATTAAATGCGCTACTTAGGTGTCCATTAGCTTTATCGCGGACGGGAACGAGGCCCGTCCCGTCCGTCGCTGCCCCCCCTCGCTTCGACACGCACCCAGGCTAGCAATATGTGCAGCGCCATGTAGGCAGGCAGGCTGCTGGGGTGGCGCAGTGGTGGAGCCTTCACGAAGGGTCGCATGCCACCACGCAGGTGCTTGCTGAGTCGGTGTAGAGGCCGCCCGTCGCCACGCAGGTGCCTGCCCAACTGGTTGAGCTAGCAGCTGCTTGGGGATGGTGGTGGAGTCTTGGCTGGTGCGGGCCTGGCAGTGGCTGTCGGTGTCAAAACCGGCGGATCTTGGGTAGGGGGTCCCGAACTGTGCGTCTAGGATCGATGGTAACAGGAGACGGGGGACACGATGTTTACCCAGGTTCGGGCCCTCTCTATGGAGGTAATACCCTACTTCCTGCTTGATTGATCTTGATGAATATGAGTGTTACAAGAGTTGATCTACCACGAGATCGTAATGGCTAAACCCTAGAAGTCTAGCCTATGTGAATATGGTAATGAGTATCCTCTTATCCGGACTACGCTCTCCGGTTTATATAAACACCGGAGAGATCTAGGGTTAAATGGGGTCGGTTACATAAGAAGGAATCTTCATAGTTGGTCACCTAGCTTGCCTTCCACGCCAAGGAGAGTCCAATCCGAACACGGGTAAAGGAGTGGCAGAAGCAATGGTTCTATATCACTGAACCTCGCGGCACCACCTGGGCCGTAGCTGCCGAATTCCGCCCCGGCGCTCCCATGCGACTCACCTCCTGGGTCGAGAAGAGTCTGAAATGGTGTTCGCCTGATGAGCTGATAGCGCTGCAGACGCGCGTCCAAAGCATGGTGACTAAGAATGTCAAGCTCGTCGATGTAATCCAGGTGATGCTAGTTCGCGGGATTCTTCCGTGCCAGCGCTGAAGCCGCCCTCTGTGGGAGTTCAATTCGAAGATGCACCAGACCTTGGTGAGGCTCTTCGAGACTACTCACGAAGGCACCTGGAAGTTGTTTTTTAAGGGCAACGAGAAACCTACGGCCACGGATTTGGACCGTGGTCATGATTGTAAACACCCCGCCAGCGAGGTATGGTATTTTTGATGTACCCCCATCTTAATTGTTTCGAGGATGACGTGTGAGCGTTTATTATTGCCTTTTCAGGACTGGATGGAGAGGGTTAAGCGGATCCAGTGTCCGGCTCCGCTGCCTGAAGAACCAGTCATCCCGCGTCTGGCGAAGATGCTGGTGCCGGCGCCATACAAGGCGCCGGAGAAGAAGGCCAAGAAGATGGCAAAGGGGCCAAGAGTGGCCCCCGTGGCAAGGGCACTTCGGACGTGACGTCCGAAGACGACGAAGCCCGTTCCTCTGTCCCTGAGGATAATGACGAGGAAGAGGAGGAGAAGGAGGAGGAGGAAGAAGAAAACAACCCTCCCCCTAAGGAGAAGAAGAAGAGGGCGGCTTCGGCGCATCTAGAGGCGGAAACGCCCAAGAAGGGGAAGGGCGTCCCGGCGGGCAACACCGCGTAGGACATTGACAGCAGTCCGGAACGACGCCCCCGTGCTAAGCCCCAGGCTGCATCATAAGTGACATGGCTCGCTTGTGCGCACATCCGGCCCTTTCTCTCCATTATCTTCACATAGTTAACTGTGCTATTGCAGTCCGGCCCGCGATCTAATCCAACGATCCTCGTATGGAGGTTCGTTGGCTCCGTTGGAGATGGCGAGCATATCACCACCACCCGCTTATTCCCCCGGGGCCAGGGATGACACTGAAGTGTTGTCCCGGAGGGCCGCTCCGAGCCGGGGAGGAGCCCAGGACACTATCTGGGAGGCGCCACGAGGCGAAGCCTCCACTGCAGATATATGGGGAAGCCGACCCCCATGGAGACTGGCGAAGAGGGCCAGATCCAGCTCGGCTCTCAGCCGAATACGATTTTGGAGACCCATATGGCTCCGGAGTCGGACAAGCAGCCTCCTTTGAAAGAGGGAGGTGCGCCGCTTCCGCCGGTGGCCCCTGTCCATCCAGGGACGCCGGATAACCTGATGCAGGCGCTACGAGGCGCCTCCGTTATGGACGAGCACCGTGTCCTTATGGGCGCGGTGGTCAAGAAGGTTCGATCCATAGTGATGGTGCGAGCGAAGCCTGCAGCAACCTGTTGACAGGTTTCGATGTAAGTGACATAAAAAGAGAAAAAGCCTCTGTAGTCAGTAGCCCCTGAGACACTGTCCGGTGCTCGGCGAGGAGAGCCGGACAGGGGATCAATCTTTAATTGTAGGAGACTAACGTGATATATATTCATAAGCAGGCGTCGCTGTTGGCCGCAACCTCGCATGATGCCGAAGTCTCTGAACCGAGGAAGAGGCTGGAGCGGACCGAGAGCGAGCTCGGCGGGGTTAAGGTTCGGCTCCAGGAGCAGCAAGGTAAGTAACGACTTGCTGTGTATTCGGAAAGCATATGCGCTGTGTATTGACTGTAGTGTCATAATATGTGCAGGAGCCGCGACCGAGGTCGAGGCCCTGAGGAAGGCACTGGGCGAGGCCAAGGAGAAGGCTGTCCAACAGCAAGCCGCCCGAAAAAAGCTCAAGGCCCGGGTCAAGGAGGTCCAACAGGAGCTCCAGGATGCGGTGAAAAAATGCGAGTCCTTGGAGCATGATGCGTCGGTTCAAGGGGCCGAACTCGCCAAGGCTCGTCAGAGCATGGAGACCGCACGGAATGAGGCCCAGGCCGCCCTCCAGGAGATCCAGGAGGCCAAGAAGATCACGGCGGGTAAGGCATTTAAGATGCAAAGCAAGTATGCGGAGAAGCAGTACCTTTTACTAACCCAGGTTCGGAGTTCCCCTGGGGCTTTTGCAGATCTGCCACACAGCGTATCAGGCGCTGCGGAGTTCTACCGAGCCGAAGGAGGGGGTTCCACAGAGAAGCTATTCTGGTCGCAGTATGCGGCGCCAGAGCATCCCGTGTCCTTCACCGATCAGCTGAAGCAGCTGGTGGAGCTGCACAGGGTGGCCGAACTAGCCATGAGGGATTTGATGATCCGGCTGTGGCCAGCCGAAGCTATGCCCGACAGCTACTTCGGACTCGTGAGGCGGCTAGTGGAAGCCTGTCCGATGCTGGACGTTTTGAAGCGCTCTGCCTGTATTGAAGGTGCTCGTATGGCCTTCGCTCGTTGCAAGATGTGGTGGGCGAAGATCAACACCTTTGAAGTTGCCAGCGGGCCGCCTGAGGGCAAGGAGCACCGCACACCCGAGAGATATTTTGCGGATGTCATAGAAGGGTCTCGACTTGTGGCAGCTCAATGTTCGCAGGACATTTTATTTGAATAAATGTATTCATGTTGCCCTTGCCTTGTATTATGGAAACAAAGCCTGTAATGTAATTTTGTTGTGCTTTAATTGTTTCCTCCTGTGCGGCCGTGTTATTTGTAATCTGAGGGTTGGCCAGTCGTCGGCTTATGCCCTCGCGTAGGTAGTACGGAGGTGTTCGGGATGGAATCTAAACAATCTTGATCCAATTATATGGTCCTTTGAAGGAGTTGTTTAGCGCAATGAACAAGGCAATCAGACTATACGAATTAAACGCCCTCACTTAGCCATAGGAGTTTTATAATAAAGCCAGTGCACAACCCCTAGTACAAGCCAGGGGGCTGTCAGCATCTGATCGGGAAGTGCCGATCCTTCACATAACGCGGAAAAAATATCCAACGATTTTGTAACCCTTGAACAGCTGACCGGCTCTCGCCGTATCATGACAGTTAGTTTTCGGCTTTCTCTACTGAGGTGCTCATCCGGTCAAGGCTAGGGCACAATCGCAGTTGTTATCCCTTTTCTACCCTAGCCGATGGAGCGGAACATAGGGTAGCAAGCACAGGAGCCGGGCAAGCCAACTATTGACCAAAGACATGATTCGGAGCCAATGCATATAATGCTAAATTCGGGGTGCCGAACTTATATATAAGAAGTGTTCGGACTTTGTTGCCGTATGATGGGGCGATGGGGAGCCCCTGGCGAATATGAAACGTACCAAAGTGTATGGGTGCAGTCGATAAGCAGATCAAAGTAAAATGAAGTAAGAAGCGAAAACCACAGGAACTGGGCCGCAAACTGTTTTCATTATAACTTCATGGATACGTCAAGGCGTATCTTGTACAAATATTGCGATAAGCATCAGGGCTATTTAACATGCCGGAATCAAGAGGGCGCAGCGTGCAGGTCCTGAGAAATGAATATAAATACTGTCAAGAAGACGTATAGAGGTTACTCTACGCACATATGCTGCTTGCGTCCTTTATATGCCGATCCTTCAAAGGGACTGGTCAGCAGGCCCGTGGGGAAAGGAACCTAAAAAAAAGAAAAAGAAGCAGGTGAAAGTATGTGTGTCCGGGATCGGTCTAGCCGAAATGTATATCCCGGGTTAGCTTCTGCCTCCGCCGATGTCCATGGGATTTTGAGTGCGTAATTATGTACACGTGGTGCGAGTGCCACTACTTCATCAGGACTGGGACGGAGGCCGAATTGCTAATCGAGCTCTTGATGAGCCGCGCTATCCTGCTGCAGTGTAGTCCGGAACCTCTTAATGATGTCCAGGGGCTCGCCAGCCGCACTATGGTGCTGCTTGAGAAGGCCGCTCTGTACCTCTGCTGCTAGGGCGGCGGTGTGCTCCTCTGTTTGGAGGAAGCGTTCCGTATTGCCATTGACTGTTATGATGCCGCGTGGACCGGGCATCTTGAGCTTCAGATAAGCATAGTGTGGCACCGTATTGAATCTAGCAAACGCTGTTCGTCCGAGCAATGCGTGGTAGCCGCTGCGGAAGGGGACGATGTCGAAGATTAACTCTTCGCTTCGGAAATTGTCCAGAGAACCAAAGACCACCTCTAGCGTGATTGAGCATGTACAGCGGGCCTCTAGCCTGGTATGACTCCTTTAAAGGTAGTCTTTGTTGGTTTGATTCGTGAGGGGTCAATGCCCATTTTCCGCACTGTGTCCTGATAAAGCAGGTTGAGGCTGCTACCACCGTACATCAGGACTCGTGTTAGGTGAAACCCGTCAATAATTGGGTCGAGGACTAGTGCGGCTGAACCGCCATGGTGGATACTAGTTGGGTGATCTCGACGATCGAAGGTGATCGGGAATGATGACCATGTATTGAATTTTGGGGTGACTGGCTCTACCGCGTAGACGTCCCCAAGTGCTCGCTTACGCTCCCTTTTGGGAATGTGTGTGGCGTATATCATGTTCACCTTCTTGACTTGAGGGGGAAATTTCTTCTGCCCCCCGGTGTTCGGCTGCCGGGGCTCTTCGTCCTCGTCCTCACTTTGTGATCCCTTTTCTTTGTTTTCGGCATTTAACTTGACAGCCTGCTTGAAAACCCAACAATCCCTATTGGTATGATTGGCCTGCTTATCCGGGGTGCCGTGTATCTGGCATGGACGGTCGAGTATGCAGTTGATACGTCTCCATCGTATCTACTTTTCCAAACACTTTTGCCCTTGTTTGGGACTCTAACTTGCATGATTTGAATGGAACTAACCCGGACTGACGCTGTTTTCACCAGAATTGCCATGGTGTTATTTATGTGCTGAAACAAAATTTCTTCTGCCCCCTGGGCGCGCTCCCCTGCCTCGTGGGACCCTGTTGCTCCACCGACCTCAACTCCAACTCCATATGTTCGTGTTCGGGGAGAAAAAAATCAGAAGAAGGATTCATCACGTTTTACGATAAGGAGCCGCCGCCAAGCCCTAAAACCTCTCGGGAGGGCTGATTTGGAGTCCGTTCGGGGCTCCAGAGAGGGGAATCCATCGCTGTCGTCATCATCAACCATCCTCCATCACCAATTTCATGATGCTCACCGCCGTGCGTGAGTAATTCCATCATAGGCTTGCTGGACGGTGATGGGTTGGATGAGATTTATCATGTAATCGAGTTAGTTTTGTTAGGGTTTGATCCCTAGTATCCACTATTTTCTGAGATTGATGTTGCTATGACTTTGCTATGCTTAATGCTTGTCACTAGGGCCCGAAAGTGCCATGATTTCAGATCTGAACCTATTATGTTTTCATGAATATATGTGAGTTCTTGATCCTATCTTGCAAGTCTATAGTCACCTACTATGTGTTATGATCCGGCAGCCCCGAAGTGACAATAATCGGGACCACTCCCGGTGATGACCATAATTTGAGGAGTTGATGTATTCACTATGTGTTAATGCTTTGGTATGGTACTCTATTAAAAGGAGGCCTTAATATCCCTTAGTTTCTGTTAGGACCCCGCTTCCACGGGAGGGTAGGACAAAAGATGTCATGCAAGTTCTTTTCCATAAGCACGTATGACTATATTCGGAATACATGCCTACAGTACATTGATGAATTGGAGCTAGTTCCGTGTCACTCTATGTTATGACTATTACGTGATGAACCGCATCCGACATAATTCTCCATCATCGATTCAATGCCTATGAGCTTTTCACATATTGTTCTTCGCTTATTTACTTTACTATTGCTACTGTTACAATCACTACAAAACCTAAAAATATTACTTTTGCTACCATTACCGTTACTTCCATATTACTTTGCTACTAAATACTTTGCTGCAGATACTAAGTTATCCAGGTGTGGTTGAATTGACAACTCAACTGCTAATACTCAAGAATATTCTTTGGCTCCTCTTGTGTCGAATCAATAAATTTGGGTTTAATAATCTACCCTCGAAAACTTTTGCGATCCCCTATACTTGTGGGTTATCAAGACCATTTTAAAAGCCGTTCTTGGGAGCATAGCTCTATTCTTTGAGTCACTTGGGATTTATATCTGCTAGTCACTATGAAGAACTTGAAAGACGCAAGAAAAATTATCCCTCAACTATGAGGGGAGGTAAGGAACTGCCATCTAGCTCTGCACTTGATTCACCTTCTGTTTTGAGTAAGCTTGCGACACCTAAACCTGCTTCTGCTATTAATTCTGATATGTCACATGTTGTTGATGATGCCACTTCTGCTATGCATGATACTTATGATGAAACTACTTCTATGCTTGATACTACTGTGCCACTTGGTGAATTTCTTGATGAACAACTTGCTAGGGCTAGAGAGAATGAAATTATTGAAACTGATAATATTGATGATAGTGATGATGAAGACTCTCCCCCTAATAAATATGAATTACATGTTGTTCCTAAGGGTTATGTTATGGATGAAGAAGCTGCTAGAGCTATTTTTTAGCTTGCAATGATAGATATGATCTTAAGAAGTTATTAGCTAAATGGAAGCAGCAATCTCTTAATGCTAGAATGAAACCTGACCCTGCTTTTGCTACTTCACCTATCTGTATTACTGATAAGGATTATGAATTCTCTATTAATCCTGAGATAATTACTTTGGTTGAATCCGATCCTTTTTATGGCTATGAATGTGAAACTGTTGTGGCACATCTTACCAAATTAAATGATATAGCCACCCTGTTCACTAATGATGAGAGAACTCGCTACTTTTATATCCTTAAAATATTTCCATTCTCATTAAAGGGTGATGCTAAGATATGGTTTAATTCTCTTGATCCTTGTTGTGTGCGTAGTCCCCAGGATATGATTTATTACTTCTCTGCTAAATATTTCCCTGCTCATAAGAAACAAGCGGCTTTAAGGGATATATATAATTTTGTGCAAATTGAAGAAGAGAGTCTCCCACAAGCTTGGAGGAGGCTTCTCCAATTTACTTATGCTTTTCCTGATCATCCTCTTCAGAAAAATGAAATACTTGATATCTTTTATAATGGACTAACCGATGCTTCCAGAGATTACCTGGATAGTTGTGCTGGTTCAATTTTCAGGGAAAGAACACTGGATGAAGCTGAAATTCTATTGAATAATATGTTGACCAATGAAAATAATTGGACACTTCCTGAGCCAACTCCTGAGCCTATTCCTAAACCAACTCCGAAGAAGAGGGGTATTCTATTTCTCGATCCACGAAGATATGCAAGAGGCAAAGAAATCTATGAAAGAAAAAGGTATTAAAGCTGAAGATGTTAAGAATTTACCTCCTATTGAAGAAATACATGGTCTTAATTTACCGCCTGTTGAAGAAATATATGATCTTGATCCATTACCTATTGAAGAAACACATGGTCTTGATAACCCGACACAGGTAGTAAAGGTAAATTCTCTCTATAGATATGATAGAGCTGAAATCCCTCCTACTAAGTTTGCCAGCCAATGTTTGGATGAATTTGATAACTTTATGGTTAAGCAAGAAGATTTTAATGCTTATTTTGGTAGACAATTAAAACAAAATGCTTATATGGTTGAACACTTGGGTGATTATGTCTAGAGTTAAAGGTGAACTTAAACTCATTAAATAGTAAGAATAATGATTATGCTGTTAGAGTGGCTACTAGAATTGGTAGAACGACTCAGGAACCTTTGTATCCTGAAGGCTATCCTAAGAGAATTGAGCAGGATTCTCAGAGAAATAATATAGATGCACCTAGTTCCTCTAAAAAGAAGAAAAATAAAAATGATAGGACTTTGCATGCTTCTAGTGAACCTATTGCTGAACCACCTGAGAATCCAAATGATATTTCTATTTCTGATGCTGAAACACAATCTGGTAATGAACATGAACCTAATGAAAATGATAATGTTCATGATGATGCTCAACCTAGCAATGATAATGATGTAGAAATTGAACCTGCTGTTGATCTAGATAACCCAGAATCAAAGAATCAACGTTATGATAAGAGAGACTTTGTTGCACGGTAAGGAAAGAGAACCTTGGGTTCAGAAACCCATGCATTTTCCTCCTAAACCATCCAAGAAAAAGGATGATGAGGATTTTGAGCGCTTTGCTGAAATGATTAGACCTATCTTTTTGCGTATGCGTTTTACTGATATGCTCAAAATGAATCCTTATGCTAAGTATATGAAAGAAATTGTCACTAATAAAAGAAAGATACCTAAGCTGAAATTTCCACCATGCTTGCTAATTATACTTTTAAGGGTGGAATACGTAAGAAACTAGGAGATCCAGGAGTACCAACTATACCATGCTCCATTAAAAGAAACTATGTTAAAACTGCTTTATGTGATCTTAGAGCCGGTGTTAGTGTTATGCTTCTCTCTTTATATCGTAGAATTGATTTGAATAAGTTGACACCTACTGAAATATCTTTGCAAATGGCTTATAAATCAACTGCCATACCTGTTGGTATTTGTGAGGATGTGCCTGTTGTAGTTGCAAACGTTACTATTTTAACGGACTTTGTTATTCTTGATATTCCCGAGGACGATAGTATGTCTATTATTCTTGGAAGACCTTTTTTGAATACTGGGCTATTATTGATTGCAACAAAGGCAATGTCACTTTTCATGTTAATGGTAATGAGCATACGGTACACTTCCCGAGGAAACAACCTCAAGTCTACAATATCAATTCTATTGAAAAAATTCCATCAATTATTTTTGGAGGTTTTGAATTTCCTCTACCTACTGTCAAGAAGAAATATGATATTCTTATTATTGGGGATGTGCATATAACCGTTGAGGTAACATAGTGTTATTCGAAATTTCCCTGGCTCCATGTTAGTCGGAATGAGTTTGTTAACAAGACTTGATCAACCTTGTTAGTGGATTCCTTTTGATGAGCATGAGATGGATGAAGTTAGAAAGCACAACCTTCTATACCTTCTCTCTACTTTCTGTTATTTAGTTGAAATAAAGCAAAAATAGTATTTTCTTGTCTGTTTCCTGAATTATCCATGTAATATAAAAATATCCCGAAAATAAAAGTTCTCCAAATGCCCCGCCAATTTAATATGATATTTTCTGGAATATTTGAGAATATCTGGCACTGAGAACATAGCAGGGGGAGCAAGCACCTTGCCACGAGGGTCCAGGGCACGCCCACCCCTACAGGGCGCGCCCCCTGCCTCGTGGGCCCATGGTGGCTCCCCTCCACTTATTCCTGCACCCACACACTTCTTCTTCCTCCCAAAAAAATCACCATCCAGCTTAAGCACGAGTTCTAGCTCATTTTGCTGCGATTTTTGATCTCCTTGCTCAAAGCACCTCTCACGAAACTGCTTTGGGGGATTGTTCCTTGGTATGTGACTCCTCCATTGGTCCAATTAGTTTTTGTTCTAGTGCTTTATTCATTGCAAATTTGTGCTGCCTAGGGGACCATGTTCTTGAGCTTGCATGTCAAATTTATATGGTTCCAAGTAGTTCTAATGCATGATATAGGCCCTAGGCACTTGTAGGAGTAGTTGCTATGAATTTTGTTAAGTTTGGTTCACTTTTATTTTGAAGTTACTAAAAAATTCAGAAATGTTGCAGAGGAAGAAATATGTTTAGGAAGATGTACCAAGGTGGTTCTTCAAGGAAGCAAGGACCCAAGCTTGCAATGTGTGATGCTGATGATGAGCCACCAAGGAACGCTCCAGTGCGGCCTTGTGAATGGCCTTCAGAGGGCTTCATGGGTCGAGCAAGAATCAAGGAAGAATTTAACGCATATTTGTGTAATGCCGATCTTGTGAGCTTCGAGGAAGAAAAGTGCCGCCAGTACCACTATCTCACTAGTTCCTTTGTGAGGAGGTTTGAATTTTCATCTTCACGCAATTCTCAAACTGTCCTATTTGATCTTTATGAAAAATCTTATACTATGGACTTAGAGGATTTTACCACTGCTTGCAAACTTCCACAATGGGGTAGTGCTAGTGAACCTCGCAAATCTGAATTTAGAGATTTTCTTGCTAGTATAACTGTGGGGGAATCTAGAGATATAGCCCAAGCTACTATAGGGAGCATTCATTTTCCTGCTATACATTATTTTTCTCTCTTCATAAGCAGGTGCATAAATGGTAAAGATGAAGCATGCCATATGTGTGTCCCTGACCTCAGTGTTCTCAGGAGTGCTGTGTTAGGAGATAAATCTTATAATTTAGGAGCCATTGTTGCACGCAGGTTGCATCATGATAGATTTAATGGAGATTTCTTTGGTGGAATTTATGCAACCCATATAGCTAATTTTCTTGGTATAACCATACGTGAGGATGATATTGAGTTGCCTCCTGCTTATTTGGATTATGAGGCTATGGTTCATCATCATTTTGTTGAGAGGATCGATCAGTTCCTCCAGTACCGAGTAATCTTTGACAGACGGCGCACCTATCACGTCGCTCTCCCTGCTTCTACTTTCTTTGACTTTCAGGCAAAAGGGAGATATTTTATAACCAGAGAGGAGGCGGAAGAGTATAAGAGGAGGGCTGAGATAGCTCGCCTCCAAGCTACAGTCCATGATGCAATGACTGCTGCATCTCAGTATGACCCCAACTACAACTTTGGATATCCGCCAGGCCATCCGTGGCAATATACCAACTTAGGCCAAAAGCCTAAGCTTGGGGGAGTACGTATTTCTCACCGGCATTACATTTATGTTCACACACTCATTGCTAGATGTCGGTGCTCATACTTTTCCATTGTACTATCCATGCTAGTTTATTTTCTTTTTCTTGCTTTCTTCTTGTGTTTTTGATAAACCTTAAGAAAAACAAAAAATTAGTAGTAGCTTTTAGTTAGTTTACTTTTCTTGCTATAGTAGTAATAATAAAAATAAAACCAAAAAGATTTCCCGTTCTTCTTTTGCTTGTTGGGAGCTTTCCCGTGTAAATAGTTTTATTTCTTATCTTTTCTTTGGGGGTCGATAGGAGAAGACCATAATTAAATTGTTGAAGTGGCTCTTATATGCATTATTGTTGAATTAACTAAGGGCCCATATTGCCCTGTCTTCTCCTGTTTATTGAATGCTCGCAGATTCCAGCTTAGTACAATGCACATGCACTCTTATTATTTTCACATCATTCGGTCGTGCAAGTGAAAGGCAATTATGACAATATATGATGGACTGATTGAGATGGGAGAAGCTGGTATGAACTCAACCTCTCTTGTTTTTGTAAATATGATTAGTTCATCGTTCCTGATTCAGCCTATTATGAATAAACATGTTTGCAATGACAATTAGAGATTATAGTTGCTCATGCCATGCTTGATTAGCTATGAGTTATAATGGTTTACCTTGCATGCCAACATGCTATTAAAATGGTTGTGATGTGGTATAGTGGAGTGGTACCCTCCTTTGAATGATTTAAGTGACTCAACTTGGCAGATGTTCACGCATGTAGTTGAAACAAAATCAACATAGCTTTCACGATATTTATGTTCATGGTGGATTATATCCTACTCATGCTTGCACTCAATGTTTATTAAGTTTAAGGCATGTTCATGACTGTTGTCGCTCTCTAGTTGGTCGCTTCCCAGTCTTTTGCTAGCCTTCACTTGTACTAAGCAGGAATACTGCTTGTGCATCCAATCCCTTAAAACCCAAAGTTATTCCATATATATGAGTCCACTATACCTTCCTATATGCGGTATCTACCTGCCGTTCCAAGTAAATTTGTATGTGCCAAACTCTAAACCTTCAAATGAAATTCTATTTTGTATGCTTGAATAGCTCATGTATCAACTAGGGCTGTCCTTATCTTCCATGTTAGGCGGGTTATTCTCAAGAGGAGTGGACTCCACTCCTCACTCATGAGAAAATGGCTGGTCACCGGGATGCCTAGTCCCATGCTTTATGCAAACCAAATCAAAATAATTGCAAACAATACTCCCCCTGGGACTGTTGTTAGTTGGAGGTACTCGTTGTTTCGAGCAAGCCATGGATTGATGCTTGTTGTTGGAGGGGCTGGGGATTATAAACTTTACCATTCTGTTTGGGAACCGCCTATAATGTGTGTAGCATGGAAGATATCGCCATCTCTTGGTTGTTATGTTGACATTGAAAGTATGCCGCTCAAAATATTATTTATCTCTGCTTTAAAATCGAGATCTGGCACCTCTACAAATCCTTGCTTCCCTCTGCGAAGGGCCTATCTATTTACTTTCACGTTGAGTCATCACCCTCTTATTAAAAGCACTAGCTGGAGAGCGCTGCTGTCATTTGCATCCATTACTATTAATTTATATTGGGTATGACTATGATTGGATCTCTTTTGCCATGAATTACAATGTCTAGTCAGTCTTTGATCTTTAAAGGTGCTCTGCATTTATGTTTTGCAGTCTCAGATAGGGCTAGCGAGATACCATCCTGTTATATCATATCATGATTGTTTTGGGAAAGTGTTGTTATCCGAGATTTATTATTATTGCTCGCTAGTTGATTATGCCATTGATATGAGCAAACATGAGACCTAAGAGTTATTGTGAATGTGCTTAGTCATAATCTTTGCTGAAAACTTGAATGCTGGCTTTACATATTTACAACAACAAGAGCAAACAGAGTTTGTAAAAGTTTTTTTTTATCACTTTCAGTTTATCAAATGAATTGCTTGAGGACAAGCAAAGGTTTAGGCTTGGGGAAGTTGATACGTCTCCGTCGTATCTACTTTTCCAAACACTTTTGCCCTTGTTTTGGACTCTAACTTGCATGATTTGAATGGAACTAACCTGGACTGAAGCTGTTTTTAGCAGAATTGCCATGGTGTTATTTATGTGCATAAACAAAAGTTCTCGAAATGACCTGAAACTCCACGGAACTTATTTTTGGAAAATATTAAAAATACTAGAAGAAGAATCCACGCCAGGGGGCCCACCATCTGTCCACGAGGGTGGGGGCGCACCCCCCTGCCTCGTGGGCCCCCTGTTGCTCCACCGACCTCAACTCCAACTCCATATATTCGTGTTCGGGGAGAAAAAAATTCAGAAGAAGGATTCATCGCATTTTACGATACGGCGCCGCCGCCAAGCCCTAAGACCTCTCTGGAGGGTTGATCTGGAGTCCGTTTGAGGCTCCGGAGAGGGGAATCCGTCGCTGTCATCATCATCAACCATCCTCCATCACCAATTTCATGATGCTCACCGCCGTGCGTGAGTAATTCCATCGTAGGCTTGCTAGACGGTGATGGGTTGGATGAGATTTATCATGTAATCGAGTTAGTTTTGTTAGGGTTTGATCCCTAGTATCCACTATGTTCTGAGATTGATGTTGCTATGACTTTGCTATGCTTAATGCTTGTCACTAAGGCCCGAGTGAGATGATTTCAGATCTGAACCTATTATGTTTTCATGAATATATGTGAGTTCTTGATCCTATCTTGCAAGTCTATAGTCACCTACTATGTGTTATGGTCCGACAGCCCCGAAGTGACAATAATCAGGACCACTCCCGGTGATGACCATAGTTTGAGGAGTTCATGTATTCACCATGTGTTAATGCTTTGGTCCGGTACTCTATTAAAAGGAGGCCTTAATATCCCTTAGTTTCCGTTAGGACCCGCTGCCACGGGAGGGTAGGACAAAAGATGTCATGCAAGTTCTTTTCAATAAGCACGTATGTCTATATTCGGAATACATGCCTACATTACATTGATGAATTGGAGCTAGTTCTGTGTCACTCTATGTTATGACTGTTACATGATGAACCGCATCCGGCATAATTCTCCATCACCGACCCAATGCCTACGAGCTTTTCACATATTGTTCTTCGCTTATTTACTTTTCCGTTGCTACTGTTACAAGCACTACAAAACCCAAAAATAATAGTTGCTACCGTTACCGTTACTTCCATATTACTTTGCTACTAAATACTTTGCTGCGGATATTAAGTTATCCAGGTGTGGTTGAATTGACAACTCAACTGCTAATACTTGAGAATATTCTTTGGCTCCCCTTGTGTCGAATCAATAAATTTGGGTTGAATACTCTACCCTGGAAAACTGTTGCGATCCCCTATACTTGTGGGTTATCAACGGTCCATGCTGGAAGGTCCTTCATTGTTTCTTTTGTAGGGCTTCTTCCGTTGGCCGGACTTGGAGCCAGTGAATCCGGCGTTTACTGTGGTGTCATCGGTGTTGTCGCCATTGCTTCGATGTTTGTGTCTATTGCGCCGGAGCTTGCCAGTGGTATTCTTGGCCTCGGAGGGGCCTATCTCGCTGGATGTGTTGTTACTACGAGCCAGCCAACTGTGCTCACCCGCGCAAAAGCGGGTCATGAGTGTCGTGAGGGCTGCCATGGACTTCGGCTTTTCTTGGCCGAGGTGGCGTGCTAACCATTCATCGCGGATGCTGTGTTTGAAGGCTGCTAAGGCCTCGGCATCCGGACAGTCAACTATTTGGTTCTTTTTGGTTAGGAACCTAGTCCAGAATTTTCTGGTTGATTCTCCAGGTTGTTGGACTATGTGGCTTAAGTCATCGGCGTCTGGTGGCCAGACATAGGTTCCTTGGAAGTTGTCCAGGAAGGCTTCTTCCAAGTCCTCCCAGCTGCCGATAGAGTTTTCAGGAAGGCTGTCAAGCCAGTGCCGAGCTGGCCCTTTGAGCTTTAGTGGGAGGTATTTAATGGCGTGGAGGTCATCTCCTCGAGCCATATGGATATGGAGAATAAAGTCCTCGATCCATACCGCGGGATTGGTTGTGCCGTCATATGATTCGATATTGACGGGCTTGAACCCCTCGGGGAATTCGTGATCCAGTACTTCATCTGTGAAGTAGAGAGGGTGTGCGGCATCTCTGTACCGGGCCGCATCGCGGCGTAGCTCTGACGGAGTCCGTATGCGGCATTCGGCCGGGGCATGGTTGGGTTTATCACGTCCGAATAGGTAGCCGTCATCGTGCCTCGAGGCGCATCCTCGCGATCCGTAGATCGATCTTGTATATCCTGCTCTACTGTCTAGGGTCTACCGGAGGTCGTACGTGTGACCCCAAACTCTTTCGTCTTTATTTTTGCGGGGCGGTGGGGCAGGCTGCTGTTCGGCCTGAGTTGCCGCTTTATCCCGACCATGGGGTGGCCGGTCGGCCGCCCTGTCTCGACCACGTGGTGGTCGTTCCGCATTACGCGAGAGAGATGTGTGCTCCGGTGCCTCCTCATCGAATTGAGGTAGCAGTCTGCGTTTCGGGTAGCTCTTAGCTGGGCGCTTGAGGCCATATTGTTCGGCTGTCAGGACATCAGTCCATGTGTCGACGAGCAGATCTTGTTCAGCTTGAAGCTACTGCTGCTTCTTTTTCAGGCTCCTTGAAGTGGCTATGAGCTGAAGCTTAAAGCGCTCCTGCTCCAAAGGATCCTCAGGCATGATGAAGTCTTAGTCGCCGAGGCTTGTCTCCTCGTCGGAGGGTGGACGGTAACTATCGTCCTCCGAGCCATCTTCTATGGCCTGTTCATCAGGGTTGTCTTGCCTGTTGTCATGTTCCTCCTGTTCGGATGCCGCTCTGACAGGGTCTTCATTATTTTCAGCGTCGCGCGAAGTACTATTTTCTCCGGTGCCAGTGTTGCCATCTTTTGAGCGACAAGGCTTAGAATGGCGTTTGGGGCGCCGGCGCTTGGACTGCATTTCGGAGGGTTTATTTGCATCTGGCACTTCTTTGTCGTCGCCAGATCCTTTAGGTGTATCAACGATGTACACGTCGTACGAAGAGGTGGCCGTCCAGCGTGCAGTGAATGGAGGGTCTTGGCCTTGCTCCTTGTCGGCATCGTCGTCCATACCGTCGATGTCTTCGGAGCCATAGTCAAGCACGTCGGTTAAGTCATCGACAGTGGCTATGAAGTGGGTGGCGGGTGGGAAGCAAAATTCCTCGTCGTCCGCCTCTAGCTCGAACCGAATATAGTTCGGCTGTGAGTCCTTCTCCAAGGACAAGGTCTTTAAGGAGTTTAGCACGTCACCCAAAGGTGAATGCTGGAAGATGTCTGCGGTGCCAAATTCTAAAATCGACAATCGATCCAGCTCGGTGTCCGCAGGCGTACCTGGTCTGAAACGTATAACCAGAGTCGAGTCCGGAGTTCCATTGACACGAGCATTGCAAGATGTTGAGTCTGTGTGCGGCTCCAACACTGCAGACTTTGTGGCCTCGAAGGGTACGATCTGCTTCGGTTCTGAGGCCATTGCAGTGACAGGATCCATCTCCTAGATGTAATCCGATAACAGATATAAGTCATGTTCATCGGGACGAGAGGGGGAGCGATCGCTGTGGTTTCAAACCCATTGAAGATCGAGTCTCCACGGGTATTCGCGATGTAGTTCAAGCTTCCAAATCTGACCTGGTGGCCAGGGGCGTAGCTATCGATCTGCTCCAGATGGCCAAGCGAGTTGGCCCGCAGTACGAAGCTACCGAACAAAACAAATATGTCCGGGGAGGAAGGTTCCTCCTTGGACAGCGTCATTATTGACAATTGAAGGGGCCATCAAAAACTTTCGTCGACGGCACAACGGAACTATCAATGAAAGCACCAATGTTGGTGTCAAAACCGGTGGATCTCGGGTAGGGGGTCCCGAACTGTGCGCCTAGGATCGATGGTAACAGGAGACGGGGGACACGATGTTTACCCAGGTTCGGGCCCTCTCTATGGAGGTAATACCCTACTTCCTGCTTGATTGATCTTGATGGACATGAGTGTTACAAGAGTTGATCTACCACGAGATCATAATGGCTAAACCCTAGAAGTCTAGCCTATGTGAATATGGTAATGAGTATCCTCTTATCCGGACTACGCTCTCCGGATTATATAGACACCGGAGAGATCTAGGGTTACATGGGGCCCGTTACATAAGAAGGAATCTTCATAGTTGGTCGCATAGCTTGCCTTCCACGCCAAGGAGAGTCCTATCCGGACACGGGTATAGTCTTCGGCCTTTACATCTTCACGGCCCATCAGTCCGGCCCAATGAATAACAGGCCAGACGCCCGAGGACCTATTAGTCCAGGACTCCCTCCGTGGCCCCGCTGATGCCCTCGGCAAGGGTCTTGCCGGGGGCCCGACAAGGGTCTTGCCGTGGCGTTGCAGTCGTCCCTGGCAAGGCGCTTGCCGGGGGTCTTATGGATTTCCTCGGCTAGGATCCTAGCGAGGGTCATCGTCTTCTGATCCTCATATGATCTTGTGTGTTTATGATCTTGACAAAGATCTGCATGCCACCGCGGAGGCGCCTCCCGAGCCCTGGTTCCAATGTAGTTGTTGACGGTGTTCAGAACCCTCGGGCTCAAGGGTGGCCTGCTCTGCTGGCATCGGGCAAGTTGCCCCGGCAAGGCTCATGCCGAGGGCGCGGAGGCCACCTCGGCAAGGGTCTTGCCGGGGGAGTCCACCCCACCCTCTTGCTCTTTTGTGTTTCTGATCTCGGCGTTGCCTTGGTTGGTTGTGCCTTGGCTTCTCTCCAGCTTCCCTCCTCTGCCCTGCTAAGTGTGGCCGTGGCACGTGGCTCTGACTGCCCGTGCACAAGTTAAGGGGTCAAAAGGAGAGCCCCTAATTTTGTACACCGACAGGAGCCCCCGGGTCTGGGCCACACATAAGCGCGACGCATTGTTGGGCCAGGCCCAGAACGGCGCGCGGGCAGGTGGGCGGATTTTTACCGAGTAACTGTTTCGTCTGCTGCGCTTCCCCACGACCCATGTTGGACGCGCGACATGGAGGGTCGTGTGTGACATGGAGGTCATGCGTGGGGCGGTTCCCGCATGCATGCGTCACATCGTGGTAAAGAGGTGGCTCGCGCCTTCCCCATAATAAGAGGTAGACATTGCTCATTTACTGAGTGGACCCGGGTCACGATCTTCAAGGCGCCCACGCCCCACGATCATGGGGTGGGGAACGATTGCCTCACCCGTCCCTTCGACTCTGCTTGCTTGCCACGTGTCCCTCATGCAGGTGGCAGGCGGTGGAGGCGGGAAACCGGGCCGTCGCCGATTGGGGCAGCGGGTCGGTTTTGATTCCCTGCAGCCCCGATGACCGGATTGGTTGAGTGGGGCGGCCGAGCCTCGACCCCGCCCCTTTATAAGAAGGGGGAGGGGGATGGCACTCCCACATTCTTCCATCGTCCATCTCCTTCTACCTCCGCTCCTTTCTTCCATCTGCCATGGCGAGAGGGGGCGCAGGCCCTTCAACGGTGGCAGCAAGGGTTGCTGTTCGACAGCTCGTCCCTCCTTCCCAAGAGCTCGCGGCGGTAGAGCCGTCCATGAGAGGAAGGGGGAGGGGGCGAGGCCGAGCTCGCCGTGGCGCTCGGGGAAGAGGTGGACAGGGCGGCTCACCGGCCCTGCCTTCGCCGACCAGCCTCGTGAATTCTTCATCCGGCTGCGCCGGCCACCGCGTCGTCGTCTTCGTCTCCCTACCCCATTTGCTCGGGAGATGGAGCTTGATCCACCCCAGACCCTGAGGTTGCACATGAGGGGTTACGGGAACGGCGACACGTGGGTCGACGTCGACTTCCCCGCTCCTCACATCATGTACCTCAGTCGCGGATGGAAGACGTTTGCTCGCGTCCACAGCCTGATGGCGGGCCTCGTCCTCTACTTCAAGTTAATGGAGGGCGGCCTGCTCTCTGTCAAGGTCTTTGGAGATCTTGGAACTCGCCTAAAGAGCTGCGTGGAGAGCTCCTCCGATGATGAAAATTCCTCCTCAAGTGGGAGTGACGAGGAGGACAGCGACAACGACGACGAGGGAGTCGAGCGGCGGGATGCCGACCCCTACTCCGACTGACCGCGCCGCCCCTCCCTCGGCCACGCTCCCTGCCGAGGGCCTTCCTCGCCAAGCTCTCCATCGGGGCACTCCCTGTCATCTCCTTGGGCGGCTGGCGTAGGAGGGTCGGAGAAGGCGAAAAAGGCGGGTGGCGGCCGTCAAGTCGGAGTATGCGGGCACCGACACCTTCATCGCGTATTGCCGGCCCGCTGCCTCATCTTCCAGCTCCTTTCCCGGCACCATGATGTTCTCTTGGTGCCTTCTGCTCCTCATACCTTGCCTAGGCGCTCTTTTTGCCCTCTTGCTGTCCTGTTCCACCTTCTGAGGAGAGGGACAAGAAAGGGATTACGGGCACCTGATCTCTTTTTAGTTTGTAAGCCTGCGGGCACTTGTTAATTTTAAGACTTGTAATCCCCTTGTTCATGTTTTTAATCCCGTATGAACTGTACCTGTATGGGATGTTTTTAATGAAAAAGGGTGCTTGTCGGGTTTCTTTGTGCGTGAGCGAGGCCCATGCCAAGGGATGAATCCTTGTTATTTTTAAGATAAACATTGTCCCCGGCAACAGGCCTTGCCGTCCCACCACTTCAGTCGACCATTCTCACGCTCTTGGCGGAGGCAGGGGTGAAGTAGAGTTAGGCCCCTCATTCATTTTCTTGCCATCGCGACTACGACCAAGTTCCGAACCAGGGGATAGCTCTTGGGTATAGGAAAAGGGGAGCATGGTGGTTTGAGAATATAAACGAGGTTTCACATGTCCCAGTTCCATACGAAAATGCATAACAAGGGATGAAAGACTTATCTAAATCCGCAGCCCCCGGCAACCTTGGCTTGCCATGGTTGGATCGTTGTGTCTTCAGCCCCCGGCAGTCTTGGCTTGCCGGGGCCGGAGTGCCGGTTCGTCCTCTTTCTCCCAAGTGGCTCAGCAGAAGTGTCCATGTGCCCTGCGAACAAAAGAGGACACAAAGACGCTAACTCGACCTCTAGGCTAGGGGTTAGTCGCCGCTAAGCACTATCAACCATAACCGAGGGAGAGACTTAACCTAGCATGCATGCTATAACTTAGGGCGCTAGAGCTTTGTTTATTTATGCTCAGGATCTGCGCCTGGCTTTGTACAGAGGGTTAGATGCCTTGCCGGCAAAGCTTGTACAAAAGGTGGCTTGCCGGGAGGCCCAACAACCGCGTCTTATGGGTAAAACTTGCGAAGATGTCCGATGTTCCAAGAGTTGCTCACTGGGACAGCATCTTCGGTCTCCAGGCGGACTGCGCCGGGACTGGTGATTCGTATTACCCAATAAGGGCCTTCCCACTTTGGCGTCAACTTGTTGGAATTCATGGCCGATTGAACGCGCCAAAGAACAAGGTCGCCTTCCTCAAAACTTCGGGCATGAACCTTGCGGCTATGGTAGTGGCGCAAGGCTTCTTCAATAGCGTCTTTGCTCTCAGCCGCCCGAAGGCGATCTTCCTCAAGGGCGTTGCATCATCTTATGTCGCAATTGCTCTTGCTCAAGCTCGTCGTGGCGAGCACTGCGAGGTGACCCGTATATGAGTTCCACAGGAGAACTGCTTACGCCCCGTATACTAGGGCAATGGGTGTCTGGCCGGTGGCTTGATTTGGTGTTGTCCTCATCGACCAAAACCGCCGGAAACTCATCAATCCAGCGCCTTCCGCTCTTGGGAAGCCTGTCAAAAGTCTTTGTCCTTAGGCCACGCAACACTTCAGCATTTGCCCTCTCTGCCTGGCCTTGCTCCGTGGGTGTGCCATGGAAGCGAAACAGACCTTGCTGCCGAGGTCTTGGATGTATTGCATGAAGGTATGGCTTGTGAACTGCGTGCCGTTGTCGGTGATGATTTTGTTTGGTACACCAAAACGGCATACTAGCCCCTTGAAGAACTTGACGGCTGACTGTGTTGTCACCTTCCTCACTGCTTCCACCTCCGGCCACTTTGTGAACTTGTCAATCGCAATGTACAAGTACTCAAAGCCCCCGACAGCATGGTGGAAAGGGCACAGGATGTCGAGCTCCCAGACCGAGAATGGCCAGGAAAGAGGAATTGTTTGAAGGGCTTGGGCTGGTTGATGATGCTTCTTCAAATGGAACTGACACGCTTCACACTTGGTTACTAGTGCCGTTGCATCCTAGAGGGCAGTGGTCCAGAAGAAACCCTGCCGGAATGCCTTGCCGGCAAGGGCCCTCGACCCTATGTGGGAGCCACATATGCCTCCATGTATCTCTGCCAACAGCTCCAGTCCTTCTTCCCGGGGAATGCACTTCAATTTCACACCGTTCGATCTCTTCCTGTACAGGACGTCATCGACGAACTGAGACATAGCAGACTGACGGGCTACTTTCTCCGCTTCTTCCTGCTCCTCAGGAAGCTCCCCTGTTTGGAGGAGACGGTATGTTGTGCCCATGCCGGAGCCTGGGGCTCGACGGCAAGCACCAAAGGCATTTCTTCTGCCATGGGAGCGGTCGTCTCTACGGCCAGGGCTTGACGGCCTGCCGGAGTCAGTCGCTCCTCGGCAGGCTCAGAATCCACGACAATACCCTTGCGTGCAGCCCCCGGGGGCTCAGCGGGAAAGTACTTGCCGGGGCCTGATTTCCTCCGTTTGTTCTGCTCTATTGATGGTTCGACGGATGGTTGAGTTAACCGAAGAAAAAAAGTACCTGGTGTAACAGGTAGCTTGAATGCAACACCCTTTGACAAGTAATCGGTGATGTCATTCTCCGCTTGGGGAACGTGCTCCGCTTGTATACCGTCAAAGCGCTCTTCCAGCTTCCTCACCTCATCTACGTAGGCCTCCATCAACGGGCTCTGATAATCTTTGTTGACTTGTCTGACGACAAGCTGCGAATCACCCCTGACGATGAGCTTCTTAACCCCGAGGTCTGCCGCGATCCTGAGACCAGCAAGCAACCCCTCGTACTCAGCAGTGTTGTTGGTGGACATTTCCCTGAGGAAGTGCATCTCGATTACATACTTGAGGTGCTCTCCGGTGGGTGTGACGAGCAGCACACCGGCTCTGGATTGTCGAATTACTTTCACACTTCAACCCAAAGCTTGACAACTCCAAGGCCCACTCCACAATCCTTCCGGTTGCGTCTGGGTTTATGCGATTATCCGTTACAGCGGAGGCGGGTGACAACAGTGATCTCGTGGGCTTGGAAGTAATGACGCAGCTTCCTCGAGGCCATAAGGAGGCCGAAGAGCAATTTCTGCACACCGGAGTACCTTGACCTAACCCCCTGCAAAAGGGAGCTGACAAAGTAAGCCGGGTGCTGCATCATCTTCTTCTTCTGCAACACTTCACTTGGTTGCACGGGCCCTGTCCCGATGGCGTCAGACTCTGCTGGGGGCCTTGCCTTGCCGGCACCTGGCCCTGCCGGGGGAATCTCTGACGTGTCATCCACCGGTCCTGCCGTTGCCACTGCCTCTTCCTCGACCTCCCTCTGCACCACGAGCGCGGCGCTGACCACTTGATTCTTCGCCGCCAGATACAGCCACAATGACTCTTGTGGTTTAGGCGCCACCAGTACTGGTGTAGAAGAGAGGTATTTCTTCAGATCCTGCAGTGCTACTTCGGCCTCTGGGGTCCACTCCATTGGGCCCGCCTTTTTCAAAATCTTAAAAAAGGGAAGGGCGTGCTCGGCAGACTTGGAGATGAATCGGCTCATGGCGGCAACACAACCAGTGAGCCGATGCACATCCTTGATCCGCTTGGGCGCCTCAATCTGCTCGATAGCCTTGATCTTCTCTGGGTTTGCCTTGATCCCACACTGCGACACAAAGAACCCGAGAAGTTTGCCGAACGAAACGCCGAAGACACACTTCTCAGGGTTCAGCTTGTGGTTGATCTTGTGCAGGTTGGCAAACCTCTCTTCTAAGTCTTGTACAAGAGTTGCCTTGTCCTTGGTTTTGACCACTATGTCATCCATGTAAGCTTCCATATTTCTATGTAGCTGGGGCTCAAAACCAATTTGGACCGCCCTTGCGAACGTCGAGCCAGCAGTCTTCAACCCAAAAGGCATCCGTGAAAAGCAATACGTACCACATGGGGTGATGAATGATGTCTTCTCTTCGTCTTCTCTTGTCATGAAGATCTGGTGGTAGCCCGGGTAGGCATCGAGGAATGATAACAGATCACACCCGGCCGCGGAGTCAACAATCTGGTCGATGCACAACAACGGGAAGGGGTCCTTAGGACAAGCCTTATTGATATTTGTGTAGTCAATACACAGCCTCCACTTCCCGTTTGCCTTGCGCACCACCACCGGATTGGCCAACCACGTCGGATGGAGCACTCCCCTTACCAAGCCCGCTGCTTCCAACTTCCTGATCTCCTCTGTTATGAACTCCTGCCGTTCGAAAGCATGCTTCCCGACCTTCTGCTTGACGGGTCGCGCATGGGGGCAGATAGCAAGGTGGTGCTCAATCACCTCCCTGGGATCGCCGTGGATGTCAGATGCTTTCCATGCAAAGACGTCAACATTCGCCCGCAGGAAGGTGACGAGTGAGCCTTCCTATTTGCTGTCGAGGGTGGAGCTTATGGTGAAATCCCCTCCCGCACCATCCTCCTTGACGGACACCTTCTTGGTCTGTGGCGGTGCAGCTCTGGATTTCTTGCTCTTGCCGGTGGAGCTCTCTGGCACGTCCTCAACGATAGCGCAACACTCCGAAGAGGTGTGCTTGCCGGAGTGGGTGTGAGAGGTCTTCCCGGTATTCTTCTTCCCTCCCGGTGCTTCAGCGGCAGGAGCAAGTGCCTTGGCGGCAGCTGCTGCAACTGCTTCCCGGTAGAGCAGGTCTATGTAGATCAGCGCATCCTTCTTGTTGCAGGGGACGATGATGATGGTCATCGGCCCAGGTATCTTCAGCATGTTGTAGGCGTAATGCGACGCTGCCATGAACTTGGCTAGTGCCGGGCGGCCGAGGATCCCTTTGTAGGGCAAGGGGATCTCGGCTACATCAAAGACAATCCTCTCCGTCCTGTAGTTCAGCTCGCCTCCAAGCGTCAGAGGCAACATGACCTTCCCCTTCGACTGAATCCTTCCCGGGTTGACCCCTTGAAACGTGCCCGCCTCCTTGAGGTCTCCGTCGGGAATTTGCAGCCTCTTGATCACAACGGGTGAGATTAAGTTCAGACCGGCCCCGCCGTCAACCAGCATCTTGTTCACCTTGAGGTTGCGTATCATTGGTGAGACCAACAACGGCAAACACCCGACCGCAGTGGTGCGATCAGGGTGGTCCTCGGCGTCAAAGACGATGGGCGTGCTGGACCACTTCAGCGGCTTCTGAGTGTCGAACGACGACTCCGCTGCTGTGATCTCACGCGCCCACTGCTTGAGCTGTCACTGAGAAGTGTGCAGCGAGGCGCCACCATCGACGCACATGGCCTCCGTAGCCTTTTGAAACTCTGGCTCGCCGGACTCGTCGTCCTCGTCATGATCATCGTCTTCCTGCTTCTTATCACGGCCCCGGGCGGGCCTCTCTTGCTGGTTATCCTTGCCGCGGCGGCCTCCTTGGCCGCCACGCTTCTTGGCGGATCCTTCGGCACCATCCTGACCCTTCTCCTTGTCCCGCCTCTCATACTCGGCCTTTTGCTTTTCGGCAAGCAGCTCGACCTGTCGGCAGTTCTGGAGGTCGTGGCCCTTGGTGCGGGGGATCTTGCAATACTGCTTGTCGGAGCCTCCCGGCTTGTCGGCAGCTGCCAAGGCCCGGTAGGCAGCGCACCCGGCAATCTCCTTGTTGGGGTCGTCTGCCTTGGCCTTGTTGGCAGCGCCGGTGTCGTCGGATCCTCGACGGCAAGCACGGCCTTGCCCTTGCGTTTCCTGTTGCGACGCTGGCCCTTCTTCGTCGGGGCGGCGGTGTCTTCATCAGTAGAGTCGGTTTCCACACTGGCGTTGTCGGATCACGGGTTCCGGCAGACCCTTAAGGTTCGATCTCTGGGGTGCGCGCGGAGATCCAACCCTCCACCGTCTCGTACCTCGCCGAATCGCAGGGACCTAAACTACTAACAAGAACAACACAAGAGACGCAAGATTTATACTAGTTCGGGCCACCGTTGTGGTGTAATACCCTACTCTAGTTTGAAGTGTATGGATTGCCTCTGGGGCTGACGAAGAACAGTACAGGGAAGAACAGCCCCGCGAGGGTCTGTTCTTGGTGGGTGTGATGAACTGCTCCCTCTCTCTCTGGATTCCGAGTGCTCGATCCGATCGTCCTTCGTCCCCTCCTCCTTCTCTTCTCCTCTTCTCCCCTTCCTTCCCTTCTCTGAGTGTGGCTACCCCTATTTATAGGCGAAGGCCCTGGGCCTCTTCACAAATATTGAGCGGGAAGGGCGCCAACAATTGGCCATTTTGAAGGGGAACAGCGGGTACACTTATCCTGACTAAATTTGGTCCTCGCCTGCCAAAGGCTCCGGTGATGACGCCTGCTTGGGCTCCACGATGATTGCATTCCAGCCGTTGGGGCTAGTCTTGGTCTTGTTGCACCGAAACGGATGCCTTTGCTTGATGCCCTTGCCTGCGCTTGCCCCCTTTGCACCAAAGAGGAAAGGAGGACGCTGCTGGCCGGGCGCCACGCCCATTGGCGCCCTTGGTCGTCATGGCTTGCGTCCACGGGCACCTCGCGAGGTACCCGCCTTGAGTTCTCCGCCTCCTCATGAGCCTCGCTCTGACGAGGCGCGCTGAGAAGCCCTTGGTCGTCCGCCCCGCGAGGCTTGGCCCCTCGCGAGGGTCTTGAGCTTGTGTTGATGAAGATGGGCCGTCCTGGGCCTCCTTTGAGCCACGCCGCAGGCCGCAGGCAGGCAAGTCTAGGGACCCCCGTTCCCAGAACGCCGATAGGCGTCCTTGCCGGGGTACTTCCTTCCCTCTTCAGCCTGGGCGCACCTATCGGCCAGAACATAAAGTTCAACCACATCCTTAACCTTGTTCATCGCCAGCTCTTCATGCATCTTGCGATTGCGCGTATTACGATGGAGCAGCGCTAATCACGGCGGCGGGATGAACATCGGGATGTTATACTGCACCAGCTGAACCTCTGTATGTACTTGCGCAGGGTTTCCCCTTCCTTCTGGGGAATGATATGCAAATCACTGTCCTGGCCATGAGCTTGGTGGCCTCCGGTGAAGGCACCAGCGATCTCATGGCACAGATCCGACCAAGAAGAAATGGAATCCGCCGGCAAGTGCATCAAGCAAGACATGACGTTGGGCTTCAGTGCCAACGGGAAGTAATCGGCAAGCACCTTGTCGTCACGAGCTCCAGCAGCTTGCATCGCGATGGTGTAGATGCTGAGGAACTCTGACGGATGGGTCTTGCCGTTGTACTTCTCACCGACGTCGGGCTTGAACGTGCGGTAGGACGACCACTGGAATTGCCGCAGCTCACGGGTGAAGGCTGGGCAACCCAACTCGCAAGGTAGGCCGCTGGGGCCCCCCGATGCTGGGTGGTCCATAGCGGGTCCTGCCCGCTTATTCGACTGGTGGCGTGTATCACGCCGGCGCTCGATGGTGGTTCGAGCATCTTCATGGGCTCGTTCTCGAAGAACTTGGCACTGGTCGTAGTGGGTCCGTGGGTCGGACGACGCTATGGAAATGTTATCACAAGCGTCGTCACGACGGACCGGCACCAGCGACAACTGGCGCGGGGGAGGAGAGTGCACTGTGGCTGCAACTCCCCCGGTCCTTCCAACGCTGGCATGTGGTGGCTCGATGGAGCGCCGGCCCGAGGGCCCTGCCGGTCGCGGATCATCTTTGTTGGCAACGGCGACGAGGCTCCGGATGGTGGCCCTCCATTCGTGGAGCTTCTTCACGGCAGGAGGGAAGTTGAGGAGTAGCTGCACGCGCGCCAAAGCTTCTACTAGCGTGGGTGGTGGCGAAAGCTGCATGGACCGTGGCGCACTTCGACTTCTAACCACGTTAGAAGGAGCTGTATGACGGCCCAACGGCTATGTGCCATTTTAAATCGACGCCGGCGGGCATCTTGGCCTCCTCGCCGTCCCGCAGATGATGCACATGGCTCTTCCCACGGCGGTGTCCAGGGTCACCGGCGTGGTGACACTGCTCGACGCGCACACCCGAGGAAGAGCGCGCTATGGGTGCCGGCGTAGGCGTCTTGGAGGTTGCTGCACCGCCCGTAGGTGGAACAACGACACCCCTGGAGGGCCCCGCGCCGCCTACAGGGGGCCCAACCCCGTCTTTGGATTTGGCGGTGTGCGGCCCATCGTCTGGCGCACGAACAATGCCGCTCGCCAGACTCTGACTGCCAGAGCGATGCTGGTGCTCGCGGGCCGCAACTCAGGTTCTGTCCACGATCGGCCCGCTGCTTGCCCGCACTGGCACGGGCCGTTCGGCTCCCGACGAGCCAATCGATGTGATCGTCTTCTTCTTGGGAGCCATGGCGATGAAGAACTGCCAGGCTAACTGCTAGACCAGATTCTCACAACTGCGCCCCCTACCTGGCGCGCCAAAGATGTCAGTGGGAACGACACCTATGGGGTCACTGGGATCCCTTCTACGGTCGGCAGGCACGAGGTTGTGCAAAGAGCAGGTCTGCCAGGAAGCACACAGATCGTTTACCCAGGTTCGGGCCGTGGAGATGCGTAATACCCTAGTCCTGCTTTGGTGGATGTATTGAGTGTTCTTGTTTTCTTGAGCTCTCGAACTAGCTATGGTGGCTGCGTAGTTCCAAAGAGCCGAATCCCTCTCCTGGTCGCCTTGGGCCTCCTTTTATAGGCAAAATGGGTTGCCACAGTGGCACACAGGAGGTGGAAAGGTCTACAGTGCGCGAGCTTATTGCCCGACATTACGGGACAAAGCGCATTAAATGCGCTACTTAGGTGTCCACTAGCTTTATCGGGGACGGGAACGAGGCCCGTCCGTTAAATCGCCGCTCCGCCTCGCTTGACAGCGCCCGAACAGCGATGTGTGCAGCGCCATGTGGCGAGCGAGCTCTTTGGGGTGGCGCGGTAGTGGAGCCTTCACGAAGGGTCGCATGCCACCACACAGGTGCTTGCTGAGTCGGTGTAGAGACCGCCCGTCGCCACGCAGGTGCCTGTCCAGCTGGTTGAGCTAGTAGCTGCTTGGGGGCGGCGGTGGAGTCTTGGCTGGTGCGGGCCTGGTAGTGGCCCCGCTGATGCCCTCAGCAAGGGTCTTGCCAGGGGCCCGACAAGGGTCTTGCCGTGGGTCTTGTGGATTTCGTCGGCTAGGATCCCGCCGAGGGTCGTCGTCTTCTTATCCTCATCTGATCTTGTGTATTTATGATCTTGACAAAGATCTGCATGCCACCATAGAGGAGCCTCCCGAGCCCTGGTTCCAATGTAGTTGTTGACGGTGTTCGAAATCCGCGAGCTCAAGGGTGGCCTGCTCTGCTGGCATCAGGCAAGTTGCCCCGGCAAGGCTCTTGCCAAGGGTGCGGAGGACGCCCCGGCAAGGGTCTTGCCGGGGGAGTCCACCCCGCCCTCTTGCTCTTTTGTGTTTCTGATCTTGGCGTTGCCTTGGTTATCTTGTGCCTTGGCTTCTCTCCGGCATCCCTCCTCTGCCCTGCTAAGTGTGGCCATGGCACGTGGCCCTGACTGCCCGTGCACAAGTAAAGGGGTCAAAAGGAGAGCCCCTACCTTTTTACACCGACAATACATAACTTATTCTGGTGAACCCATGTAAAATATTAGTTGTATTTTATTGCAAAGTACATAATAAAACTAGGTTCCAAACATATGACCATGTGCCATGGCCAATGTATTGTCTATTTCTTCACATTGTATTGACAACTAAGGATAAAGAGACAAAGTTTATAATACACTAAGCATAGTATGACATCATTCATATCACAAAACAACTGAGAATAGACAAACATGCAATTGTAACATTGTGTGGGCAAGTCCAACATGGAACTAGATTATAGGCCAAGATCAAAGGAACATCACTCCTCTCTTTTAAACCTTCTAAGGTTCAATGATAAGCTAAGACAATTGTGTATAAAATTGAAAAGACTAATAGACATTGGCTGCAAACCATGCAGTTCAAGGCACAAGTCAGAGTAAGTAGTAGTTAAAAGGCATGAGGATTAAGGACTTACAACAATGGCTTTGACTAGTGTAGTCATGCCCTTCGTCTTGCTGGTGTGACAGTCCTTGAAGATTTCCACATCATTTGGTTCAGGTACTTTTTGGTCCTTGCGGGCTTTCCTCTGCATTTGGAACAAGTTAATATAGATCTGATAATATGGTATAGCGAAAAGAGTGAAATAGCAGCTAATTACAATTGCCTCGCAGTGTGCAATATAGCTACGAAATCCTGTCGTCTGTTGGAATTTCACTTCCGTATGGTTGGCCTTGTTCTTTGAACAGTTCACCTACAAGAAGATAGATTTGTGTGGCACACACATAAATAGGACTTCAACATGTGATCTGATCATATATATATATATATATATATATATATATATATATATATATATATATATATATATATATATATATATATATATATCGAATCGAACCAGTGTTTAACGAGGCCTCTCCGATCTTCATCCGATATATTTTCCCTTTGGAGATGTTTGGGCAAGTTCACTGTTAGCCTTGCCTTCAAAGTGAGTTTTCCTCAAGTTATACCGACATCACACAGAAAGCGGACTTGAAAACATGGGTGCAAGCTTGTCAGTTGCATCATCTTGGCTATCCAACTTGAACCTCATATGTTGAAAATTATGGGAGTCTCATTATCAGCAACCTAGAAAGTATTGGACAGAGCAAGATGATATTACTAGTTTCCATACATAACCATACTTATAGATAAATGGTCAAGGAAGGTGTTGAACTGGGCTTCGTCTTTGTCATTCCTGTACTGAATCCATGTTGGGAGGATACGAACATGACACCTAACGGCAACCGCTACCTCTGATACTAACTTGGCTGACTCTGTAGCATCACGTGGCATTTTTAAACCTGCCTCAAAACGGATCTCCGTTCTTCCTCCTCTAGATTTAGTTAACCTATCGAGCATTATCCCCGATGTCTGTTTCCTCTTGCGCCTAGGTGCTAGTCCAACAACGAAAATTGGAAGTGTTAGTGTACATCAAACTGTGAGACTACATATAAAGAAGCATGCAAATGTAACTTCACTCCAGCAACTACCTTCTTGCTATTGAAGCTCACAAAGTTCATCTGATCTTGCCAACTCATCTTGTGTCAAGAGTGCTTCGGAAGTAGTGTCAGATGGCAAGGGAGCTTGGGAACGTGCTGCTAGCTGAGTTGACCAACGAGTAAATCATGCAGCTGGTGGTACTGTAGAAGGTGTTGCAACAACTAGGGCTATCTCTGCTTGTTTGGTGGTAGCTATTTGTTTTTGTTTGGCTTGTTCTGCAGCTCGTGTAGCACGGGATACCCCGTCGGTACAATTTTCCGCTGGACTTTGACCTTCTATTGCACCATCAGTACCAATAGAATCTGCAGGATTGTTCCAGTTCCCTTTCCCTGTCGTTCTGTGTTGCTTCCTCTTTCTCTGTGCCATGTCAAGTCAAGCTGACAAGAAAAACAAATAACAATTTAGTTCTTCAGAACAAATGTACTTTGATGTAAGAACATGGTGGGATAGACAGATATTGTATGTTCTAGAAATAGGAACATGTGTCTTAGTCACAAGTATAATGTGTAAAGTAAGTAGATGAAATTCAACAAAATTATAAGAACTACAAGCTAGACATCATACATAACATGCAACCACATATAACAATGCCAAGTTAGAGGGAGCACCTGTGATGGTGCACTAGGGGAGACGTGCTCATCACCAACATAGCTACGTTCAGTGTCTATGCATGTGTTGTCTTGGAAATCATCTTGGGGGGATGGAGGAGTAGAATATGTAGAGGCCCTCCGTTTGAAGGAGCACTAAGGGAGTCCTGGACTAGGGGGTGTCCGGATAGCCGAACTATCATCTTTGGCCGGACTCCTGGATTATGAAGATACAAGATTGAAGACTTCGTCCCGTGTCCGGATAGGACTTTCCTTGGCATGGAAGGCAAGCTTGGCGACACGAATATGTAGATTTCCTACCATTGTAACCGACTCTGTGTAACCCTAACCCTATTCGGTGTCTATATAAACCGAAGGGTTTTAGTCCATAGGACGAACAACAATCATACCATAGGCTAGCTTCTAGGGTTTAGCCTCTCTGATCTCGTGATAGATCTATTCTTGTACTACCGATATCATCAATATTAATCAAGCAAGAGTAGGGTATTACCTCCATCGAGAGGGCCCGAACCTGGGTAAAAACACCGTGTCCCTTGTCTCCTGTTACCATCCTCCTAGGCCTTGCAGTTCGGGACCCCCTACCCGAGATCCGCCGGTTTTGACACCGACATTGGTGCTTTCATTGAGAGTTCCTCTATGTCGTCACCACTAGGCCCGATGGCTCCTTCAATCATCAACAACGACGCGGTCCAGGGTGAGACTTTCTCCCCGGACAGATCTTCGTATTCGGCGGCTTCGCACTGCGGGCAAATTCGCTAGGCCATCTGGAGCAGATCGAAAGCTACGCCCCTGGCCATCAGGTCAGATTTGGAAGCTTGAACTACACGGCCGACGTCGGCGGAGACTTGATCTTTGACGGATTCGAGCCGCAGCCAAGCGTGCCGCACTGTCTCGATAGGTATGATCTAGCTCTGCCGCCGAACAGTGCCCTGGAGGCCGCACTAGTGTCCGCTCCGACCATTAATTCGGAGCCGATTTTGCCGATCGAGGATGGTTGGTTGGACAGCGCCTCGGGGGCTGAGATCTTTACGACAATTGAGCCGAACTACATCCCTGTCCTTTGCGAAGCTCGTGACTCCCAGGTGCCGGACTCCCCTCCGGACTCCGAACCTCCCGCGCCCCTACCAGTCGAATCCGACTGGGCGCCGGTTATGGAGTTCACCGACGCGGACATCTTTCAGCATTCGCCCTTCGGCGATATCCTGAACACATTAAAGTCTCTCTCTTTGTCGAGAGCCACGGCGAACTCTGGTCGGGAAGGTTGGGACTCGGACGACGAAGAAATTCAACACCCACCCACCACCCACTTTGTAGCCACTGTCGATGACTTAACCGACATGCTCGACTTCGACTCCGAAGACATCGACGGCATGACGATGATGCCGGAGATAACCAAGATCTAGCGCCTGCAGGGCACTGGAAAGCCACCTCAACTTACGATGTATATATGGTGGACACACCTAAGGGGAGCGATAACGAGGAACAACGGGACGATGCGAAAGATAATTCCCTCGGAAAGCAGTCAAAACAGCGGCGTAAGCACCGCTCAAAACCGCACCTCGACAAAGACAGCGCCCACACAGACGCACCCATAGAGCAGGGTGAGCCGGCCGACGACGAACATGCCATTGAGCAACCATCCGAACAGGCTAACTTGGACAAACAACCCATCCCCAGCAAAGATAACAGTCCGGACGATCTCACGCCGGACACGTCATTGGAGCAGAAGAACCTCCACAAAGAGCTCCTCGCCACTGCTCGTAGCTTGAAAAAGCAGAAACAGAGGCTCAGAACAGCAGAAGACGCACTACGAATGAGATGGAGTAAAGTATTCAACACCGCAGACAAATATGGTGACAACCGCCAAACAAAGAGCTACCCAAAGCGCAAACTACTGCCCGAATTTGACGAGGAGGCCGTAGAGCCTCCACGATCAAAAAACAAAGAGGCCGCCCGGTCGGATGGACGACCACGCGGCAAACATAGAACAGCAAGCGGCGCCGCACACAAGCCGGCACGCAATCCGCATAAGGATTCGCACCAAAAGGATGGCTTAGTTAGATCTATCTATGGGCCAAGGAAACAAGCTCTAGCGAGCAATACAACACGTCAAGTATCCGAACACCACGGCACACCCAAATACAGTGGCGCCGCACATCCCCTATGTTTCACCGATGAGGTGCTAGATCACGAATTTCCAGCGGGATTCAAGCCCGTAAACATAGAGGCATACGACGGAACAACAGACCCCGGAGTCTGGATCGAGGATTACATCCTGCACATACACATGGCCAGAGGAGATGACCTCCATGCCATAAAATACTTACCCCTCAAGCTCAAAGGGCCAGCCCGGCATTGGCTTAAAAGCCTCCCCTAAAACACTATTGGTAGTTGGGAAGAGCTTGAGGATGCTTTTCGGGCCAATTTCCAGGGAACCTATGTCTGACCTCCGGGCGCAGACGATTTAAGTCACATAACCCAACAGCCCGGAGAGTTAGCCCGAAAATTCTGGAATAGGTTCCTCACCAAAAAGAACCAAATAGTCGACTGTCCGGACGCCGAAGCCTTAGCAGCTTTCAAACACAACGTCCGAGACGAATGGCTCGCCAGACACCTCGGCCAGGAAAATCCAAGAACAATGGCCGCATTGACAAGCCTCATGACCCGCTTTTGTGCGGGAGAGGATAGGTGGCTAGAAAGATGCAGTACCGGCGACCCAAGTACATCCGAAGTCAGGGATGGGAATGGGAAACCACGACGCAGCAAGGACCAACGCCGGATTAAGGGGAACAATCCAAAGAGTGCGGCAGTCAATGCCGGATTCAAAAGCTCACGGCAGAACAATAAAAAACTGCCCCTCAAGGATAATAGCGACGAGCTATCCAACTTAAACAAAATCTTGGACAAGATATGCCAAATCCACAGTACTCCCGGGAAGCCTGCAAACCATACCCACAGAGCTTGTTGGGTCTTCAAGCAGTCCAGCAGACTCAACGCCGAACACAAGGGGCTCGACACACCAAGTGAGGATGATGACGAGCATCACAAGCAGAGCCCCGGAAAACAAAAGAATTTCCCACAAGAGGTCAAAACAGTAAACTTATTTCAAGTAACAAAAGGGGAAAATAGAGCGGCGCCCATTGAACTACGCGCCGCACAGCCTACCCCAGCGGAGTCCCAATGCTGGTTGTCAAAACCAATCACCTTCGACCATCAGGACTACTCCGAAGGTATCCGGAACGCAGGATGGACTGCCTTGATACTAGATCCTATAATTGACGGACTTCAATTTACACAAGTCCTAATGGACGGCGGCAGTGATTTAAACCTGCTATACCAGGACACAATCCGCAATATGGGGATAGACCGAAACAAAATCAGTTATAGAAACACTTCCTTTCAAGGAATAATACCAGGCACATATGCCCATTGTACGGGATCCCTAATATTGGAAGTTATGTTCGGCTCACCCGACAACTTCCGTCGCGAAAAGTTAGACTTCCACATCGCCCCATTTAAAAGTAGCCATTAAGCACTACTGGGACGCGAAGCTTTCGCCTGCTTTAACGCAATACTGCATTACGCATCTCTTACACTTAAAATGCCCGGTCCACGAGGAATCATTTCATTAAGGGGAAACTGCGAGTGTCCCTCGAGTACGAAAGAATGTGAGACGGCCTTAACAGCCTCACACTAATACGGCTTTGCCGGTCAAAGCATCTAAAGCAGGTCGTTCAGACCCCGGACACGGCTAGGCGAGTCCGGCATAAATAAACAAGGGGCTTACTAAGCTGCGTACCCCCTTACAAGGGGCTCCACGCATGTACAAAAAGAGACAATAAAGCTCACTTTTATTCATTTTTTGAATCGTGCTCTGTTTATTTCAAATTACATTTTTTCGCACGATCTTTTTTCAGCTAAGTTCCTCTCTTTTACAGATGAACGTCGTGCTATACCCGTCCAGGATACGGCTGCGCGGAGACACGAGGCGCATACATGCAGCGGGGACCCGTTGAAAGGATTCTCTTGATTAAGACCCTCGTAAACCTTTTTCACTGTCTCTTGTTGTTACTCATCCCGGTCTCTTATTATAACCGAGGAGGAGGTGGCGTTTGGCATCGGGCGTCGAAATTTTGCACGCACAGACACCAGGGGCTTGTTACCAAGGGCATTGTTCGGCCCGCTTTCTAAAAGACCGAATATCTTAGGGAGTGTTCGGCGTCTCGAGTTAGGCCTTATATGCATCAGCTCCGAATCATGTCTTTGGTCAAATGTTGGGTTTGCCTGGCTCCTGTGTTTTGCTGCCTTACCTTCCGTTCTATCGGCTAACGCGACACCAGGAGAACTACTGCAATTGTGCCCGGTTCGGCCGGGCGAGCACCTCGAGAGAAAGCCGAAACCTGTCACATGATATAGCGAGAGACTGGTCAACCACTCGATGACTCACCAGAATGTTTAGAATTCCTCCGCATTAACGAAGGGCCGTTTCCCGGTCAGGCACATACGCACCCGGAATTCGGGAGAGTGCGGTGCCCCCAGGGGCTATATGGTAGCCCCACCATCGAACTCCTATGGCTAAGTGAAAGTGATAAAGCACCATAGTCCGGTTGCCTAGTTTGCTACGCTACCACGTCCTTTATAGGACCAAGACGTTGGATTAAGTGTGAAAAACCGCTTTCTTTGCAAACACCCCCGCACTATGTGCGTGGGGCCTGAAGCCGAAGACTGCCATCTTTCAGGTTATATACATATATACATCAACGGCCGCACAGGAGGTAGTTTGCTACTTGAATGCACAAGTATAAAAAGCTATTATATTGAAACGTTGTTTCACAAAACTATACATATCATTCAAACATAACATCCTTCGAGCACTGCGTCTCTACTAAACGAGCGCCCGGAAGAACTTCCTCAAAATAGCGCTCGACTGGTACTCGGCTTCCGTCCGAATCTGGGGACGCAACGTCGGTGGCCTTCATCTCTGCCCAGTATGTCTTGACACGGGCAAGAGCCATCTGTGCACCCTCAATGCAAGCCGACCGCTTCATTGCGTCGATACGCGGTACCGCACCAAGGAACTGCTGCACTAAGCCAAAATAACTCTTCGGCTGAAGTCCCCCTGGCCACAAATGAGTCATGACATGCTTCTTGGCAAGTCCGGACAATCAATTTAGCTCGGCCCATTCGGCCAACCGATCGGTTAAGGGAAGAAGACGCTCCGGACTATGGAACCGCGACCAAAATAGCTCTTCCCTTCTGTGCCCCTTCTGGCCTCGGAAGTGCTCGATCGCGTCTGCAGCACTCGCCGCTAAGTCCAGATAAGCATCCTCCGAACTCTACAGCCGGTCCAACTGAGCATACTTCGGATCCGTAAATTAACTCCGCAGCAGAAACGGCTTTCCAGCCGCAATATCCCTGGCCTGACTCGGCTCCTCCTTTGCAGCTCTCGTCGCGGAATGGCATCCTTAACCCGGCGGTGGCCTTTTTCAGGTCCTCTTGTTCCGCTTGACATTCTTTTTCAAGAACCCCGCAGCGGTCGGTAGCATTCTTCAGCTTCAGGGCCATATCGGCCATTTCCTCTTTGCTTCGGCAGTGAGCAGCCCGTTCGTCTTTCAGCTCTTCGGCCACCTTTAAAGCGGCCGCATTACTATTTCGGGCTTGCTCTTTAGCATGGGCGAGTTCCGCCCGCAACCTCTCCACAGCAGCGGCACCATCTGCATTAAAGCATACAAGTAGTAAGGCATGGGCGTCAAGCTCCCTTACCAGGTGTCCGCAGAGAAATCGCATACCTTGTGACTCGTCAAACCGCCTATTGACCAACGCGATGTCCGCATCCGCCTCGTCAAGTTGCCACTTTACTTCGGCAAATTCATCAGTCCGGCTGGCCACCGGACGCCCCGCCACCTACATAGGAACAATGACATATTATAACTGAGATTATGATCCTCGGCACGCTGTCAATTTTGACAACATACCGAGTCTCAGGGGCAACTATCTATACAGGGCGCATTCTATATGCATAACTGTCAGAAGGTACATCATTTTTGCGTAGCTCAAACACCGTCAGTAAACTTCTGACGGCTTCATGCAATCCGCTCTCAGCGGATGCAATCCTTTCAATCACGGAACCCTTTAGCACACGGTGATCTTCTGAGATAGACGCTCGCCCGAGCAGATCTTTCAGCTCCTCCGACCGCACGCCAGTTGGCGCCGGACCCTCCGGCCCCGCCGGACTCGGGGAAACCCTCTGCGATGACACCTCAGGGTCGTCCGCCTCGCACGAAGGCGCGATAGGTAGAGGCGTTTCGCTCTCCATCATCTCCGGACGAAGATCCCCCGAAGACGAGCTCTGCTGAGAAGGGCTGAGATCCGAACTACAAGGTATAATTTCAGTTATCTTCAGAAATAAACACAGGGATGTCCCTTATTACAAGACCCCTTCTTTTTACTTACGGCTCGCTGGAGGGCTGATCCCCTAGGGGAAATAATGCGGCTGGGGTACTCCCCAGCGCCGGACTCTTGGACAGAGATTTCTTTCCCCGCTTTGAGGCCTTGGCCTCCGGGTCTTCAGAAGCGGTCCTCTTCTCCCCTTGGAGGGTAGGATTCTTGATCCCTCCTTCCTTGAAAGCCTCCTTCGCGAAGGCAGTTGCATCCCTGCTCCCCCCTCCGCTTTCTTCAAAAGGCGCGGCCTCCAACATCTTGGTCAGCACGGGATCCGGCGTGGTCTCTGGGAGGGGAGCCGGACACCTTATCGACTTTGCCTTCGCTATCCACTCCTGTTCAAGAAACGGCTCCTTTAAGGGCAAGTTTATGATAAATGAACGGACAGCCTGTCCGGGTACAGGACCACTTACTTGAGTATCTGGATGATTGCAGCTTAGACCTGCGTCCTCAGTCAAGTCTGGACACTTCTCTTGTGACCCGAAGAACAGTTTATACATCTCCACGGGCGTCGCACCCATAAAATGTTGGAGAGCTCGTGGTCCCTCCGGATTAAACTCCCACAGACGGAGGGGGCGACGTTTGCAGGGCAGGAGGCGCCGAATCAGCATAACCTGCGCCGCCACGACCAGACTAATCTCCCTTTCTTGGAGGTCTCGAATACGGCCCTGCAATAGAGGAACGTCCTTGGACGGCCCCCAGTCGAGCCCCTTGTTGACCCATGACGCCCTTGGCCATGGTGGACTGGCCGGAAGGCGGGTGGCGCCACCCATTTGGTGCCCACAGGGCGGTGATATAAAACCACTCCCGCTGCCACAAACCAAGCTCCTCTTGAAAAGAGCCCTCGGCCACGGAGCATCAACGCACTTGCTTATGACAACCCCTCCACTCTGCTGTTGCCCCTCGATCATCTTGGCTCCACCTTGAAGGTCTTGAGCCACAATCCAAGTGAGGGGTAATGTGGAGGAAGGCTTCACAGACGACTAGGAATGACGAGAGGTGGAGGATGGACTCCAGTTCAAGTCATGGAATTCCAGCCCATAATAAAACATGAGCCCCCGCACAAAGGGATCCGTCGGGAAGCCTAAACCCCGAAGGAAGTGAGACACGAACACCACGCTCTCACCAGGCTCGGGGGTGGGAATAACCTACCCTTGGGCAGGCAGTCTATGCGAAATTTCGCCGGTTAGATACCTGGCGTCTCTCAGCTTTAGCACATCTTATTCTGTGACAGAGGAAGGCATCCGCCGGCCGTGCAGGTCGGAGCCGGACATCATCGAAGGTCCGAAGCGCCTGAATCTGAAGCTTTGGGTGTTGGAACTCGAAGTGAGAGGCGGATTCGATTGAGATTGAAAGAAACAAGAGGGCCTTGGTCTCGTTATAAAGAGGTCGAATACCAAGAGCCCTCCCCGTGACCGATTGTGACTCGCCTTCGATAGAGGAGGCGTGCCAACGGGCGCGGTTGGGTTACCCACGCCCGTATTGATGAGAATCCCGGAATAAGAGGGCACGATCTCCGCTTTGATAAGACGTGCCAAGGAAACCGCCTCGCTAAATGCGCTGAGCTGGGACAGTAAAAAACGATTCGAATAAAGGCCTGGCCGTGGTGTGATGTCACGCCGGGGAATATGTCAGCAGATCGGTGCAAAAATTATTCTCTCTATGGTGGTATGTGGAACTTGTTTTGCAGAGCCGGACACTATCCTTGTGATCAAAACCTTCTATGAAGTATTCGGAGGAGGAACCCGCCTTGCAATGCCGAAGACAATATGCGCGCCGGACTCGTCGTCATTGAAGCCTGGTTCAGGGGCTACTGAGGGAGTCCTGGACTAGGGGGTGTCCGGATAGCTGAACTATCATCTTTGGACGGACTCCTGGACTATGAAGATACAAGATTGAAGACTTCGTCCCGTGTCCGGATAGGACTTTCCTTGGCGTGGAAGGCAAGCTTGGCGATACGGATATGTAGATTTCCTACCATTATAACTGACTCTGTGTAACCCTAACCCTATTCGGTGTCTATATAAACCGAAGGGTTTTAGTCCATAGGACGAACAACAATCATACCATAGGCTAGCTTCTAGGGTTTAGCCTCTCTGATCTCGTGGTAGATCTACTCTTGTAATACCCATATCATCAATATTAATCAAGAAGGAGTAGGGTATTACCTCCATCGAGAGGGCCCGAACCTGGGTAAAAACATCGTGTCCCTTGTCTCCTGTTACCATCCGCCTAGACGCACAGTTCGGGACCCACTACCCGAGATCCGCCGGTTTTGACACCGACAAGCACCTTCATCCGCTGCCTTGCTAACTTCCTTTCGCTTTATTGATTTTGAATTGTCAAGTAAAACCAACAAGAAAAAGCAATAAAATTCACTCTTCAGAACTCATTCGTGCATGATACTGTCAATCACTACTTTGATGTAAGGCAAACACATGATTCCAGGATGGAATAATACGAAAAACAGGACGGCATGACATATTCACAACTGTTTGTGTAAACTAAGCAGAAACCATTTCAACAAATAAGAAGCAATTCAAGATAGACACCACATGAAAGATGCAACCAATATGACTCTGCCAAGTTAAAAGCGTCCCATCATAAATGGCATTTCAACAAATTAGAAGCAGTGCATGCTATAAATCATATGAAAGATGCAACTAATATCACACTGCATATACTGAAGGTGTCTCGTCATATTGATTTATGCGTGATACAAAAAAACAATAGTTTTATGTGAGGACATGCTTAATAGACAGATGTACTATGTACTAAAAACAGGAAGGCATGTCACATTAATAGGTATAATGTATAAACTAAGGAGAATAGCACATGCAACTTAACCAGATTAGAAAAATTACAATCTAGACACCATATGCAACATGCAACCACATATCACGCTGCCAAGTTAGAGCAAGCACCTATGATGCTAGTGTAGAGGAAATGCGGTAATCAACTATAGATCTATGTTCACTATCTTCATCTAGCCTTATTGTTTCTTGAGAATCATGTGGGGAGGCTGACGCTGCATTCTTTAAATGAGGATCTTTTATCAGAGTAGTCCACTGGCCTGACTGCCTCATCATAAGTGATTGATGAGGGATACACAAGAACATTAGTTTGATGTAAGAACATGTTTAATAGATGGATGTCTTGGTATGTACCGAGCAGGAAGGCATGTCATATTCAAAGGTATAGTGTGTAAGCTAAGCAGATGCAATTTAACCAAATTGGAAGCAATACAAGCTAGACATCCGGCTGGAGTGGTGAGCATGTTCATCTAGGACCTGAGAGCCTGGTGGGAGGCGGGATGCTTCGCCACCATCATGGCTTTTTAGTTGGCTTCTAGGTGATGCATGTTTGTGTTGGGCTTGTCACTGGCTCGGCCAGTGCCCTGACTAGCTATTTGTCTTCTGGTGCTCCCGGGATGGTGGTTCATGTAAAAAATATCTTTCCTTATCTTGATAAAGACCGACTTCGGCCTTTCGAATACAAGCTAGACACCATATGCAACATGCAACCACATATGGCACCGTGAAGTTAAAGCAAGCACCTGGGATGGTGGTTCACGGCGAGCGAGATCATCAACTCTAGAGCTACGTTCCCCGTCTCCATGTGCTGACACTACACCCTTTAAAGCCTTGAAACGTGTCTGGCCTAGCCGCGTACCACGCTGGAGCGACTTCTCTCTACTCTTTTCTGCATCTGTGAAGGCAGGGTCCGAAATACCATTGCATAAAAAACAATAGCGAGAGTATGGGTGAAGTGTGTCAGAACTAGTGCACTGTAAAAGTAGCAGATAGCAGGTGGCTGAAAAATAAATGACATGAGACATATGATAGCTCTACAACATTGCATGGCAAACAAAATTAGATTCTACTCCATATGATTTTGTAATATATGAGCATAGGAAATGCAGTTACTCCCCCAGCACACCACCACATGTGGTCCTATCAAGATAATAGTCGACTGAAAGTAAATAGGTCAGTCGATTTTTTTATGAACCGTCTGATCCATAAGGAATGGGCAGATGGCCTTCATCTACCTCCCGCCAGTCACTGTTCATGATCTTTCTTGAACCACCAGCGACCACCGGCCCAGACCCCTGCCTCCGCCGCCCTCCCCTCGACCTCACACCACCACCGTGCTTGGCAGCGCCCCCAGGCTATCCCTTTAATCCCGGCCGACCTCCAGATCGGGCGCCAGTAGCTCTAGGCCCCACACGCCCCTAAGATAAACACCGAGGTGCTGCTTCCCCAGCGTAATAGGCGGACTAGCGCCTGTTACGCCAGGGAATGCTTCCATTGATTGGGAATCAACTGACCAGGAATTGAAATCCAGGGGGCGATGGACCTCTAGCTAAGGTGAAATAGTATATGAGGAGAAACCTTGTGCATCGCAGTAACTAGGAACATCTAGTATCAAGAAGAAGCGGTCAACTAGTGTCTTCTGTCTGATGAATACCGTGCAAGCAGACACGTAAGATTTGCACGAATAAGGGAAGAGGAGTACCATTTTGGTGCGGTGTGGTCGCCTCCACATGTCGCTACCGATCTTCTTCTTCCTTTTTTCGTGGAAACCAATGTTACGGAGGAGGGTGCAGGCTTGGACGAACCCATGGCCAAATTGTTGATCATGTTGCCGTGGCCGTATGTATGTCGGCGGAGGGGAAGCAGATCCGAGGCGGCGAAGGACGGCGTAGCAGGAACAACTCCGGTGTGGTGGACGGTGGCGAAGTTGGAGCTGCAGCGGTGAGGCGCATGACAGCGTGGTTGAACTGGCTCGGGTACGAACGGCTCGGCCTCGGCTTCAACTACTAGCCGTGGAGGGCGTTGCGGTTGAGGTTGCGGTGGACGACGACGTCGGGGTATCGACTCCGGCGTGATGGAGGAGGGCGGTGGTTGATGGGTGGGATGGGGTGGCGGACGGAGGACGCCGGGGTTTCGCGGCTGGTGGAGAGGTAGTTTTGGCGCCCACGGAGTACAAATGGGGAATCGGACGGGTGGGCGGGGGAGCTAAGGAGAACCATGTTTGATGCAGGGACGCGCTTGTTTTTGGCTTTTTTTGAACAGATGGGACACACTTGTTTGAAATTTGGGGAAAGTACAAACTTTACCCCCTCTTAAATTTCGGACCCACTGCGGGTCGGGGTAGGATGGTAATCCCAGGTGTCGCAAATAGTGGGTGGGAGTGATTTCGGCCGCGCGCATGTGTGCTTAGGCGGCCATTCTGTATGAATGTTTATCGGAGGCGGTTGCGTGGCGTCTAGATGAAGCTACAAACCTACCCCGATTTATACCTTTGGATGTCGGGCCGGTAGGTTTCACGGGTCAGAGTTAGAAAAGTAATTTCCTTCTACTACCAAACATTGGTCTCACGCGGTTTCGAGCGAGTAGATGCTCTTTTGGTGCTTCATTCGAAATTTTGAAATAGAAGCATTCACGTTTAGAGTACTCTTGAACTTTGAGAATTGACCTAAATAGACAACGTTAAATTTGACCTTGTATGTTTGAAAACCTCATTAAATTATCCGCTTCTTTTTGAAAATTTTACACTTGAAAATCCAATAACTATGATTATTTTGGAATGGAGGAGCTAAATTTGAATTTATTTTGTACACGACTATATATGCTATTATGTACAAAATCAGAGCAAAGATTGGTGCCCCATAACTTAGGTATGATTTACAAATGCCATGATATCAAATTCAAATAATTGAATGGACTTCATGTTGAATTCGATTTTTTAAACCACCTTAAGTTGAATTCAAATGTATGCTAGTTCATAGCTAGCTATTTATAATGTTCATTGTGTAACTTTTGTATGTATAATGTGCTTTACACACACAACATGAACTATACTCATGTTTATATTCGATTCCTAAAGCGATGCATTGTCTGGAGTTCAAAATACTAACTATGTGGATCAATTATGTCGAATAATAACATACACATGCTCAAATTCGATAAAATCTAGATGCCTGATGGATCAATGACCGTTCCTTACGCGAATTGCAAATATCATGATCCCATCCTAATATTTGGATACAATTTATATCTTTAATCAATGTGTACATCAGTCTTTTACGTGTAGTTTCACTCTCCATCAGTGGTCTCTCACACATGCTCACACACTCTCTCCCGAGGTGTCTTTCTCGCAGACAGGCTCTCGATATAAACCTCCCTCCCTATCGTAACCATTTATGACTGTTTTCACTAACCTTTATCACAAGCACTCTTCCTCTCACAAGCATACGTGTCTCCTGTACGCACATTATCTTTAGGCCTGTCTCTCATGCATTGTCTCACACCTCTCTTCCTAATCGACGAGTATGATTCCAGCATAGCATCCTGTAGGATGCCCCTTAAAGTTAGGTTGGATGAATAGTGATACGTCTCCAACGTATCTATAATTTTTTATTGTTCCATGCTATTATATTATCTGTTTTGGATGTTTAATGGGCTTTATTATACACTTTTATATTATTTTTGGGACTAACCTACTAACCAAAGGCCCAGTGCAAATTGCTGTTTTTTTTGCCTATTTCAGTGTTCCGCAGAAAAGGAATATCAAACGGAATCCAAACGTAATGAAACCTTCGGGAGAGTTATTTTTGGAACAAACACAATCCAGGAGACTTGGAGTGGACGTCAAGGAAGCAACAAGGAAGCCACGAGGCAGGGAGGCGCCCCCCCACCCTCATGGGCCCCTCGTGGCTCCACCGACCTCCTTCCTTTGCCTATATATACTCATATACCCCGAAAACATCCGAGAGCACCACGAAACCCTATTTCCACCACCGCAACCTTCTGTACCCATGAGATCCCATCTTGGGGCCTTTTCCGGCGCTCCACCGGAGGGGGAATCGATCACGAAGGGCTTCTACATCAACACCATAGCCTCTCTGATGACGTGTGAGTAGTTTACCGCAGACCTTCGGGTCCATAATTATTAGCTAGATGGCTTCTTCTCTCTCTTTGGATCTGAATACAAAGTTCTCCTCGATTCTCTTGGAGATCTATTCGATGTAATTCTTTTTGCGGTGTGTTTGTCGAGATCCGATGAATTGTGGGTTTATGATCAAGATTATATATGAACAATCTTTGGTTCTTCTCTGAATTCTTATATGTATGATTTTTTATCTTTGCAAGTCTCTTCGAATTATCAGTTTGTTTTGGCCTACTAGATTGATCTTTCTTGCAATGGGAGATGTGCTTAGCTTTGGGTTCAATCTTGCGGTGTCCTTTCCCGATGTGATGAGGGGCAGCAAAGGCACATATTGTATTGTTGCCATCGAGGATAAAAGATGGGGTTTATATCATATTGCTTGAGTTTATCCCTCTACATCATGTCATCTTGCCTAATGTGTTACTCTGTTCTTATGAACTTAATACTCTAGATGCATGTTGGATAGCGGTCGATGTGTGGAGTAATAGTAGTAGATGCATAATCGTTTCGGTCTACTTGTCGCGGACGTGATGCCTATATACATGATCATGCCTAGATATTCTCATAACTATGCGCTTTTCTATCAATTGCTCGACAGTAATTTGTTCACCCACCATAATATTTGCTATCTTGAGAGAAGCCACTAGTGAAACCTATGGCCCCCGGGTCTATCTTCCATCATATTATTTTCCTATCAATTTGCTATTTCTTCCGCCGTTTGTTTTGCAATCTTTACTTTCCAATCTATATCATAAAAATACCAAAAATATTTATCTTATTATCTCTATCAGATCTCACTTTTGCAAGTGGTTGTGAAGGGATTGACAACCCCTTTATCGCGTTGGTTGCAAGGTTCTTATTTGTTTGTGCAGGTACAAGGCGACTTGCGTGTAACCTCCTACTGGATTGATACCTTGGTTCTCAAAAACTAAGGGAAATACTTATGCTACTTTGCTGCATCACCCTTTCCTCTTCAAGGGAAAACCAACGCATGCTCAAGAGGTAGCAAATAGTAATATCAGAGATAAGGGGTTACCTTAGTCCGATAACCCAGGGTTACAAATCCTACCCGGCTTTGTCAATGGACACAGAGTCCTTCACAATTCTGCTATCGTTGTCTTGTACGACAAGTCATCCATGGGTCTCCCTAAATGCGTCACGGGCCGACCAATGTGGAGCAGGACAGAACCGAACCAAGGGCCTCACCTCTGCCCCCAGGTCTCGTTATCCTCTCACACTCACACATGCCAACACAGACACCACACAAAAAAATCTCCTCGTGCCTCTATACCCTCCCCCCTTTGCGTATACACACTCAAGGGAATCTCTCATCGTGACATCATATATTTTTAGTCTCTCTCTCTCTAGACCTCTTTCATTTCTCGTGCTATCTCTCCCACGCCCCCTCCCCCCGCCGGCCCCTCTATCCATGCCTCTCTCGAATACGTAACACACACACATACCTCTCTAGGCCCTGCCAAATACATCAACTACACATTCACACATGTTACATCACGTACCCCACTGATCTAAAAAGCCCTCTCTTCACGTCTATTTCGCATACAACATTCCTTTTGAATAAAGTGTGGCCAAAAAATTATTTTTGAATTTCTACATATATACAACATTACAAAGTTATATGGAGGAGTATGAACGTTAATATGCATTGCATGGTGCCCACAATGATATTTATTCCGCACTGTGATTTTTTATATTTTTGTACTATGTATAAAGTTAGTCATAATAAAGAGAAACGAAGAGCATCTCTCTCCCCATTGCATACACCCCCTCTACGCCCTTTTCACGTATGCACACAAACTATCTCCAGGTCCTCTAAAAGTAAAACCCCAGCACATTCACGCATGTTTCATTTTTCTCTCGAGATATATACAATGATGATCATTGTATTTGGAGCGAAATCACGATACATACATTGGACTTCAGAATCCACTCATTACGGTCACCATTTATGTTTTGTGGTTATTGTACAGTCACGGGCTCATCGTACAGCTCTGTATTTGCTGAAGACACGACTAGTTGACTAGTTAAACGCTCCACGTTTCACCTCTAGTGTTGCATCAAATTATTTCACTACCATTGGGCCCAACTGTCGGCTTGTATCTACTCTTCTACACTCTTATAAAAACAGAGTTGGTGATGATGGTGTGCCTGCCATCCTGCAACATAGGCCGTCCGATTTATATCTGACGGATAGGAAGGAAACTATGGCAATTTTGCAAAAAGGTACCCACACACCTCTCCACATTTGCAAATAAGGCCTTCCCTCATTCATCCTTTTCTCTCACAAGATAAACTAGTCATACAGATGCATCTTGATGTTACATGCAACGGACGAGCATCTTGGTAGTAAGAATGAAAAAAAACGACAAAAAAAATATTGGACGGTGGTTCGAAGTCATGACCGCGGGCACAGCGGACAAGGTGGCCTTGTATTGGTATGTTGAGCCATCTGTTTTAACACACATGAGCTGGTGTGGTGATTATACACACATGCATACATGCACACAAACTGCATGCATGCAACACTCACATGAACACATGCAACCACACACGCACGCAACACTCACACGTACACATGCAGCCATGCACGCACGCAACACTCACATGCACACATGCACGCATGCATGCACACACCACACGACCAACACACACTCTCACGCTCAAGTGCTCAACCTACACGTGCACGCGCACACACCGGGCCCTGACAGACACATACACAACCAGGTGATTCCCGCGCACGGGTTGGAGTCTTGTCGCGCCTGGGTAAATATGTGTTTATCTGAACTTTTTCCTATGTGAACTGACTTGTGGGACCCCCAAGGAACGTGGTCAGTTTAACTAGTCAACATGGTGCCACGCAAACTATTTGGCCGGTCAACAGAGTGCAATCTGATGCTGAACGGTGAGCAAGTGAACGTATAATCACCGCAAAACGTATATAGTGACCGTAATGAGCGTATTCTGAAGTTCGGTGACCGTATTACGCTTTTCTCTCTGTAGGCCCTCCAAAACTACATCTCTACACGTTCTCGCATGTTACATCTAACAACTATGCAATAAAGCACTACTACTACACTCTAACACAATAAATCATATGTGTTTTTAGTTTTACTAGATATCATATTGTTACGTAATTATTCAGTTTGCATAGATTAAAATTGCCTTTGAAATGTATGGCCAGTATCATTTACCGCGCGGGAAAAATCCTGCCCTTTCCTGTTTAATCGGGTTTGTATCGATGGATCGTGCGAAACAGCAAAACTATAGTAGTACCATACAGTACAAGTGACAGTTCACGGGGCCACCATGTCGTGTACTCCTCCGTCGTTAGAGTGGAGCGCTCGCTTTCATAAATGTTCTAGTCCCGTTCGCCGACATGTGGGACATCATGCTATCGGGTCCACGTGCCATAGCGAAATACAATGCAGAGCAGCAGGGGTGAAGCACCCCAGTCATGGCGCCGGCATAGTAATGAGCAATGAGGCGTCAAATCACAAAGCTGCACCTTTCCCGCAGTTAAGTTGGAGGGACATAGCTAAAAAAAGAAGTTGGAGGGACGAAGCAACCATCATTTCACTCGTTGCTGAATCCGCTTCTCCCTCATCTTCTTCAAGTTTTTTTGATAAGATCTTCTTCAAGTTAACCACGTGTTGCCTCTGCCGTTGTTCTGCCTCATGTGGGACGCGGATCGACTTGGTAAAGCACTGACACGTGGGACCGCATGTTAGCAAATTGCCAGGCCAACGTCCTCTAAAAATAAGAAACCTCCCCGCCATCCGCGCGGCAAAATCACCTCCTTTTTACTAATATTGATTCTATAATTTTTTAGATCAATATAATTGAGATTTGTATAGATAGCACACAGGAGCAAAACCAAGTGGTACGGTTAAGGGCATCCACAATGTGTAGCCAAATGTGAAAATAGCTTTTGGCATCAATGGGAACCACTGTGGACGGTGCTGCCAAAGCCAAAAAGATGGAACCGAAGCTCCCTGATTGATTGATTGAAGGAATAGAAAAATGCAACGTCTCTCCTCTTGCTCCCGTGCTTGAACGCATGTACAGTATAGAGCACAGAGTCTACTCCCCTGTCCGGATGATGCTTTAGTGCCTTAAGGCACCTACCTTTGTGTCTATGACATGTGGGCCCAACAGGTGGCTGGCCCACATGTCAGTTACCCAAAGGCAGGTGCCTTTAGGGCACCGAAGCTGCGTCCCCCCTGTCCCTTCTGTCATAAATCACAAAGCATTGAGGCGTCAAATCACAAAGCATAGATGAAGCAACCATCATTTCACTCTTCGCTGACTCCGCTTCTCCATCGCCTTCTTCGAGAAACCACCTCACCGCACTAAGCTGGATGGACGACGCTATTGTGTACTAGTAGTACTAGTACATTTACGCGTCCTTTGGTTCAACGGACTTCCTGGATGCAAATAACGCGGTTGTCTCGGCTTGCAGGCGACACTTGCGTCCGGTGGTCTCCCTCAACGGTGTTCTCCGTCGAATGCACTTCATCAAACCACAACGTTCGAGATATTGTCGATGTCACTGCAATGGGGAAGGAAGTCAAATAGTTACTACCTCCATTTTTTGTACACAAGGCCAGTATATCAAAAATACAATTTGCAAAAGGCCACTAACACTAATTGAGGCAAGATTGATGGGGTTTGCCTCGGACTAGCAACCAAGGACATTAATATACCCTTGCATGCATGCGGAAGTGAGAAGGTTGGTTTGCATGGCGCTGCATTAGTCAAGCGATGAGGAGTGAGATGGTTAGCTCTTTGGGCTTTGGAGAAAAATACGCATTAATTGACACGTCAAACGAGGATTTGTATCGATTAATCCCGCGAAGGGAAACCCCGCCTTTCTTTATTAACACTAAGACTCCTAGTAATGCACGCATTTATCCTGTTTGGGTCTAGGCCTTGCATTGCCATACTTCACCACACATTTTTGCCAAGCTTGCCTAAAGTTTTCAAAATGAAAAGGAGGTACACTTGCGCACGGCTGTCGCGGTCGCTCCGCACCCTCACACGGTCGCACTGCACCCTCACACGGTCGCTCCGCACCCTCACACAGTCGCTCCTACATGCCGTAAACCCAACCAAGGGAACGCACTGTCACTGACACATGCTACCGCATGTGAACAAACCAAACTCAGCCATCCTACCGCTGACACATAATTTTCGTTCATACAGTATGTTTATCCAACCGCATGTTGGGGAGGATCCGTACGGCCCGTGCGGTGGTCTGTTGGGGAAGAAGAAGAGGTGAGGAAGAAGGGTTAGGAGACGTAGGATATTCATCCAATAGCCTGAAATGGTAGACTGACCCAAATGATGAAAGTCAGGTGACTTGCATAACAATATATGTTTTTACATAGCAAAAGATCCCTAAAAACAACAACATAAAGAAAAACTATCACTGCTCACGGAACGAGACATCCTCGTCGTCTTTGGCTGGCGGCGTGAACCAGCCGTAGCTGCTGACGTGTGTCTCCGCGCCGTGGTTGTCCTCGGCCTCCAGCTACTCATTCATGCAGAGCGTGCGGGCACTCTGCACGGATGAGAGCACCGCCCGGTTCAAGTCGAGGACGCCCGGTTCCGCTTGCAGGAGGGCCTCGATGGCAGCGGCATCAGCGCGCTCCGCGTCGAGTTGAGCCTCCGCCGCCCGGTTCAAGTCAAGGACATCCGGTTCTGCCTGCAGAAGGGCCTCGATGGCAGCGGCATCCGTGAGCTCCACGTCGAGTTGAGCCTCCGCCGCCCGGTTCAAGTCGAGGACGTCCGGATCCGCCTGTAGGAGGGCCTCGATGGCAGCAGCATCCGCTTGTTGTGCCTCAAGTTGAGCCTCCGCTGCCCGGTTCACATCCACGACATCCAGTTCCGCCTGTAGGAGAGTCTCGATGGAAGCGGCATGCGCGCTCTCCACGTCGAGTTGAGCCTCTGCCTCCCGGTCCTCCTTTAGTATCGCCAGGTTGAACCGTTGGTCCGCCTGCACCATGGGGGACCCAGACGCCGGCAAGAAGTCGACGTCCATCGTCTCATACCCATCGGGGGCCTTCTGCGCCGCAACCTCCGCCATGAACATTGGATCGGCTTCCTCCTCCTCGTAGCTTGGCTCCAGATAACTCGGGGATTGGCTCGCCGCAAAGCGAGCTTGGGAATGGAGGTCTGTGGCGCCAACGCCGCCACGATTTCTGCACGGCGCTCCGGCGTCAGCATCTTGTAGTACGTGATCTTGCGGTGCACCATGGCTTTCCGGTGAAATAGAGGATGCTTGATGCGGGCTAGGGGATCGAAAGGTGGGGGGATGGGCTGGAGAAGAGGTGTGGTTTTGGGGCAGTGGCTGTCGTATGCCGAGCAGCGAAGGTTCTGGTGTGAATAGTGGTTCCGGTGATGACCGGTCAATCGGTTTTGACAGTACATCGCAATTGTCGCGTTCGCATTGCACCCCGGCATGCTGGACCCTCCACGTCGCTCACCGAATGGAACGCGCTTCGTCTTGCGTTTTGCTCGCTTGTGGGACCACAGTTGAGAGCAAACCGACGTCCCTCCCTCCCCGCCTCGTCATTTATACTACCACTCCCTCCGCTTTATGCGGAGTAAATAAAAACAGAGGGAGTATACTACGGATGAGGATCCCCGACGTGGCTGAACCCATTGAGTAACTGACATGCGGGGCCTAGCAAGCATGGGGTCCGCCAGTAAGTGAACGAAAGGGAGGGTAAGGCAGGGATACCTACGTCAGAGGATCCACTTCCACTACTACTCCCTCCTTCCATCTGCAGGGCCTAAAGCATTTTTCGAGGCTAAGTTTGACCAAATGTTAGAGTAATAATATGTGACATGCAACTTACACAAAGCATACGGTCAAATTCGTATGTGAAAGGAGCTTCCAATGATATAATTTTTACATATACATCTCATGTACTATTAATCTTGTCAATAGTCAAAGGCAGTTTTGAAAAATGCATTAGAGCATGGTTAATAATATAGGCAGCAGATAGCTATAAGGAACTGCCATGCCATCTATAGCCATCATCTATATGCACTCATACAGTAGTGTGGGATATTTCCCACAAAAATACATATAAGGTTGGCTATTGTATTGGTACTTTTTTCCATCTCCTCTCTATCTCTTTCTTCATATTTATTGTATTTAACTAGGAATGCGTATATAGCTAGGCTCTTGCATGAGAGCTCACTCCCTTTACTTTTTCACATCTCTCTCCTCCACATAGGCCCTATATAAATGGAAGGAGGGAGTACTATGAGCACTGCATACTCTACTACAGATGTTGTCAAGATCTAACTAGTACTATTGTTTTAACAACTTTAGCTGATTGATCTACGAATGGAGGGATTCAAGCTTATTTTTTGTTAACCGAGATGCAAACGACTAACAAACTGGATTCCAAGCCACCTGTCGTAATAGTACCTGCGGGTTCTTTCTGTGGAGCCTTCAAATACAATAGCTAGCTGCCCAACAGTCAACGCCAGAGGCAAATCTCCATTTTCCAACTTATACAACTCTTTGGGGTCCAAAGATACTCGCCAGACAGGAGCTTAAAAAAAGTTACTATTGGACTGGCTATATGTGGCGAAATCCTAGTAGGAAGAGCATGCACAAGAACAAGCACATTCACGTGGTTGAAAACAAATTGGAAACCATGTCTATTTGAATACAAATCTAGGAGTATGTATGAATCTAACAATATTGATTGGGCGTTGTTGAATGTTGATACTTTTTTCTGTAAGTTTGATCAAAGTAGAGATACTTTGACTACACATAAAACTTATATGTAAACTACTAGAAAGGATCGGAGGGAGTATATTGTACGTTCAAGAGCGGAACAAACATTGAATACCCTTTATATATGATTTGTGGATGCTATGATCACCGGGTCAAAATTTTGAATCCGCCTTACGTATCATACATGCACCCACTCGTTCTCTCTCGATTTCATCTGGGGTCTAGAGATCGATTGAAAGAGGACTAGTGTGGGTACAATACATTCGTTTCGCTTATGAATGTACAATATACTCCCTCTGATCCCCACAGACCTCCCCCCCGCCAGTCATTTCTATCATTGAAACAGACCAAACCTTTATCTCCTTGCACGACACGCAAATTGATCTCTCAACATCAATCAATCTCGTCAAGATGTGTCAGGGCATGAACCGAATGAGATGTCAAAACTAAGATGGGAAGCGACACGTAGTGGAGGCAAAGTGAAACTTTAAAAGAACCGTCTGTCTGTATGCATGTCGGCCAAATTACAACATTGGCAATACAAGCATTGTCTAGGCCCACATGCGAATGATACTCAGTGGAATGTTCAAATGAGGCATGCGGGAGCGACACGCTCATCGTCGCTTTACACGGTGGGTTTCAGTGTGCGGAGGGCGGCGTTAGCGCTGTGGCACAACTAGCAGATCAACACTCGGCTCGTCGAGGATGCACGGGGCACCGAAGTGCGCGTGTGCCGCGACGCGTCCGCGGAGTGGTATAGCGCGGCCAACTGCATTCCCAGGACCTGAGACCATGCTGGGTCATCTTGCTTTTTCGATGACATGTGGGGTCACATGTGAGCAAAGGGAATCTCCAATGTTGCCACGACCGCAGCTGACTACCTTGGCAAACCAAAAACCCTCGTCCCTCGCGCCGTCGCGCGATGCGTACCCAGCCGGCGCCAACTGCCCGCATTCATGTCGTCCATCCGTATGCCGTCGTTAAGAGGCTCGGTGCCCAAGGAACCAAATCCAGCGAATTAACGACGCACACGGACGCTTGGCCTCACCGGAATGCGCTACTTAAAGCGGCAACGCCCAGCTAACCTCCACACCATAGTGCATCGTCCTGCTACCTGGCACCACATCCGCCATGACCGCGAGCGCGAACGCTTTGCTGGTGAGCTTGTATTCGGGGATGAAGCTCGAGGTCGTCGCCCTCGCTCAAGTCGCCGCACAAGCGGTGGCCACGCTGGCGGCCGACGACGGAAGCACCATCAGCCACGCGTCCTACTTGCCGCCATCCAACGTCTGGCACCGCCGAGGTCGGGGACTCCTCCGAGGATGAGTAGGGCATGGGAGGCGGCAGGGCATGGTGTGCCAACTGGCCAGTCCATCTCCCGTGTTCTACTCTTCCACACCGGAGACCACACCTTCACTTCACGGGTCTTGAACCCCGCCCCCGTACATGGAGATCGCAGATGGAGGACGTCGGCCACCGCCGTAGAATAGGTTTAGGGTCAGGTTTCTTCTATTTTTCTGTCCTATAAAAGTTCGAAAGATAATGAAAATCTGCCGTGTTTGCATTAATCTCGGCCGGTGTATATGAACTTTCACAATAATATAGTATATTGTAGGAGTACTAGCAAGATGCTCGTGCGTTGCACGGAACATCAAGATCTTGTGGGAGAAAAGGATGAACGAGGGACGGCCTTATCTGCAAACGTGGAGAGGAGTGCGGATAAATTGTCATAGTTTCCTTCCTATCTGTTAGATATAGATCGGACGACCTATGTTGCAGGATGGCAGGCACACCATCATCACCAACTCTGCTTTTTATTGAACCGAGACAAAGCTAACATGCGAAGTAAAATAAACATATAGTCTACATACAAAATTTATCTTAGGCACTCCCATAGTACGTCCACTACACATTCACGCATTTCACATCTTTCTACATCTACGGGAACCAACAAAAGGGTTAGCGTAAATTGCTTCTCTCTCTCCTCCTTGATTTTCATGGTGGTGGGCCCCTCCCACCCCCAATCTACAATCAACATCTCACACGTTTCACATTACATTAATTACGTAACTGGGACTGCGTAGGTGTAGAATTACTCATCCGAAAACCCAACTAAGCAACCTCCTAGCATATCGCACGGGAAAAGACCCGGCTGCGCCGTTTTAGTCGGGATTACCGGATTACTAGTAGTAGTATCGATGGATCGCGCGAAGCACCATGTTTTTTTTTCTTTAGGGGGCGAAGCACCTAGTTTATTAAAAGGAAAAAAGGTCGTACACTAACAGCACCCCTGTCGCGGTCGCATTGCACCCCACACACGTTCGGTCCTGCAGACGGCTCAAGCAAACGGAACGCGCTTCGGCTTGCCTCTTCACTAACACGTGGGACTGCACTTGGAGAAACCGACCATGCGCCAAACTCCCCTCGCCCATCGTGCGAAAATTCCCCCCCCCCCTCCCAAATTCCCCCCAAATCCCAAATTCAACCGCCCTTCGGCCAACTAGCCAATAATATTCCCCAAACCCCCTCCCCCCATCCCCCTCCACTCCATTCACCGCGCCGATACGTCAGCGTCGTGGTTCGTCGAGGGGACGCACGGCGATCCTCTCGCTCCCAAAGTATGCTCTTGTAGACTGCCGTCCTCTAGCCGCGCCGCCACCGGTGGCGACGTTCTTGTGGAGGCGCACGACGGGCAGCGCCACCACCGTTGGCGATGTTCATGTGGAGATGCACGACACTCAGCTTCTCCCACGGTACGCACATTCTAGACTGAGGCCCCGTGCATGTCGGTGTATCGCTGAATGTTAGCTGATAGACGCTCTTAATCTCACTGTTTGCCGAAGTAGTTTACAGTCAATATGCTCTGCTTAAGAAGCTTCCTTGCCCTGTTCTGCACTCAATCTGCTTAGCTGAGATGGCATGCCAAGCCCGATTAGTTGCTAAAATATCCTGCCATATATTTATTGTGACATAGATTGCCATGGTCTAGTAGCCAATCTGTTAGGTGAAATAGCTGTACACCGTTTTATTCTCGATCTTTGTTGCTGCGATGGCCTTCGATAGTTTGATGGCTGTGTGCTCGACCTCATTGACTGCTGAAACAGCCTGCCATAATTTAGCACTCAAATATGTTTGCTGAATTAGCTTTACATATATCTCGTTACTTAGATCTACTCATCCAAATATCTTGCCATAGCTTTAGACATCGACCTAGGTATTTTTTTTCTGGACTTCATAAAAAAGCCTATATGTTTTTCCTATAATATCTAGTAGAAGAACTAATTTGTATGTCTAACAAATGGACATGACTTGGATAACTTCTGCTAGAAGATTCTCTGCTGCATATGTCGAGGGGGTTGAAAACTTCATGAACTTTATCAGAGATGAGTACGGTGGCCCGAAATCATATGTGCTCTGTTCGTGTAGCAGTTGTATGAATTCAGTTACAAGACCCCAGTCAACTATGCAAAATCATCTACACTTGTATGGTATGTCGGTGACATATACTAGGTGGGTTCATCATGGTGAAGCTGTGAACGTCAATGTTACTGACTATGTGGAAGCAACAGATCACCATCTTGATCTGCCTGGTGCTCAGGTGGAAGAGGAGGAGGAGGTGGTGGGGGTGGAGCCAGTGAGTTTGACCAACATTGAAACAATGCTACGAAATGCTCGTGCATTTCGTGAACTTTCACCTGTAGTAGAAAAAGGTGGGCCCGCATGTTGGAACAATGCAACGTGGCTGTCACCCCAGGAAATAAGCTTTCAGTATTCTCAACTATGGTCACCTTTCTTCAGGTGAAGACATCTGAGCAGATGACCAACAAATCATTCGATGCGATGTTGGTTGCTTTCCGCAAATCTTTCCCAGATGCATCTGAGCTGCCACACACCTACAGTAAAATGAAGAATTTCCTTCGTTCAGTTGGAATTGGATATGATATGATCCATGTTTGTAAGAATAATTGTGTTCTCTTCCGGAAGGATTATGCCAACTTAAGTGAATGCCTGAAATGCAAATCATCAAGATGGAAAGATGGCAATGTTGTGAAGTGGGTTCCTCTTAATGTTCAAAGACATTTTCCAATTACACCAAGATTGCAGAGGTTGTTTCATGACGCTGAAACAAGAGAGGATGTACTGTGGCTGTCGGTGTCAAAACCGGCGGATCTCGGGTAGGGGGACCCGAACTGTGCGTCTAGGCGGATGGTAACAGGAGACAAGGGACACAATGTTTTTACCCAGGTTCGGGCCCTCTCGATGGAGGTAGAACCCTACTCCTGCTTGATTAATATTGATGATATGGGTAGTACAAGAGTAGATCTACCACGAGATCATGGAGGCTAAACCCTAGAAGCTAGCCTATGGTATGATTGTTGTTCGTCCCACGGATTCAAGACCCTCCGGTTTATATAGACACCGGAGAGGGCTAGGGTTACACAGTCGGTTACAATGGGAGGAGACCTACATATCCAGACGCCAAGCTTGCCTTCCACGCCAAGGAAAGTCCCATCCTGACATGGGACGAAGTCTTCAATCTTGTATCTTCATAGTCCAAGAGTCCGCCAAAGGTTATAGTCCAGCTATCCGGACACCCCTAATCCAGACTCCTCAAGAGTCTCCCTGAACCAGGCTTCAATGACGACGAGTCCGGTAGCAGATTGTCTTCGGCATTGCAAGGCGGGTTCCTCCTCCGAATACTTCATAGAAGATTTTGAACACAAGGATAGTGTCCGCCTCTGCAAAATAAGTTCCACATCCCAATCGTAGAGAATAATATTTACACAAATCCAACCTCACGACGTATTCCACAAATAAGTGACATCACACCACGCCAAGCCTTTATTCAATCATTTTTACTGTCCCACCTTAGCGCACTTAGCGAGGAGGTTTCCTTGGCACGTCTTGTCAAGCGTAGATCGCTTCCTTATTCCGGATTCTCATCAATACGGGCGTGGGTAACCCAACTGCAAGCATTAATTACGGCGCTTGGGAGATAAGCGAGTTTTACCAGGCTGGTGGGGGCACATAGTTTCGTCCGCCCATATAAGGGGATAAGGATCCACCTTTTTCATCTACGCCTTCTTCCTCCTTCGCTTATCCATTTCCGCGCACTCGAGCTCCAGCGCCCAAGTCGGCACTTCCCACCTCAACCTTCTCCAGCCATGTCCGGAGCAGGAGGCAGGTGGATGGCCTCCTCCATCACGAAGGGGCACATCAAAAAGTTGAGGAAAGCCAGATACTTGTCCAACGACATTGCGCACCGACTTCCAGACGAGGGGCAGCTCATCCCCACCCCCAGGCCCCATGGGAGGGTGGTGTTCCTCCCCCATTTCCTCCCCAGACTATGCTTCCCACTCCACCCATTTGTCCGGGGGCTCATGTTATACTACGGCCTGGATTTCCATGATCTGGCCCCGAACTTCATCCTCAACATCTTGGCGTTTATCGTCGTGTGCAAGGCCTTCCTCCGCATCAAGCCCCACTTCGGCTTATGGCTGAAGACCTTCAATGTTAAGCCGAAGGTAGTGGGCGGCCAGCAAGCGGAGTGCGGAGGCGCCATGGTGGGCAAGATGCCCAACGTTATATGGCTCGAGGGCTCCTTCGTGGAAACCATCAAAGGGTGGCAATCGGGGTGGTTCTATATCACCGAGCCAAGGTGACCCTGAATGGGCAGCGCCCCAATTCCATCTGGCATCCCCACACGGCTCACCTCCCGGAAAGAGAAGGGCCCGTGGGTAATTCGGGGAGCCGACTGGCTCCAAACTCCTGCGTCCAAAACCTGGTGGACAAGAAGGTTAAACTTGTCAACGTAGTCCAGGTCATGCTCATCCGCCGGATCCTCCCGTGTCAACGACGGGCTTTTAACTTGTGGGAGTTCGACCCGGCCCGGCACCAAACTCTGACCAGGCTCTTTGACACAACGCACGAGGATTCCTGGAAGGTGCTATTCAAGGGCGCCGAGGTTCCACCTCCCATTACCAAGGATCGCGGATTTTGCGCGAAGCGCCAAGCCAGCGTAGTAAGCTTGTTTTACCCTTTACGGGATACTTGTTTTTCATAGTTTGACTCTATGCGGGATCTAAGCTCCCGTTCCTTTGACAGATCGACAGAAGAAGACCGGACAGATCGACCGTCCGGCTCCTTTCCCGAAGGCCCATCGATGCCCGCTTGGCGAAAGCTGCTGGTCCCGGCACCTTACGTGGTGCCGGAGAAGAAGGCCAAGAAGAAAGCCACGGGGACTCAAAAGAGTTCCCGGCGCCTGGTGGTGTCGGACTCATCGTCCGATGACTTCGAGGCGGACTCCTCCCACGAAAACGAGGAGGAGGAAAGAGAGGTCTCTCCCCCAGCAGGGGGAGAGAAGAAAAGGAAGGTCGCCCCAACGGGGGAGGCCGGAGTGAACAAGAAGGGAAGAACCCTTCCCCCGGATTACTCCACCAACGTCGCCGACAGCGAGGAGGAGTTGCCGCCCAGGGCCAAGCCCCTGGCAAAGTCGTAAGTGTTCGAACACCAGAGTGATTCATTGTGTTCTTTTATTGCACAGCTTTCCCTAACGCCGGATATAATCATGCAGTCCGCCCCGAGCCTAGGTCGGCGTGTCGTCGAGCGGCTCCTTAAGCTCGTCGGATGTGAATAGCACTTCACTTCCGGCCGCCTCCTCCCCTCTCCCTACGGATGATGCTGAGGTGGGGTCCCAAAAGGGTCCAAGCCAGGAGGAGGTGGTCCTGGAGGCGCCGCAAGGCGACCTCCCGGACCCTAGGCGCAAAGGGGACAAAACCCCCAAGGGCTCCAAGTCCGGCCCTGGGCCGGACACCGCATCGGAACCTTCAGCGATTCCGGAGTCTGGCAGGAGGCCCCCTAGTAAGAAGGGCAAGCCTATGACGCCGGTGACCTCCGTCCAACCGGAGGCACCGGATAATTTGCTAGAGGTGCTTAACGACGCCTCCATCAACAAGGAGCACCGCACTATTATGAGTGCGGTGATCCAGAAGGTTCAGTCCGCCAAGAGCGGGCTGATCAAGCTCGTACACCGCCTAACAGGCTTTGAGGTATGTATTTAAGATATGTAAAAATATTACCGCATAGACAGTAGCCCCTGATGCTTAGTTTGGTGTTCGGAAAGAAAAACCAAACTGAGGATCTAAAAGATATACGCAAGAGTCTAACATAAGTATGTCAATATGGGAATGCAGGCTGCGCTGCTCCCTCTACCGCACTGACTGCGGAGGTCGATGCATTGAAGCAGAGCCTCGAGCGGTCCGAGAACGAGCTCGGCCTTGCCAAGAAGCAGCTCGAGGACAAGGAAGGTAAGTAATACCTTATGTAAGTATATAAAAAAGATGTGGTTGCAAAAATGATAGGACCAACGTGAGTATTACAGGGCCACAACCCTGTAGCAACCTCAAGAAAGCGCTGTCCAAGGCCGAGGACAATGCGGCAAAGGAGCGATCGAGCGAGAAAAGCAGGAGGCGCGGGTGGCGGAGGTGCAGCCTGAGCTCCGTGCTCTCGTGGAAAAACACGAGTTTGGAGCTTGACTCAAAGACTCGAGAGTCCGAGCTTGCCTCGGCCCTTGAGAGCGCCTGAATCTACCAAGGCCGAAGCCCAAAAAGCCCTCCAGAAATTGAGGCGATGAAGAAGATAGCGGCGGTAAGGCATTCTTTATGCAAAGCAAGCACGTGAAAGTGAATTAAATGTTACTTACCCGAGTCCGGAGCTCTCCAGGAGCATTCGCAGATCTGCCCTGCAGTGTGTCCGACGCTGCCGCATACTACCGGGCCGAGGAGGGGAGCTCGACGGAAAAGGTGTTCTTGTCTCAGTATGCTGAGGCCGGACACCCAGTGCCCTTGAGCGACTAGCTGAAGCAAATGGTCGAGCTCCATAAGGTGGCCGAACAGGCCATGAAGGGCCATATAGTCCGGCTATGGCCTGGGGAGGTCATGCCTGGGAGCTACTTTAGGCTGGTGAGGCGGCTGGCGGACGCCTGTCCACGGCTTTAAGTCATCAAGCGCTCCGTATGCATCGAAGGCGCCCGTAGGGCCCTTGCCCGTGTTAAAGTGCACTGGGGCAAGATGGATGCTGAGAAGCTGGTGACAGATGGGCCACCTGAGGGCAAGGAGCATCGCAAGCCCGAGATGTATTATGAGGGCGTCCTGAAGGGTGCCCGCCTTATGGCGGATGAATGTTCCAAGGATGTAATTTTTGAGTAAACTCGCTCGTGTTATCCTGTGCGCTGAAAACTTGTTCATATGCGCTAAGCAACGCTTTTTGAATTTAAAATATTACCTTCTGTGCGGCCGTTTATTAAATCTGAGAGATGGCGAGTCGTCGGCTTCTGCCCCCATGCCACGAGTGCTGGGGTGTTCAGGATAAACCTGAGCGCTCTTGTTCCCATTCTTGGGTCCTTCGAGGGAGGCGCTCAACACAATGAACAAGGCAATCGGACTATAATGCTTTATCACTCTCACTTAGCCATAGAATTCTATAATTTTAAATTTCGGCAAAGCCCCTAGTATTCGGAAGACCGAGTTCGGGGTGCTATCCACGCCTAGGCCGGACAGAGCCGACTCCTCGCTCTAAGCGGCATAAGTCTTTAGGGACTCGAAACCTCTCAAATAGCGACCAGCTCTCGCCCTATCATGACGGTCAGTTTTAGCTTTCTCTCGAGGTGTCGAACCCAGCTCAACCGGGCACAATCGCAGTAGTTCTCCTAGCGCTACCTTAGCCGATATAACGGAACGTAAGGTACCAAAACATAGGAGCCGGGCAAACCCAACTATTGACCCAAGACATGATTCGGAGCTGATGCATATAATGCTATAAGTTCGGGGTACCGCACTTGTTAAAGTGTTCGGACTTCTCACGCTGTATTATGGGGTACTTGAGCCCCTGGCGTATTTTTCCGTACCAAAGTGTACGGGTGCTAAATGTCATAACTGAACACATGTATTGACAAAAGAAAATGCAATAATAAGCTGAAGCTGAGCATTGTTTATTAAAAGGCTGATGTGAAAGCAGAACGATACAAATAGTGCGATAAGCAAGAGATGGGACTATTTGACATGTCCCCCTCCAGGGGAAAGCTGCGAGACGGTATGTAAGACAGGTATTTAGCTCGTTATAGAGACCACCTGGACATTCGGACGTAGCTTTCTGCCTCCCCCAGCTGTTGCATCGTGTGTTCGGGCGATTGTACCGCTGCATAAGCCTTCCAAGAGTGGAGTCCTAAAAGTGAGAAAAAGAATGACCAAATCGGAGCCCCTAGTGCGGTTGAGCCGCATTTTGGGCATGCCGTGGTTGTGCCCTCCCTTATGGCCATGGTATTTCCAGAGAGTAATTATATGCCAGAGTAATCTTGGTTTCGCGATTTCGCGAGGTGGGGTTGGGGCCGCATTGCTACGCTTGCTCTAACGTGCTAAGGCGGTCTTGTTGTAGGTTACTCGGCGCGCTTGACGGTGTCCGGACGTTTAATAGCTGGATCGAGAATTGCCTCGAGAGGCTACTTTGTACTTCCGCCGCGAGGGCCGCCAGATGATCCTCGGTTCGAGAGAGCGTTCGGTGTTTCCATTGACCGTAATGACTCCTCGAGGGCCGCATCTTGAGCTTGAGGTATGCGTGAGTGCGGCACCGCATTGAACTTTGCAATGCGGTTCGTCCGAAAGCAAAGGCATGATAGCCATCGCTAAACGGGACTATGTCGAAGATTAACTCCTCGCTTCGAAATTATCCAGGATCCAAGACCACCTCAAGTGTAATCGAGCTGTCTGATTGGCCTCTACACCTGGTATGACGCCTTTAAAGGTCGTCTTTGTGGGTTTAATCCTTGAGGGATCTATGCCCATTTTTCGCACTGTATCCTGATAAAGGAGGTTCAGGCTGCTGCCGCCGTCCATAAGGACTCTAGTGAGGTGAAATCCATCAATGATTGGGTCTAGAACCAATGCGGCGAATCCGCCATGGTGGATGCTAGTGGGGTGGTCCCTTCGATCAAAAGTGATCGGGCAGGAGGACCATGGGTTGAACTTTGGGGCGACTAGCTCCAACGCATATACGTCCCTGAGTGCACGCTTCCGCTCCCTTTTGGGTATGTGGGTTGCGTATATCATGTTCACCGTCCGCACTTGTGGGGGGAAGCCCTTTTGTCCCCTATTGTTCGGTGGCCGGGGCTCTCCTCGTCATCGCTATGCAGCCCCTTGTCACTGTTTTCGGCATTGAACTTGCTTGCCTGCTTGAACACCCAACAATCCCTGTTGGTGTGATTGGCTGGTTTTTCGGGGTTGTCGTGTATCTGGCACGAGCGATCGACTATTCGGTCCAAACTGGGCGGGCTCGGAGTATTTCTTTTAAATTGCTTTTTCCGCTGACCGGGTTTAGAGCCTCTGAATCCGGCATTAACTGTCGTATCCTCAGCATTGTAGCCATTAATGCGGCGCTTGTGCTTGTTGCGATGCGACCTGCCATTGCTGTCCTTGGTATCCGAATTACCAGGGCTCTTGGTCATGTTATTACGAGCTAGCCTGCTATCTTCTCCCGCGCAAAAGCGTGTCATGAGTGTTGTGAGGGCTGCCATGGATTTCGGCTTATCCTATCCTAGGTGCTGGGCAAGCCACTCGTCACGGATGTTATGTTTGAAGGCTGCGAGGGCCTCTGTGTCCGGGCAGTCGACTATTTGATTTTTCTTGGTTAGGAACCGTGTCTAGAATTGTCTGCCTGATTCCTCTGGCTGCTGAATTATGTGGCTTAGGTCATCGGCGTCTGGTGGTCGCACATAGGTGCCCTGGAAATTGTCGAGGAATGCGGCTTCGTGTCCTCCCAAAGAACCAATTGACTCTGCTGGCAAGCTATTAAGCCAATGCCGAGCTGGTCCTTTAAGCTTGAGTGGGAGGTATTTGATGGTGTGTAGATCATCACCGCGGGCCATGTGGATATGAAGGACATAATCCTCGATCCATACTGCAGGATCTGTTGTTATGATTCGATGTTTACGGGTTTGAAACCCTCGGGGATTTGATGATCCATTACTTCATCTGTGAAGCATAGTGGGTGTGTGGCGCCTCTGTACTGGGCTATATCACGACGTAGCTCAAAATTGTCTACTGTGTTCGGCCCGGCCGGATTTGCCATATCCGGCATGATGGTTATCGTCACGTGTCGTGGGGCGCCCACGCGATCCGTAGATCGATCTTGTTTGCCTTGCCTTGTCCTCCAATATATCTCGCAGGTCTGGCGCATTTCCCCGTGCCTTGGTACTTTTTGAGCGACGCCGGGGTGCGGCTTCAGTGGAGGGCCAGAGACCTATCTGTCGCGGCCGCGAGGTGGCCGGTCGGCCACGTCGTGCGCTGGTGATGTAGGTTTAGGTGCTTCCTCCTCTAATCGGGGTAGCATCCTGCGCTTTGGGTAGCTCTTCGAGGGGCGTTCGAGTTCGTACTCTTCGGCCGCAAGGACTTCAGTCCATCTGTCGGCTAGCAAGTCTTGGTCAGCTCTAAGTTGTTGCTGTTTTTATTGAGGCTGCTCGCCGTGTCCATAAGCCTGCGTTTGAAACGCTCTTGTTTGACGGGATCCTTAGGCACGACAAATTCGTCGTCGTCGAGGCTTGCCTCGTCTTCGGAGGGAGGCATGTAATTATCGTCCTCTACCTCTCTCGACCGCCGCTCTCTCATGAGGGCTGGCTTCTCCATCCTCCCTGTCTTTGAATCCTGCTGGAGGGGTTGTCTTCGCACCGTCCGGTGTTATTATCTCCCGTGCCGGAATCGCCGTTTTTGCTTTGGCGGGATTTAGAGCGGCGCAGCTGACGCCGGCGCTTAGGCTGCTTCTTGGAGGGGTCATCCTCCGTTGTTCCATTGCCCTTCCCTTCTTTTGGGGTGTCCACCATGTATATGTCATATGATGAGGTGGCCTTCCAGTGCCCTATAGGCGCTGGTTCTTGGTCGCCTCCTGCATCGGCGTCCATACCGTCGATGTCTTCAGAGTCGAAGTCGGGCATGTCGGTTAAATCATCGACAGTGGCTACGAAGTGGGTGGTGGGTGGGCTTTAAATTTCTTTGCCGTCCGCATCCCAACCTTGCTGACCATAGTTCGGCCAGGGCTCTCCTGATAAAGAGAGAGACTTTAGTGAATTCAGAATATCGCTGAAGGGCGAGTGCTGAAAGATGTCCGCGACGGCGAACTCCATGATCGGCGCCCAATCGGATTCGATCGGCAAGGGCGCGGAAGGTTCGGAGTCCGGAGAGGAGTCCGACACCTTGGAGTCACGAGCTTCGCAGAGGACAAGGCTGGTGTTCGGCTCGATTGCCGTAGAGATTGCAGCCCCCGAGGCGGTGTCCAGCCACCCATCTCGATTGGCGCAGTCGGCTCCGAGCTAAGGGTCGGAGCGGACATGGGTGCGGCCTCCAGGGCACTGTTCGGTGGCAGAGCTAGATCATGCCCATCATGACAGTGCGGCATGCTCGGCTGTGGCTCGAACCCGTCGAAGATCAAGTCTCCGCGGACGTCAGCCGTGTAGTTCAAACTTCCAAATCTGACCTGATGGACAGGGGCATAGCTTTCGATCTGCTCCAGATGGCTGCTTAATTGGCCCGCAATGCAAAGCCGCCGAATCTTAAGATCTGTCCGGGAGAAAAGTCTCACCGGACTGCATCGTTGTTGATGATCGGAGGAGCCATCGGGCCTAAGGATGACGACACGTAGGAACTCTCAATGAAAGCACCAATGTCGGTGTCAAAACCGCGGATCTCGGTAGGGGTCCCAATCAGCGTCTAGGCGGATGGTAACAGGAGACAAGGGACACGATGTTTTTACCTGTGTTCGGGCCCTCTCGATGGAGGTAAAACCCTACTCCTGCTTAATTAATATTGATGATATGGGTAGTACAAGAGTAGATCTACCACGAGATCGTAGAGGCTAAACCCTAGAAGCTAGCCTATGGTATGATTGTTGTTCGCCCCACGGACTAAGACCCTCCGGTTTATATAGACACCGGAGAGGGCTAGGGTTACACAGAGTCGGTTACAATGGGAGGAGATCTACATATCCGTATCACCAAGCTTGCCTTCCACGCCAAGGAAAGTCCCATCCGGACACAGGAGGAAGTCTTCAATCTTGTATCTTCATAGTCCAGGAGTCCGGCCAAAGGTTATAGTCCGGCTATCCGGACACCCCCTAATCCAGGACTCCCTCAGTGGCATTCTAGGAACCAGGAGTACAGAGATTAGAATGTAATGAGCCATCAATCTCATGGTAGTGAGTGGAAAAGCTTCAATAAGAAACACAAAAAGTTTGTTGCTGACCCGAGAAACATTAGACTTGGCTTAGCTTCAGATGGATTTAACCCATTTGGCCACCAGAGTGCCACATATAGCATGTGGCCAGTGCTTGTTATCCCTTACAACATGCCTCCAAATGTCTGCACCAAAGAATCAAACTACATGATGACCTTGCTCATCCCAGGTCCAAAAAGTCCTGGAAAGGATTTTGATTTATTCATGGAGCCTCTTGTGGAGGAATTTCAACAGCTATGGAAGGGTGTTCTCACTAAAGACCTACGTAGCAGCCCACCAGCTGATTACTTTCTGCGTGCTGTTATAATTTGGTGCATCCATGATTATCCGGCTTTGGGAACTATGTGAGGACGAACGACACATGGTTACAATGCATGTGTTTGCTATGACAGGAATCCGCTGTCATACGCAATACTTAGCAAGATCTGTTACATTGGACACCACCGTTTCCTTGCCAAGGACAAGTTGCGTCCTACAAAATAACGAACACATGTGTTCAATGTAAAGCATGAAAACCGTGATGTGCCAAAGAGGCTCACCGCCGATGAGTTGCAAGTGGAATTAGAGAAGGTCAGGAATATTACACCAGGAAACATCCTGGTAATGGTAACGGGAAAAGGAAGCGTGGCAAGGCAGAAGAGAGATTATTGTTTACCCGTAGGTCCACTTTGTGGGACTTGGAGTATTGGAAAGATTTGGATCTGCGGCATAATCTTGATGTGATGCACATCGAGAAAAATATATGTGACAGCATTGTCGGCACACTTCTTAATATTGAAGGCAAGACGAAAGATACCTTAAAATCTAGTATTGATTTGACACTTCTGGGTATCAAAAAGGATTTGCATGTGCAAGATGAAGGTAAACCACGGGATATGGCACCAGTTGTGTACGCCTTGGACAAGGTAAAAAGAAAAGAATTCTGCGAGGTCCTGTCACGTGTGAGATTCCCACATGGATTTGCTTCCAACCCTGAAAGGAGAGTCAGTGCAGATGGAAACAAGGTACAAGGGTTGAAAACTCATGACTGCCACGTCCTACTTCAAAGGGTTTTACCTGTTATCCTTAGAGGATTGGGCCACCCTGACTTATACAGAGCAGTTGCAGAGTTGAGACAATTCTTCAGGGAACTCTGCAGTAGAAATATCAGGATATATGCTTTGGAGCATCTTAGAGACAAGATACCAACTATCCTATGCGACCTTGAGAAGATATATCCTCCAGCCTTCTTTGATGTGATGGTACATTTGGCCGTTCATCTACCTGATGAGGCACTACTTAGAGGTCCAGTACAGTATGGCTAGATGTACCCTATTGAAATGCGGCTAGGCACTTTCAAGGGCTATGTCAGGAACAGAGCTAGACCTGAGGGTTCCATTGCAGAGGCCTACATTACTACAGAAGCGTTGACATTCTGCTCAAAATACATTGAAACAGCTGATCAACTTAGCAAAGAGGTGGGTGAAGACAATCCCGGACTCAATGTTTTCGATTATTCTATAAGGGTTACAGGGAAGAGTCGACAAGAGGACAAACCTAAAGATTTGGACAAAATGGTTTGGTATGTGTTGAATAACTGTCCTGAGATACTACCTTATATCAAGTAAGTGATAAGTACCGTAGCTTATACATCATAATCTACTAAACCTGTAGCACATTCTTATATAGTTAGATGTTTGACACGATCACTATGTTGTGCAGAATCTACAAAAACGAGTTACTGCCGCAAAATCCAAGAAACATGGAAAAATTGGTTATAGCAGGATTTGCGAAATGGTTCAAGACACATGTAAGCTATAGAATTGCACTGGAAGTTTTTTAATATATTGAGTACATAAGATGATCAGCTTGTCTATTTTCTAAAGATAGGTTAAGAAGATGCAGGAGGATGGGCAGGCAGTTGATGATGCCCTTTACGCACTAGCAATGGGTCCTGATACTCGGGTAAGACATTATGAATCTTGCGTTGTTGGAGATGTGCGCTACAACACCCTTGCACGCGATGAAGGCAGGAAGACACAAAACAGTGCCATCATGAGCACGGATACATACGGCAGAGAGACAACTGAAATGTATGCTAACATAATAGACATTGTTCAGTTACAGTATATCTCTAGTTTTGAGGATCATCGGTGTGTGGTTCTGTTGTGCTGTCGTTGGTATAACCTGTTTTCCAGGATCGCAAAACCCAGAGCTGATGATTATTTCAAATCCATCAATGTCAAGGCGGCATACCAGACCAACGAGCCTTTTATTTTGGCAAATCAAGCAACACATATTTTTTTCTTGGAAGACACAATTGCACGTAGCGATGACTGGAGAGTATTGCAAAGGTTCGAGCAGAGGAATTCGTTTAATGAAGTTGCATAACAAGATGACGCTTACACCGCTCCTGATGTACAAGATTCCACAGATGTTCCTAATATCTTTGAGAACCATCACGTCAATGACGCTGGTGAAAAGATTGCCTGTCGTGCTGTGGACATACAAGAGTTGATCAAGAAGAACCAACGTTCGAGGACATTGAGGATGAAGAAGAAGATGACACTCTGGGGAATTATGATTCAGACTGATACACATGGCGAAGATGTTGACACTGCTGCTGCGGATTACGATTAGATTGCTTTTGTCGTATTTGCCTATCAGAAGACGTTTTCTTATCTACTATGTGAAATTGTGCTTGCTATGACAACTGAAACCTGATGAATTTGTTTTTTAGTATTTTGCTGTGAGAACATCATTTGTTATGTATGTTGATTTGTGTTTGGTGATTGTATGATGCGTAAAACATGATGACATTGTTGTTTAGTTGTACTCATATTTAGCTGTGAAACTTGAATTTGATGACATAGTTTGCTATTGGACCGCAATTTGCTCGACGTCTTCGAATGGGAACAAAGCTGACCCGACAGGGCCTCTGCTAATTTATTTATTTATTACCAAAAGGGCCTCTGCTATTTATTTATTTATGAGCAAAAGGGGATACCCCCCGATTTCCATTAATAGAAATCATTAGATGTTCACAACCCTACGCCCAGCCTGCTACACAGCTTTTATTCATTACTAGTTTCAGCAAAGTGCTCATGTCATAGCCACTGAATACATCATGAGTGCTACATACACTGCAAATAAAGATACAATCATCCTACAGAGCACATCGATTTTGCCCATTATCTTCACAAGCTCTTTCATCTCCGCATTGTTGTCAAGGCCGTTCAGCAGCTGTTGCTTGGCCATGATCAGAGGAACTACATCTTTAACCTTCAGCTCTGCATCTTCCTCTTCCGTCGTTCCTTGATTTTGTCCAACACCCCAACCTGCTGGTATTGGGATTCCTCGGCTAACTAAATAATCGGTGTAGTTGCATTCCCCACATCAAGAACTTCCCGTAAATACAAATCACATGAATCTTCCCTTTTCGCATGAATCAAATTGGAAGATCATCAACCAAACTATTAAAAAATCAGCAACTGAAAGCAGCAGAACAACACTTAAACATATTATTACCCCATGATTCGGGCATATGTAGAAGACTTGGCCAGGGTTTAGGATTGTGGTTGAGACGCGACGGATGACTCTGCATGATTGGCAGCAGTGGCACCACACCAACGCAGCGGGTTGCGATGAGCAACCGACTGCGATGCATGTGCCGGCGGGGGTGTGATGAGACCCACAGGCGATGGTACGGGTGGCAACATGGCGCATATCTGGTTGTTGCCTACTGAAGAGCAGGTGGACGAGTAGCCATCGGTCATGGTTGCTGCGGCCAGAGCTTCTGATGCTAGGCAGAGTAAGTAGAGAAGAGGAGAAGCAAACGTTGGATATGTCAGTTTCATTACTTTCAGAGTAGCATAGCACCATATATAGTCATAGTCTAGGTTTGGATTTGAACCAGCTACAGGAGCACGTCTCTCTTTTTTCTAAAACTCAGCAACGTCTCTTTACTGGTACACTAGCTTGTTCTGTACGCCTTCTCAAGTCTTTGATTTCCTTTTTTTGTGAGGAAGGAAGGAGGACAAAATTGAGAGTTCCTGGGACTCGAACCCAAGGCCTCTCGGTTGAATACCAAGGGTGCTAGTCACTTATGTGGCGAACGTTCCCTGGGAGGAGGACGGCAGACGAACGAATTTTCGTCATAGTTTTAGTTGCGACGCAAGATCGAACGGTCGCAGTTTTGGGAATGTTACCAGGCGAACGAGCCCAGTTTTTCTTTTCTTCCTATATATAAAAAAGTATGCTACTTGGTGTCGGCTTAGCCAACAAACGATTGTGCCAGCCTTGACCGTTGGATTGACATTCAACGTCTATCGTGTTTCTTCAGTCTCTTCTTCCTCCAGCCGCTAAAGCCAAACCAGCGCCGGCGGGACTCCTGCTCCCTCCTCCCACGGCTGGCTGTGCTGCCGCGCACGCTTCATGGCCACATCGCGCCCTAAAACTCTGCGCATCTTCCCCGGCTCCTGTTCGTTCCCGTCCGAGGCCTCACCATCGTCCTCCGCCTTGGTTCGCTCGTCGTGATGCCGCCCTCCAGTGTTTTCAACATGGTCAACAACCGAGAGGTATACGGATATGACTATGCATGGTGAGGATGACAGCAGGGACCCAGCAGCGCGCACAGTAATTTTTTTTGGGAGGGAGAAGGGATCTGGGTTGTGCGGGAGCTGTGGCCCGTCTAGCCCAGGCTTTTATTTCATATGTTTAGCACATGACCAACCCAGTTAGTTTTTTTCCTTTCTGAAAATGGCTAGCCCAACTATTTTGTTTTTTTGGAGAATAACCAACGTAGGCCTACTTGCTTTTCTACGCCCTGCTGGGCCGGAAATCTTTCAAGACGAGGAGGGATGCATTTTGCCCAGAAAATGGGCTATAAGTAATAAGAAATGGGCTATAGGTAATAATAAATGGGCTATAAAATGAAAAAATATAGCAAACAAGCAATTACTTCCAAAATACTTTTCTCTTTCGGATTTTGATATTTTAAATTTCATTGTTTTTGTCCGGGTAAAATTTCATTGGATTTAAATTAAGGTATGTTTAGTTTTTAAATTAATTTGAATCTGGCTAGAAATTTCGGGATGTATGCTATTTGGGACAGATTTGGAGGCTAACTTGTGGGTCTACTAGGTTGACGTGTACGAAAGGCTTTGTCAACTTACTCCACAAACGATTCTAGCAGCAGTGACCGTTGGATGTTAATCCAACTGCCGTGCTGCTTCTTCAATATCTGATCTTATTGCTCCAGCCGCCCAAACCAGCGCCGGTGGGACTGCCTGCTCCCGCCTCCCGTGGCCGGATGTGCTGCCGCATAGGCCGCACCGCCCCACCCTTCTCCATTGCTGGCCAGACCATTTCTCTACTCACCCACACCTCCTGTTATTTTGTGGTGACGGCAGCCGGACCGGTAAACCCTCATACTCCCCACCGCGAGGGCAACCACTGCCGAGTCTTCCCCGGCTCTGTGTCGTTCCCTTCCAAGGCCTCGCTGTCGTCCACCGCCCTGGTGCTCTCAGCACAGCGTGGTCAACATGGTCAACGAACGACATCCATCGGAAGTGGATCAGACGTGGATAGGCTGACAATTTGGGTCCACGGTCGCACACAAGGAAATGCCTCCTTGTTACGCCGCAAAACAATGATTCCTCCACACGACATCCGGGACCCACCGGAAGGGTCTCTGTATTTCGCAAAAAAATGTTCCCCCCATTGACAGGTCGGACCCACCAGCTATATCTTTGCACGCAAGGAAGTGCCTCCTTATTACGCACAAAAAAATGAATACTCCCCCTGCTAGCTGGGACCCAGCATAGTGGGAGGCTGACTTGGGCCTACTAAGTTGACGGGGATGGAGGACTTTGTCAACTTAGTCAATATGAATGATTCTAGCTCCACTGACCATATGATGTCCATCCAACGGCCGTAGTGCTTCTTCAACCTCTGGTGTTCTCGCTCCAGCCGACCAAAGCAGCGCCGGTCGTGCTGCCTGCTCCTGCCTCCCATGGTCGGCTGTGCTGCGATGGAGGCCTCACCACCCCCTACTACTCCCACCGCTGGCCAAGCCACCCCTCCACTCACCCACACCCTCTGTTATTCTGCGGCGATGGCAACCTCACACCGAACCCGAACCAGAGAACCCTAGTACTCCTCTCCGCGTGGGCATCCACTGCCGCGTCTTCCCCGGCTCCATGTCGTCCCCTTCCTAGGCCTCGCCGTCATCCACCGCCCTGGTGCTCTCAGCGCGGCGTGGTCAACGTGGTCAAGGAACGACTTCCATCAGAAGAGTACTGTACGTGGAGAGGCTGACAGCTGGGTCCACGGCCGCAGCAAGGAAGTGCCTCCTTATTACGTGAAAAATAATGATTCCTCCACCTGACATCGGGGACCCACCGGGCGGGCCACCGTATTTCGCGAAAAAAATATTTCACCTGACTATTGGGACCCAGCAGCCACATCTTCGCACGCAAGGAAGTGCATCCATATTACGGGCAAAAAAAAAATATTCGCCCCCTGACTGCTGGGACCCACCAGCTACATCTTCGCACGCAAGGAAGTGCCTGACAGTCGGGACCCACCCGGTCGAAGCGTACGTAGCGTTGTCATTCTGGTCGCGAACGTGTACGTACATACTGGTCGATCGGTCTGTCTGCAGGCTGCAGCGATGAACCGTGGCTGTGTAACAGTGTAAGGAAGGGCATGCGTCGTAGTAGAGGTGCGCACGTGTCGTAGTAGAGGCGTGCACATAGCATGTACACGTACGTACAATGACCAGGGTGCAAGAAAGAAAATACGGCCACGTACGTATATACGGGCGGGGTCTCGAACGCCTACTCGCGCATACGTACGGCCAGGGCTCGTGTACATGGCTGGGTCGGAACGGAGAAACTGCGTCGTCATCATGTCATGGTGAGGCAACGGAATGCGTCGTGTTCATCGGGAGGCAACGAAACGCGTGCTGTGCATCGGGAGCCAACCGGCTTGGACGGAACAGGCGATGGAAACGAGGCCTGGCGTACCACAGAACGGAGGAAACGGCCTTGTGTTCGACCGGCCACGGTGGAAACGGGATCCTGTTCATCGGGAGGGGACTAGCGTACCGCAAAACGGAGGAGACGGACCTCCTACTGTTGAAACGGGATCCAGTTGATCGGGAGGGGTGTGGCGTACCGCAAAACGGAGGAAACAGACTTGTGTTGGAGCGCTACGGTCGAAACGGGGGTCATGTTCATCAGGAGGGGTGTGGCGTACCGCAAAACGGGACTCCACGGGATATTGTTCATCTCCACCGTCAACCTCCTCCAGCCTCCACGGGCTCCTGTTCATCCACCGTCGACCCCCTCCAGACTCCACCTGCGACTGTTCATCCACGAGCTCCTGTTCAACCAGCCTCCACCGCGCGCTCCTCCACCGGCTACTGTTCAACCAGCCCTCTCCACGGGAGTCCTTTTCAACCACCCCTCCACGGGCTACTATTCATCCAGCCCTCCACCGGCTACTGTTCAACCAGCCCTCCACTGGCTACTGTTCAACCAGACCTCCACGGGGTCCTGTTCATCCAGCCCTCCATGTGGTCCTGTTCATCCACCGGCTCGATCGATCGGGGTACTGTTCATCCAGCGGCAACGGCCTCTACTACCACGGGTTCCCGTTCATCCAACCCCCCACCGGGAACTGTTCATCCAAATCCCTCAACAACCCTCACTACTCATCAAGGGAAGTAGGCAGCAGTGTTCGATCGGCTTCAGTTAGCAGCAGTAGCGAAGTGTAGGACCTTGAAGTATGTCTAGAGGGGGTGATTAGACTACTTGACCAAATAAAAACTTAACCTTTTCCCAGTTTTAGTGTTTGGCAGTTTTTAGCTAACTTAGGACAAGTCAAGCAATAATCACACAAATCAAGCAAGCATGCAAAGAGTATATAGGCAGCGGAAATTAAAGCATGCAACTTGCAAGAAAGTGAAAGGGAAGGGTTTGGAGAATTCAAACGCAATTGGAGACACGGATGTTTTTGGCGTGGTTCGGATAGGTGGTGCTATCCTACTTCCACGTTGATGGAGACCTCAACCCACGAAGGATAACGGTTGCGCGAGTCCAAGGAGGGCTCCACCCACGAAGGGTCCACGAAGAAGCAACCTTGTCTATCCCACCATGGACGTCGCCCACGAAGGACTTGCCTCACTAGCGGTAGATCTTCACGAAGTAGGCGATCTCCTTGCCCTTACAAACTCCTTGGTTCAACTCCACAATCTTGTCGGAGGCTCCCAAGTGACACCTAGCCAATCTAGGAGACACCACTCTCCAAGAAGTAACAAATGGTGTGTTGATGATGAACTCCTTGCTCTTGTGCTTCAAATGATAGTCTCCCCAACACTCAACTCTCTCTCATGGGTTTTGGATCTGGTGGAAAGAAGATTTGAGTGGAAAGTAACTTGTGAAAGGCTAGAGATCAAGATTCATATGGTAGGAATGGAATATCTTGGCCTCAACACATGAGTAGGTGGTTCTCTCTCAGAAATGGTAAGTTGGAAGTGTAGGTTTAGTCTGATGGCTCTCTCCACGAATGAAGAGGAGGTGGAGGGGTATATATAGCCTCCACACAAAATCTAACCGTTACACACAATTTACCAATCTCGGTGAGACCGAATCAACAAACTCGGTCAGACCGATTTTAGTAAACCTAGTGACCGTTAGGGTTTTCGGTGGGACTGATATGCATCTCAGTAGGACCGATATGGTTAGGGTTAGGGCATAACGTAATCTCGATGAGACCGATTACACAAACTCGGTGAGACCGATTTTGGTAATTAGCTAACCAGAGAGTTGGTTAGCTAAACTCGGTGGGACCGATTTGCTCTTTTCGATGAGACCAAAATGTTACAAAAAGGAAACAGAGAGTTTACATTGCAATTTCGGTGGGACCGATCCGCTCTTTCGGTGAGACCGAAAAGTTACGAAAAGGAAACAGAGAGATTACAATCCCATCTCGGTGTGACCGAGATCCCTATCGGTAGAACCGATTTTCCTAGGGTTTGTGGCAGTGGCTATGACTATTGAACTCGGTGGCGCCGGATTGAAAGAATCTGCGTGACCGAATTTGGCTTTGGATTTAGGTCATATGTGGATGTGGGAAAGCAGCTGAGGGTTTTGGAGCATATCACTAAGCACATGAAGCAAAAGGCTCATTAAGCAACACCTCATCCCTCCTTGATAGTATTAGCTTTTCCTATAGACTCAATGTGATCTTGGATCACTAAAATATAAAATGAAGAGTCTTGAGCTTTTGAGCTTGAGCCAATCCTTTGTCATTAGCATTTTGAGGGGTCCACTTTCATCATCCATGCCATGCCATTCATTGAGCTTTCCTGAGATAGTAATCTTGGAATATCATTAGCTCAATTAGCTATATGTTGTTATGAATTACCAAAACCACCTAGGGATAGTTGCACTTTCAATCTCCCCCTTTTTGGTAATTGATGACAACATATAGATCAAAGCTTCGATAAAAGATAATAAAATTAAGAACATCGTCGCTTTGAGAAGTATGTGATAAGCAAGAGTTCCCCCTAAATTTGTGCATATATTAAAATTTGCTTTGGACTGCAAATGCACAAGAGATTAGGCTCATGGGTTACTCTTCCATGTCACATACATCTTGGTGGAGCGCTCAAAATAATAACAATGAATACATGCACTCATCACCAAGCAAATTGAATGATCACATAGGATAGATAAGATAAGATATTATCATCAAACATGCATAAGTGTAGCTTATGATCAAACACATGATCATGAATGTCTCACAAACATATCATAGTATCTCAAGCACTCAAAAGCAAACAAGTTAGAAAAACCACCAAATCAAGAGAGAAAAAAAGCAACTCTCTCTCTCTCTCTCTCTCTCTCGAAGCCTATGATCTATACATTTTTCTCCCCCTTTGGCAACAAGTTACCAAAAAGTTCCTAGAAAATGCATAGTGCTAGATCGACTCTCAGGCTTGATCTTCTGGTGGTGGTGGAGTTTGGATCACTCCAAGGATGAAGGCTTCTGTTGAAGTGGATGGAGCTGGAGCTGGTTGGGCTGGTGCTGTAGCTGGAGCTGAGGTGGTGGCTCTGGTGTCTGGAGTTGGCACTGCGGCTGACCTCTGAGCTCGTGGCACTCTGGCAAATGCATCAGTTGTAGTTTTGCCCTTCCTTTCCTGCATGTCATCTTGAAGTTGCTCTACTGCAGACTGAATCTCTGTTACTTTTACATCCAAGTCATAGAACTTTTGTTCCATGATTCTCTCTAAGCTCTCCTGATTTTGAGTGAGGGTGGCCAGTCCTTTCTCAATCCTCAGTGTAGATGCAATCAAGTAACCCAGTTGTTCTTGCTTGTTCTTCAAGATATATTCAGATGCCTCCTCTTGAGTTGGCATCCTGGCAGCTTTCTCCTTCCTTGCCTTCTCCTTCCTTTCTTGTGCTTGAACAGATGAAGGATCATTCTCATTCATGACAACCTTGTTGTCGTCAAAGTCTGGATAAAGTGGAAAATGCTCCTTATCCAATAGATATTTGCCCTTGCCCATCTTTGAGTTTATCAATTCCTGGATCTGAGGGGCATATCCACAACTCCTCTTCTGGTCTGCTGCAGTTCTCTTGATGGTTTCAACCATTAAGCTCATGACTTTGAATTTTTGTGGCACATCAAACAAATGCAACATGTTGATAGCATGCCCTCTGATCATATTATGATCTCCAGACTTAGGCAATAGAGTGTGCCTCAAAATCCAGTTGATGGTTGGCAGCCCTGACAGAAGAAAGTGGACTGACCCAAACATGTGAGTCTCTAGGGCATCATCTGGAATTTCCTTGTACATGTGTGCCATGGTGTTATGATCCATCTTCTTCTTTGCATATACATCTAGGTCATCTTCATTTTCCACTGGGGCATTTATCAACTTTGCCCACTCCTCAACAGTAGATTGGTACCTCGTACCTTCTGACATCCACACTATTCTTCCATCCGGATAAAAGTGTGATGTGGAGTAGAATTGCATGATGAGTTCATCGCTCCAGTTTGTGAGCTTTTGCCCAACAAAGTCTGCTACTCCAACAGCAATAAAGCTGTCTTGCACTCCAGGATAGTGCTCTTCATTCTCCTTGATGTAGGTCCAGCCAACCCACCTCATGTCACAGACAATTGGCTAATTGTCTAGCAGAACGGTCTCATAAAAATCTTGCTGCTCCTTGGTGTGGAACCTGTAATCCACAGCTGTTCTTCTCCTCGTGGCATATGGATCTGACATCCTCCATAGCCTTAGACCATGATCTCTTCTGATCTTCATATCTTCGGCCACTAGATGAGCATCGTTGTGGTCTGGTATCTTGGGCTTAAGTTTCCTCAAAACTTGTCCTTCTTCATCTTCCTCCTCAGCAGCATCTGACACAGGAGCTTTGTTTTTCTGAGCAGCTGGAATACTCCTGGTATTCCTCTTTGGTGCTGACTTGGCCTTGGAGGCAGCTTTGGGTGCTTCCTTGGGCTTGGATGTGGCAGCCCCAGATCTGATTGCATCACCCATAAGCTTAGATGCCTTTGGTGCTGGTGCAGCAACCTCTTCTTCTTCTTCTTCATCAGATGAGTGCTTCTCAAATTCTGCCATTGGATCAACTTTCTTGCACCATCTCCCTCTCTTTCTTTCCTTCTTTTTTCCTTCAGTGGCAACTGGCTCTTTGGGTGCAGGCTTTTGAGGAATCTGAGTTGAAGCTCTGGCCTTTGGCATAGGCTGCCTGCCTGCTGGCCTTTTGACTTTCAAGCCTGGCTTGGTGCTCTGAGCTGAGCCATATTCCTTCTTGAGCACTACTTTCTTGGAAGTAGCTTCATCCTCTTCTGCTATGTAATCTTCATCCTCAGAATCTAAGGTTCTCTTCTTCCTCTGCCTAGTTGCAGCTTTTGGCAAATTGCTTGGGGTACTCCTGCTGCCATCATCTGAAGAGCTGGAGGGACTAGTGCCCTCACTCATCTGCACTTGCTCTTCTGACCTGTTCTGGCTGTCACTCTGATCAGACATGATGCAAACTATGACTGCTGACCCTGTGAAGAGTTTATAGATGAGGTAGAGTAGATGAGCATCACAAACTGCAGAGTTTTTTGCAAAAAAAAAAAGATTGACTTGAAAATTCAGTTTTAGTTTTCCATAGAAAGCATTTCGGATCTACCGATTTTCAAACTCGGTGATACCGAAGCTATTTTGGAACCTAAATTGATGAACTCGGTTGGACTGAGTCATAGTTCGGTGGCACCGAGACAGCTAGGGTTTCACTGAATCCTAAAATCGGTCTCACCGATTAGTAATTCTCGGTCAGACCGAGTCTCACTTGTGCAATGGCATAAGCCAAATCGGTGGGACCGAGTTTTTCAACTCGGTGGGTCCGAAATGGTTTCGTGAAACCTAACCCTAAATTTTCGAATCAAAACTATTCTATGGATTGTATTGATTGGACAGGAGTGTTTCAAACATGGCTAGAATCAATAGGAATACAATGTGCTAGGAATCAGATGGGGAAAAGCACAATGATCGAGTCCATACCCTAGTTCGGCGGAAACTCGCTACGGCGGCAACGACGGGGTTGAATCCCATTGATGGCGATGGAGACCAGCGACTGGAGGCGGCTGGCGGCGAGGAGACAATCCGGAGACCATGGAGGCAGAGCGAGCTATTGCGCGGGCGAAGGGGTTCGGAGAAATTTCCAAATTTTTGCCCGTGACTATATATAGCCTGACCCTGTCGGTGTGACCGAGTGGAACAACTCGGTGGCACCGAGATGCAAAACTGTGTGCAGTTATTGCAACTCGGTGAGACCGAACAGTTCAAATCGGTTGCACCGAGATCGAAAACATAGATCAACTTAATGATCTCGGTAGGACCGAAAGGGAGAAATCGGTCAGACCGAGAATCACAAAGAGGTTTTTGAAGTTCAAGTCTATGACGAATCGGGGACTCCAAGTGCTCCTCACACAGAGTGGTTCGAATCTGACTTGATCAAGTTTTGTGATGTAGCATGAACAGAGTTTGGGAAGAGAAAAGCATAGATAGCTAGAGAAGGTTCTTAGGCATTCTTGTCCATCCACTTGGCAAAAAGAAGAGAAACCAATCAATCAAAACAACAAGTGGATGTCCTCGAATGAGTAAAGTATGCAACCAACATGCTCACACAATAAGATGGCAAATGAAATATGTGACAAAGCATGCACAACCAATACTAGCATCTATCAAACAATTGGCGATGACTAGGTCATCTATATATGAGTATATTGACTTAGGAGTCAAATGATAGACATTTGATCATAGGTCATACTCATCGTTTAAGCTCAAGTGGGGTTACCACTTTTACATAAAGCATTGATATGTTCACACCATTAGAGTTGCTTTGACTCAATCCTTAGAGTTAAGCTCCCCTAGATGTGAGATCTCCCCTTAGAGGGATGAACTAACCTTGGGTTTTGTCGATGATGACTTCATGTAGGTGTTGAAGATGTGAATGCTCAATGTTGATGTTGATCTCTTGGAGCAATCCTTTGGAGTGAGTTGCACTTTCAACTTACCTACATGGGTTAGTCCCACAAGGAACAAACAAGAATATCCATAGACATAGAGTGATGTACACACAAAATGATGTCCATGAAAACGTTAGGTTACCTTGTCCCTTGCCTTACCAACATGAGGGTTTGTGACTCCTTGAACTTATGCAAAATATGGAAGTTGATTGCACTTGTTCTTGACATAATGATATGAGTGAAGAATGTTGACGGAGTCACCCTCAAGAACTCTCTAGTTCTTCTTCTTCGGGATCCACATCATCTTGATGGGAATCCTTGGAGTTGTAGTTGTACTTGATGAGGTAGAACTTTACGTAGTCTTGGGAATCCACTTGACCGAGACCTTGGGTGCTTCTTCAAATGCATCAATCTCTTCTTGAAGCTTGTCTTTGCCCTTGTTCTTGTGGTCTTGTGGTGGAAGATCATCTTGTGCTTGTGTTCCCTTGAAGGAAGTAGGATCATACTTCTCTTGTTGAGGAACAAACTTCATCTTGGGGTATTGATCTTCTTCCCACTCAACTCCATTGGCATTGAACTTTCGTTCAAAACCAACACCTTGATTCTTCCGGTGTCTTCCTTGCTTGCATACAATTTCCTCAAATTGCTTACTTCCGCAAGACTCTTGTATACACCTTTCTCTATAATTCCCTTCAATAAGCTATTTTCTTGCTCAAGTGTAACTTGGCTAAGAGAATCATTAGTGGAATCAAGAGAACTACTAGAAGCAACAATATTGGATTTGACATTGTTATTGTTACTACTAGAGAAAGAATCTTTCTTGTTTTTTTACTAGATTTGACTTGAGGCATGTAAGTTGATAAGAGTAAACGCTTGGCAATGTAAGAAGAACTTTTCTTGCGGAGATCATCATTGATTGCCTTTAAGAACTCATGCTCTTGCTCAAGATTGAGCTTTTCAAAACATAACTTCTCATGAGCTCTTAAAAGTTCTCGATGATCTTCGAAGATAGTTTCATGAGCTAACTTAAGAGTGTTTAGTTCTTTAGTTAGACGCTCAATTTTCTCCTTGTCATTGTCATTCGTTTCAGCATGATTAATTGACGTTTCATCATAGTATTCATCACTAGAGTTGTCAACAAGTAAATCATCATCACCTAGCAAGTCATCTTCATCAACATCAAAATCAACATACTCGGGGTGTGTTACCTTAGGACCTTTGGACATGAAGCATCTTCCAATTCCTTCATTTGGTGATTCAAATATGTCGTAGGAGTTGGTTGACACAAGTTCTAGACCGGCAACACCTTCATCTTGAGTGTATTCGGAGTCGGAGTGATAGCTTCTCTCGGAGTGATGGTCGGAGTCGGAGCCGGATACCCATTCACCAACATGAGCTTGATGTCTTCGTTTTGTGTAGCTCTTTGATGACTTATCCTTTCTTTCCGAATCCTTGCTTCTCTGTGAGGGTCTTCGTTCATAACGATCATCTCTAATCCTTCTCTCTCTTGGTGGTGATTCTTCTCTTTTGCTTCTTCTTGGAGAATCTTCTCTTCTTTCGTAGGGTGCCGTACACTCATTGGAGTAGTGTCCGGGTCTCCCACAATTGTAGCAACTGCGCTCTCGACTAGACGATCTTTTGTCATGGTAGGATCTTGACTTGGAGCTTCTTTCTTTGCTTCTACTCTTGTAGAATTTGTTAAAGTTCTTCACCATTAAGCTCAATTCTTCATTGAAGGTTTGTTTCTCACTTGATGATGTGGGGCTTCACTTGAGGCCTTGTAAGCACCACTTGACTTGTTGTGAAGTTCCTCCTTATCCTTGAGTGACATCTCATGAGCAACAATTCTTCCAATGACTTCTGTTGGCTTGAGATCTTTGTAGTTTGGCATCATTTGGATCAATGTGCACACGATATCATATTTTCCATCCAATGCTCTTAGAATCTTCTTGATGATGAATTTGTCGGTCATTTCTTCACTCCCTAAGCCGGCAATCTCATTTGTGATAAGAGCAATCCTAGAGTACATTTCAGCGACACCTTCACCATCCTTCATTTTGAACTTGTCAATCTGGCTTTGGAGCACATCCAACTTGGATTCCTTGAAGGAGTCGGTACCTTCGTGCATATCAATCAAAGTATCCCAAATTTCCTTTGCGTTCTCAAGACGGTTGATTTTGTTGAATTCTTCGGGGCACAATCCGTTGAAGAGGATATCCCAAGCTTGAGCGTTGTATTGCAGCATCTTCAACTCTTCCTCAAGACTAGCTTCACGGTTCGGTTCTCTCCCATCAAAGAATTCACCTTGCAAACCAAGACACACAATAGCCCAAACGGCGGGGTTATGTCCGAGAATATGCATTTTCAACTTATGCTTCCAACTAGCAAAATTTGTACCATCAAAGTAAGGACCTCTATGGTGATAGTTTCCCTCGCTAGACGCCATACTCTCCTAGGTTGTGAAACCATGGCTATGACCACCAAAAGTTATGGAAATCAAAGCAAATGGAGACCAAAGCTCTAATACCACTTGTAGGACCTTGAAGTATGTCTAGAGGGGGGGTGATTAGACTACTTGACCAAATAAAAATTTAACCTTTTCCCAGTTTTAGTGTTTGGCAGTTTTTAGCTAACTTAGGACAAGTCAAGCAATAATCACACAAATTAAGCAAGCATGCAAAGAGCATATAGGCAGCGGAAATTAAAGCATGCAACTTGCAAGAAAGTGAAAGGGAAGGGTTTGGAGAATTCAAACGCAATTGGAGACACGGATGTTTTTGGCGTGGTTCGGATAGGTGGTGCTATCCTACTTCCACGTTGATGGAGACTTCAACCCACGAAGCGTAACGGTTGCGCGGGTCCACGGAGGGCTCCACCCATGAAGGGTCCACAAAGAAGCAACCTTGTCTATCCCACCATGGCCGTCGCCCACGAAGGACTTGCCTCACTAGCGGTAGATCTTCACGAAGTAGGCGATCTCCTTGCCCTTACAAACTCCTTGGTTCAACTCCACAATCTTGTCGGAGGCTCCCAAGTGACACCTAGCCAATCTAGGAGACACCACTCTCCAAGAAGTAACAAATGGTGTGTTGATGATGAACTCCTTTCTCTTGTGCTTCAAATGATAGTCTCCCCAACACTCAACTCTCTCTCATAGGTTTTGGATCTGGTGGAAAGAAGATTTGAGTGGAAAGCAACTTGGGAAAGGCTAGAGATCAAGATTCATATGGTAGGAATGGAATATCTTGGCCTCAACACATCAGTAGGTGGTTCTCTCTCAGAAATGGTAAGTTGGAAGTGTAGGTTTAGTGTGATGGCTCTCTCCACGAATGAAGAGGAGGTGGATGGGTATATATAGCCTCCACACAAAATCTAACCGTTACACACAATTTACCAATCTCGGTGAGACCAAATCAACAAACTCGGTCAGACCGATTTTAGTAAACCTAGTGACCGTTAGGGTTTTCGGTGGATCGATATGCATCTCGGTAGGACCGATATGGTTAGGGTTAGGGCATAACGTAATCTCGGTGAGACCGACATACAAACTCGGTGAGACCGATTTTGGTAATTAGCTAACCAGAGAGTTGGTCAGGTAAACTCGGTGGGACCGATTTGCTCTTTTCGGTGAGACCGAAATGTTACAAAAAGGAAACAAAGAGTTTACATCGCAATCTCGGTGGGACTGATCCGCTCTTTCGGTGAGACCGAAAAGTTACGAAAAGGAAACAGAGAGATTACAATCCCATCTCGGTGAGACCGAGATCCCTATCGGTAGAACCGATTTTTCTAGGGTTTGTGGCAGTGGCTATGACTATTGAACTCGGTGGCGCCGGATTGAAAGAATCGGTGTGACCGAATTTGGCTTTGGATTTAGGTCATATGTGGATGTGGGAAAGCAGCTGAGGGTTTTGGAGCATATCACTAAGCACATGAAGCAAAAGGCTCATTAAGCAACACCTCATCCCTCCTTGATAGTATTGGCTTTTCCTATAGACTCAATGTGATCTTGGATCACTAAAATATAAAATGAAGAGTCTTGAGCTTTTGAGCTTGAGCCAATCCATTGTCATTAGCATTTTGAGGGGTCCACTTTCATCATCCATGCCATGCCATTCATTGAGCTTTCCTGATATAGTAATCTTGGAATAGCATTAGCTCAATGAGCTATATGTTGTTATGAATTACCAAAACCACCTAGGGATAGTTGCACTTTCACGAAGGCATCACTCGGGTTCAGTTAACAGCAGGGGATCGATCGATCACTCGGGTTCAGAAACGCGTAGCCTGCAGTGCAATCGCTCGGGTTCAGTTAGAGCCCAACGCATCCCTCGAGTTCAGTTAGAGCCCAACGCCTCCTACACACGCGCGTATGTATGAGAGAAACACGCATCGCTCGGCCCCTGACCAGCCATCGTAACCGGGAACTCCCCGGTATTTTCCTCGCCCTCGCTTCTACCACGGTTTTTTCCGTCATGGATGGCCCAAAGAATGTCATGCAGCTGCGTCTCCAGCCCGCCCAGGACAAAAAGCCCATTTTCTGTCATGATTTTTTGTCATAGAAGTAGGACCCCACCACATCTATGATGATACCGGTTTTGTCACAATTATTGTCATAGAAGTGTCATAAGTATGAAATAATTTTTTTTGTTCGGCCCAAAATGTCACGAATGTGTCTTTTTTTGTAGTGCATGATCACACAATAAAATGGCAAATGAAATATGTGGCAAAGCATGCACAAACACTCTAGCATCTATCAAGCAATTGGGGATGACTAGGTCATCTATATATGAGTATCTTGACTTAGGAGTCAAATGAGAAGATTTGATCATAGGTCATACTCATCGTTTAAGCACAAGTGGAGTTACCAGTTTCACATAAAGCATTGTTGTGTTCACACCATTAGAGTTGCTTTAGCTCAATTCTTAGAGTAAAGCACCCCTAGATCTGATATCCCCCCTAAGAGGGATGAACTAACCTTGGGTTTTGTCGATGATGACTTCATGTAGATGTTTAAGATGTGGATGCTAAATGTTGATGTACATCATTTGGAGCAATCCATTGGAGCGAGTTGCACTTTCAATACCTACACGGGTTAGTCCCACAAGGAACAAACAAGGATATCCATAGACATAGAGTGAAGTACACACAAGATGATGTCCATGAAAGTATTAGGTTACCTTGTCCCTTGTCTTACCAACAAGAGGGTTTGTGACTCCTTGAACTAGTGCAAGATGTGGAAGTTGTTTGCACTTGTTCTCGCCAAAATGATATGAGTTAAGTATGTTGGCGGAGTCACCCTCAAGAACTCTCTAGTTCTTATTCTTCGGGATCCACATCAACTTGATGGGAATCCTTGGAGTTGTAGTCATACTTGATGAAGTAGAACTTGATGTAGCCTTGGGAACCCACTTGACCAAGGCCTTGGGAGCTTCTTCAAATGGATCAATCTCCTCTTGAAGCTTGTTCTTGCCTTTTTGCTTGTGGTTTTGTGGTGGAAGATCATCTTGAGCTTGTGTTCCTTTGAAAGAAGTAGGATCATACTTCTCTTGTTGAGGAACAAACTTCGTCTTGGGGTATTGATCTTCTTCCCACTCAACTCCATTGGCATTGAACTTTCGTTCAAAACCAACACCTTGATTCTTCCTGCCTTCCTTGCTTGCATAATTTCCTCAAATTGCTTACTTTCGGCAAGGCTCTTGTAAAAACCTTTCTCTATAATTCCCTTCAATAAGCTATTTTCTTGGTCAAGTGTAACTTGGCTAAGAGAATCATTAGTGGAATCAAGAGAACTACTAGAAGCAACAACATTGGATTTAGCATGATCATTGTTACTACTAGAGGAAGAATCTTTCTTACTCTTGTTGCTAGATTTTACTTGTCGCATGTAAGTAGACAAGAGTAAACGCTTGGCCACGTATGAACTTTTCTTACGAAGATCATCATTTATTGCTTTTAAGAACCCATGCTCTTGCTCAAGGTTGAGCTTTTCAAAGCGTAGCTTCTCATGAGTCATTAAAAACTCTCGATGATCTTACAAGGTAGTTTCATGAGCTAACTTAAGAGTGTTTAGTTCTTTAGTTAGACGCTCAATATCCTTCTTATCATCGTCATTCGCTTTATCTTTATTAGCATGATTAATAGCAAGTTCATCATAATTTTCCTCAGCAGAGTTGTCAATAACTAAATCATCATCACCTAGCAAATCATCTTCATCACTATTGAAATCAACATACTCGGGGTGTGATACCTTTGGGCCTTTAGCCTTGAAGCATCTTCTAATTCCTTCATTTGCTGAGTCAAATATGTCATAGGAGTTGGTCGACACAAGTGGTAGACCGGAAACACCTTCATCTTGAGTATATTCTGAGTTGGAGTGATAACTTCTCTCGAAGTGATGGTCGGAGTCGGAGCCGGATACCCATTCACCAACGTGAGCTTGATGTCTTAGTTTTGTGTGGCTCCTAGATGACTTGTCCTTCCTTTCCGAATCCTTTCTTCTGCGACAGGTTCTTCGTTCATAACGATCATCTCTACTCCTTCTCTCTCTTGGAGGTGATTCTTATCTTCTACTTCTCCTTTTAGGTGAGTCTTATCTTCTTTTGTAGGGAGCTATATACTCATTGGAGTAGTGTCTGGGTCTTCCACAATTGTAGCAATTACGCTCACGACTAGAAGATCTTTTGTCATTGTAGGACCTTGACTTGGAACTTTTTTCTTTGCTTCTACTCTTGTAGAACTTGTTGAAGTTCTTCACCATTAGGCTCAGTTCCTAATTGAAGGCTTGTTTATCACTTGATGATGTAGGAGCATCACATGAGGCTTTGTAAGCACCACTTGACTTATTGTGAAGCTCTTCTTTATCCTTGAGTGACATCTCATGAGCAACAATTCTACCAATGACTTCCGTTGGCTTGAGATCTTTGTAATTGGGCATCATTTGGATCGATTACTGCACACGGTATCGTATTTTCCATCCAAGGCTCTTAGGATCTTCTTGATGATGAATCATCGGTCATCTCTTCACTTCCTAAGCCGGCAATCTCATTTGTGATGAGAGCAAGCCTAGAGTACATTTCAGCGACACATTCACCATCCTTCATTTTGAACTTGTCAAGATAACTTTGAAGCACATCCAATTTGGATTCCTTGATGGAGTCGGTACCTTCATGCATATCAATCAAGGTATCCCAAATTTCCTTTGCATTCTCAAGACGACTGATTTTGTTGAATTCTTCAGGGCACAATCCGTTGAAGAGGATATCGCAAGCTTGAGCATTGTATTGCAGCATCTTCAATTCTTCCGCGGTAACTTCACGATTCGGTTCTCTCCCATCAAAGAATTCACCTTGCAAGCCAATACACATAATAGCCCAAACGGCGGGGTTATGTCCAAGAATATGCATTTTCATCTTATGCTTCCAACTAGCAAAATTAGTACCATCAAAGTAAGGACCTCTACGGTGGTAATTTCCCTCGCTAGACAACATACTCTCCTAGGTTGTGAAACCAAGGCTATGATCACCAAAGCTACGAAAATCAAGGCAAATGGAGACCAAAGCTCTGATACCACTTGTAGGCTCAAAAGTATGTGTAGAGGGTGGACGATTAGACTACTTGAACAAATAAAAATCTAGCCTTTTCCCAATTTTAAGTCTCGGTAGATTTTAGCAACTTATCACAAGTCAAGAAATCAACCTACACATGCAAATCTAAGAGTATAGCAGCGGAATGTAAATCATTGCATATGAAGGTAAAGGGGAGGAGTTTGGAGGGAGCAAACGCAATGTAGACACGGAGATTTTTGGCGTGGTTCCGATAGGTAGTGCTATCGTACATCCACGTTGATGTTGACTTCAACCCACGAACGGTAAAGGCTGCGCGAGTCCACGGAGGGCTCCACCCACGAAGGGTCCACGAAGAAGCAACCTTGTCTATCCCACCATGGCCTTCGCCCACGGAGGACTTGCCTCACTTGGGTAGATCTTCACGAAGTAGGCGATCTCCTTTCCCTTACAAACTCCTTGGTTCAACTCCACAATCTTGACGGAGGCTCCCAAGTGACACCTAACCAATCTAGGAGACACCACTCTCCAAAAGGTAATAGATGGTGTGTTGATGATGAACTCCTTGCTCTTTTGCTTCAAATGATAGTCTCCCCAACACTCAACTCTTTCTCACAGATTTGGATTTGGTGGAAAGATGATTTGAGTGGAAAACAACTTGGAGAAGGCTAGAGATCAAGATTCTTGTGGTTGGATTGGAATATCTTGGTCTCAACACATGAGTAGGTGGTTCTCTCTCAGAAAATGAATGCTAGAAGTGTAGGCACGTTCTGATGGCTTTCTCCACGAATGGAGGATGGGTGGAGGGGTATATATAGCCTCCACACAAAATCTAACTGTTACACACAATTTTCCAAACTTAGTGGGACCGAATACTCAAACTCGGTCAGACCGATTTAGTTGAAAATGTGAATGTTAGGATTTTCGGTGTGACCGACATGTCAACTCGGTGGGACTGATTTCATTAGGGTTAGGGCATAGCGTAATCTCGGTGAGACCGATCACATGAACTCGGTGAGACCGATTTCTGTAATAGGAAAACAGAGAGTTGGTCAGGCAAACTCGGTGGGACTGTAGGTGTCAAAACCGGCGGATCTCGGGTAGGGGGTCCCGAACTGTGTGTCTAAGGTCGATGGTAACAGGAGATGGGGGACACAATGTTTAACCAGGTTCGGGCCCTCTCTATGGAGGTAATACCCTACTTCCTGCTTGATTGATCTTGAAGAATATGAGTATTACAAGAGTTGATCTACCACGAGATCGTAGTGGCTAAACCCTAGAAGTCTAGCCTGTATGACTATGGTTATCTGTCTTGGCCTCTACAGACCTAGCCCTCTGGTTTATATAGACATCGGAGAGATCTAGGGTTACATTAGGTCGATTTACAGAGAAAAAGAATATTCATATTCGATCGCCGAGCTTGCCTTCCACGCCAAAGAGAGTCCCATCCGGACACGGGTAGAGTCTTCGATCTTTATATCTTCACAGCCCATCAGTCCGGCCCATAGCTAATAGGCCGGACGCCCGAGCACCCCTTAGTCCAGGACTCCCTGAGTAGCCCCCGGACAAGACTTCAATGACGAGGTGTCCGGCGCGCAGATTGTCTTCGACATTGCAAGGCGGCTTCTTCCTCCGATGAATTCAAGGTGATGTATCCGGCCTTCCATTTAATGTCCTACCCCTCGGCTTCTGTGTATCAACGATTTCAGCTTCCACATGTCAAGCGAATGCGAGAGGTCAGGGATTTTTTTGCACATAACACCCCGGCCATGTGAGAAATAGTGTCTATTTAAAGAGATTGGATCTCAGATCCATTCGACACCATGCGGAAAAATCCTCAGAGATTGCCAAGAAAGACCGCTCCAACATGGCTAGCGCTCCCAGCTCCTCCTCCCGTCCCTGCGGCCTAGAAAAAGGCGAGTGGGAGAGGTGCTCCGTTCCCCATAGTCAGCTGGAGAAGCTGCAAACGCATGGATTTCTTCCCCCTGCGGATCTGGTCCCTGTTCGAGCGGGGTTGACCTCCTTCAATGGTGAGGCCCAAGGAAAGAACTTCTTCAATCCATCTGAGGGGGAACGAGTGTGCTTTGTCCCCTACCTGCTAAGAGGCGTCGGGTTCCCAATTCATCCGTTCCTCAGAGGGCTTCTGGAGTACTACGGCCTCCAACTACACAACTTCACGCCGGCCTCTGTTCTGCACATCGCGGGTTACGTCACTCTCTGCGAGCTATTCCTGGGTTGTGAGCCCCACTTTGAACTATGGAGACGGCTATTCTGCCTCGTCCCGTGTAATCATGAGGGATCAATATTTGAAGTGGGCGGAGCCGAAATATGGCGCATCGCCGAGACAGGATACCTATCCGGCACACCAAAGAAGGCGTCCGAAGAGTGTCCTTCTGAATGGTTCTATATTGAGGACATCGCACTTCCACACCCAGTTCAGAAGGGCCTCCCCGAGTTCACAAGCGTTCCTTTGAAGAAACGGCACAGCTGGCGCCCTCAGAGCCGCGAGGAGAAAGATAGTGCGGAAGTTCGTCAACTCTTGAGCAAGATAAGGACGCTCGCTCAGTCCGGGTTATCGATAGTCGAAGTGATGGCAACCTCCATAGTACGGGGGGTTCAGCCACTCCAATATAGAGGGCTTCCCATGTGGCACTACAACGGGGAGGAAGACGCCTCCCGCTACGGCAAGAAGGGTCCGGACACCCCCGCCGCTTTGGCCAAAATATTGGCCGAACTGTTCAAAGGGGAGGAAGAGTAGTTCTTGCATATCAAGCGCAGAGATGGATATTCCATGTATAGTCCTCCTAGCTGGGTAAGCCCCTACTCCTCTGCTCTACTCATTCCACTCCCTGAACCACTTTCAATGAATATTTAACTCATCCTTTTTATAATAGCACTGGCGAAAGATTTCCGAAGGGCTTCACAGCCCCGCCCCACCGCCCGAGGGCCACAATCGGGACCTTGACCCCGGATTCGAAGAGGATCCGAATATATTTGTGGTGCTCGAGGATGGGGTGTTTTACCAGGCGAGCTATGATGACACAGAAGTGGCCATCATCGCCGACTATCCCGGTCTTCTCCCCGCTTCACACGTAAGTAATCAGGAGACATCTTGTCCAAAAGAGTTATCTCATTCTACCTCACCCACCAGACCGTCCTGTGCTCAAAAGGGGAGGCGTTTGGCGCGCCATGCTGCCCCAGGGGTATCTCCAAAGAGTGTGGTCCCTACGCCGGGCAAGCCTACGAAGAGGAAGGAAACAAAGATACGGTCGAGCCTTCATCAAAGAGGTATATATTCGCAAATATGTTCTGTAGCAGTCGCATCCAACTGTGACTTTTATGTTCGCCCTGTATCAGAAAAAGGGTTTGTTGGACTATGTCCGGGGATCCGGCCAGTCATACTCCCAACACCTAGGATTCTGTCCCAGCCGAGGAGATGGGGGTTGATATGGGAGCGACGCCGGACTGTCCTTCGGCTGAGGGCTCGGAAGATATGTCCGTCACCAACTCGGAAGTGGAGAGCGCCATGAATCATCAGCGCCGGATGGCCGTTTTACGGGATCCTCACTTCTCAAAAGAGGCGTTCAGTGCCTTCAGCTCTGCTAATGCTTACATCCGGGCTGCTCGAGATGGTCTTAACAGGGCCACAGAGCAGCATTCAAAAGATGTACAGGTAAGTTTAATTTGTCCGAATATGCTAACCGTATGCCAGTAGACCCCGAGACTTGAAGCAGTTGGTACAAGTGATTTAAGGATCGTTGTATAACCAGGTTCTTATGGGGAAGAACGGCCTGCTAGCCCAAGAGCTGGAAAAATGTTGGACACGGCTAACTGCTGCAACCGACGAACTGGAAGAGTCCAAGAAGGCATCGTCTGGTAATATTTCCCTCCATTGAGAAACAATAATTATATACTAGCTTGTGCTAATATTGTTACTTATCATAACAGGATCGTCTGACCAATTGGAGGTGAAACTGAAAGCCGCTCAAACGGGCGAGCGAGAGGCGAAAAGATTACACGCCGCCGTCGAGCGCGTTCTGACCCGAGTCAGAGAGGAGAAAAACAAACTTCAAGATGCAAACAGCCAGCTGGGCGAGGAACTGAAAGATGTGCGGGCCCAGCTGGCCGACTCAGTGAAGGAGAATAGAAGGCTGCGAGGCGGCATATTCAGTATGTGGCTGAACTTACCTTATGACAGTTCGGAGATGAAAGGAACTGATAGAATTATGTTCGCAGGTATGCTGACGGGCCGTCCCGAAGAGGAGGTGTCTGGATTGTTGGATGATCTGCTGCAAGGGCTGTCGCAACTGCACGAGCAAGCTCGGCAGGCAATGCGGAGTGTTGCCAAGGCCTTGTGGCCATCCGCCTCCCCTCCAGGAAGTATGGAGGAGCTTGTAGAGCTATTCAAGGGAGCGCGTCGGCGTATCTAATTATGGAAAATATCGGCCTGCCGGGAGGGTGCGCGAGAGGCCTGGGCCATGGTGAAAACACGGTATACCAAGCTTGATTCGAATTGCATGGCCCGGGCCGAACCTCTAGGGTCAGACAGAAAAGAAATTCCCGTTAATTTGGTGTATGACCAAGTAGCAGTAGCTGCCAAATATTCCCAACAGGATTGTAAGTTAGACAGCCTGTTGGACGGTATAGAGGAGGAAATTTATGAGTCCAAGTGACTATGTACTTTCCTTGATATATGTAACTCTAGCTGAATTGTAAAATGATTGTCATGCCAGAACTTTTCGCTTCAACCTTGGGACCCGAAGGTGCGGAGTGTTTCCGAATACCAGTGCGGCCGAATGGACCGGGATATGCTTGGAAACCAGGCGTAGGGGTCATAGTTGCTTGAACAGACAAGTTGTATCCGGCTAGTTATGTTATATTACGTTAAGGTTGTAATAAACTGTGGGAAATATGCCCTAGAGGAAATAATAAATTAGTTATTATTATTATATTTCCTTGTTCATGATAATCGTTTATTATCCATGCTATAATTGTATTGATAGGAAACTCAAATACATGTGTGGATACATAGACAACACCATGTCCCTAGCAAGCCTCTATTGGCTAGCTCGTTGATCAATAGATGGTTACGGTTTCCTAACCATGGACATTGGATGTCATTGATAACGGGATCACATCATTAGTAGAATGATGTGATGGACAAGACCCAATCCTAAGCCTAGCACAAAGATCGTAGTTCGTATGCTAAAGCTTTTCTAATGTCAAGTATCATTTCCTTAGACCATGAGATTGTGCAACTCCCGGATACCGTAGGAATGCTTTGGGTGTACCAAACGTCACAACGTAACTGGGTGACCATAAAGGTGCACTACAGGTATCTCCGAAAGTGTCTGTTGGGTTGGCACGAATCGAGACTGGGATTTGTCACTCCGTATGACGGAGAGGTATCTCTGGGCCCACTCGGTAGGACATCATCATAATGTGCACAATGTGACCAAGGGGTTGATCACCGGATGATGTGTTACGGAACGAGTAAAGAGACTTGCCGGTAACGAGATTGAACAAGGTATCGGGATACCGACGATCGAATCTCGGGCAAGTACAATACCGCTGGACAAAGGGAATTGTATACGGGATTGATTGAGTCCTTGACATCGTGGTTCATCCGATGAGATCATCGCGGAACATGTGGGAGCCAACATGGGTATCCAGATCCCGCTGTTGGTTATTGACCGAGAACGTCTCGGTCATGCTCATGGTTCCCGAACCCGTAGGGTCTACACACTTAAGGTTCGATGGCGCTAGGGTTATAAAGGAAGTTTGTATGTGGTTACCGAATGTTGTTGAGTCCGGATGAGATCCCGGACGTCACGAGGAGTTCCGGAATGGTCCGGAGGTAAAGATTTATATATGGAAAGTTGTTGTTCGGGTTCCGGAAAAGTTCGGGTTTTTTTCGGTATTGTACCGAAGCTTCGGAAGGTTCCGGAGGATTCGGAGGGGTCCGGAGGTCCGGAAATTGTTCCACCACGTCCAATACAGTAGCATGGGCTGTAGGGCGGCGCCTAGCCATAATGGGACAAGGGCACCAGCCCCCAAGGCCCATGCGCATGGGAAGGGGAAACCCTAAGGGAGGGCCTCCACTTGACTTGGGAGGCACTCCTCCCTCTGGCCGCCCCCAAGTCCCATCTAGGGCTGGCCGCACCCCTTGGGGTGGGAAACCCTAGAGGGGCGCAGCCCCTCTTTCCCCTATATATACTTGAGGTTTTGGGCTGCCCAACACACATGAGTTCTCTCCCTCTTGGTGCAGCCCCGCCTCTCCTCCTCCTCCTCTCCCTTGGTGCTTGGCGAAGCCTCAAGGGATTGCCACGCTCCTCCATCACCAAAGATGCCGTTGTGTTGCTGCTGGATGGAGTCTTCTCAACCTCTCCTCTCTCTCCTTCGGATCAAGGCGTGGGAGACGTCACCGGGCTGTCACGTGTGTTGAACGCGGAGGTGCCGTCTGCTCGGCACTAGGATCTCCGGTGATTTGGATCACGACGAGTACGACTCCTTCAACCCCGTTCTCTTGAATGCTTCCGCTTAACGATCTACAAGGGTATGTAGATGCACTCTCCTTCCCTCGTTGCTAGTTTCTCCATAGATAGATCTTGGTGACACGTAGGAAAATTTTGAATTTCCGCTACGTTCCCCAACAGTGGCATCATGAGCTAGGTCTATTGCGTAGATTCTTTGCACGAGTAGGACACAAAGTAGTTGTGGGCATTGATGATGTTCAATATGCTTATCGTTACTAGTCCAATCTTGTTTCGACGGTATTGTGGGATGAAGCGGCCCGGACCGACCTTACACGCATTTCCACGTGAGACAAAGTTCCACCGATCGACATGCACTTGGTGCATAAGGTGGCTAGCGGGTGCCGCCTCTCCCACTTTAGTCGGAACGGATTCGATGAAAAGGGTCCTTATGAAGGGTAAATAGCAATTGGCATATCACGTTGTGGTTTTGCGTAGGTAAGAAACGTTCTTGCTAGAAACCCATAGCAGCCACGTAAAACATGCAAACAACAATTAGAGGACGTCTAACTTGTTTTTGCGGGGTATGCTATGTGATGTGATATGGCCAAGAAGAATGTGATGAATGATATGTAATGTATGAGATTGATCATGTTCTTGTAATAGGATTCACGACTTGCATGTCGATGAGTATGACAACCGGCAGGAGCCATAGGAGTTGTCTTTATTTATTGTATGACCTGCGTGTCATTAAACAACGCCATGTAATTACTTTTACTTTATTGCTAACCGGTAGCCATAGTAGTAGAAGTAATAAGTTGGCGAGACAACTTCATGGAGACACGATGATGGAGATCATGATGATGGAGATCATGGTGTCATGCCGGTGACAATAATGATCATGGAGCCCCGAAGATGGAGATCAAAAGGAGCAATATGATATTGGCCATATCATGTCACTGTTGGGGAACGTAGTAATTTCAAAAATTTTCCTACGATCACGCAAGACCATGGTGATGCATAGCAACGAGATGAGAGTGTTGTCTACGTACCCTCGTAGACCAAAGCGGAAGCGTTGACGCAACGTAGAGGAAGTAGTCGTGCTTCTTCACGATCCAACCGATCCAAGTACCGAACGTCACGGCACCTCCGGAAGTTCTGCACACGTTCAGCTCGATGACGTCCCTCGAACTCCGATCCAGCCGAGTGTTGAGGGAGAGTTTAAATCGACCTGCAAGGCGTGGTGGCGATGATGATGTTCCACCGGCGCAGGGCTTCGCCTAAGCTCCGCCACGGTATTCTCGAGGTGTAATATGGTGGAAGGGGCACCGCACACGGCTAAGGAAAGATCTCAAGGATCAACTTGTGTGTCATGGGGTGCCCTCTGCCTCAGATATAAAGGAGGGAAGGGGAGGGGCTGGCGGCCAAGGTTTGCGCGCCAGGGTGTCCTACTCCCACCGGGAGTAGGATTCCCCCAATCCTAGTCCAACTAGGTTTCCCCAAGTGGGAAGGGAGAGAGAGGCGCGCCTTCTCTCCTAGTCCTAATAGGACTAGGGAAGGGGGAAGGTGACCAGCACTTGGGCCCCTTCTCTCCTTTCCACTAAGGCCCATGTTGGCCCATTAGCATTCCGGGGTTCCGTAACCTCCCTGCATTACTTGGTAAAATTCCCAATTTCACCGGAACACTTCCGATGTCCAAACATAGACTTCCAATATATGAATCTTTATGTCTCGACTATTTCGAGACTCCTCGTCACGTCCGTGATCTCATCCGGGACTCGAACAACCTTCGGTACAGAAACATCATAACAACTCATAGTAATCGCCATCGAAACGTTAAGCGTGCGGACCCTACGGGTTCGAGAACTATGTAGACATGACCGAGACACCTCTCCGTCAATAACCAATAGCGGGACCTGGATGCCCATATTGGCTCCTACATATTCTACGAAGATCTTTATCGGTCGAGACCGCATAACAACATATCGTTGTTCCTTTTGTCATCGGTATGTTACTTGCCCGAGATTCGATCGCCGGTATCCAATACCTAGTTCAATCTCGTTACGGCAAGTCTCTTTACTCGTTCCGTAATACATCATCTCACAACTAACTCATTAGTTGCAATGCTTGCAAGGCTTATGTGATGTGCATTACCGAGAGGGCCCAGAGATACCTCTCCGACAATCGGAGTGACAAATCCTAATCTCGAAATATGCCAACCCAACATGTACCTTCGGAGACACTTGTAATGTACCTTTATAATCACCCAAATTCGTTGTGACGTTTGGTAGCACCCAAAGTGTTCCTCGTGCAAACGGGAGTTGCATAATCTCATAGTCATAGGAACATGTATAAGTCATGAAGAAAAGCACTAGCAACAAACTATACGATCAGGTGCTATGCTAATGGAATGGGTCATGTCAATCAGATCATTCAACCAATGATGTGATCCCGTTAATCAAATAACAACTCCTTGTTCATGGTTAGGAAACACAACCATCTTTGATTAACGAGCTAGTCAAGTAGAGGCATACTAGTGACACTCTGTAGGTTTATGTATTCACACATGTATTATGTTTCCTGTTAATACAATTCTAGCATGAATAATAAACATTTATCATGATATAAGGAAATAAATAATAACTTTATTATTGCCTCTAGGGCATATTTCCTTCAGTCTCCCACTTGCACTAGAGTCAATAATCTAGTTTACACGGTAATCATTCTAACACCCATGGAGTCTTGGTGCTGATCATGTTTTGCTCGTGGAAGAGGCTTAGTCAACGGGTCTGCAACATTCAGATCGGTATGTATCTTGCATATCTCTATGTCTCCCACCGACCAAATCCGGATGGAGTTGAGGCGTCTTTTGATGTGCTTGGTTCTCTTGTGAAATCTGGATTCCTTTGCTAAAGCAATTGCACCAAGATTGTCACAAAAGATTTTCATTGGACCCGATACACTAGGTACAACACCTAGATCGGTTATGAACTCCTTCATCCAGACTCCTTCATTAGCTGCTTCCAAGCAGCTATGTACTCAACTTCACATGTAGATCCCGCCACGACGCTTTGTTTGGAACTGCACCAACCGACAGCTCCTCCGTTTAATGTAAATACGTATCCGGTTTGCGATTTAGAATCGTCCGGATCGTGTCAAAGCTTAACGTCGACGTAACCGTTCTGACGAGTTCTTTGTCACCGCCATAAATGAGAAACATATCCTTAGTCCTTCTCAAGTACTTAAGGATGTTCTTGACCGCTGTCGATGATCCACTCCTGGATTACTTTGGTACCTGCCGCCAAACTTACAAAGAAGGCACACATCAGGTCTGGTACACAGCATTGCATACATGATAGAGCCTATGGCTGAAGCATAGGAACATCTTTCATTTTCTCTCTATCTTCTGCGGTGGTCGGGCATTGAGTCTTACTCAACTTCACACCTTGTAACACCGGCAAGAACCCTTTCTTTGCACGATCCATTTTGAACTTTTTCAAAACTTTATCAAGGTATGTGCTTTGTGAAAGTCCTATTAAGCGTCTTGATCTATCTCTATAGATCTTAATGCCCAATATGTAAGCAGCTTCACCGAGGTCTTTCATCGAAAAACTCTTATTCAAGTATCCCTTTATGCTATCCAGAAATTCTATATCATTTCCGATCGGTAATATGTCATCCACATATAATATCGTAAATGCTACTGAGCTCCCACTCACTTTCTTGTAAATCTGAGGCTTCTCCAAAAGTCTCAGTATAAAACCAAATGCTTTGATCACACTATCAAAACGTTTATTCCAACTCCGAGAGGCTTGCACCAGTCCATAAATGGATCATTGGAGCTTGCACACTTTGTTAGCTCCCTTTGGATCGACAAAACCTTCTGGTTGCATCATATACAACTCTTCTTCCGTAAATCCATTCAGAATGCAGTTTTAACATCCATTTGCCAAATTTCATAATCATAAAATGCGGCAATTGCTAACATGATTCGGACGGACTTAAGCATCGCTTCTGGTGAGAAGGTCTCATCGTAGTCAATCCCTTGAACTTGTCGAAAACCTTTTGCAACAAGTCGAGCTTTATAGACAAGAACATTACCATCAGCGTCAGTCTTCTTCTTGAAGATCCATTTATTCTCAATTGCTTGCCGATCATCGGGCAAGTCAACCAAAGTCCACACTTTGTTCTCATACATGGATCCCATCTCAGATTTCATGGCCTCAAGCCATTTTGTGGAATCTGGGCTCACCATCGCTTCTTCATAGTTCGTAGGTTCATCATGTTCTAGTAACATGACTTCCAGAATAGGATTACCGTACCACTCTGGTGCGGATCTTGCTCTGGTTGATCTACGAAGTTCTGTAGAAACTTGATCTGAAGTTTCATGATCATCATCATTAGCTTCCTCCCTATTTGGTGTAGGTGTCACGGAAACTGATTTACATGATGTACTACTTCTCAATAAGGGAGTAGATACAGATTATCTCATCAAGTTCTACTTTCCTCCCACTCACTTCTTTCGAGAGAAACTCTTTCTCCAAAAGTTTCCGAATTTAGCAACAAAAATCTTGCCTTCGGATCTGTGATAGAAGGTGTACCCAACAGTCTCCTTTGGGTATCCTATGAAGACACATTTCTCGATTTGGGTTCGAGCTTATCAGGTTGAAGCTTTTTCACATAAGCATCGCAGCCCCAAACTTTCGTAAAGCGACAACTTTGGTTTCTTGCCAAACCACAGTTCATAAGGCGTCGTCTCAACGGATTTAGATGGTGCCCTATTTAAAGTGAATGTAGCCGTCTCTAAAGCATAACCCCAAAAGCGATAGCGGTAAATCAGTAAGAGACATCATAGATCGCACCATATCTAATAAAGTACGATTACGACGTTCGGACACACCATTACGTTGTGGTGTTCCGGTGGCGTAAGTTGCTAAACTATTCCGCATTGTTTCAAATGTAGGCCAAACTTCGTAACTCAAATATTCTCCTCCACGATCAGATCGTAGAAACTTTATTTTCTTGTTACGATGATTTTCCACCTCACTCTGAAATTCTTTGAACTTTTCAAATGTTTCAGACTTGTGTTTCATTAAGTAGATATACCCATATCTGCTCAAATCATCTGTGAAGGTGAGAAAATAACGATATCCGCCACGAGCCTCAACATTCATTGGACCACATACATCGGTATGTATGATTTCCAATAAATCTGTTGCTCTCTCCATAGTTCCGGAGAACGGTGTTTTAGTCATCTTGCCCATAAGGCACGGTTACAAGTGCCAAGTGATTCATAATCAAGTGACTCCAAAAGTCCATCAAGATGGAGTTTCTTCATGCGCTTTACACCGATATGACCTAAACGGCGATTGCCACAAATAAGTTGCACTATCATTATCAACTCTACATCTTTTGGCTTCAACATTATGAATATGTGTATCACTACTATCGAGATTAAGTAAAACAAACCATTCTTCAATGGTGCATGACCATAAAAGATATTATTCATATAAATAGAACAACCATTATTCTCGATTTAAATGAATAACCGTCTCGCATCAAACAAGATCCAGATATAATGTTCATGCTCAACGCTGGTACTAAATAACAATTATTTAGGTCTAATACTAATCCGAAGGTAGATGTAGAGGTAGCGTGCCGATTGCGATCACATCGACTTTGGAACCATTTCCCAGCGCGCCGTCACCTCGTCCTTAGCCAATCTTCGCAATCCGTAGCCCCTGCTTTGAGTTGCAAATATTAGCAATGTAACCAGTATCAAATACCAGTGCTCTCTGCGAGTATTAGTAAGGTACACATCAATAACATGTATATCACATATACCTTTTTTAAACTTGCCATCATTCTTATCAGCAAAATACTTGGGGCAGTTCCGCTTCCAGTGACCAGCCTGCTTGCAATAGAAGCACTCTGTTACAGGCTTAGGACCTGTCTTGGGTTTCTTCTGTTGATCAGGAACTTGCTTGCCGTTCTTTTTGAAGTTACCCATTTTCTTTCCTTTGCCCTTTTACTTGAAACTAGTGGATTTGTTAACCATCAACACTTGATGCTCCTTTTTGATTTCTACCTCCATGACTTTCAAAGATCGCGAAGAGCTCGGGCATTGTTTTGGTCATCCCTTGCATATTATAGTTCATCACGAAGCTCTTGTAGCTTGGTGGCGATGATTGGAGAATTACATCAATGACGCAATCATCCGGAAGATTAACTCCCGGTTGAATCAAGTGATTGTTATATCCGGACATTACGAGTATATGCTCCTTGTGAGAACCGTTCTCCTCCATCTTACAGCTATAGAACTTATTGGAGACTTCATATCTCTCAATCCGGCATTCGCTTGGAATATTAACTTCAACTCCTGGAACATCTCATATGCTCCATGGTGTTCAAAAGCAACGTTGAAGTCCCGGTTCTAAGCCGTAAAGCATGGCACACTGAACTATAGAGTAGTCATCGGCTTTGCTTTGCGTGACGTTCACAACTTCGGGCGCAGCCCTTGCACCAGGCTTGGCACCTAACGGTGCTTCCAGGACGTAATTCTTCTGTGCAGCAATAAGGATAATCCTCAAGTTACGGACCCAGTCCGTGTAATTGCTGCCATCATCTTTCAACTTTGCTTTCTCAAGGAACGCATTAAAATTCAACGGAACAACAAAGACGAGCCATCTATCTACACATCATAGACAAGCAAGATACTATCGGTACTAAGTTCATGATAAATTTAAGTTCAATTAATCATATTACTTAAGAACTCCCACTTAGAAAAATATCCCTCCAATTCTCTAAGTGATTGCGTGATCCATATCAACTACACCATGACCGATCATCACGTGTGATGGAGTAGTTTCAATGGTGAACATCAATATGTTGATCATATCTACTATATGATTCACGCCGACCTTTCGGTCTCGTGTTCCGAGGTCATATCTTATATGCATAGCTCGTCAAGTATAACCTGAGTATTCTGCGTGTGCAACTGTTTTGCACCCGTTGTATTTGAACGTAGAGCCTATCACACCCGATCATCACGTGGTGTCTCAAAGACGAAGAACTTTTCATAGCGGTGCATACTCAGGAGAACACTTCTTGATAATTTAGTAAGGGATCATCTTATAATGCTACCGTCAATCAAAGCAAGATAAGATGCATAAAGGATTAACATCACATGCAATCAATATAAGTGATATGATATGGCCATCATCATCTTGTGCTTGTGATCTCCATCTCGAAGCACCGTCATGATCACCATCGTCACCGGTAGCGACACCTTGATCTCCATCGTAGCATCGTTGTCGTCTCGCCAAACTTATGCTTCTCGACTATCGCTACCGCTTAGTGATAAAGTAAAGCATTACAGTAAGCGATTGCATTGCATACAATAAAGCGACAACCATATGGCTCTGCCATTGCCGATAACTCGGTTACAAAACATGATCATCTCATACAATAAAATATAGCATCACGTCTTGACCATATCACATCACAACATGCCCTGCAAAAACAAGTTAGACGTCCTCTACTTTGTTGTTGCAAGTTTTACGTGGCTGCTACGGGCTGAGCAAGAACCGTTCTTACCTACGCATCAAAACCACAACGATACTTCGTCAAATAGACTCCGTTTTAACCTTCTCAAGGACCGGGCGTATGCCACACTCGGTTCAACTAAAGTTGGAGAGACAGTCTTCCACAAGCCATCTATGTGCAAAGCACGTCGAGGAACCGGTCTCGCGTAAGAGCACGCGTAAGGTTGGTCTGGATCGTCATTCAACAATACCGCTGAACCAAAGTATGACATGCCGGGTAGGCGGTATGACTTGTATCGTCCACAACTCACTTGTGTTCTACTCGTGCATATCATCAAACCATAAAAACCTAGGCTCGATACCACCGTTGGGGAACGTAGTAATTTCAAAAATTTTCCTACGATCACGCCAAGACCATGGTGATGCATAGCAACGAGATGAGAGTGTTGTCTACGTACCCTCGTGAGACCAGCAACGGAAGCGTTGACGCAACGTAGAGGAAGTAGTCGTGCTTCTTCACGATCCAACCGATCCAAGTACCGAACGTCACGGCACCTCCGAGTTACGCACACGTTCAGCTCGATGACGTCCCTCGAACTCCGATCCAGCCGAAAGTGTTGAGGGAGAGTTTCACAAGACGACGGCAGGCGTGGTGGCGATGATGATGTTCCACCGGCGCAGGGCTTCGCCTAAGCTCCGCCACGGTATTCTCGAGGTGTAATATGGTGGAAGGGGCACCGCACACGGCTAAGGAAAGATCTCAAGGATAAACTCGGGTGTCATGGGGTGCCCCCTGCCCCCGTATAAAAAGGAGGGAAGGGGAGGGGCTGGCCGGCCAAGGTTTGGTGCGCCAGGGGTGTCCTACTCCTACTGGGAGTAGGATTCCCCCCCCCCAATCCTAGTCCAACTAGGTTTCCCCAAGTGGGAAGGGAGAGAGAGGGGGGGCGCCCCCTTCTCCTAGTCCTAATAGGACTAGGGAAGGGGGGAAAGGTGACCAGCACTTGGGCCCCTTCTCTCCTTTCCACTAAGGCCCATGTTGGCCCATTAGCATTCCGGGGTTCGGTAACCTCCGGTGCTTGGTAAAATTCCCAATTTCACCGGAACACTTCCGATGTCCAAACATAGACTTCCAATATATGAATCTTTATGTCTCGACTATTTCGAGACTCCTCGTCACGTCCGGTGATCTCATCCGGGACTCGAACAACCTTCGCACAGAAACATCATAACAACTCATAGTAACCATCGCCGAAGCGTTAAGCGTGCGGACCCTACGGGTTCGAGAACTATGTAGACATGACCGAGACACCTCTCCGGTCAATAACCAATAGCGGGACCTGGATGCCCATATTGGCTCCTACATATTCTACGAAGATCTTTATCGGTCGAGACCGCATAACAACATATCGTTGTTCCTTTTGTCATCGGTATGTTACTTGCCGAGATTCGATCGTCGGTATCCAATACCTAGTTCAATCTCGTTACCGGCAAGTCTCTTTACTCGTTCGTAATACATCATCTCACAACTAACTCATTAGTTGCAATGCTTGCAAGGCTTATGTGATGTGCATTACCGAGAGGGCCCAGAGATACCTCTCCACAATCGGAGTGACAAATCCTAATCTCGAAATATGCCAACCCAACATGTACCTTCGAGACACTTGTAATGTACCTTTATAATCACCCGATTACGTTGTGACGTTTGGTAGCACCCAAAGTGTTCCTCGTGCAAACGGGAGTTGCATAATCTCATAGTCATAGGAACATGTATAAGTCATGAAGAAAAGCACTAGCAACAAACTATACGATCAGGTGCTATGCTAATGGAATGGGTCATGTCAATCAGATCATTCAACCAATGATGTGATCCCGTTAATCAAATAACAACTCCTTGTTCATGGTTAGGAAACACAACCATCTTTGATTAACGAGCTAGTCAAGTAGAGGCATACTAGTGACACTCAGAGGTTTATGTATTCACACATGTATTATGTTTCCTGTTAATACAATTCTAGCATGAATAATAAACATTTATCATGATATAAGGAAATAAATAATAACTTTATTATTGCCTCTAGGGCATATTTCCTTCAGTCACTACTATATAATTGCATGTGATGTTTATTATGTTTATGCATCTTGTTTACTTAGAACGACGGTAGTAAATAAGATGATCCCTTACACAAATTTCAAGAAGTGTTCTCCCGACCGTGCACCGTTGCTACAGTTAAGTCGCTTCTAAGCACCACGTGATGATCGGGTGTGATGGATTCTTACGTTCACATACAACGGGTGTAAGACATATTTACACAGCAAAAACACTTGGGGTTAACTTGACGAGCCTAGCATGTATGCAGACATGGCCTCGGGAACACAGAGACCGAAAGGTCGAGCATGAGTCATATAGTAGATACGATCAACATGAAGATGTTCACCGATGTTGACTGGTCCGTCTCACGTGATGATCGGACACGGCCTAGCTGACTCGGATCATGTAATCACTTAGATGACCAGAGGGATGTCTATCTGAGTGGGAGTTCATAAGATGAACTTAATTATCTTGAACATAGTCAAAAGACCTTTTGCAAATTATGTCGTAAGCTCGCGCTTTAGTTCCACTGTTTAGATATGTTCCTAGAGAAAATATAGTTGAAAGTTGACAATAGCGATTATGCGGACAGTAGATAGCTTATGTCCTTAATGCACCGCTCGATGTCTTTGAACCCCAAACGTCGATGCTGTGGATGTTGCGAACATCGGACATACACGTTTTTGATAACTACGTGATAGTTCAGTTGAACGGTTTAGAGTAGAGGCACCAAAGACGTTTTCGAAACATCGCGGAACATATGGATGTTTCGAGGGCTGAAATTGGGATTTCAGGCTCGTGCCCACGTCAAGAGGTATGAGACCTCCGACGATTTTTCTTAGCCTACAAACTAAGGGAGAAAAGCTCAATCGTTGAGCTTGTGCTCAGATTGTCTGAGTACAACAATCACTTGAATCGAGTGGGAGTTGATCTTCCAGATGAGTTAGTGATGTTTCTCCAAAGTCATTGCCACCAAGCTGCTAGAGCTTCGTGATGAACTATAACATATCAAGGATATAGATGATGATCCTTGAGGTATTCGCGTTGTTTGACATCACGAAAGTAGAAGTCAAGAAGGAGCATCAATTGTTGATGGTTGGTGAAACCACTAGTTTCAAGAAGGGCAAGGGCAAGAAGGGATACTTCATGAAGCGGCAAATCAGCTGCTGCTCTAGTGAAGAAACCCAAGGTTGAACCCAAACCCGAGACTAAGTGCTTCGTAATAAGGGAACAACCACTTTGGAGCAGCATTACCCTAGATACTTGGTAGATAAGAAGGCTGGCAAGGTCGAAAGAAGTATATTGGATATACATTATGTTAATGTGTACTTTACTAGTACTCCTAGTAGCACCAGGGTATTAAGATACCGGTTCGGTTACTAAGTGTTAGTAACTCGAAATAAAAGGCTACGGAATAAACGGAGACTAGCTAAAGGTGAGCTGACGATATGTGTTGGAAGTGTTTCCAAGGTTGATGTGATCAAGCATCGCCCGCTCCCTCTACCATCGAGATTGGTGTTAAACCTAAATAATTGTTATTTGGTGTTTGCGTTGAGCATATACATGATTGGATTATGTCTATCGCAATATGGTTATTCATTTAAGAAGAATAATGGTTACTCTATTTATTTGAATAATACCTTCGATGGTCTTGCACCTAAATAAATGGTTTATTGAATCTCGATCGTAGTGATACACATTTTCATGCCAAAAGTATAAGATAGTAATGATAGTACCACTTACTTGTGGCACTGCCATGTAAGTCATATTGGTGTAAAACGCATGAAGAAGCTCCATGTTGATGGATCTTTGGACTCACTCGTTTTTGAAAAGTTTGAGACATGCAAACCATGTCTGTTGGTGTATACGCATGATGAAACTCCATGCAGATGGATCGTTTGGACTCACTTGATTTTGAATCACTTGAGATATGCAAAACATACCACATGGGCAAGATGACCGAAATGCCTCGGTTTCAAAGAAGATGGAACAAGATAGCAACTTGTTGGAAGTAACACATTTTGATGTGTGCAGTCCAATGAGTGCTGAGGCATGCAGTGAATATCGTTATGTTCTGACTTCACAGATGATTCGAGTAGATGTTAAGTATATTTACTTGATGAAGCACAAGTCTGAATTATTGAATGGTTCAAGTAATTTCAGAGTGAAGTTGAAGATCATCGTGACAAGAGGATGGAATGTCTATGATATAGAGATGAATATCTGAGTTACGAAGTTTTGGCACACAATTAAGACATTGTGCAAATTGTTTCACAATTAATACCGCACAGAACACCATAGTGTGATGGTGTGTCCGAACATCATAATTGCACCCTATAAGATATGGTGCGTACCATGATGTCTCTCATCGAACTACCACTATCGTTTATGGGTTAGGCATTAGAGACAACCACACTCACTATAATAGGGCACCACGTAATTCCGTTGAGATGACACCGTATGAACTATGGTTTAGAGAAACCTAAGCTGTCATTTCTTAAAGGTTTGGGGCTATGACGCTTATGTGAAAAAGTTTCAGGTTGATAAGCTCGAACCCAAAGCGGATAAAATGCATCTTCATAGGACACCCAAAATAGTTGGGTATACCTCCTAATTCAGATCCGAAAGCAATAGGGATTGTTTCTTGAATCGGGTCCTTTCTCGAGGAAAAGTTTGTCTCGAAAAGTTGAGTGGGAGGATGGTGAAAGTTGATGAGGTTATTGAACCGTCACTTCAACAAGTGTATAGCAGGGCACAGGAAGTTGTTCCTATGGCACCTACACCAATTGAAGTCGAAGCTTATGATAGTGATCATGAAGTTTTGGATCAAGTCACTACCGTACCTCGTAGGGTGACAAGGATGCGGACTGCTTCAGAGTGGTACGGTGATCCTGTCACGAAAGTCATGTTGCTAGACAACAATGAACCTCTGAGCTATGGAGAAGCGATGGTAGGCCCAAATTCCGACAAATGGTTAGAAGCCATGAAATCCGAGATAGTATCCATATATCGTAACAAAGCATGGACTTTGGTGGACTTGCCCGATGATCGGCAAGCCATTGAGATAAATGGATCTTTAAGAAGAAGACGGACGTGGACGGTAATATCACCATCTATGAAGCTCGACTTGTGGCGAAGAGTTTTTCACAAGTACAAGGAGTTGACTACGATGAGATTTTCTCATCCGTAGCGATGCTTAAGTCCGTCGGAATCTTGTTAGCATAAGCTGCATTTATGAAATCTGGCAGATGGATGTCAAAATGAGTTTCCTTACCAGTTTTAAGAAGGAAAGGTTGTATGTTATACAATCGTAAAGTTTTGTCGATCCTAAGGATGCTAAAAGGTATGTCGGCTCCAAATGATCCTTTCTAAGGACTGGAGTAAGCATCTCGGAGTTGGAATATGCGCTTTGATGAGATGATCAAAGATTTTGGGTTTATACAAAGTTTATGAGAAACTTGTATTTCCAAAGAAGTAAGTGGGAGCACTATAGAATTTCTGATGAGTATATGTTGTTGACATATTGATGATCGTAAATGATGTAGAATTCTCCGAAAGCATATAGGGTTATTTGAAAGATGATTTTCAATAGAAAACCTGGATTAGGCTACTTGTAGAATAAGCATCAAGATCTATAAGATAGATCAAAATGTTTAATAATACTTTCAAATGAGCATGTACCTTGACATGATCTTGAAGGTGTTCAAGATGGATCAGTCAAAGAAGGAGTTCTTAGCTGAATTGTAAGGTATGAAGTTAAGACTTAAAGCTCGACCACGGCGTAAAGAGAGAAAGGGCGAAGATCGTCCCTATGCCTTAGACATAGGCTCTACAAGATGCTATCTTTGTGTACCGCATCGAAGTGTGCCTTGCCATGAGTCGATCAAGGGGTACAAGAATGATCCAGAATGGATCATTGGACAGCGATCAAAATTGTCCTTGGAGTAAATAAGGACATGTTTCTCGATTATGGAGGTGATAAAGAGTTCGGCGTAAGCGTTACGTTGATGCAAGCTTTAACACCTATCCGAAAGTGACCACGAGTAGCAAACCGGATACGATAGTGGAGCAACCATTTGGAATAGATCCAAGTGGAGCGTGGAAGCAGCATTTACAATATGACATAGAGAATTGCGAAGTACACACGGATCTGAAAGGTTCGCACCCGTTGACTAAAACCCATTGACTAAAACCTCTCTCACAAGCAAAACATGATCAAACCTCGTAACTCATTGAGTCTAAATCACATGATGATGTGAACTAGTTTACACACACTAGTAAACTCTTTGGGTGTTGGTCACATGGCGATGTGACCTACCGATGTTAATCACATGACGATGTGAACTAGATTATTGACTCTAGTGCAAGTGGGAGACTGTTGGAAATATGCCCTAGAGGCAATAATAAATTAGTTATTATTATTATATTTCCTTGTTCATGATAATCGTTTATTATCCATGCTATAATTGTATTGATAGGAAACTCAAATACATGTGTGGATACATAGACAACACCATGTCCCTAGCAAGCCTCTATTGGCTAGATCGTTGATCAATAGATGGTTACGGTTTCCTAACCATGGACATTGGATGTCATTGATAACGGGATCACATCATTAGTAGAATGATGTGATGGACAAGACCCAATCCTAAGCCTAGCACAAAGATCGTAGTTCGTATGCTAAAGCTTTTCTAATGTCAAGTATCATTTCCTTAGACCATCAGATTGTGCAACTCCCGGATACCGTAGGAATGCTTTGGGTGTACCAAACGTCACAACATAACTGGGTGACCATAAAGGTGCACTACAGGTATCTCCGAAAGTGTCATTGGGTTGGTACGAATCGAGGCCCAGGATTTGTCACTCCGTAACGGAGAGGTATCTCTGGGCCCACTCGGTAGGACATCATCATAATGTGCACAATGTGACCAAGGGGTTGATCACGGGATGATGTGTTACGGAACGAGTAAAGAGACTTGCCGGTAACGAGATTGAACAAGGTATCGGGATACCGACGATCGAATCTCGGGCAAGTACAATACCGCTGGACAAAGGGAATTGTATACGGGATTGATTGAGTCCTTGACATCGTGGTTCATCCGATGAGATCATCGCGGAACATGTGGGAGCCAACATGGGTATCCAGATCCCGCTGTTGGTTATTGACCGGAGAACGTCTCGGTCATGTCTGCATGGTTCCCGAACCCGTAGGGTCTACACATAAGGTTCGATGGCGCTAGGGTTATAAAGGAAGTTTGTATGTGGTTACCGAATGTTGTTCGAGTCCGGATGAGATCCCGGACGTCACGAGGAGTTCCGGAATGGTCCGGAGGTAAAGATTTATATATGGAAAGTTGTTGTTCGGGTTAGGAAAAAGTTCGGGTTTTTCGGTATTGTACCGGAAGCTTCTGAAGGTTCCGGAGGATTCGAAGGGGTCCGGAGGTCCGGAAATTGTTCCACCACGTCCAATACAGTAGCATGGGCTGTGAGGCGCCCTAGCCATAATGGGCCAAGGGCACCAGCCCCCAAGGCCCATGCGCATGGGAAGGGGAAACCCTAAGGGGAGGGCCTCCACTTGACTTGGGAGGCACTCCTCCCCTCTTGGCCGCCCCCCAAGTCCCATCTAGGGCTGGCCGCACCCCTTGGGGTGGGAAACCCTAAAGGGGGCGCAACCCCCCTTTCCCCCTATATATACTTGAGGTTTTGGGCTGCCCAACACACATGAGTTCTCTCCCTCTTGGTGCAGCCCTGCCTCTCCTCCTCCTCCTCTCCCTTGGTGCTTGGCGAAGCCCTGCGGGATTGCCACGCTCCTCCATCACCACCATGCTGTTGTGTTGCTGCTGGATGGAGTCTTCCTCAACCTCTCCCTCTCTCCTTGCTGGATCAAGGAGTGGGAGACGTCACCGGTCTGTAAGTGTGTTGAACGCGGAGGTGCCGTCCGTTCGGCACTAGGATCTCCGGTGATTTGGATCACGGCAAGTAAGACTCCTTCAACCCCGTTCTCTTGAACGCTTCCGCTTAACGATCTACAAGGGTATGTAGATGCACTCTCCTTCCCTCGTTGCTAGTTTCTCCATAGATAGATCTTGGTGACACGTAGGAAAATTTTGAATTTCTGCTACGTTCCCCAACATAAACATCTTCCAGAGAGAATAGTTCCGTTAAGGGTTCCTTTCCCTGAGTGTGCATGTGTTAATGTGCGTGTCCGAACTGTGATTGGAAAATCACAGTATATTTAACTTCTGGGGTTTCACGATGGAGTGAACGCAAAAAACATCTTTAATTCACCGACCGAATATTCCCTTAAGAACGCTAGCTTTCGGCTTCACCCAGTCTGAGGTACACATCCGGATGACCCGGCAGTAACAATCACAAAGGTGCTCCCTTTATGCCCTAGCCAAACTAACGAGAATGTAGGGCATAAGCACAGGAGCCAGGCAACCCAGCTTGGCCAAAACTTAAGTCATATCGATGCATATAATGGCGAAGAAAAGGTACATATGGGAAAAAACGCATATGTGATGAGCTTGATGCTCGGGAAATAATAATAACAAGCTTCTGTCTGAGAAGCCCCTAAGTATTTTGGACGTACATATTTGAAGATGTATGCGTCAGGGGTGTACGGTCTAACCGCACGAATGCTTTAAGGCTACAGAGAAAAACGAAGAAAAGAAAAAAGAAGATGGAAACGGCAGGGGGAAGGAGACGAACAAAGAATTCGGCGCTAGGCATAGAATCTTCGGAGTCTGGCCGCGTTCCAGGGGTTCGGCTCTAGGTGATTGTCTGGCGCATCACGCAGGCGGTACGCTCCTTCGGTGAGAACTTCGTCAATGATGAAGGGACCCTCCCACTTGGGTTTGAGTTTGTCCTTTTTCTTCTCCTGCAGGCGTAGAACGAGTTCGCCAACGTTATAAGTCTTGGCACGCACTTCTCTGCTTTGATACTTGCGTGCCTGCTGATGATAAAATGCGGAACGGGCTTTTGCAACGTTGCGCTCCTCCTCCAGGGCATCTAAGCTGTCCTGCCAATCAAGCTCGACCTCTCTCTCTTCGTACATGCGCACTCGAGGTGAGTCATGAATAATGTCGCAGCATAACACTGCCTCTGTGCCGTACACCATGAAGAAAGGTGTGTATCCGGTGTGCGATTGGGCGTGGTTCGCAGCCCCCAGAGTACGGAGTCGAGCTCCTCAACCCAGTGCTTGTCCGATTCTTTCAAAGACCGCACTAGTGTAGGCTTGATGCTACTCATAATAAGACCATTGGCTCGTTCGACTTGACCATTTGTTTGTGGATCATAGACAAAGGCGTAATCGAGCTTGATGCCCAGATTAGCACACCAGGCTTTCACTTCGTCGGCTGTGAAATTGGAGCCATTATCAGTGATGATGTTGTGTGGAACCCCATAACGGTGTACAACGTGGGATATGAATTCTATCACTGGCCCGGACTCGGCCGTTTTAACTGGTTTGTCCTCTATCCACTTAGTGAATTTATCCACCATGACCAGCAGATATTTTTTTCTTATGGCTTCCTCCTTTAAGGGTTCCGACCATATCTAGTCCCCAGACCGCAAAAGGCCAAGTGATGGGGATTGTTGGTAGGGCAGTGGGGGCATATGGCTTTCGTTGGCGAAGAGTTGGCATCTGACGCAACGTTGGACAAGGTCCTGTGCATCTGCTCGGGCCAACGGCCAATAAAATCATGTACGAAAGGCCTTGCTAACAAGGGCCCGAGCTGCGGCATGGTGCCCGTCGAGACCGGCATGAATCTCAACCAGGAGCTACCGCCCCTCCTCCTCGGAGATACATCTTTGAAGGACTCCGGTAGTGCTTTCTTGTAGAGCTCTCCGTCATGAACCATATAGGCCTTCGAACACCGAACAATGCGGTGGGCCTCATTCTGATCCTCAGGGAGTTCCTTCCTACTAAGGTAGGCCAATAATGGTTCAGTCCATGGGGCAATGACTGCCATGATGAGATGGGCTGACGATGTTATTTCGGTGGCTGAGCCCCCGATGATATCGGTGTGTTCGGAATCTGGGGCTGTGTTCGGATCCAAACTAATGTTGCCGCTCTCCCCTTGCGACACCACAGATGGCTTAAAAAGCCTTTCCAGAAAGATGTTCGGAAATCCGCCGCTTGATTACTTTCTCGGGCCACGTGATGAAACTCGAGCCCCTTGAACCGAGCCGACATTTTTCGGACGACATTACGATAAGGTGCCATCTTCGGGTCTTTGGCGTCGAAGTCTCCTTTTATTTGAGATATTGCGAGGTTTGAGTCCACGCGCACTTCCAGGCGTTGTATCCCCATGGAGACAGCCATCCGGAGGCCATGCAATAAGGCTTCGTATTCGGCTGCGTTATTAGAGTCTTTATATAATATTTGGAGTATGTACTGGACGGTGTCTCCAGTGCGGGACGTTAAAACGACGCCCGCTCCTAGTCCTGCCAGCATTTTGGAACCATCAAAATACATAACCCAATTGGAATATTTGCCGTACTCTTTGGGGAGTTCGGCCTTTGTCCATTTGCAACGAAGTCAGCCAATACCTGAGATTTAATGGCTCGACACGGTTTGTATGTTATGTCGAATAGAAGGAGCTCAACGACCCATTTGGCAATCCGGCCCGTAGCAGCGCGGTTGTTTATTATGTCATTGAGCGGTACTTCGGAAGCCACCGTGATCAAACACTCCTGGAAGTAGTGTCGTAGCTTTCGGGATGCCATGAAGACTGCGTATGCTATCTTTTGATAATGAGTGTACTGGGATTTGCATGGTGTGAGGACAGTGGATACGTAATATACTGGCTTTTGATGTGGGAATTTGTGCGCGTCCTGTTCTCGTTCCACGACGAGCACGGCACTCACCACCTGGTGTGTTGCCAATATGTATAATAACATGGGTTCGCCGACGTTCGGCGCAGCCAGGATTGGGTTGCTCGCCAGAAGGATTTTTATTTCTTCCAGTCCGGCCGTTGCCGCATTTGTCCATCGGAGTGATCGGTGCATCGTAGAAGACGATAGAGTGGCAATGCCTTCTCTCCCAATCTGGAGATAAAGCGGCTTAGAGCTGTCACATAGACGGCGAGTTTTTGGACCTGTTTAAGGTCCGTTGGCGTAGCCAATTGTGACAGAGCTCGGATTTTGGCTAGATTTGCTTCAATTCCTCTATTGGAAACAATGAAGCCCAGCAGTTTTCCAGTGGGGACGCCGAAAACACACTTTTTCGGATTGAGCTTGATGTCATATGCACGGAGGTTGTCGAATGTGAGACGTAAATTGTCTATGAGTGTTTCGACGTGTCTAGTTTTGATGACGACGTCGTCCACATATGCTTCAACTGTTTTGCCTATCTGTTTCTCCAGGCATGTTTGGATCATGCGCTGGTAGGTGGCGTCGGTGTTTTTGAGCCCGAAGGGCATGGTTTTGAAGCAGAAAGGCCCGTATGGGGTAATGAGTGCCGTTGCGGCTTGATCTTACTCCCTCATCTTGATTTGATCGTGTCCGGAGTATGCATCGAGGAAGCACAGTAAATCGTGTCCTGCGGTTGCATCAATAATTTGGTCAATGCGAGGGAGTGGGAAGGGATCCTTAGGGCAGGCCTTGTTGAGGTCTTTGAAATCGATGCACAGGCGCCAGGATTTGTCCTTCTTTGGTACCATCACCAGGTTTGCTAGCCAGTCCGGGTGTTTTATTTCTCTACTGAATTCGGCCTCGATTAGCTTGGCTAGCTCCTCTCCCATGGCTTGGCGTTTGGGTTCAGAAAAGTGCCGCAGTGTTTGTTTGACTGGTTTATATCCCTTCAATATATTGAGGCTGTATTCGGCCAATATGCGTGGGATTCCTGGCATATCAGAAGGGTGCCAGGCAAATATGTCCCAGTTCTCGCGCAGGAACTCTAGTAGCGCGGTGTCAACCGTTGGGTCTAGTTGCGCTCCAATAGATGTTGTCTTCTTGGGGTCCGTTGGATGGACCTGGATTTTGACTATTTCTTCCGCCGATTTGATGGAGGTGGATTTGGGTCGTTTGTCTAGGATCACATCGTCCCTGTCCACCGTGGAGCACTTTGCGATTAATTCTTCGGCCGCGAGGGCTTCAGATAATGCCTCAAGGGCTAGGGATGTGGTTTTATTTTTGGCGCGAAGTGCTATGTCTAGATCACTAGCGATAGTGATTATACCATTGGGCCCAGGCATCTTAAGCTTCATGTACCCATAATGAGGTACAACTTGGAAGCGTGTAAATGCGTCTCGCCCCAAGAGAGCGTGATATCTGCTGTTGAAAGGGGCCACTTGGAAAGTTATCTCTTCGGACCGATAATTCTCTTGTGTGCCGAATACCACGTCAAGTGTTATTTTCCCCGCACACCGCGCCTCCCGACTGGGAATGATTCCTTGGAAGGTCGTGCTACTTTGCTCGATGCGGCTTCTGTCTATTTCGATTTTGTGGAGTGTATCTTCATAGATGAGGTTTAGTCCGCTGCCGCCGTCCATGAGAACCTTGGTGAGCCGAAAGCCGTCCACGATTGGACTGAGGATCAAGGCGGCTGGTGCTCGGACTGTCCTATATTTTGGTTCGTCACCAGCGTTAAAAGTTATAGCGGTGTCCTTCCAAGGGTTTATTGCTGCGATTTGACAGACTTCGGCGAGTTCGCGGAGTGCCCTTTTGCGCCTATTGTTTGAAGCGAATGTCTCGAAGACCGTCGATTACTTTGGGGTCGTCGTCTTACGGGGGGGTGTTGTTCGGGTATTCTTGGTGAGGATATCCTCGCCGCTCTTGGCCGTTTGCCGGAGTATCCAACATGCTCTAAGGCTGTGGGTTGGTATGTTATCCGGTGTTGCATGTATTTTGCATGGCCCATCGAGCCATCCTTCCAGAACGGTTCCGCGCCCCATAATGGACTTATATTTTTTTACTATTGGGCCGGGCGTGCCACGAGGGTGCGCCCTTTTCGCCTGAACGAGGGGTTGAGTGGGGACCGATGGTTCCCAATGGGCTGCCTGAGTTTGCCAGGCGCTTTCCATTGTGTTGTACTTCTGTAGATAGTTGCCAAGTCAGTGAAGTGTAATATGCGACGGCGGTTGATGGAGTTGAGGATTCCTTTGTCATTGTTGCGGAATGCTGAGATCGCTTCCTTGTCGCGGCAATATTTAATCTTGTCTTTGACAAGAAGGAATCTGGCCCAGAAGTGGTGGACCATTTCCTGAGACTGTTGTTGTATGATCATGAGAGTGTTTATATTTGGGGTGGGTGGGTGGTTTTAAATCCGAACCCTGACCCAATTTTGGATCCCGAGTCTGAAGGTCTTCCGAACTTAACGGATCGGGCTCCGGGATATCCACTGGTTTCTTAGGCCCATCGTCTGATTCTATGTTCGGAGGGCAGGATGCATCTCCTCGCAGGTGGGAGTCTGACTCTTCGAAATCGGAGATCCGGACATAGTCCGTCCTTAGTATGGAGGAAGATTTATCGTCTTGCTCCTCTACTACCGCTATCTGGTGGGTGATCGGTGGAGATTTGATTTCTCTCTGATCAGGTTTAAGCCCAGTTCGATCGTAGTCTGTAGCGACCCCCAGGGCGGCGATGCGATCTAGGAGCTCATTTAAAGACGAAAGCTCCACCAGATTCATCTGCTTGGAGTGTTTGGAATCGATACGAAGGGTATTTTTGATGACTCGAGAGGTCATCGTCGGCTTAACGGCCGAACGGGTTTGACCTGAGGCCAGTGCTCCTCCAGAGGTGATATTGTCCTTGAGAACTAGGCGAGCCATCGATCCTATCTTCAACGTCACAGTGGAACTCTCAACGAAAGCACTAATGTCGGTGTCAAAACTGGCGGATCTCGGGTTGGGGGTCCCGAACTGTGCGTCTAAGGTCGATGGTAGCAGGAGACGGGGGACACAATGTTTACCCAGGTTCGGGCCCTCTCTATGGAGGTTATACCCTACTTCCTGCTTGATTGATCTTGAAGAATATGAGTATTACAAGAGTTGATCTACCACGAGATCATAATGGCTAAAACGCTAGAAGTCTAGCCTGTATGACTATGGCTATCTGTCTTGGCCTCTACAGACCTAGCCCTCCGGTTTATATAGACACCGGAGAGATCCAGGGTTACATCAGGTCAGTTTACAGAGAAAAGAATCTTCATATTCGATCGCCGAGCTTGCCTTCCATGCCAAGGAGGGTCCCATCCGGACACGGGTAGAGTCTTCGGTCTTTGTATCTTCACAGCCCATCAGTCCGGCCCATGGCTAATAGGCCGGACGCCCGAGGACCCCTTAGTCCAGGACTCCCTCAGGGACCGATCACTGCTCATTTCGGTGAGACTGAAACATTATGAAAAGGAAACAAAGAGTTTGCATTGCGAACTCGGTGGGACCGATCACTCATTTTGGTTAGACCGAAACATTACTAAGGGAAACAGAGAGTTTGCAATCCCATGTCGGTGAGACCGAGATCCCTATCGGTGAGACCGAACTGATTAGGGGCTATGGCTATGTCAAATGAACTCGGTGGCGCCGGATAGATCAAATCGGTGGGGCCAAGTTTGACTTTTGGTTTGGGACATATGTGGATATGAGAAAGTAGTTGAGTGCTTTTGGAGCATATCACTAAGCATTTCGAGCAAGCAAGCCATTAAGCAACACCTCATCCCCTTTTAATAGTATTGGCTTTTCCTATGGACTCAATGTGATCTTGGATCATAAAATGAAAATGTAGAGTCTTGAGCTTGAGCCAATATGTGTCCTTAGCAGTTTGAGGGGTCCACATCTCTAGTCCATGCCATGCCAATCATTGAACTTTCTGAAATGATCATCTTGAAAGAGTATTAGTTCAATGAGCTATATGTTGTTAAGAATTACCAAAACCACCCAGGGATTAGTTGCACTTTCAATCATGCATAGCAGAAGTGGCATCATCAATAATATGCAACATATCGGAATCAATAGCAGGTCTAGGTGTCGCAAGTTTACTTAAACACGGAAGGAAAATCAAGTGCAGAACTAGATGGCAGTTCCTTACCTCCCCTCGTAGTTGAGGGATAGATCTTGGTTTTGTTGTCTTTCAGATTCCTCATAGTAATCAACAGATATAAATCCCAAGTGACTCAGAGAATAGAGCTATGCTCCCCGGCAACGGCGCCAGAAAAAGGTCTTGATAACCCACAAGTATAGGGGATCACAACAGTTTTCGAGGGTAGAGTATTCAACCCAGATTTATTGATTCGACACAAGGGAAGCCAAAGAATATTCTCTAGTATTAGCAGCTGAGTTGTCAATTAAACCACACCTGAAAGACTTAATATTTGCAGCAAAGTATTTAGTAGCAAAGTAGTATGGAAGTGACAGTAACAGTGGCAACAGTAACAGTAGTAGTTTTGTAGCAATCGTAACAGTGGCAACGGAAAAGTAACGGAGCAAAGATCAATATGAAACAAACTTGTAGGCAACGGATCAATGATGGATAATTATGTCGGACGGCATTCGTCACGCAACGGTTATAACATAGGGTGACATAGAACTAACTCCAATTCATCAATATAATGTAGGCATGTATTCCGAATATAGTCATACATGCTTATAGAAAAGAACTTGCATGACATCTTTTGTCCTACCCTCCCGTGGCAGCGGGGTACTATTGGAAACTAAGGGATATTAAGGCCTCCTTTTAATAGAGAATCGGACCAAAGCATTAGCACTTAGTGAATACATGAACTCCTGAAACTACAGTCATCACCGGGAGTGATCCCGACTATTGTCACTCCGGGGTTGCCGGATCATAACACGTAGTAGGTGACTATAACTTGCAAGATAGGATCAAGAACACAAATATATTCATGAACACATAATAGGTTCAGATCTGAAATCATGGTACTCGGGCCCAAGTGACAAGCATTAAGCATAGCAAAGTCATAGCAACATCAACCTTAGAACATAGTGGACACTAGGGATCAAACCCTAACACACTACAAGAAATATGTCAACTTGTGACCTTCTGTTAGTGAACCTAGAAGAATTGGTCATAAATTTATGACCATTTTAGACCAATTGGTCAAAAGCTGCTCGGGGGTCTCCAAACCCTAACCCATAACGACCATTCTTGTCAGAAAGGTCGTAATTTCATTAGAGGAAATGTTCGTAAAGCGGGAAGCACTATCCACTGCCTCACGCCTAGCTGATAGCGACCAATAAAAAATGGTCACTACGCTTGAGTTTGAATGAATTAGGATGATTAGGCAGCCACCTCAGCAACCTCGCTTACGTGTCACTGTCTAGGTGGCATTTTTTCTTTAATGTTAATATTCAATAGACAGACGGGGCACACACTGACAGGCAGGACCCATTTGACAGGCTGGGCCGAGCGCTTAATTCGCCCAAAAAAGATGCGCGAGGCGGGATTCGAACCCACAACCTCGTGCTTGCATCGCTCGCTTGCTACCGCTGGGCTAGAGAGGGACAGTTGCTCATGTATGGGAATTTATCTATACATTATATAAAACTATGGCTCTCTTGTATCATTGACAAGTGGGACCTTCCGACCAGGTGGCATCAAATAGAGCAACACTGATAGGTGGGACCCATTTGACAGGTGGGTGAGCGAGCGTTTAATTCCCTAAAAAATGTGCGCTAGCGGGGACTCGAACCCACGACCTCGCGTTGGGTTCGCTCGTTCTGTACCGCTGGGATAGAGAGGGATTGTTGCTAATGTGTGGGTAGTTTTCTATATAGTATATAAAACCAGGCCCTCTTGTATCAGTGATAAGTGGAACCTTCCGACCAAGTGGCGGCGGGTGGCATCGAACAGAGCAACACTTAGCATTTTTCTAGGTCTTCCGACCAGGTGGCGGCGGCGGAAGAAACCAGCAGGGGCGGGGCCGGTGGGCGGCGGGCAGCGGTGGCGGGCGGAAGCAACCAGCAGGGGGCAGACGTGGGCGAGGCCGGCGGCCGAAGCAACCACCAGGGGCCGCGCGCCTTGCCCACGACCTTGCCGCAGGTGTCCTCGCCCAGGGCCTCGCGGCGGAAGCAACCAGCAGGGGGCGGGGCGGAGGCGGGGGCGGGGCCGGCAGCGGAGGTAACCAGCAGGGGGCGGAGGCGAGGCAGGGCGTGGAGGCGAAGCGACCAGCAGGGGCGTGGGCGACCGACAGTGGTGGGGGCGGGGGCAGGAATGGCGTCCTAGCCCACGCAAGGAGAGGCTCGCCGAGCATGGGGGACTCGCCACCGCCGCAAGCACACCTCCCGGTATGCACCCCTCATCTCTTCCCCCCTCACCTCACCCGAGCATGGATTTCAGTGGGAGATGGATTTCAGTCAGATGTTCTTCAGCATAGATGAATTTTCTTGATGCACTGTTAGGAGTTAGGAGATAGCTTGCTTGTTTGGTAGATATTGCATAGATGAATTTTCTTGATGTACTGTTAGGAGTTCTTCAGCTTGTTTGTTAAGAATTCTTCTGGCCTTGTTAGGATAAGATTTGGGGGGAATTTGAGCTTGATGGCCTCAGTTGTTCTTCAATTGTTTGTCTACAGATTGTTAGGATCATAGTAATTGTAATTGATAGAAACAACATAGTATTTGTTAGGATCTAGCTAGCTTGGTCTTCCCAGAAACATGATCCTTCTAAATCTTGGTTTGGTTTAACTTGAATGAGCCTTCTCTGCAACATAAATTCATGCCAATTTCAGTGTTGGTTTGATATATAGTTTGGTCTGTTTCAATGTTGTGGTTAGGCAATTAGCATATAAAATTTTCTGGATTTTTAGCTGCCATTACTGCCATCCATTTTCATTAATTAATCTTGATGCACTTAGATTGATTTGCTAAGTTGCCACAATTTGTTGTCTTTGGCAGATGGACAGAAGCTGGATTAGAAAAGGAGTTAGAAAGTTTCCGGAAGAACATATGAAAGGAGTTGATGATTTCATGGCATTTCTTTGGGCAAATTTTGCCAACGATGTGCACATTCTTTGCCCATGCTGTGAATGCCTCAACCGTCCAAGAATGGCTCAAGGAAGAGTGGAAGATCATCTTCTTCTTAATGGGATGTCCAGCACATATGATAGATGGATATATCATGGAGAACGTTTAGACGGACAACCTCAACATTTTGAAGCTGATACACAGGCCCCTCATATGATGGGTGGTGGTGATGCTAGCATTGATTTCATGGAAAAGGTTTTGCGAGATAATGCTGGTTTGGAGGAAGAGGATGGGCATGAAGATGATAGGATTCCTAACCTATTGAAGGATTTGTACGATCTTTGAAGATCGTCTTTGATGGACGAAGTCATTATTTGCTGAGGTGTTAGAGGAGGCGGCGCCAAGAGCTCATGAAGGGGGTAAATTTTCAAGATTTACCTTCACCGTGAAGTTACTCCACATCAAGTCTTTCAACCGGATTAGCAATGCTGCATTTAACGCAATACTCTGCCTTTTGAGCTTGCAATTCCCTGATAGTTGTGTTCCCAGATCTTATGATGAAGCATTGAGCATAATCCGCTGGCTGGGGTTAGGTTATGTGTCAATACATGTGTGCCCAAATAACTACGTCTTGTTTGGGAAGGATTTAGCAAAGCATGACAACTGTCCAAAATGCAATGCCTCTAGGTGGAAAGATGCTGATGGGAAGAAGTCAAATACCGGAGAAGGTACTGAGGCACTTTCTGTTGATACCAAGGCTACAGCGGATGTTCATCTCGAAGAAATCATCGCGTGAGGTACAGTGGCACTAGCTGAAGCGGCAACCTGTGGACAATGAGCTAAGCCATCGAGCGGACGGAGAGGCATGGAAAGAGTTGGACCGTATACATTTAGATTTTGCTGCAGATCCAAGGAACATAAAACTTAGCATTGCCACAGATGGCTTTAATCCGTTTGGGAACATGAGCACGTCTTATAGCATGTGGCCAGTTTTTGTAGTGCCGTACAACCTGCCACCATGGGCATGCATGGATCAGTCCAACTTCATGATGTCATTGCTTATCCCGGGTCCAGAGTCTCCAGGAAAGGATTTTGATGTCTTTATGGAGCCCCTCGTAGAAGAATTGCTCCAGCTCTGGACTGGTGTACCTACATACGATGCCTTGAGTCCGGAAGAAAAGTTCAATCTACGTGCTGCAATCATATGGTCCATCCATGATTTCCTGGCTCTGCAAACTCTATCTGGGAGGATCACAGCGGGTTATAAGGCCTGTGTCCATTGTGACAAAGACCCTTGCTCAAAGAAAATAAGGAGCAAGATCTCCTATATTGGGCACCGCCGCTTTCTTCCCCAAAACCATCGCTGGCAAAGAAGCAAAGATTTTAATGGTGAGAATGAAACCCGTGACAAGCCAGCTGAATTCACTAAACAAGAGCTGGAGCAGCAACTTGAAAAGGTGAAAGATGTGGGACCAGGAAAGCTTGTGAAGAAAAGAAAGCGTGAGGAAGGTCAATGTTGGGACCGGAGGTCTTCTTTGTGGGACCTGACATACTGGGCTGATCTAAAATTAAGGAATAATCTCGATGTAATGCACATTGAGAAAAACATATGCGAGAATCTGCTAGGGACATTTCTGAACATTGAAGGGAAGACAAAGGACACGGTTAGTTCTAGGCTTGATGTGGAGGACATGGGCATAAGAGAAGATTTGCATCTACAGAACAATGAAGATGAAGATTCATTTGAAATGCCACGAGCATGGTATACAATGAGTAAAGAACAAAAGCTTGCATTCTGTGAATTCCTAAGAGCGGTGAAATTTCCAGATGGTTATGCTGCTAACCTAGCAAAGTGTGTTACTTCTGATGGATTCAAGCTTTCAGTACTGAAAACCCATGATTGTCACATCCTCCTCCAAAGGATTTTAACGGCGGGCCTCCGAGGAATCATGGACAAGGATATATATGAAGCGGTTGCTGAGCTGGGAAATTTCTTTAGAGAACTGTGCTGCAAAACACTCAAGTTAAGCATCTGGAAAGACTTGCAAAAGAAATCCCAAATATTCTTTGCAAGCTCGAGAAGATTTTCCCTCCAGCTTTCTTCACCGTGATGGTCCATTTGGCGGTGCACTTACCAAAAGAGGCAATGCTTAGAGGCCATGTGCAATACGGTTGGATGTACCCAATTGAAAGAAGGCAGCTTACTTGTAAGCGTTATATGTCTGGCTCACGGCAAGACCTGAAGGTTCTACTGCTGAAGCATATGTCATTGACGACTGCTTGACTTTTTGCTCTAGATACTTTGGCAATGTGGAAACAAGATGGAACCGCCCGGGAAGAAATAGAGATCGGTCTGATTCCCAAAGTGGTGATGTCTCTGTTTTCAACCATGGTGTGAACTTTCTTGGAGCCTCACAATACTTGGAGGCTGGTGATGAGTATGACAAGATGGTTTGGTATGTGCTCAAGAATTCTTGAGGTTCTACCATATATAGAGTACGTTATATCTTGTGCACTCATTATATATTTTTTTTTGCTTGGGTTGGCACCAGCCTAATGTTTTAATTCACATGTTTTGTTTGCATTGCAGGAAATGCAAGGAAGAGTTAAATCAGGAAGAAAGCAAGATCAATGTTGATAAAAGGGTTGCCAAGGGGTTTGCTAATTGGTTTAAGAATCATGTGAGATCTTTAGCCACATGTTTGATGTTTTCTGTGTTATTCACCAATTGTTAAATACCATTGTTTGCTAAATGGTTTATTTGTGCAGATTGGAAAGTTGCATGAGGAGAAGAAGGTCAGTGATGATCTATTTGCTTTGTCATGCTACGGATAAGCGAGTGAGAGTGTATTCAAGATGCATTCTTGTGGTGTCCGGTACCACACCGTTGACCGTGAGGAAAAAGGAAGACACGTAATAGTGGAATCGTCTTCGAGGGGTTACATGATCGTGAGATCATTGACTTCTATGGTCAGTTGAGAAGCATCGTAGAGTTGCAGTACAACTCTAGTGGAGGCATCCATCGCTCGGTTTTCTTATTTCGCTGTGACTGGTTTGAGCTTGGTAGCAAGAAGAAGAGAGACTCTTTTGTCAAATATGATGGCCACTTCAAAACCATCAAACTGGAAGGTGCTGGTATAAGAGTGATCCCTTTATTCTAACAACACAAGCAACAATGGTGTTTTATCTACCAGACACTCTTTTGCACGGAAAATGGCGAGTTGTGCAAAACTTTGAGCACAGACACTTGTGGAGTGTGACTGAAACTGAAGTCGAAAAGGGCCCCGGTGATGGTGGACTAACATACCAAGATGATGACTCTACGAAAGTTCTGTTGCAAGCTGATGATGACTCTATGGAAGTTCCGGTGCAAAGAAGAGTGCGAAGGGACCGTGAACGTGTGATTGTTGATGCTACAACAGTTGAAGGCATCAAGAAAATAAGAAAGGTGGTAGCGGATGGACATGAGAGCGAGGATGAGGAAAACATGACTGATCATACTATACTGCAATATTGTAGTGATGATGAGGAAAATAGGAGTGGGCATAGAGTTCCTTGTTTTTGTATCGACGACGATGAGTAGCGAAGGTAAATTTTGTCTCCTTGGTGATCTAATGCTATTTTGTCTCCTTGGTAGTTGTTGTTGATGTGATCCTGATGTAGTTTTTGTACTACAAATCTCTCTAGGTACCAAAATGCATGAGACTATGTAGTGATGGAAGATGATGGTTGAAGATACAATGCAAAATGATGTAGTTTTGGTGATCATGAAGTTTTGGTGATGGAAGATACAATGCAAAATGAAGATGTTGTTTTGGTGAACTGAAGATGCAAAATGCTATTTTTTTGTTGAACTGAAGATGTTGTTTTTAGAGCTATTTTTCTGAACTGAAGATGTTTGTGGTGTAAAATGCTGTTTTTTTGAACTGAGTAGTTTTGGTGATCATGTAGTTTTGGTTGTGATGTAAAAGTTTACAAAATGATGTGATCCTTAAGTTATTTTGAACTAAAGATGTTGCTTTGATCACCAAAATTCAGTTTTGGGTTTGACCATGTAGTTTTCAGAGCTGTTTTGGTCAGAACTGAAGATGTTGCTTCAACTGAATTTTGCTTCAACTGAACATGGGCGCGCTCTATCAGACAGCCGTGAGCAAAAAAATATGCACGAGCGGGGACTGGAACCCACGACCGTGCGCTCATTTCACTGTGTTTCTATCAGCGGGCTAGGAAGAGGCTACTGGTCTTCTCCTCTATGCCATCTCTTTTAAACTCACCAAACTAGGCAAATATCAAACACACACCTCGTTGACAAGTGGGCCACTCGACCCACTCGCTGACAAGTGGGCCATTTTTCTACTCTACCCAAGCTACCAAAAAATATGCGCACGGCCAAAAAATATGCGCCAGCTGGGGCTCGAACCCACGACCAAGGGCTTGTTTCAACACGTTCACTACCACTGAGCTAGGAAGAGACTGTTGGTTATGTACCCGAACGAAACTACATGTGTTGGAGAGAGTGGCTGTCTCTCAAACAAGTGGACCCTCCTCTCCCGCAACTGACAAGTGGACCCTCCTCCTCTCATTTCCACATTCTTTTCCTTCCTCTCCCGCAACTCCTTCCTCTCTGTCGTCGCCGCCGCCGCCGCAGCTCATCTCCTTCCTCTCTGCCACCGCTGCCGCCGACCGGTGGAGGTTTGAATCCGCTTCCTTCCTCTCCCACAACTCCTTCCTCTTCTGATAGGTTAGGGTTTTCTACTGCTGTTTACTGGATTTGGTTAGGGTTTGAATGGATTAGGGATTAGATTCGGTTAGGGTTTGATTCGAATGGAGGGGGAGTGGGTGGGGTGGTGTTGTTCTGGCCTTAGATTAGGGTTCGTTTGGAAATTTGGGTTAGATAATTTGAAAGACCACAACTAAGCTGACTGACCTAGCAAAATATGATTTGAATCCTTCCTATTAACTTAGTAGCAAAATATGATATGGTTCAAATTAGTTAAAGTAGATAGATTAGCTTTCTTATCTACTATTGAGGCCCTGTTGATGTTGATGTTTTTGGTGCCAGCAAAATATGGAATGAGTAGAAGAAGAAAACAGTCTTTGTTGATGTTTTTGCCATCAGAAATGTCCTTGTTTTTGCCAAGATAGAGTAGTAGCAAATTGAGGCCATTGCCATTTATAGTAGTATTCCAAATTGAGGCATTGGCAAACACATGTAGTAAATATCCAACTTGGCTCTGACACTCGTAACATCATACTCATATCTTCCCATATGGTTCATTTATAGATATGCAAAGGGGAAGATATGTTCATATATGTTCATTTATAGATATAGATATGTTCATGTAGATATCTGCCCATATGTTGGATTAGATATGTAGATATCTGCCATATCTACATGTCTGCCCATTTATAGATATTTGATATGGGCAGATATGTTCATTTATAGATATAGATATGTTCATTTATAGATATGGGCAGATATGCCTTTTAGAGTAGACATGGGCAGATATGGTCCTTTTATAGTAGCAAATTGTTTTGCCATTGAGATTGAGATTGAATATTTGTGCAGTGTGATTGAACATTGAGATTGTTTTTCTGTTTCTTTCGATGATTTGTGTGGTTCAGTTTCTGAAGTAAACTGGAGATGTCAGAAATTTGATGGTTGTTGTCCATATATCTCCACTTATGAACATATCTGTCCAAATTTGATGGTTTCTGAAGTAAACAGTATATATATATATATATCTCCACGTATGAACATATCTGTCCAAATTTGATGGTTTCTGAACATGTGCCTTAACACCTTTTCTGTCATTTGGTGTCCATGGATTGAAATGTTGGCTGTTATATATTGATTGTAGTATATTTGTGCATGTTAATTCAGTGTTTGTATTGATTTGATGCCAATGTTCAAAAACAATATTTTGATGTTGCTGTTGCTGTTGTTATTCTTGTTGTGTTTACCTGAAATGTTGATATTCTACTTTTTTGAAGCGCTTGTTTCCTATTTATGTCCAGTCCTGTTTATGGTAACTTGTTGTTTAATTTACAATGCTGCTTTTCAGAGAAGTGAGATGGCTGGCTTGGAAGGTTTTGAGTTATTCGAGATCGTAATTGAGAAATCTTGCAGTAGGCAGGTATATTTATCATCACTCATTTCTTTATCATCACTCTGCTATCTGGTGCTTGATTGGCACAATTAACCACTGCTTGACCATCGCTGCAGAGGCTGCCTGACAAGTTTCCGAAGATGCTCGCCGGCCATGAGCCCCACAAAGTGAATATACGGAGGCCGGCAGCGGGCTTCGCAGGCTGTGGGACGTGTTGGTGGTGTTCGATGGTGAAGGCCACATGTACCTAGGGCCCGGCTGGGAGAAGTTCGCCCGCGCCCATGAGCTACAGCTCGGGCACTTCCTTGTCTTCCGCTACGACAGCGACGCCATGTTCACCGTGAAGATGTTCGACAACACCATGTGCCGCATGTACTACCAGCACGACGTCGATGCCAGTAAGCTCTCTGCCTCTCTTCTTCCTGTCCTTTTGGCTTCCTCTACCTGCATGACGACAACACCATGTTCACACTTTGTTGCATTTGGCCAGGCAATGGGAGCAGCAGCGGGGACGACGAGGAGCAGAGCGGGGATGACAAGGAACAGAGCGGGATGACGAGGAGCAGCCTATTCTGGCTGACGACGACCCTGCTATGGTGGTGGCGGATGACGACCTTGCTATGGTGGTGGCTGACGACGACCCTGCTATGGTGGTGGCGGACGACGACCCTGCTATGGTGGTGGCTGAGACGACCTCGCGATTGTGGTGCCTAATGATGACCTCGCAATGGTGGTGCCTGACAATGACCTCGTGATGGTGGTGGCGCCTGCAATCCCACAGCTTGGCGACAGGGCCATGCCAATTGTGGTAGAGGAGTACATCCGCGTTGGGATTCGCCACTCTAAGCGCATCAGGTTGATGAAGGAGAAGAAGGAGGAGTGAAGATGTTAAGAAATGAAGTGGCAATGTTAAGCATGTTAGGTTTAAGCTTGTTAGTGTAATCTAAACATGTCAATGTTAAGTATGTCAGGTTTAATTCTGTGCATGCTCATGGATGATGTATGACAGTGCCATCTAAACATGTCAATTTCTTAATTATGAATATTCAGTTTGGTAATTGATGGGAATTGAATTTTTTTATGCATGCTCATGGATGAAACACAAAATTATGGGTTTCTGTGCATGCTCATGTATGAAACAATATAAGTTCCATTTTTTTTAATGCTAAAAACATGACTCAAACCCTAGCCACGGACGGCCGCCGCGATGAAATCGGCCAGTTTTTGAAAACATCGTAAAAAATTCAAAAAAAAACTTAAAAAAATGGGAGACCTCCACGTAACATCATCAAATGTGGCCTACCAACTAGCAAAAATACTAAACTTGCAATACCGGTGTTTTCTTGAAAAAGTGTTCTGAGAAACGACCTACCATGAACGAAGATTCAAGGCTTTCAAGCCAAACTAGCAATGATATGGCCGCATCTGTTGAATATTTTTTGATAATATGCCCAAATTTGGCGCATGCCTCCGTCTTGTGATGGAAAACAATGTTGCCAAAGCGAGGTTCCAACTTGTTTAACAAAATAACCGTTTTTCATTTTTGAATGCTAAAGACATGCGTTTTTCGTGAAGCGGCTACAAGGAGGGTCACCCCAAACGGCGCCATTCCATGTCTATCTCAAAGTAGACCCTATTTTACGGACGGTCGCCAAAAGCATGCATTTCCGACCTCGTAGCTACTCCTGGCCATTCAGACCACCTTCGGCCGATTCAGCTGGAACCGGCTGGAATTTGAACTGCGGGTCCTCCATAGCTTGCCCGTTATTTTTGCCAAAAATCTTTTTTAGCTTCACAGGTAGGCATTTCATCAAAGAATCGACAACAGATTGGCACGACTCAAACCCTAGCCACGGACGGCCGCTGCGACGAAATCTGCCGGTTTTAGAAAGGTAAAACTTTGTTTTTGCCACTCTAGTTTTTGCCAACTTTGCTTATACCACTCTAGAATTTGAGATCTCACTTTTGCCACTGTTAGCTTTTGATAATACATCACAAATGCCATTCCGTGGCAAAAACGATAATTTTTCATTTCACTTTTGCCACTCTTAGCATTTGACATGTATCACAATTGCCACTTGGAAAATTTTGGTTTTGCCACGGAAGGGCAAAAGTGATATATTGTCAAAAGCTAAGAGTGGCAAAAGTGAAATGTCAAATTCTAGAGTGGCATAAGCAAAGTGGGCAAAAACTAGAGTGGCAAAAACAAAGTTTTCCCTTTTAGAAAACATCGTAAAAAATTCAAAAAAATCAAAAAAATGGGAGACCTCCGCGTAACATCATCAAATGTGTCCTACCAACTAGCAAAAATACTAAACTTGCAATACCGGTGTTTTCTTGAAAAAGTGTTCTAAAAAACGACCTACCATGAACGAAGATTCATGGCTTTCATGCCAAACTAGCAATGATATGGCCGCATCCGTTGAATAGTTTTTGATAATATGCCCAAATTTGGTGCATGCCTCCGTCTTGTGATGGCAAACAATGTTGCCAAAGCGAGGTTCCAACTTGTTTAACAAAAAAACCGTTTTTCATTTTTTGAATGCTAAAGACATGTGTTTTTCGTGAAGCGGCTACAAGGTGGGTCACCCCAAACGGCGCCATTCCATGTCTATCTCAAAGTAGACCCTGTTTTACGGACGTCCGCCAAAAAGCATGCATTTCCGAACCTCGTAGCTACTCCCGGCCATTCAGACCACCTTCGGCCGATTCAGCTGGAACCGGCTGGAATTTGAACTGCGGGTCCTCCATAGCTTGCTCTTTATTTTTGCCAAAAATCATTTTTAGCTTCACAGGTAGGCATTTCATCAAAGAATCGACAACACATTGGCACAACTCAAACCCTAGCCACGGACGGCCGCCGCAACGAAATCGGCCGGTTTTTTAAAACATCGTAAAAAATTCAAAAAAATCAAAAAAAATTGGAGACCTCCGCGTAACATCATCAAATGTGTCCTACCAACTAGCAAAAATACTAAACTTGCAATACCGGTGTTTTCTTGAAAAAGTGTTCTCAAAAACGACCTACCATGAACGAAGATTCATGGCTTTCAAGTCAAACTAGCAATGATATGGCCACATCCGTTGAATAGTTTTTGATAATATGCCCAAATTTGGCGCATGCCTCCGTCTTGTGATGGCAAACAATGTTGCCAAAGTGAGGTTCCAACTTGTTTAACAAAACAACGGTTTTTCATTTTTTGAATGCTAAAGACATGTGCTTTTCGTGAAGCGGCTACAAAGGAGGGTCACCCCAAATGGTGCCATTCCATGTCTATCTCAAAGTAGACCCTGTTTTATGGACGGTCGCCAAAAAGCATGCATTTCCGACCCTCGTAGCTAGGCCGATTCAGCTGGAACCGGCTAGAATTTGAACTGTGGGTCCTTCATAGCTTGTCCGTTATTTTTGCCAAAAATCATTTTTAGCTTCACACGTAGGCATTTCATCAAAGAATCGACAAAAGATTGGCATGACTCAAACCCTAGCCACAGACGGCCGCCGCGACGAAATCGGCTGGTTTTTGAAAACATTGTAAAAAATTAAAAAAAAACAAAAAAATGGGAGACCTCCGTGTAACATCATCAAATGTGGCCTACCAACTAGCAAAAATACTAAACTTGCAATACCGGTGTTTTCTTGAGCTATTCGGAATGATTGTAACCATGATTTCTACAAAGTTTACAAAAAAAACCTGATTTTTTCTGCCTCCAAATCTCTAAAAACTGGTGAAAATTTCCCTCCCACCCCACCAAAATTTCCCTCCTAGCACCAAATTTTCTCTCCCACCCCACCAAAATTACCCACCACTTCTCTCCCACTACCAGGCGGGTCCCACCACTCCCTCTCCCACTAACACGTGGGATCCCCTCCCCTCCCCTACCAAAATTTCCCCATTCCCCTCCCCTCTCCCCGACGAACCCTAGCTTCTCCCTCCCTCCCCTGCTCCGCGCCGCCCCGGCGCCCGTCCTCTGCTCCGCCTCTCCCCGACGAATCCCCACAACCCTAGCCACCCTCCCCTGCTCCGCGCCGCCCCTCCCCTGCTCCGCGCCGCCCCGCCGCACCTCCCCTACTCCGCGCCTCCCCGACGACGAATCCCCCCTCCCCTCTCCCCTCCACGATGACGGCTACGTCGATGACATCTACGTCTACATCGACTGCCCCGGCTACGACTACGTCGACGACGGCGACTACATCGACGACGGTGGCTACATCGACGACGGCGACTACATCATCTACATCATCGACGATCGATGACGGCAGGTACGTTGCTCTCCTCGATCCATCTCCCCTCGATGTTTAGGTCTTCTAGGGTTCAGTAGATCCCCCTCATGGGTTCTTCTAGGGTTCATGGGGATGGATCGACGCGGTTTAGGGTTAGGATTCATGGGGTTAGGGTTAGGGTATACGTTTCTCTCTGGTTCATGGGGTAGGATTGATGGGGATTCATCGGCATGATCTCCCTCTAGTTCATGGGGTGCATGGGGTTAGGGTTGATTGGTTTCATGGGTGTCTGAGTGCATGTTCTAAATTGCCTCCCTATGCATGATTTCAATTGTGTTAAGAGTATGTGCATGTTCTCAGGGGTTAGCCTACAGAAAGCCACTTACTTGCAATTGTTGTTGGTCTATATGGGTTGATATAGCAAATCATGCATGCCTATGGGAATGTCCATAATTCTTTTTTCTATTCCATTCTGATGAGAATGTGCTACTGCACATTGATTATGATGAGTAATCTGATTTTGTATGGGGTTGGATTCATGGGGTTAGGGTTTTATGGGGAGGTGGTTCTTTATCCTAGATTTTGTATGCTCTATTTGATTGTGCATCCCTGTCAATGACTCTGACATGGTTTGTGGCTTGATATTATTCCAGATTGTTGCTTGATCTTTTGCGTTGTCATGTGGATGCCCTGTGGCAGCTCATCCATGGCCTTGTTTGTCCTGCGGGTCATTGAGCAGCATCAGAAGGAGGAGCTCAAGCATGGCTACCATGATGCACCACCACAAAAGCAGGTTATTGTCCATCTCCATCTCCCTCTCCCTCTGCTGCCAATCCTATTATTTGTTCTTGATTATGGTCACCACTAAATCTAAAGCTCCGTAGTTGTTGTTCCCATGATATCTAGGGCTTGTAGGTTCCCATTCATGTTTGTTTTCTATCCTGTGAGCTCCTGCCATGCTTTAGTTTACATATGGATGATCTAGTTCCATAGCTATGTTCCTGGGTTTGCTAAATTGGTCAGTGGCAGTGATGATCTCTCATTGCTTCCTATGGGACTCTGTTGTTCATATAGAAAGCTTCCTGCTCACTGCACTACTAGAGTAGTTAATGTAGGTGTGATATATGCTCTCTAGGTTGGTCTAGTTAATTCATGGTGTTCATTACTAAATGATTAAGTCCATCTGCCATTTCTCTGAGCTTTATTCTATTGATTGTCTGGCTGTGTTAGTTTGTTACTTTGTGCTACTTTTATGTAATGACACCAATTAACTTAGTTGAGTAATGTACATTGCTACCCCCTGATTTATGTAGTCAAGATTTTAAGGCATGCTTCATATCCTTCCTGTGTACATGCATGCTTGTTTAGTGCCATTACATGGTTGCTTAATTAATTTAACTACATCACTATATTGTTGATCCAGCAAGTTTGCTTCACATCTATTATTACTGATGCATTGCTACACCTGTGTGTGCATGCTGGTTCAAATGCTTTCCTTTATTGATACAAGTGCATCATTCTACTTTGTCCCTGTTATATCTCATTCTTGTTTATTTTAGTTTGCAAGCTATTATAGAAACGTTCCAACCACCTCAAGATCATCCATGGCAAGGAGGACAAGGTCAAACATGAGGCCAACCGTTGGTATGCAACTTGCTCCTTGTGGTTATACTGTCAGTTTCATAAAATCTGTGTCTTAATATGCTAAGTGAAATGTATTGCTGCAATCTGAATAAGCTGGCTTAATTGTGCATGTGTCGTTAGTCTTCCTTACTCAATAACTAGGATTAAATGGTAATAAAATATCATAAGATATGTTTGGTTGTCTGTCCATGCATTCCAAACATTCACCTAATAGTTATGTTTCCTTTATCATGCAAATAAGAGCCTCTCACCGAGTACGAGGTTAGGGCTAGAAATATCATGAGGAACAATCGGATGTTCCAGTCCCTTGGCATCGGTGCAATAGCATCGATGCTTAGGAAAAAAATGGTGTACAAGAAGGTAGAAGTGATGAGGTTCAAGAAGGTAGTGGAGTTATCAATGATGACCCAGAGTACAATCCTAAGGAGGTTGAAGTTATTGATGGAGAGGAAGTGGATGATGTTGTAGTGAACAAGACTGTTAAGGTGCAAACTCTGTCTTGCTTGGAGGGTTGGGGTTCTTTTATGCTATGTGTTTCCTTGTGCTCACATATTTCTCTTGTGATCTAATGCTTTTTTCCGTGCTGTTTATACGAGGCACTGAAGGAATCTAGGACGAAGAGGCCTGGTGTTAAGAAGACAGTCAGCAAGAAGAAGAAGAGCTCAGAAACATCTGCTGCAATGCCTCCAGGAAGGGTGATGGCCCCAGCTCCAGGACAAAAAAAGAGGATCCTGGAACCTGATGAACCTGCCCATGATAGAGTCACAAGGCAGAAAGCAAAGATGGCGACTGCGACGAACCATCAGGAAAGTCTGCTGCGCGTGGACTCTGAGACCTTGATGCAAATGGGTGATGAGTTGCCGCCCATGGATGAAGGAACCACTCTCAGCATGGATGGAAGTGGCACTGTCTGCCTAGATGAAGGAGGAACTATCTGCATTGATGAAGCAGGCACTGTCCACACAGACCTCAGCCCTGATGCACCTTCTATTGACAGGAATGTTGTCATCAATGAAGAAGAACAACAGCTTGTGCTTCAATCAGGCAAGTTGGCCTTTGCAATGCTATCTTCTACTAGTGAATTTTCCAAATGGAATGATCATGTATGCTTTTGTCGATTCCTGCATTTGTCGATTTCTATTCTAATTTATGAGTTCAATTTCATTTTTAGATGTAATGACTACCAAGACTAGACTTAGAAAGGGCAAAGGGCTAGAGAGAATCACCAAGTCGCTGGGTAGCAAGGGGCCTATCCAAATTGCCGAAGGGATGAAGCGTCCAGAGAAGCCTCTGCAGTCAGCAAAGCTTGCTTCTGAGTGTGGACTCGTTGCAAGAAGCCATCTTCCGGTTCTTCCTCACTTCAAGCTATACAAAAAAATGCTAGTCTATTGGAGAACTACATTGGGAAAGTTGTTGTAAGCTACTTGTTTCATAGTTAATGTGCTATCTATTTTCTGTTACACCAATGCATGATCACTAATATTGTTCCTACCTTGTTTGCTGTCTTGGTAGGCAAATTTTGAGATGAACACGGAGTCGGAGACCATCAAGACCGCGTACAAAGATATTCTGCAGAAACATTCAAAGAACAGATGCCATCAGATCAAGAAGAAGTATTTTGACACCGTAGGCGCAAACAAAGTCATCATTAAGTCTCCGGTGCCAGATCTGACGGATGGTGAATGCCAAGCTCTGCTGGAGATGTGGTCTACCCCAAGACACAAGGTTTGTCTCTGCTTTGTTTGATGCTTTATGTTCTGCACATGATATGCTAGTGCTAGATCATGCTGACAGTATGCTTTTTTGTAGGAAACCTGTGTGTCGAACAAGATGAATCGAGAAAAAGTCATGTAAAATCAGAGAACTGGTTCCAGGCACTACACAACACACATTTTTGCCATTGTGAGAACTTTTCTCTAGAGACCTTACCGTTTGATCCCCGTTGAATAACATTTTTGATTCTTGCTGAATAACATTTTGATTTTTGTTGAAAAACCTTTCAGGAAGAAGAGCGTAAGGGTGAGGAGCTGTCTGCAATTGACTTGTTTAAGGCCACCCACAACAGCAAGAAACATGGGTTTTCGGAGCCAGTCAAGACTGCTATAGTAAGCCACTCCATGCTTTGTCCATGCCCTGTTTGATTCACAACCAGCTTTGATGATGTTTGATGCTTTGATGATTTGATGCTGTTTGATTCGGAGCCAGTCAAGAACACACGCTATGTTCCATGCTTTCATGCTTTTTGATAGTTCAACAAAGATATCAGAACTTGCTGTAGCTATTTGTTGCATTTTTTATGATATGATGAAATTTGATCTGAATGTTAGTTTGATGATCGGCTCACTCGGGAAGCCATCTTATATAGAACCACCATTCTAGGCTTAATGAAGCGATCATATTGCTCCAATCGCATATCTCCAGGTCACATAAGTTACTAGTCAAATAATGCTGTCAAGTTACTAGTCATCATCTTCTTCTGTTTGAGTTTGAGTAAAATAATGTATAGATTTTGTGTGCTGGTTTGGTTACTTCAAATAATCCATTGGTGTGCTAGTTTGGTTTCTCTTGCATAGTTTGGTTTGCAAAATGTGAAATAGGTCTCCCACTAATGCCTATCATTTTCCTCCATATGCTAGCTTGAGATGGAAAAAATGAAGGACACGCCGGTACCAGAAGGTGAAGAGCCAAAGTCAGCTGTTGAAATTGTCGAAGAAGTGCTCAAGACCGAAGTCAGGCAAAGCACATTCCTCAGGAATGTTGGGCTCCAGTCATCTAGGAACAACTCTGGCAAAGCAACTGCTGAAGTGGCTGCTCATGTTCGTGACCTTGAGCAGAAGCTGGAGAGGTCCTTGCTTCAAGCCGAAGTGATGCAAGAAGAATTGGCGGCAATCAAGATGAAGGCGGAAGAAGCTGAAGCTGCATGTGACAAGGAACTTGAGCTGCTCCGCAAGAAGTCTCAAGAGCAGGAAGAGAAGTTAACCCACTTGGTGGCTCTCTATGGAGCTAAGGTAGTTTGATGGCTGTGCAGTTTGTCTTTGAACCTGTGATCTGATGCAGTTTGTCGTAGTTTGAAGGCTGGGAAGTTATGTCGTAGTAGGTCGTGAACTTATGCAGTTTGTTGCATTTTGCACTTTGCAAGTGAACCTGGGAGCACTTGTGAACCTGGGAGCACTTGTTGTTGAACCAGTGAACTTGTGATGGCTCATTTTGGAACCAGTGAACTTGTGATGGCTATGTGCAGTTCCGAAGCTGTGTAGTTATGCATTTTCTGAATTATTTGAGTTTTGTTTGGATCACAGAATATTATTTGGATTAATTGGGCTCTAAATTGAGTTGGACTGCAAAAAGGCCGAGGCCCAAACAAGAATTTGACTAAAAAGGCTTGGGCCTAAAAAAGAGTCGATCAGTAAAAAAGTTGGTAAAAGGCTGCATCCAAGAAAATAAAAAGGCCAAGGCCCAAATTATAACTAGATTAAAAAGGCTGTGGCCCAAAACAATAGTGGACTTTTAAAAAAAATCATCAGAAATGTAACATCCCAAATTTTCAATTTGGAATGTTATACATTAGATCATCATGCATATCATATTTTTCTCGCATTTTTCCGATCCTAGAAATTTCACGCAACTCAAGGACCCTCGGAGAGAGTTGGAAGTTTCATTATTTTCATATTTGGGATTTTCCAAATCTTGAAAATAGGATCATTGGATTTATCTAAATTATCTTCATAACATTTTTCCTATAAAAATATTTCGAGAGGGAATAATATGACTTTCCCAAGCAATTAGGAAAAATGAAGATATTATAAATAAACCAAATTTGGTTTTGGAAGATTTATTTTGCTTAGGCAAAATGAGCATTTCAAAAATTTTATCCATGTATTTTGTTTTTAAAGTTAATTTTGTTCGAATCATTTTTTGGAGTCGGGGAAAATTTGTTTTAATTAATTTGGAGTTCATTTGATATTTATTTGTTTTGTTTTAATTTTATTTAAAAAAAACAGCGCCCCCCCCCCCTGGACCGAGGCCCAGCCGGCCCAAGCCAGCCAGGCCCCAGGCCCAGCACCCCGGCCCACCCCGCCTCCTCCCTCACACGCCGCCCGAGCGGAGAGCCCGCCACAGACGCCACGCCTCGCCGCCGCCCGAGTCCTGCCTGACCCGGCTCCCCCTGCCCCCTCCCAAGCCACCGCCGCCTCCCTTTATAACCCCCTCGGCCCCTCTCTCTCACCCCAAACCCCGCCGAGCCGCCCGCCTCCGCACCCTTGAAGCCCGCGCCATGGAGCCGCCGTCGCCGCCGTTCCCTCGCCGCCGACGCCGGGAACCCGCCGCCCCTCGCCTCCCGAACCCCGCCGCCCTCTCCCCGAGCCCCGGAGAGCCCGCCGGCGATCGCCGGAGGTAGCCACCGCCGCCCCTCGCCGATTCGGTTTATCCCCTCGAACCGTCCTGTTTATTTTTTTTTTTAAAAAATATGTTCGGTTTTTTTAAAAAAAAACCTAGATTGGTTTTATTTTATTCGGTTTTCTTATTTAACGAACGTCCACCGAACCGTTCGCTTCGATGAACGCGTTCGTTAGATTCGCTCATAATCTAACGCTCACTTTTGAACTCGTTCGTCGTTTTTCTTTTAATCGGAATTAATCCGTTATTTTCTGATTTGATTTCAGATCTGATTTTCAAAACTGTTTTATTTCTTGCTCGTTTATCGGAATCAGGTGATTCAAGCGCCTGGAGTTTCGTAACGACTAACCTATTTTCACAGAGTTTTGCTACTGTGAAATTTTGACCTAATTTCAGATTGCTAAACCGAGTCGTTCTCTCTCGAGTTCCGACTTTCGATGCTTTATTTGATTCGATTCTATTGCCACCAGGGGTCTTAAGTTGAACTATATGGTTAGATCTTTTATTCGAGATTTCCCAGTGCATTAGATGAGTACTTAGTGTATGATTGTTTTTTGTCTTCGTTAGATAACCCGAGTGCGCCGCTTGTTATTTCAATCTCTAGGACTCATGGATCATCAAGAAGGCAAGTAACACTTTGATCATACCTTTTCTACTACCCAGTTTTATGCATTAGATCAAACCCTCAAACACTTGCATGTTTAGGATCTAATTAAATTGTGGGATGGGAAGTAGATTGAGGTAGTACCTATTACCTGCTTTATTATCAAACCCTTGGGAGTTACTTCTACGTTTGCTTATTACGCCATGCTATGCTCAGAGACGTGGATTGGGTTTGAGTGAATATCCATGACAGATGTGAGATTGTTAATTAATGGTTTATCTAAGGTGGCAACCTAAACACACATCCGGGTGGATTGAGGCACCTGGTTTCTATCAGATTTGCCTGTATTTCTTCGGACCGCCACCCGTGCTCTAAGGGATCATGAGATTATTCAAACTAGAAACTTCCGTGCAGCCACAAGCCAATTATGGGCTCATGGCGTAGTTGACTAAGTTGTGCGAACTCTTACGGGTAGGCTAGCTGATGTAGGGGATGTAGGTTGGTACGGTCTACCCACATGTAAGGTGCTAGCGCTCGAAAGACTATGTCTCGGCCATCCGCTTCTCAAACACCATGTAGTGCGAGAACCAAGCGGAGGCGATCGAGTCTTGTGGGGAAAAGTGCGCAAACCTCTGCAGAGTGTATAAACTAATCATGATTAGCCGTGTCCCCGGTTATGGACATCTTGAGTATCTAGTACTTGATTATCATGTGAATCTCAACATGTTACTTCTAAAATAAATGTATTGGGTTTTTAATGAGTATTTTTAATTGGGATTGAGGATGCTGTCAACCATCTTCAATGTTTAACAACCACCATGATAGTTAAAAAAAATTATTCCTTTGATGTAGGGAAAAATTGGCTTTTCGCAAAATGTAACCGTAGAGCCTTACCACCAGCCATATATGCATGTAGTATAGGCTTATTCATTCATTGCTCTTTACGTGTTACATTGCCAAAGATATTCCATGTGTCGACCGTTTCGGGCTGCAACTTTTCATGTTGCGCACTTTTTCGCATTTACGAGTAAGATGTTAGGTTGTGGTTCTATACTCGGTGATGCACGGAGTTGATGGACTCACTCGTTTTCCAAGCCTTCATTGTTATTATTAGATGGCCTTAAGCCATATTATTGTATTAAGTTCCCTTGTGGACAACGATGTAATAAGTGTGTGATTGCTACTCGCTATAAATCCTTCGGCATCAGGTCAGGTCAAGATTATCGATCCAGGATGACATCGAGCACAGAGCGCTAGATCCATTCGGTCCGGTCATGACAGAGAATGGTATCGAGCACACGCTGACTATAGGACACGACCACTAAGATAAAGCCATAGATCACTACTCTCTTCTCATTTTCTAACTCCTCATCTTTTCTACTCTCTTTAGGATGATTTGACGCCAAGATCAAGTACACCCAACCGGATGAAGGCACACCATTTGGATTTCACTTGAAGGAAGTTACCAAGTACACGAACATTGGATTACCAAGCTTCACCGAACTTTCAACGCCACTCTGCTCAAGAGGAGCTACTGAAGATTCATGCTCACGCTCCAGAAGGACATTCGCCCCAATCACCAAGCCTATAGATAGTGTTTTCAAGGCACCAACTTGGAGTCTGGGAAAGAGCATGGCAGCTCACATCACCATGGGACGCATTGGAGAAGTTTACCAAGAAGACCTCAAGGACACAATCTACCAGATTTGCGGACGCCGAGACGACAAATGGGAAGTCGTCAACACCAAGAAGGATAGATCCATTGCAGCATTCATCCAGAGTTAAACCAAAGCACATTCGCCGCCAGAGAACCAGATGTGCAATGATATGATGGAGTTGCAAAATGCAAAAGGAAGGATCATCGAGCTTGAAGAAGAACTCAAGACAACTCGCAAGGACTATATGGACGAGATCGTAGCTCTAGCAAGACACAATAACGATCTTAAGTACGAGATTGAAGAACTCAAGAAGAAGTTGGCGCTCAGGAATGAAGACCAAAGTATGTCAATCACCCAAGCGACTACATCAACATCGACGACACCGATTCGGATCCAAGCGAACCCGACTTTGAAGACGAAGTCGAGCAGTACATTATGGAGTCTTCCACCGTTCAAATTAGTAGAAGTCCCCCACATATTAGTAGTATTCCCTCCATGTAAACATTATAGTACACGCACTTTTGCGATAGTTAGATCGTTGTAAGCCCTTGTTTGATTGAATGAAGTGATTTTGTGTGCATTTGCTCATGCGCCTTTGGGTAGTGATTCCCCTTAGACCTCATTCTATTCTAAATTCTCATCTTTTCTAAACCCATCAGATGCCTCCGAGACGCGACCCCGGATTTGTTTTCCCGCCAAAGATCACCCAATTGATTCAGCAGCAGAATACCCTCGATTCAAACATTGGTGCGTAACTGTGGCAACAACAACAACAACAACAACCCACCACCACCACCACCATGGATCATCCGACTCGCTTCCTTAGACCGAACCCGCCGGTGTATTCCAAGAGCACCGAGCCAATTGTAGCAGTATGACCTGCTCCGCAAGATAGGAAGGGAGCTGACCACCGCAGGATGCACGGATGGAGAAAGAGTGAAGTTTGCAAGATCACTTGAAGGACCCGCAGCAAGCATGGTGGGAGAATTTCACAGCCACTTACCTCAGACACCGCCACATGGGATCAATTTCAGCAAGCTTTTCAGACCGCCCATGTTTCAAAGCAGGAGCCATGGCCATGAAGAAGCGTGAGTTTCGCAACTTACGCCAAGGAGGAAGGATCATGTTGGCAAGATGCGTGGATGACTTTAGTAAACTAGCACGTTATGCCCCGATGACGCTATACAGATGCATGCAGCTAAGCAGAGAAGTTTCTAGAAGGACTGAATGATGAGTTCAAGATGCCGTTGATGGTAGCAAGTTTCAACAACTACCAGGAGTTAGTAGACCGAGCCCTCATGATTGAAGGAAAGCAGCAAGAATTGAGAACTGCAAGCGGAAGTATGGACAAGGGAAGTATAACTCGAGCTCAAAGAAACCTCGTTATACCCCTAAATCAGAATTCAGCCAAAGATACCCATGGAGGAGGAAATTCGCATAACCATAACAGCACTAAGAATGGGAACGGAATGGAGGAAGCAACGACGTAATCGCACCAACCCGTCAACACCATCCAAAGTAGACCTAAGTCATGTTACTTGCTTTAAGTGTCGCAAGATCGGGCACTATGCAAATGACCGTCCGTATAGGCCGTAATGGAAATGGCAATGGAAGCTCGGAAAGAAGCCCAACCCTTTCAATAGAGGACAGGTGAACCACATTGAAGTGGAGGAGGTTGAAGATCAGCCCGATGCAAGAATCGGTAAGTTTTTGGTTAAGTCATTTATCGCAGTTATTCTTTTCGATATCGGGTGCATCGCATTCATACATATCAAGGGATTTGTGGATAAGTACAAGTTACCAACCCAAGCCCTTAGGTCACCCATGCTAGTAACCTCACCCGGAGCAGAGTACATGGCTAGTAAATGGTGTGATCGACTGCCATTAAGGATTGGACCCTATGTTTTCCCCTCGGACCTAATAGTTCTGGAATCCCAAGGATTGGATGTGATATTAGGAATGGAGTGGTTATCAAAGTATGCAGGAAACATAGATTGTACCACAAAGTCAATTTTGCTCACCACACCTGAAGGAAGAAGGATTAAGTATGTATCACTAAGACGAGCCGAGGAGAGCACAAGTTAATTGCTTATCGTGGAGTGGTACAGAAGAAGTACCAGCAGAAGGATTATCCTGATGTATTCCCTAAGAGTTGCCGTGAATGCCACCGGATAGAGACATTGAGTTTTGATCGAGTCATTGCCGTGAACAGGCCCTATATCGAAGCGACTGTATAGGATGCCAAAGACAGGATTTGGCGGAAATCAAGAAGCGATTAAGGAACTTTTGGATAAAGGTTTTATACGCCCAAGCTCTTCACCTTGGGGATCACCCGCTTTGCTAGTGGAGAAGAAGGATGGATCGTTAAGAATGGTTGTTGATTATCGTGGATTGAATGAAGTAACAATCAAGAACAAGTACCCACTACTTATGATAAATGATCTGTTTGATCGCTTGCAAGGAGCCAAGGTGTTTTCCAAGATCGACTTGCGATCATGGTACCATCAGTTGAAGATTCGGGAGCATGACATACCCAAGACAGCATTTACCACGAGATATGGACTATACGAGTATACCGTTATGTCATTTGGACTGACTAACACACCAGCCTATTTCATGAACCTGATGAACAAAGTGTTTATGGAGTTTTTGGATAAGTTCGTCGTGGTGTTCATTGATGACATTTTGATTTTCTCGAAGAATGAAGAGGAACACAGGGAACATTTATGTATTGGTTTTGGAGAAACCGAGGAACACCAGTTGTATGCCAAGTTCAAGAAATGTGAGTTCGCTAAAGGAAGTTGGATTTCTGACATGTTATTTCCGGAGAAGGGATAGCAGTTGACCCCACGAAAGTTGAGACCAGAACCAAATGGGAAGCACCAACGACCGTTGGAGAGATTCGGAGTTTCCTTGGACTCGCAGGATACTACCAAGATTCATTGAGAATTTCTCAAGGATTGCTAAGCCTATGACAGAATTGTTGAAGAAGGAAAATAAATTCAAATGGACTGAGGACTGTTAGGAAAGTTTTCATGATTTGAATAAAAGATTGGTTACCTCACCAGTTTTGATAATGCCTGATCAAACTAAGGATTATGAGGTGTATTACGACGCTTCACGCCGAGGACTTGGAGCAAAGGTTTATGCAGGAAGGAAGAGTTGTTTCAGTATGCTTCACGACAACTTAAGCCTCATGAGTTGAATTATGCCACTCATGATTTGGAGTTAGCAGCCGTTGTGCATGCCTTGAAGACGTGGAGACATTTTCTCATTGGAAATCATTGTGAAGTATATACGGATCACAAGAGTTTGAAGTACATCTTCACACGTATGAAATTGAATCTCGCATAAAGGAGATGGTTAGAGCTTATCAAGGATTATGACATGAGATTGCATTATCACCCGGGAAGGCTAATGTCGAAAGGCATTTACTGAGCCGTAAGAGCCACGTCAATACCCTAATGATGGGAGGAATACCCAATGAGTTAGCCGAGGACCTTCGAGAGCTATGTTTGGATATAGTTCCGAGAGGCTATGTAGCAGCATTGGAGATTCAATGACACTAATGGACAAAATCGAGAGGCCCAGAAGGTAGATAAGGAAGTTGCCTCTATAAAGGAGAAAATGAGCAAAGGAAAAGCTAAAGGATTTCGTGAGGACGAGCACGATACCTTATGGTTTGAAGACCGTGTTTATGTGCCCAATGACCCGTAGATCGTGAAGTTGATTTTACAAGAAGCCCATGATTCACCCTATTCGATTCACCCAGGAAATACCAAGATGTATTTGGATTTGAAGAATACTTTCCGTGGACCGGAATGAAGAAGGATGTTGCGGAGTATGTAGCAGTTTGTGACGTATGTCGAAGGTAAAGGCGTAACATCGTAAGCCAAAGCAGGATTGTTACAACCATTGCCGATACCGAATGGAAGTGGGATAAACTAGGCATGGATTTCATCACAGGTTTGCCAAAGACTCGTTCAGATATGACTCGATTTGGGTTATAGTCGAATCGCTTAACAAAGGTAGCCCATTTCATTCCAAATAAGACTACCTATAGCAGTGCTAAGTTGGCAAAGATATACATGACCAGAATTGTATGCTTACACGGAGTTCCGAGAAGCATTGTATCGATAGAGGAACCCAATTTACTTCAAATTTTGGAACCAGCTTGCACGAAGCATTGGGAACTAGATTGGAATTCAAGATCTTTCCACCCACAGACCGATGGATGTAATCGAGAGAGTCAATCAGATTTTGGAGGACATGCTAAGAGCTTGTGCCCTAGATTATGGATCTAGCTGGGATGATAATTTGCCGTATGCAGAATTCTCCTACAACAACAGCTACCAAACTAGTTTGAAGATGGCACCTTTCAAGCTTTGTATGGAAGAAGGTGCAGACACCATTGTTATGGGACTAAACCGAGATCGCCGCTTGTTCGGACCAGATTTGATTAAGGAGTCTCAATGTAAAGTTAAGTTGATTCGAGATGTGCTCAAGATAGCCCAGTCCGCATAAAAGAGCTATGCCGATTCAAAGCGCAAAGCGATTGAGTATGAAGTTGGAGATGAGTATATCTCAGAGTATCCCCGCCGAGGAGTTAAGCGCTTTGGAGTTAAAGGAAAGTTAGCACCCCTGCTTCGCTGGACCGTATAAGATTTTGCAACGCATGGGAGAAGTTGCGTATAAGTTGGAATTACCGGAAGGACTGTCAGGAGTTCATGATGTATTCCATGTTTCTCGATTGAAGAAATGTCACCCGAGATAGCAGAGGTACCGTTAAGAGACACAAGACCATTGGAAGCAATTCAATGAAGGATGACTTGACATATGAGGAAAAACCAGCTTAAGATTCTCGATTATGCCAGCAGAGTTACCCGCAGAAGGTTATCAAGTTTTGCAAAGTTCAAAGGAGCCACCACACCGAGGATGAAGCCACCTGGGAAAGAGAGGAAGTTTTGCTCAAGGACCACCTCACCTATTTTCTAGTTAACCCGAATCTCGAGGGCGAGATTCATCTTAAGGGGGTAGGTTTGTAACATCCCAAATTTTCAATTTGGAATGTTATACATTAGATCATCATGCATATTATATTTTTCTCGCATTTTTCCGATCCTAGAAATTTCACGCAACTCAAGGACCCTCGGAGAGAGTTGGAAGTTTCATTATTTTCATATTTGGGATTTTCCAAATCTTGAAAATAGGATCATTGGATTTATTTAAATTATCTTCATAACATTTTTCCTATAAAAATATTTCGAGAGGGAATAATATGACTTTCCCAAGCAATTAGGAAAAATGAAGATATTATAAATAAACCAAATTTGGTTTTGGAAGATTTATTTTGCTTAGGCAAAAATGAGCATTTCAAAAATTTTATGCATGTATTTTGTTTTTAAAGTTCATTTTGTTCGACTCATTTTTAGGAGTCGGGGAAAATTTGTTTTAATTAATTTGGAGTTCATTTGATATTTATTTGTTTTGTTTTAATTTTATTTAAAAAACAGCGCCCTCGACCGAGGCCCAGCCTGCCTAAGCCAGCCAGCCCTGTGCCCAGACTCCCGGCCCACCCCGCCTCCTCCTCAAGGCCTTGCCACCGAGCGGGAGAGCCCGCCGCCACAAGACGCTCGCCGCCTGAGTCCCTGCCGGACCCGGCTCCCCTTGCCTCCCCAAGCCACCGCCGCCTCCCTTTATAACCCCCCTCGGCCCCTCTCTCACCCCAAACCCGCTGGAGCCGCCTCAGCCCGCACTCAAGCTCCCTTGGCCGCCGTGGAGCCGCTGCCGCCGTTCCCTCGCCGACGCCGAACCCGCCGCCTCGCCTCCCGAACCCCCGCCGCCCTCTCCCCGGAGCCCCGGAGAGCCCGCCGGCGATCGCCGGAGGTAGCCACCGCCGCCCCTCGCCGATTCGGTTTATCCCCTCGAACCGTCCGGTTTATTTTTTTTTTTTTTAAAAATATGTTCGGTTTTTTTTTTAAAAAACCTAGATTGGTTTTATTTTATTCGGTTTTCTTATTTAACGAACGTCCACCGAACCGTTCGCTTCGATGAACGCGTTCGTTAGATTCGTTTCATAATCTAACGCCACTTTTTAACTCGTTCGTCGTTTTTCTTTTTAATTAGAATTAATCCGTTATTTTCGATTTGATTTCGGATCTGATTTTCAAAACTGTTTTATTTCTTGCTCGCTTATCGGAATCAGTGATTCTGCTACCGGAGTTTCAGAATTAAACCGCCGTTCGACTAACCTATTTTCACAGAGTTTTGCTACTGTGAAATTTTGACCTAATTTCAGATTGCTAAACCGAGTCGTTCTCTCGAGTTCCGACTTTCGATGCTTTATTTGATTCGATTCTTTTGCCACCGTGGTTCTTAAGTTGAACTATCTGGTTAGATCTTTTATTCGAGATTTCCTGTGCATTAGATGAGTACTTAGTGTATGCTTGTTGTTTGTCTGCGTTAGATCACCCGAGTGCGCCGCTTGTTATTTCAATCTCTAGGACTCATGGATCATCAAGAAGGCAAGTAACACTTTGATCATACCTTTTCTACTACCCAGTTTATGCATTAGATCAAACCCTCAAACACTTGCATGTTTAGGATCTAATTAAATTGTGGGATGGGAAGTAGATTGAGGTAGTACCTATTACCTGTTTTATTATCAAACCCTTGGGAGTTACTTCTACGTTTGCTTATTACGCCATGCTATGCTCGTAGACGTGGATTGGGTTTGAGTGAATATCCATGACAGATGTGAGATTGTTAATTAATGGTTTATCTAAGGTGGCAACCTAAACACACATCTGGGTGGATTGAGGCACCTGGTTTCTATCAGGATTTGCTCAGATTTCTTCTGACCGCCACCCGTGCTCTAAGGGATCATGAGATTATTCAAACTAGAAACTTCCGTGTGCAGCCACAAGCCAATTATGGGCTCTGGCGTAGTTGACTAAGTTGTGCGAACTCTTACGGGTAGGCTAGCTGATGTAGGGGATGTAGGTTGGTACGGTCTACCCACATGTAAGGTGCTAGCGCTTCTGAAAGACTATGTCTCGGCCATCCGCTTCTCAAACACCATGTAGTGCGAGAACCAAGCGGAGGCGATCGAGTCTTGTGGGGAAAAGTGCGCAAACCTCTGCAGAGTGTATAAACTAATCATGATTAGCCGTGTCCCCGGTTATGGACATCTTGAGTATCTAGTACTTGATTATCATGTGAATCTCAACATGTTACTTCTAAAATAAATGTATTGGGTTTTAATGAGTATTTTTAATTGGGATTGAGGATGCTGTCAACCATCTTCAATGTTTAACAACCACCATGATAGTTAAATAAAATTATTCCTTTGATGTAGGGAAAATTGGCTTTTCGCAAAAATGTAAATCAGAGAGCCTTACCACCAGCCATATATGCATATAGTATAGGCTTATTCATTCATTGCTCTTTACGTGTTACATTGCCAAAGATATTCCATGTGTCGACCTGCTTCGGCTGCAACTTTTCATGTTGCGCATTTTTCGCATTTACGAGTAAGATGTTAGGTTGTGGTTCTATACTCGGTGATGCCACCGGAGTTGATGGACTCACTCGTTTTCCAAGCCTTCCATTGTTATTATTAGATGGCCTTAAGCCATATTATTGTATTAAGTTCCCTTGTGGACAACGATGTAATAAGTGTGTGATTGCTACTCGCTATAAATCCTTCAAGTAATTGTCTGTGTCAAGACATCGATCCAGGATGACACTGAGCACAGAGCGCTAGATCCATTCGGGTCTGGTCGCGACAAGAAAAAGGCTCCATTCCCAGAAAATAAAAGGCCAAATTATTGGGCCAGGCCCATGCAGATGAGCAAAACAAAGAGAAAAAAATTAAATGGGCTGAATTATTGGGCTTGGCCCATGTAGACGGCCGAAACGGACCGGGCTGAATCTATTTTACGACCTTTTCATTTAGTCGTAATTCTGCCACGTCAGCTTGCCACGGTGGATCTGACGTGGTGTGGGCGGATTGCTAGTGACCAAAATAATTGGTAACTTAAATCTACGACCTTTTTTTGGTCATAAACGTCTACGACCATTCCAGAAGTAAGGTCGTTAATTCCAGTTTACAACGGCCAGCATTTGACCATCTGTTTTTGGTCACAAAAAGGTCACAAAAGGAAAACTATGACCATTCAGTGACCAATAGTGGTGGTCATAAGTTGACATATTTCTTGTAGTGACAAAACTAACTCGATTACATGGTAAATCTCATCCAACCCATCACGGTCCAGCAAGCCTACGATGGGATTACTCACGCACGGCGGTGAGCATCATGAAATTGGTGATGGAGGATGGTTGATGATGATGATGGCGACGGATTCTCCTCTCCGGAGCCCCGAACGGACTCCAGATCTGCCCTCCCGAGGAAGAACAGGGCTTGGCGGCGGCTCCGTATCATAAAACGCGATGAATCCTTCTCTCCGATGTTTTCCTCCCTGAAAGTGAATATATGGAGTTGGAGTTGAGGTCGGTGGAGGTCCGGGGGGGCCACAAGGTCGGAGGGTGCGCCCCACCCTTGTGGCCAGGGTGTGGGCCCCTTCTGTTGATTCTTTCGCCAATATTTGTTATTAATTCCAAAAATGATCTCCGTGAATTTTCAGGTCATTGAACTTTTATTTTTGCACAAATAACACCATGGCAATTCTGCTGAAAACAGCGTCAGTCCGGGTTAGACTCTTTCAAATCATGCAAGTTAGAGTCCAAAACAAGGGCAAAAGAGTTTGGAAAATTCCCACCAGTATATGAAAGTGACAACATAGGAGACTCTCTATCATGAAGATCATAGGAGACTCTCCATCATGAAGATCATAGGCTAAAACCCCCGGGGGCAACGAAACCCTAGCTATAACCCCCAGGTGCATGGCTGTGGCCTCGGGCACGAGCGCCCGCACCCGTATGCTCGTGCCCGCCCCGATATGCCCGCTGGGCAATGACATGTGGGCCGAGCGCCCTGTTTAAATTTTTTTAATAAAAATAATAAAAATTAATTAATTAGTTAACTTAATTAATCTTGTTAATTAATCTAATTAACTTCTTAACTAATTAAACTGTTAATTAGTTATCAGCCAATGACAAACGGGAACCACGAGCTAGTTTGACCAGTCAAACTGACTGTTGACTGATGACATCATGCTGATGTCATGCTGACACAGTATTTGCTTTTATCTATTTAAATTAATTATGTTAGTTCCAAACATGTTTTAAAACTTAGAAAATTAATATAAAATAATCTATACCTCGGATGAAAATACTTTGTACATGAAAGTTGCTCAGAACAGCGAGACGAATCCGGACACGCCCTCTGTTCGTCTGTCACATGCCCCTATCATAGAGAACAAGCAACCGTCCCCCTCCGTTTCATCTGTCCGAAAATGCAAACTTCGGGAAAACTTTCCCGGATGTTTTCCCCCTTCGCCGATATCATGTAACCCCGCGTTAGAACACCCCTAGTACTGCTGAAAGGATCGAGATGGACCTAGAGGGGGGTGAATAGGTACAATTACAAATTTTAATTGTTACTTAGCAATTTTAGGCAATAATGCGGAATATGAAGTCTAGCCTAACCATTGCAAGTAAGATGCTAAGAGCTAAGCAAGGTAAATAAGGAACACAAGTAAGTGAGAGAGCAAGCACAATATGATATAAGTAAAGGCTAAGAGACAAGTAACCACAAGTAGAGAGTTAGGGTTAGGAATAACCGCAACTCCGAGAGACGAGGATGTAAGCCGACGTTCACTTCCTTAGAGGGATGCTACGTCACCGTTAGAGAGGTGGATGTTACCACGAAGGCACACCAACGCCACGAAGGTTCACCCTATTCTCCCTTTGAGACAACACCACGAAGGCGTTTCTCAACCACTAGTGGTAGACCTTGGGGTGGTCTCCAAACCCTCACAGACTTTCTAGGGGTAATCACAATGGTCGATTCCTCTCCGAAAGACTCCCACCGCCTAGGAGTCTCCAACCTCCAAAAGTAACAAGAACGATGGGGAAAAGCTCAAGACTTGCTCAAATCACGAATTCCTTTGGTGCAAAGAAGGGGAAGAAGTGGATCTATCACTTGGTTGGACAACTTCTCTCAGATGCTCTCAAATCCCTTGGGGATCTAAGATCTGGTGTAGGAGAGTGAGAGAGCGAGAGTGAAATGTGTTCTAGGGTCTGCTCAAAGTGAATGGTCAACCCTCTCCCGTGGGGGAAGAGGGATATATATAGTGTGATTGCAAATATGGTCGTTGTAGTGTAAGTGACAGGGTAGGCCGGACATCCGGGACAGGGGGCGGACATTTGGCCTAGCATAGTATGTGAGGTGAAGTAGAAAACAGAGGACAAAACAGAGGGGCCGGACATCCGGCGAGACTGGAAGACTCGGACATCCGGCAAGTGGCCGGACATTCAGCTAGTTCACAGAACTGAAAACGCTCACTGGATAGCTCGAGTCGGACATCCGGCATGGATGCCCGGAAATTCAGCGAGACTGGAGAGCCCGGACATCCAGCATGGAGGTCCGGACATCCGAAAGAATACACCAGCACATAGTGTTCTATGGATAGCAGGGTCTGGATATCCAGCGTGCGGGTCGGATATCCGGCAGGTGGCCCGGACATCCGGTAGGTGGCCCGGACATCCGGCAGGTGGCCCAGACATCCGGCAGGCAGCCCGGACATCCGGCAAGGCCAGATGCAGAACAAGCATAAGAATATAGTGATAGATCCAAAGACTTGAGGACGGAGTTTTCTGGCATGAGCAAGTCTTTTACTAACCCTACCGATCCCCTCTTAATAGTGCGGGATCCTATACTCAAGAAAACAAATATGCAATCTTTTTGATACTTCTTCCTTGAGTAAAATCAACTCCGTATGTTCATGATCCGCACACTTTTGATGAACCGGGGACAAACACTTGAGATTCACTTGACGAACATAGTTAGTCCCCTACATGTATATTGTCATCAACATCAAAACTTGATATAAGGGCATGATTGCACTTTCAATCTCCCCCCTTTTGTTTGTTGATGACAATCATACATGTAGTATCAAAGATAAAATAAATGAATTTATCATTGTAATTCATGAGAGCACAATACAATATATGTTCCTATTTGCTTTAGCTCCCCCTCATCTATGCCTACTATTAAGGAAAATGTTTCGCTTCGGCGCACCGGCCGAACGCTCAGCCGGTCGCTTTCCGAGGGACGCTCACGGGGCCACACACAGCTCATCCCACCCACCCCTTTTCCCTTATCCATCCACGCACATATCTCTTCTCTCCTTCCTCTGTTTTTCCCCATCACCTACTGCTCCGCCATGGCTGCACCACCGACGACGCCCATCTCCTCCCCTTTCCGCCATGTGGTGGCCATGGCCGGTGCCCACCTTCCCTCCCCGCCACAGCGGTCTTGCACCTTCCCCACTTTTTCCGACTTCAGACATCACAGTTGTGCCGTGACCCAACATCGACGTCGACACAGTTGCCACCTTTGTGCTAGATGGTGGCCATGACGCTGGTCGGGGATGTTTCAAACGGCGAGGGCGGCGCAACCGGCGGGGCGGCGGAGAGTGGGTGTATCGTGATGATTTTTTTCTACAACCGTCATCCAGTTTTGCTACTATCGACTCAAAATTTGCTACAAGGATTTTTCATGGCGAAGCTGCAACAGCGACGGCGGTGACGAAGTTTTGCTACATCCTTCGCCGTATTTTGCTACGACCGGCAAGATTTTTTGCTACAATGATTTCATGATGAAGCTACAACCGCGACGTTGCTGACAAAGTTTTGCTGCATCCATCGCCGGTTTTTGCTACGACTGGCGAGGAATTTTGCTACAATCGGCGTTTTGTGGCTGGCGGCGGCTACAACCATGACTGAAAAGATGCAACCACGACCACCGGCGTCGCATTTTTGCTACAGCCACGTCGCCTTTTGCTACAACCGGAGTCGCTCTTTGCTACAACCGTCCGTCGGCGATGCGGAACAGTAAAGGCGAGGAGCTGCGAGCGGCAGATGGGGATGCTACAACCGTCACGGAGATGCTGGAACCGGCGGTGCGAGGAGTCGCGAGCAGCAGCGGGATGCTACAACCGCTCAGGCGTGAAGCAATAACCCCTAGCGTTCTTTTGCTGGAAGCGGCGGCCGACGATGCTACAACCTTCAACGGTGGATGCTACAACCATCAATGGCGGGAGCTACAAGCAGCGATGGCGAGATGGAAAGCCGTGTCCATGGAGTCGATTTGCTGGGACGGGGGCACGATGGTGATGGCGGAGCTGCTACGGCGGCTGATGGTGGAGATGCGATGGTGTGCCGCGGTGCTGCAACCACGGGGCGGTTAGGGGAGCTGCAATGGCGACCTTGGGCACGACGACCACCTCGGGCACGACGCCGGCAACCTCGCGCGCGACAACGGAGAGCGGCGACGGCGAGGCGTGCGGTTGCGACAGCGCAGCGGACGGTGCGAGCCGGTGGTGCTTCGTGGTCGCGCATCCATGGCGGCCCCGACTGGCTCGCTCCTCTCTGTATGTGTTGGACGCAAGGATAAGGTAAAAAAAGGTTGAAGAGGAGCTGGATCTGACGGTCTCGTGTGGCCAGATCGGGCGGCTGGGGGCAGACCAGCCGAAACTTTCGGCCGGCGCACTGGCGCCCAGTGCTGGCCATTTTCTTTAGCTCCTATTTGCTTTAGCTCCCCCTCATCTATACCTACTATTAAAGGGAATAGGTATTATTGGTTTGGTTTAGTCCTTTTCGTTTGGTTTACACACGCTAAGCGATCTGGGCCAGCTATTTGTATGTTGATGGGCCTTTTATGGGCTTTCTTAGCGACCGTGAAAATAATTGGGTCAAAATAAATCAACATTGTGGGAATTAAATACAGGAACTCCTGTCTAGGTCTTCGATGTAACAAGCAACGACCTATGCGCCTTTCACGTTTACTAATCCCAACTCGCTCTAAATATACGAGTGGTAGTCATCATGTTTAGGGCGAGCTAATTAAGCGAATGAGCTAATAAAGGAAGGATCATGGGCTTAAATAGAATATTTAAATGGATGTGGCTAATTAAAGAAAGGATTATGGGCAAACCGGTGGAATAACTAAAAGAAAGATTGTGATCTTAATAAATTCTACATGAAGGATTTGAGGTAAAAAGGTAGAATAATTAAAAGGAATGATCTATAGGACTCAATGTGTTGGGGCTACTAAATTAGAAAACAAAGGATTTGATTCCCGACTAAAAAGGATGAGGACGTCATGATAATTAATGAAAGAATTATACTTAAATGCCATTAAAAAGGATTATACTTAAATGGAATCCGTGGGAAATTAAGCCCGACAAAGAAAATATGAACACGGCTAAATCGCAATGTATTTTTATGTTCATTTTGTAGAAGGATGCTGCGTTGCAGCATGTTCGATCCGGTGTTGTGGGACATTATGCTTGCACAAAACATCATTTTTCCCGTTGCAACGCACGAGCATATGTGCTAGTTGTGTGCATAAGATGTTAGAATTTATTGCACAAACTCACATGGTAGCATATGTAGCTCAAAAGATAGGAAAGTAGGACAAGCATACATGAAACAAACATAACAACAACCCATAGCAACAACAACTCATAGCCACAAGGATAACAACATAGTCTCATACAATTAAGTACCTTATGTAGCATACATAAAGAGTTTGGATAATAGCGAACACAAATAGCAACATATAGCATGACACCAACATATAGCATGACCCAACTAAGATACTACTTCTCCCCCATTGACAACAACATGCAAAAAGGGGCGAAGAACTAGAAGAACTCCAGAGAAATCACTCCTGGAGGATGTCATCATCATCAGCGATGCCCTCAAAGAACTAGAAGAACTCCAGAGAAATCACTCCTGACGGGAATCCGAAGGTGGAAGAGGACGGTGCCGTGGGAATAGGATCATCATCACTCACGGGATTCCCACGGTCGTGAAGGCGCTGCTTGAGCTGGTTCTTGGAGATGATGAGGCGCTTATGAACATCATGGTTTTGCTGACAGTTAAAAGTGATAGCCTTCATAATAGCAGACTGAGCCTTGCCCAAGAACGGGGCAAGACGTCCACGAGGCATGGTCGAGGAGGAAGGCATGGAGGAACCCGTGGGTAGAGACCCACCAGCAGGCTTCCTAGGCTGACGAGGTGCAGCAGATGGTGCAGGAGCTGCCATGCGCATATGAGTAGGAGGTTTCCAAATGGAATGCACAACGGTCTTAGACTCCTCAAAGGGAGCAGTGTGATCAATTAGTGCCTAAATGAATGGAGCATGAGGGAATGTGTGTGTCTGAAGAGAGTTGGAGAGACTGATCTCATGCCAAATGTAGTGAGTTGTGTCGAGAGGCTCGGTAGGTGTGTCATGCATACGAACCATCAAATCAATGCAATACTTGCGAGCCCTTGAGCGATCTCCCTTCTTAGGATAGAGAGTGTGAAGCACACACTGATAGAGAATGTAGTAAGGAGACCGGCCGGAAGATGGATACCTCATTGGGTGGATATTCTGTAGCGACCCGACCTCAGATGGTCAAGTCTCTGTGCTTCTGTGTCATCCCTGGATCGGTAATGCTGACACACACAGTACTCGAAGGATTTATAACAGAGTAGAAATCACACACTTATTACATCGAATGTCTCAAAAGAGAACTTATTACAATAATATGGCTTAAGGCCATCTAATGCGATAACAGCAGAAGGCTTGGAAGACAAAGTGAGTCCATCAACTCCAACGGCATAATCGAAGCTGCACGGCAACGACCTACAATCCTTACTCCTCGTCTGAAAAGTCTGCAACATAATACGTTGCAGCCCGAGAACGGGTCAAGACATGGAATATGCCGCAATGTAACACATAGAGTAATGAAAGAATAAGCTATACTACATGCATATATGGCTGGTGGAAAGCTCTATGGTTACAGCTTTTGCATAAAGCCAATTTTTCCCTACATCAAAGGAATAAATTTTAATTTAACTATCATGGTGGTTGAAACATCATTGAGAAGGTATAACCCCAACTCAATCCCAATTAAAGTGATTAACAACCCAGCAATATTAGTTATTTTGAGTGATGAGATACATGTGAATACTCAAGTACTAGATACTCAGAATTGTCCATAACCGGGGACACGGCTAACCATGAATAGTATGTACACTCTGCAGAGGTTTATGACTTTTCCCCACAAAACTCGATCGCCTCCGTTGGTTTCTCGTGACCGCATGGTGTTTGAGAGACGGATGACCGAGACACGATCTTTCGTAAACATTAACTCTCTACTCCTGGATAGATCATACCAAACCTATAAAACCCACTACCTGGTGATCTACCTCTTCGAGAGCTTCACGTAACTTACTCAACTATGCTAGAGCCCATAATAGCTTGTGGTTGCACACGGAAGTTTCTAGCATGAATAATCTCAGTTCCCTTTGAGCTTGGGTGGCGGTCCATAGGAAGATCACACGGGTACCCTGGGATTTCCAAAAAACAGACAACACTGGGTTCGCCAGGTGCCTCAATCCACCCAGATGTGTATTTAAGTTGCCACCTTAAAGTAAACCATTAATTAACAATCTCACATCTATCATGAATATCTCTCAAACCCAAACCACGTCTACGAGCATAGAATGGCAATATAAGCATAACGTAGAAGTAACTCCCAAGGGTTTGAAAGTAACAGGGCAATAGGTTCCTACCTCATCATCTACTTCCCAACCCACAAATTAATGCCATCCTAATCATGCAATGTTTGAGGGTTGAACTAATGCATAAAAACTGAGTAGGAAAGGAATATGATCAAGTGTTACTTGCCTTGTCGACGATCCGTGAATCCTAGAGACTCGTAGTAACACGCTTCGCACTCCGAAAATTCTATCGCAAGCAAACAATACTTACGTAAGTAAACAAGCAAAGATGCACAAACGAAACTTAAACTTAAAGAGGTTGACCGGAGAGTTCAACTTAAGAACCGGTTTGCAAAAAGAATCAAACCAAACGGAACAACGAAACTCAAACGGCGAAAGAAATAGGGTCCGTTTACTAATCTGAACTAGAGTCAAATTTTACAAGGATAAAAACTGGTTTGAGTTGATTATTCGAAAAGAGGGTTTCGAGATGAAACTCCAGCGCTTGAATCGCCTGATTCCGATAAACGAGCGAAAAGATAAACAGGTTTGAAAATTGGATCAGAAATCGCGATCAGAATAACCGCGGAATAAATCTGATAAAAGAAAAGCGACGAACTGCTAACGAACGAACGATCGTTAACAGAAACTAAACGGTGAACGTGTTTGTTAGAACGAACGGACGTTCGCTAAGTAAATAAACCGACGAAATAAACCGATCTATAAAAAAACGATCTAGGGTTTTATAAAAAAACCGAAGGGTTTTCAAAAAAAACCGACGGCGGGTCGAGTACCTCAGGCGCGTCTCGCGGGCGGCCGCTCGCGGGTTCCGGGGTGGGCGGGTCGGCGAGAGGCGGCAGCGGCTCGGCGAGGGCGGCGGCGCGGCTCGGCGAGAGGGGCGGCGACGCCGAGGATCGGGCTACGGGCGGCTCGGCTCCTGCTCAAGCCCAAGCGGTTGGGTGGTGGCGGGTGGTGGTGTGGCGGCGGGCGGTATTTATAGGAGGGCGGGCGGCTCGGCTTTGGGAAGGGGCGCCGGGGTGGAGTCCGGCTCGGACTTGCCTCGGCGTCCAGCACGCACACGGCTGGGAAGGCGGCGGCGAAAGGGAGCTGGCTGGCTCGGCTGGGCCTTTGGCCCAGTCGGGCGCGGGTCCATTATTCTTATTTTTTTAAATCATTCCGCCAAAAAAAATTCCTAGAAAAATAAATAAAAATCTAAAAATTCCAAAACAAGTTTTCTCCGTCTAAATAAAATATTTAGAACTAGATGAACTTTTCTTGGCCCCTAAAATGCAATTTTTTTAAAGCGTGCAAATTTTTCTAGGGCAATTAAAATTCCAAATAAAATCAAATAAAAACCAAATAAAGATTTTAACATTTTTCCTCCGATATTTCAATTATTTTGGAGAAGTCATATTATCTCCCCTCATTATTTATTTTAAAATGAAATATTTTTCCGGAGAGAAAAATAATAAAATCCAATATCCTCGTCTTTCCTACTTGATAAAAATCAAATATGAAAGTTGAGAAATCCCCAATTCTCTCCGAGGGTCCTTGAGTTGCTTAGGATTTCGAGGATAGCAAATGAATATGCAATAAAATATGATATGCATGGATGACCTATGTATAACATGCCAAATTGAAAATTTGGGATGTTACAAACCTACCCCCCTTAAGATGAATCTCGCCCTCGAGATTCGGGTTGGCTAGAGAATAGGTGCGGATGGTCCTTGTAATATCCTCTTCTCGCCCTGTGGCTTCCTCCTCGGTGTGGTGGCTCACCGAACTTTGCAAAACTTGATCACCTTGTTGCGAGTGACTCGGCTATCAAACTCCAAAATCTTTACCGGTTTCTCCTCATAAGTCAAATTATTATCCAATTGTATCGCCTCCGTGGGTATCAGATCCTTTAACGGTATGTCGGCCATCTCAGCGTGGCACTTCTTCGCCAGATACATCAAACACATCGTGAACTCCCGATACCCTTCGGTAACTCCAGTTTGTAGGCAACTTCTCCCATTCATTCCAAAACACGATACGGTCCTACAAATCTTGGGGCTAACTTTCCCTTTACTCCAAAACGTTTCACTCCCCTCAGTGGTGATACTCGCAGATAGGCTCTGTCTCCGATTTCATAGGTTACTTCCTTGCGTTTTGAATCTGTGTAACTCTTCTGTCTAGACTGAGCAATCTTTAGCCTGTCTTTGATCAGTTTAACCTTCTCCTCAGAGTCTTTGATCAAATCTGGTCCAAACAACTGACGGTCTCCAACCTCATCCCACATCAAGGGTGTTCTACATCTGCGTCCATACAGAGCTTCGAACGGTGCCATCTTCAAACTGGCCTGGTAGCTGTTGTTGCATGAGAATTCTGCGTACGGCAAATTGTCATCCCAACTAGATCCATAATCTAGCGTGACAAAGCTCTCAACATGTCCTCCAAAATCTGATCGACTCTCTCTCTGGCCCATCCGCTTATGGGTGGAACGCGGTACTAAACTCCAATCTGTACCCAAAGTCTGGTGTAGTTGATGCCAAAATTTTGAAGTAAACTGTGTTCCTCTATCTTATACGATACTCCTCGGAACTCCATGCAAACATACGATCCTGGTCATATATATCTTGGCCAACTTGGCACTTGTATAAGTGGTTTTCACTGGGATGAAATGAGCTACTTTGGTCAACCGATCCGCTACTACCCATATTGAATCATATCCTGCTTTGGTTCTGGGTAATCCGGTGATAAAATCCATGCCAAGCTTGTCCCACTTCCATTCTGGTATTGGCATAGGCTGCAATAGTCCTGCTGGCTTTTGATGCTCTGCCTTCACTCTCTGACATACATCGCAAACGGCTACATACTCGGCAATATCCTTCTTCATACCAGTCCACCAGAAACGTTCCTTCAAGTCCAAATACATCTTGGTGTTTCCGGGGTGAATCGAGTATGGTGAGTCATGGGCCTCTTGAAGTATTAACTTCCTGATCTCCGAATAGTGGGGCACATAAATCCGATCCTCAAACCACAAGGTATCGTGCTCATCCTCTCGAAAACCTTTGGCTTTTCCCTTGCCCATCTTCTCTCTTATCTCAGCAATCTCTTTATCCTCCTTTTGAGCGTCTCGAATCTTGTCTAACAAGGTCGACTGAACCTCCATTGTTGCAAGAAAACCTCTTGGAACAATCTCCAACTGAAGTTCCATAACATCCTCTGCTAACTCTTTTGGCAGTCCTCTACCTTTAAGGATATTGGCATAACTCTTCCGACTCAAAGCATCTGCTACGACGTTGGATTTTCCTGGATGATAGTGTAGCTTCATGTCATAATCCTTTATAAGTTCCAGCCATCTCCTCTGTCTGAGGTTTAACTCCTTCTGTGTGAAAATGTACTTTAAACTCTTATGATCCGTGTATACATCACAACGGTTTCCCATGAGACAATGTCTCCAGGTCTTCAACGCATGTACTACAGCTGCTAGCTCCAAATCATGCGTGGCATAGTTCAACTCATGAGGCTTCAGTTGTCGTGAGGCATACGTAAACAACTTTTCCTTCCTCGCATAAGAACACATCCAAGTCCCAAGCGAGAGGCATCACAATACACTTGAAACTCCTTATGTATATCCGGCAATGTCAAGATCGGCTGTAGTCAACCGCTTTCTTCAACTCTTGGAAGCTTGTCTCACAATCCTCTCTCCATTTGAACTTGGTATCATTCTTTAGCAATTCTGTCATTGGTTTAGCAATCTTGGAAAAATTCTCAATGAATCTCCGATAATACCACCGCCATCCAAGGAAATCATGAATCTCACCGATCAAGTGGGTGCCAACCACTCAAAGGATCGACTGAATTTTACCGGATCTACCGCTATACCCTCTCCCGATATAACATGCCCAAGAAATCCAACTTCCTTTAACCAAAACTCGCACTTGCTGAATTTGGCATATAACCGGTGTTCCTCGAAGTTTCTCAAGAACCGCACGTAGGTGTTCTGCGTGCTCCTCTTCGCTCTTCGAGTAAACCATAATATCATCGATAAACACCACAACAAACTTGTCCAAATACTCCATGAACACTTTGTTCATCATACTCATGAAATAGGCAGGGCGTTAGTCACCCAAACGCCATGACCGTATACTCATATAATCCATATCGTGTTGTGAATGATGTCTTTGGTATATCCTTCTCTCGGATCTTCAATCGATGGTATCCTGATCGTAGATCAATCTTAGAAAACACCTTAGCTCCTTGCAACTGATCAAACAGATCATTGATCATCGGTAAGGGATACTTGTTCTCAATCGTTACTTCATTCAGAGCTCGGTAATCAACAACCATCCTTAGGGATTTATCTTTCTTCTCCACCAAAAGTACTGGTGCTCCCCAGGGTGATGAACTTCTACGAATGTAACCTTTCTCCAGTAGCTCCTTGATCTGCTTCTTAATCTCCTCCGGATCATTTATGGCATCCGATAAGGTCTCTTTGAGATTGGCCCTGCACTGTATTAGTTCTATCGTAAACTCGATGTCTCGATCCGTGGCATGCCCGTAACTCTTCCTAAAAACATCGTGATAATCCTTCACTATGTGTACTTCCTCTTGTACAACTCCCGTGAGGGTATTCACTTGGCTCCTCCTAGGCACATGCCTAGATACATACTTAATTCTTTTTCCCTCTTGGGTGGTAAGATAAATTGACTTGCTAGCACAGTCAATACTTCGTCCATACTTTGATATCCAGTCCATACCTAATATCACATCCAATCCTTGCGACTCCAAGATAATTAGGTCAGACGGAAAAACATGTGTGCCAATGATTAGGGGTATCTGGGTGCACCATCTGCTAGCCATATACTCGCCTCCAAAGTAGCTCACTAAAAGAGGGGTTCTAAGGGTGCAGGTTGGTAACTTAAACTTATCCACAAATCCTCGATATATATGAATGCGATGCACCAGATCGAAAAGAACAATAGCGGTAAATGACTGAACCAAAACTTACCTATTACAAGATCCGGCTGCTCTTCAACTTCCTCCATGTTAACGTGGTTCACTTGTCCTTTGTTGAATGGATTGGGCTTCTTCCCAGCGCTCCCATTTCCGTTTCCATTCTTTCCTTTAGGGCAGTCATTGGCATAGTGCCCTGTCTTCCCGCACTTAAAGCAAATAACTTGGCTCAAGTCTCTCTTAGCGGGTGTAGCCGGGTTAGAGCGATTCTGATTATTGTTGGCTGCATTTCCATTCCCATTCTTCGCACCATTTTGCGATCCTCCTCCAGTATGGTTATGTCCTCCATGGTTATGAACTAGTCCTCCCGAGTTCGGGGTTGCGAGGTTTCCGTGAGCCTCTGGGTTATACTTCCCTTGTCCATACTTCCTCTTACGACTCTCAATTTGCTGCTGCTTTCCTTCAATCATTAGAGCCTTATCTACCAACTCCGGTAGTTGTTGAAAGTTGCCACCATCAACCGCATACTCATCTCATCATTCAATCCTTCCATAAACTTCTCTTGCTTCGCAAAGACATGTGGCCACATCATCGTGGGCATAGCGTGATAACTTGCTAAACTCATCCACGTACTGGGCCATAGTACGGTTCCCCTGGCGTAAGTTGCGGAACTCACGCTTCTTTATCTGCATGGCTCCAGTTGAAACATGGGCCGTGCGAAAAGCTTGTTGGAACTGGTCCCAAGTGACATTGGCTATAGGAAAAGTAGTCGTGTAATTCTCCCACCATGCGGCTGCTGGTCCATCCAATTGATGTGCGGCAAAGCGCACTCTTTCAAAGATCCATGCATCCTGCAGCGGTTAACTCCTTCCAATACGGCGTAACCAGTCATTCGCAACTATTGGCTCGGTGCTACCTGGAAAACACCGCGGTTGTAACCTTAGAAAACGGGCTAAATTGTCCCTTTGGTGGCGGGTTGTTGTTGTTGTTGTTGGCATTGCCCTGGTTCTCGAACTAGCAATTGCATCAAGGCATTCTCGCTGTTGGATCAACTGAGTGAGCTCCGTGGGAAAACAAAACCGGGTCACGCCTCTGAGGCATCTCGAGGGTTTAGATGGGAGAGATTAGAAATAGAAAGAGGTCTAGTGAGAAAACACTACCCATATGCACATGAGGCAACACACACATTCATTCAATCAAGCAAGCAAGGGCATACAAAACGATCTAGAACTATCGCATACGTGCTCAACTACTACTAGTTACATGAGGGAAAATACTACTAATATTTGGTGGTCATCTAGAAATTTTGATCGGTGGAAGACTCCATGATGTCTCGCTCCAGCTTTCTTCATAGTCATCATCACTTGGATCTGAGTCGTTGTCGCCGATGATGATGTAGTTGTCCGGACAAGCGGGTCTTCTTCCTCTTCTTGCTCCTCTTCTTTGGGTGCTGGTCCTCCCATGAAGACTCGATCGCCTTGACTAGGTCGCCATTCTTCTCCAAGAGGGTCTTGATTTCTTCCTCATATCCATCGCGTGTAGACTTGAGTTCTTCCTCCAATTCGCTGATCTTAGTTTTCGCCTTCTTCAAATCCAAGATGTCAACAAGACATCCGGTTCTCATGACGCCGAATGTGCTGGGTTTAGCTCCTGGATGTAAGCTGCAATGGATCTATCCTTGTTGATGCTAATTACTTCCCATTGCTCGTCTCGGCGCCCACATATTTGGTATATGGTGTCTTTAAGCTCCTTGTTGTAGACTTCTCCAATGCGTCCCATGGTAATGTGAGCTGCCATACTCTTTCCTAAACTCCATGTTGGTGCATTGAAAACACATACTCTGGGATCTGTGCTTGGTGCAAACGTCCTTCCGGGAACTATAGCTTGAATCTTCCAGCATTCTTCTTCTGGTAAGGTGGCGTTGTACGTCCCGGTGAAGCTTGGTATTCCAATATTCAGGTACCTAGTGACTTCCTTCAAGTGGCGCCCGAAAGGTGTGTCTTCATCCGGTTGGGCAAACTTGTACTTCGTCTCCGTCATCCTAAAGAGTGGAAAAATGGAGAGAGGTCAGAAATGAGTAGAGAGGAGTGACCTATGGTTTTATCTTGGTGGTCGTGTCCTACACTCAGCGTGTGCTCTGATACCATCTTGTAGCGACCCGACCTCAGATGGTCAAGTCTACGTGCTTCGTGTCATCCTCGGATCGGTAATGCCGACACACACAAGACTCAAGGATTTATAATAGAGTAGAAATCACACACTTATTACATCGAATGTCTCAAAAGAGAACTTATTACAATAATATGGCTTAAGGCCATCTAATGCGATAACAGCTGAAGGCTTGGAAGACAAAGTGAGTCCATCAACTCCAACGGCATAATCGAAATGCACGCACGGCAACGACCTACAATCCTTACTCCTCGTCAAAAGTCTGCAACATAATACGTTGCAGCCCAAGAACGGGTCAGCACATGGAATATGCTGGCAATGTAACACATAGAGTAATGAAAGAATAAGCTATACTACATGCATATATGGCTGGTGGAAAGCTCTATGGTTACAGTTTTGCATAAAGCCATTTTTTTCCTACATCAAAGGAATAAATTTTAATTTAACTATCATGGTGGTTGAAACATCATTGAGAAGGTATAACCCCAACTCAATCCCAATTAAAGTGATTAACAACCCAGCAATATTAATTTTTTTGAGTGATGAGATACATGTGAATACTCAAGTACTAGATACTCAGAATTGTCCATAACCGGGGACACGGCTAACCATGATTAGTTTGTACACTCTGCAGAGGTTTGCGCACTTTTCCCCACAAGACTCGATCGCCTCCGCTGGTTTCTCGTGACCGCATGGTGTTTGAGAGACGGATGATCGAGACACGCCTTCGTAAACATTAACTCTCTACTCCGGATAGATCATACCAAACCTATAAAACCCACTACCTGCTGATCTACCTCTTCGAGAGCTTCACGTAATTTACTCAACTATGCTAGAGCCCATAATAGCTTGTGGCTGCACACGGAAGTTTCTAGCATGAATAATCTCAGCCCCTTTGAGCCCTGGTGGCGGTCCATAGGAAGATCACACGGTACCTCGGGATTTCCAAAAAAATGCACAACACTGGGTTCCCCAGGTGCCTCAATCCACCCAGATGTGTAGTTAAGTTGCCACCTTAAAGAAAACCATTAATTAACAATCTCACATCTGTCGTGAATATCTCTCAAACCCAAACCACGTCTACGAGCATAGCATGGCAATATAAGCATAACGTAGAAGTAACTCCCAAGGGTTTGAAAGTAACAGGGCAATAGGTTCCTACCTCATCATCTACTTCCCAACCCACAAATTAATGCCATCCTAATCATGCAATGTTTGAGGGTTGAACTAATGCATAAAACTGGGTAGGAAAGGAATATGATCAAGTGTTACTTGCCTTGCCGACGATCCGTGAATCCTAGAGACTCAGAGTAACACGCTTCGCACTCCGGAAATTCTATCGCAAGCAAACAATACTTACATAAGTAAACAAGCAAAGATGCACAAACGAAACTTCAACTTAAAGAGGTTGACCGGAGAGTTCAACTTAAGAACTCCGGTTTGCAAAAAGAATCAAACCAAACGGAACAACGAAACTCAAACGGCGAAAGAAATAGGGTCCGTTTACTAATCTGAACTAGAGTCAAATTTTACAAGGATAAAAACTGGTTTGAGTTGATTATTCGGAAAGAGGGTTTCGAGATGAAACTCCAGGCGCTTGAATCGCCTGATTCCGATAAACGAGCGAAAAGATAAACAGGTTTGAAAATTGGATCAGAAATCGCGATCAGAATAACCGCGGAATAAATCTGATAAAAGAAAAGCGACGAACTGCTAAACGAACGAACGTTCGTTAACATAAACTAAACGGTGAACGCGTTCATTAGAACGAACGGACGAATGGACGTTCGCTAAGTAAATAAACCGACGAAATAAACCGATCTATAAAAAACGATCTAGGGTTTTATAAAAAAAACCGATGGGTTTTCAAAAAAAACCGGCGGCGGGGTCGGGTACCTCCGGCGAGGCGCGTCCGGCGGGGTGGGCGGCTCCGGCGGGTTCCGGGGTGGGGCAGGGTCGGCGAGAGGCGGCGGCGGCTCGGCGAGGGCGGGCGGCGGCGGTTCGGGCGAGAGGGCGGCGACGGCGCGGATCGGGCTCCTCGGCGGCTCCGGCCTCCGGCTCCGGACGGGCGGCTTGGGTGGTGGCGGGGTGGTGGTGTGGCGGCGGGGCGGCGGTATTTATAGGAGGGCGGGGTGGCGGTATGTATAGGAGGGCGGGGCGGCTCCGGCTTGGGAAGGGGCGCCTGGGTGGAGTCCGGCTCGGACTTGCCCTCGGTGTCCGTGTACACGCACGACGGCCACAAGGAAGGCGGCGGGCATGAAGGGCTGGCCTGGCTCATTGGCCTTTGGCCCAGTCGGGCGCGGGTCCATTATTATTATTATTATTATTTTAAAATCATTCCATCGAAAAAAATTCCTAGAAAAATAAATAAAAATCTAAAAATTCCAAAACAAGTTTTCTCCGTCTAAATAAAATATTTAGAACTAGATGAACTTTTCTTGGCCCCTAAAATGCAATTTTTTTAAAGCGTGCAAATTTTTCTAGGTTCCAAATAAAATCAAATAAAAACCAAATAAAGATTTTAACATTTTTCCTCCGATATTTCAATTATTTTGGAGAAGTCATATTATCTCCCCTCATTATTTATTTTAAAATGAAATGTTTTTTCGAAGAGAAAAATTATAAAATCCAATATCCTCGTCTTTCCTACTTGATAAAAATCAAATATGAAAGTTGAGAAATCCCCAACTCTCTCTGAGGGTCCTTGAGTTGCTTAGGATTTCGAGGATAGCAAATGAATATGCAATAAAATATGATATGCATGGATGACCTATGTATAACATGCCAAATTGAAAATTTGGGATGTTACATATTCACGTTCCTTTAGAGTGAGCTGAGTGATAGGCTTAAGAAGAGACATGCAGGCATCAATCCCTTTGGGCTTATACTGTGGATCCATACTATGGATGTGATGTCCTACACCGGAGAAGCCCAAAATCTGAACAAAACGGTCATAGGTGATGCTGAGCATAGTGTCAGCAGTCATCCACGTGAGAGTGTTGTTTTGGCCAAAGAAGCAGGTGGCTTAGAACTGAAGGATGGCAGCTTCATTTCAATCACACTTGAAGGTCATTGCCTGACCTAGAGTCAGATCATCAATGATCTTGACCGTGTTGTCAGGGAACATGTCAGGATGATCACACATGAACTGAAGATCCAGGTATTTATGAGGAGCAAGTCCACGACCATGGACGAAGCTAGAGTAGAGATCCTGCTGCATGCGAGTACGGAAACGAGGATCCTCGGCATTAGCCACCATCTCATATGGGTTGGTATCCCGTCGGAACTCAAGATATGGACCAGCCCCCATGGTTGTGAAGTCATGTGTGGCGCGGTCCCCGCTGAAAGGAAGCTCCACGGAGATGCGACGACCATGGACAACTAGCATCGAAGCTCCATGGACCTGAGGCACAGAAGCCCTCCAAGTGCCTGGTTTTGACTAACCAACAGAGCATCTAGGGGCAATGTCTTCCTCTTCCTCCCCAACATAGTCCTCGTCATCCGGATTAGAGGCCTACGGACTTGGTGATGGTGCCTGATGCTTCTTCTTAGGACCGGTAGTGGTATTCTTCTTCTTAGGTCGAGCATGTTCATCGTAGTCGGTGGAACCTTGTCGGCGATCGACTGAAACGGATACACGATAGGGGTACCGATGAGAAGGAGTCAAAAAGGTATGAACAAGGATAAAGCAAATTAAACAGTGAGGAGGCGAACATTTTCAAGCATGACCATAGGACAAGTCCAAGTGGTAGATCAAAATATTAACATGCCCATGGTTAAGTTGTTTAGCCAAGTACATAGAGAGGATTTTAGGCTAGGCAAGTGACATCAAATCTCTCTCTCTCTCTCTCTCTCTCTCTATATATATATATATATATATATATATATATATATATATATATCAAGATAGTCATGAGAGATAATGAAAACCTAGAATGGTTGGGCCAAACAAGGAAATAGGCAAGAGTAGATAGCAGCCATACCCCAGGAAGAAGGAGGAGGGCCGCATTGCTTGGTACGCACCATGAAGAACTCCGGCGGCCGACCCTCAAGCCAACACTCGAACCGGTCCTTCCCAAGTGATTCATACCGCAACCCAAGAAATGGATTGGGTGGAAGCGTGGATCGGGAGGAGATGAGGGCGTGGGCAGGAGATCGGGGCCGGAGGATGGAGGAGATGGCCGGGGCAGGGACGGAGCTCAGCCCGGCGGCGGCGACGTGAGATAGATAGGGGGAGCGAGAGGGGAAAGAAAGGGGAACTTCCCCCAAATCCCGAGCCCCCCCCCCCCATTTTGTGTGTCTGTGCGCGTACGGGTCGGACATCCGAGGGCCAAGCCCGGATATCCGGTGACTAAGGGTCAGAGAGCACAATTCCAAGTCGGGATGTCTTGCTAAGGCCCGGATGTCCGACCACTGGAGGCGCATGATGAAAGTTTGAGCAGCAAAAACTTTGCCAGGGCCTGGATTTCCAGTGGAGGGGCCAGATGTCCGGCAACTGGACAGAGAGACTAACCAGGGAGGAGTTTTTTGTAAGGGCCATATAGTGAGATTTTGTAAGGGCCATATAGTGATATTTTGATGACTCCGCCAAGGAGATTTAGAGATTCTAGAGATGAAAACCTGAGTAATCTATGGCCATACTAAGATGTGCAAAAAGAACCCAACAATCATTAAGGACAGAAAGGTTCATATAATAAATCCACGAGCGGTGACTGAAGTCACTATGTTGAGCATATGGGACATAGTACCGCAAAGATTTCGACTTTGGATACATAGTCATGACTCCATCATTTGAAGCACCATAGTTCGAAAACCATGAAAACTTTGAGAGTGTTTGTTCTGTTTATGCATTATGTAGGGTGAGAGTACTCATGAATTGAGTCTCCCCCCTAAATATATGCCTACATCAAGACAACAGATTAAGTACATGCATGGATGGGTACTAGATTTCACATAATGTTGTCAAGCTCCAAGATACCAAGTTCACGCCTAGGTTGACAAAACCTTGCTTCATCCAATGGCTTGGTGAAAATGTCTGCAAGTTGCATATCTGTGCCAACATGAGCAATATCAACGTCACTCATTTCCACGTGATATCTCAAGAAATGATACCTACTATCAATGTACTTGGTGCGGGTATGATCTTTGGGATTCTCAGCAATATTGGTGGCACTTTCATTATCACATAGAAGAGGCACATGTCTATAGGTGATACCGTAATCCTTCAAAGTTTGCCTCATCCATAGTAATTGAGTTGCACAACTGGTGGTTGCAATGTATTCGGCTTCAGGGTGGAGAGGGCAACACAATTTTGTTTCTTAGAGGACCAACTTACCAAGGAGCGTCCAAGAAATTGACATGCACCGGAGGTGGACTTACGATCCACTTTGTCTCCAGCCCAATCCGCATCCGTGTACCCAATGAGATCAAACTTAGCATCCTTGCGGTACCATAGACCCAACTTTGGGGTGTGAACAAGGTATCTAAGAATACGCTTAACCGCCTTATGATGACTTCCCTAGGGGAAGCTTGAAATATAGCACACATACATACACTGAACATGATGCCTGGTCTAGATGCACAAAGATAAAGCAATGAACCAATCATACAGCGGTAAATAGATGGGTCGAAAGGGATACCGTTTGTGTCTTCAGTGAGTACAATTTTTTTTGGCATGGGTGTCTTACATGGACTAGCATCAGACATGCCAAACTTCTCTAGAATATCCTTGAGGTACTTTTCTTGAGACAAGAAAATTCCTTCTTGAAGTTGTTGAATTTGAAATCTGAGAAAGAACTTAAAATCTGCATTGAGTGACATCTCAAAGTTCTTGGTCATGGAAGCCGCAAACTTATTGCACAAATGAATGTTAGGGAACCAAAAATGATATCATCAACATAGATTTGGCATAAGATCAAATCACCCTTGTCCCTCTTAGTAAAAAGAGTGGGATCGATCACCCCTCTCACAAAACCATCATCGAGTAAAAACTTCTTAAGATGATCATACCAAGCACGAGGTGCTTGTTTGAGGCCATACAAAGCCTTATGAAGTTTATACACATAGTCTTTGTGATCGGGATCAATGAACCCAGGTGGTTGTGATACATATACTTCTTCTTGTAGAGGACCGTTAAGGAAAGCATTCTTCACATCCATTTAATGTAATGTAAAACCATTGAAAGCAGCATAAGCAAGTAAGATGCAAATAGATTCAAGACGGGCAATGGGAGCAAAGGTCTCACCAAAGTCCAAACCTTCAACTTGTGAGTACCCTTGTGCCACTAACATTGCCTTGTTGCGGATGATTACACCATTCTCATCTTGCTTGTTCTTGAAAATCCATTCTATTCTAATGACATTGTGTTCCGTAGTTGGCCTCTTGACTAATGACCACACTTGGTTGCGTTCAAAGTTATTCAGCTCTTATTGCATAGCAATGAGCCAATCGTTGTCCATCAATGCATCTTGTACCTTGAGAGGCTCAACACTAGACACAAACGAGAAGTGAGCACAAAAGTTTGTCAATTGTTTACGAGTGACTCTACCTTCCGATATGCCGGTGAGAATTTTATCAACATCAACACGACCGGCCACACGGGGCATGATGGAGGTTAGGGTTTCGCGAGGTTCAACTTCATGTCCATCATCCACATCCTCAACATATGGATCATTAATCTGTGCTGGAAGATCTTCTTCTTCATATTGCATTTGTTGAGGTTCATCATCAATGATTGCACTTTCTTGTTCTTGCACTAGGTGATGATCTTGCTCATGGAGATGATCATGGTGAGGGACTTGATCATCTTATTGTTCTTGAACTACGGGTATTGGTTGAGCAATAGGAGCTTGTGGTGGTATGGGTGTTGACGTGGTTTGATGATGTGTGAAACTTCCATCTTCTTCTTCATCATCATGAGGTTCTTGTTCCATGGTAAGAAGAGAACCAGCACCCATAGACAAAATATCTTGAGACGAATCCTCTTCACCTACATCACTTAGATCAACTTGCTCCCCATGGGAGCCATTAAATTCATCAAACACCATGTCACAAGTTTCTAGAACACATCCATTGGAGTTTTTGTAGACTCTGTAGGTGTGAGAGTTTGATCCATAGCCAACAAATATGCCCTCAGTTGTTTTGGATTGAAATTTTACTAACTCGTTCTCTTTTGTCATGGATGTAACATTTGCACCCAAATACACAAAAATACTTGACATTTGGCTTGTTGCCAGTTAGGAGCTCATATGGAGTCTTTTCCAATATTGTGCGGAGGAAGAGCCGGTTTGATGCATGGCATGCGGTGTTGACAGCCTCGGCCCAAAAACTATGTGGCGACTTGTATTCATCCAACATGGACCTTGCCTGCAACACCATTTTGTTGAGGCGTGTATGGTGAGGAATATTGATGTTCAATCCCTTCATCACTAAGAAATCCTTCCAAGGTGTAGTTCTTGAACTCGGAGCCATTATCACTTCTTATTGCTAAGATTTCTTTGTCAAACTTGTCTTGTGCTTGCTTGGCAAAATCAATGAAGGTGATCTTTATCTCGTCCTTGGACTTGAGTAAAAACACCCATGTATATGTTGAGTAATCATCAACAATGACAAGTCCATACTTTTTCCGGATTTAAGACTATCCCATGAAGGAGGCCCAAAAAGATCCACATGAAGGAGCTCCAAAGGCCTTGAAGTAGACACGATATTCTTGGGTGGGTGCTTTGATTGATGTTGCTTCCCGGCTATGCATGCACTACACACACTATCTTTCTCAAAGGAGACATTTGTTAGTCCGAGGATGTGATTACCATTTAAGAGATCTTGCAATTTTCTCATGCCGACATGGGCTAGCCCGCGATGCCATAGCCACCCCTTGTCGGCCTTGGCCATTAGACAAGTTGCATGGAATGTGCTCTCTTTCGAGAAATCAACCATGTAAACGTTGCCATCCAACTCTCCAACAAAGGCCTTTTTTGACTATAAACAGTAGGGTAAAAACCCAACTGCAACTTTTATAAATCTCTACTACTAATAAACAAGCAAACAAGAACTTCGCTAAGTACACCCGGCAATTTGTCCCACAAAACGCACGGAACAATCAGCACCACACAATTATACCCGCACATCTAAATATAACAGCCATCATTCATTTGTCACAGACGGTGTGGACTTAGGAAATACCCTTGACCGACCGTGCTCCACCTCCAAAGACTCCCCATCCACCCCATACAATCACGCTTATTATCCTGGTCAATAAGGAAACAAAATTAATTCGTCCTCTAAAGAAGGAAACCTAATTAATTCGTCCTCGCACCACGCTGATCTCCTGGTAAAATAAGGAAACAAAATTAATTGGACATCGCACCGTCAGCACCATCGCCAACGCTATCGCCATTGTTGCCGACCAACGTGGAGACCGTCCATGAGAAGAGTCGCTTCCTTCCCGAGGTCGCCAGGCAGCGACGCCACAAAACTTCCAAAGAAGGTCGCCAGGCAGCGACGCCACGGAACGCCCAGACCCTGCCCTCGCAGCGTGGCATCCCTACGGAGATCCTCACTGGTACAGCCCGCCCTGCCCGCAGCCAGCCGGATACACGCAGCTGTAAAATTCTTCTCTCCACTTTAGTCTAAACTTCTTCCTTCGACCTGCTTCTTCCTTTGACCTGTTGCAACAATACTCGGAATTGTAATTTTCAGAATATATAATTCTAAAATATAAACATGTGCACATCACAATACTACACATCCGAGCTAATGTTTATTGACCTATTGCAGCAATACTCGGAATTGTAATTTTCAGAATATATAGTTCTAAAATATACACATGTGCACATCACAATACTACACATCTCAGAAGCGATTTCCAGCCTAACTGATACATGCATCCTATGTCCTAGACCTGGTGTGAACTAAAATAGCCATTCATATTTTAGATTACATCTAGCAGTGGGGATAAAAAATATAGCTTCATTCTCCCAAGTAGATACATCAGGATAAAGAATATAAGTTAATTTCCGCACCAATAAATCACAAATTCTGTACCTACCAAAGCAACATCCTATGTTTGTGGCTCAACAGCAGGGCCAATATCATCTTCTGCCTTCTGTCACCGTGGAAGTGAACAGGACGGCCAACCACTGAGAGTGGTCCTGCAAGGAGACCTGTCATTACAACTTCCTATTAATAATGTAAATACAGCTTTGATGAAGCACATTATCAACTTCCCAATTTTTATGATAACAATATTCATATGTAGGCCAAGGGTATGTCATCTCCCAAGAGTGCGGGAGCGCCGCACCCCATTTCGTGATCTAAGTAACAACCGACTATTGGGTAATTATCATCAGCCTTTTCCTAAAAATGTCATAATCGTATTTGTTGGTGCTTATATCCTAACTTGCGGTATGTACTTATATCCTAACTTGCGGTATCTACTTATGCAGACCCCAAAGAATTGAAGCGGCAGAGGAATAGAGAGTACTATGCACGCAATAAAGATGATATCCTTAAAAGACGGCGTGAGGCCCGTGAGAAGAAACAGGCTTCAACAACACTGCTTAATGTCGATCAAAATGTACCTCATACACCCCAGCCAAGGTCTGAGGTAAAATTTCCCTTACACTGCATTCTTATGTATTGGTCCAAAACTTATGACATGCATGCACCAAACTAACAACAATATGTCATAGATATGGACCCTAACGAATCGCAGAGCCAACTGGTTGGGATACAAGATTCACGTAACATGGATGGTGTCTTTGAGAGACAACATCAAGCCTACAAAGTGATATTGTAATGACCGGTGTGGATGGCGATGTCAATGAACAAGAAAATGAAACAGTTACACCGGTGCCCATGTACATCGGTAATGCTGATCAACAAAGTATATACAGCCGTATGTGTTCATACTAATTAACTTTATTACACATATATGCAGACCCTAAGGAGTTGAGGAGGCAAAGGAACAGGGAGCGGTATGCACAAAATAGGGATGAGATATTAAAACGACAACGCCTATCCCGTGAAAAGAGAAAGATTAGTATTGGCCTCAACGATGATAACACTGTGTCGCAAACACCACCTACAGGACAACTGTGTCACCCAGCTACATAAATTGACAGGTTCGGGTGTACCATAAAATATACCTTTTGGGTGGGAGGTCCTGCATGTACTTGCATGTTCACACCTCATCAAATATGCCAGAAAAAATGGGTACTCATGTGGTGCTACAATTTTATGGCAGGCTTGTCAAATATACAAATTTCGTCTCATGAACAAATCCCTCACGAAAAGGAAAATTATTTAACCTGCGATGATGAATCCAATTGGTTGCACAGGATTGATGCTATCAGAGGCAACTAATAGCAGGAAGCTCAAAAGGTATATTTAATTGGCTTTGCCTTCCGGTCCAGCCACCATTCTGATTGTAATCATCTTCTGTGCGAAAATTAATTGTACATGCAGGACCTCCCACCCAAATTTCTGGAGTTCAGGTACCACAAATGAGCATAATACATGAGCCAGATTGCATAACCGAGCATGCTGGTTAGTTCGTCCGTGATAGTTATGGTGTTGGGGTGCCCACAAGGTATATTATTTAAAAAATCCCTGATTTTTGATTGTTTCTTCAGTATACAACCTTTTAGCGGATCCTACCAACTTCAAAATACGCCGAATATGATACGATCCGCCCGCAAGAACCGGATCCACTAGGTACTAATAACACTACTAATATGATATGGGATTTTGAAGATCCAAAGATGCTTACGCCTACTAATCTTATGATTTTTTATAGTGGGCAATGACCGTAAAGATGATCCATATGGGATTTTTGAACCTGTTGTTGAACTAAACAATTTACAAGGTATATTGTATATACTATCATACACACATAAAGGTCATCATACATAAATTTGAGTCATTTCAGTATGACCAATATATTCCCTACTAGACTGCTTGGAGCCATTGCATAATGGAGAAGCTGCATACCATGAGCCCGATGACTAAGCTAGAATATTTATGGATCGTGGTATGTGCATTATGATTTTCTAATTTACCAATCTGAAATGCACATATTATGGGTATTTACTGATAAAATACATGTGTTGTCCTGTGCAAGATGTTGCTTTTGAATCATACCAAATTGTACACCATCGTAGCCGAGCAGTACCCGTAGCAAATATCGATGACTTCATATACCGAAACCTACCTACAAGGCACCATGTCCTAAGAAAGGTTGCGGACTGTCGCCACTGTGGAGCATTGCGGTTTCCATTCGAGGGGCCAGCATTTTGTTGCAGAAAAGGAAAAGTCGATTTGTTTACTCCAGATGTTCCAGAAGAGTTGAAACGGTTGTTTACAAGTCAAGATGATGAGGACGCTAAGTACTTCAGAGAACATATACGGTATTTCAACTCGCACTTCTCATTCACAAGTCTAGGCATCACCCTTGATCGTCTAGTAAGCACTACGGCAGGAACTGGCATATATACATTCCGTGCATGTGGTGGGCTGTACCACGCTCTTGACAATCTGGTGCCGGCTGATATTGGCCCTCGGCATTTGCAACTCGATATTTATGATACAGATCAAAACTTGGTACACAGGGCTAATAGGTCTCCAGATCTTAATATAGACCTCATACGGAAGATTCTGAGAATACTACAGCATAACCCTTATGCGCAAGTTTTGAAAAGCCTAGGGTATGTTCCGAATCTACATGAGTATAGAATCTCACTAAACACGGATATCAAGTTAGATCAGCGAAGGTACAATGCCCCAACGACTTCCCAAGTGGCAGCCATATAGGTTGAAGGGAGTGACCCACAAAATTGCTTTGACAGGAGTGTTGTTGTGCATGGAAAAACAGGAAACCGCCATCAGATATTAGAGCATACTATGGGTGCTACGACCCATTGTCATATCCATTGTTTTTCCCACGTGGAGAGACTGGCTGGAATCGTTGCATGCCATATATTCGCCACCAGATGACACGAACCAAAATTCAAGACATACTCCTGCATTGCAAGGAAACCAAGCCACTGTCGAACATATAGGTATGATGTTCACTTTTATTTTATATACAAGCTATTTGTGAATGATGATGACATCTTTTATGTATCAGTTGAAGACTTGATTAAAGAAACAGAATAAGATGGTAATTTGGCAGTGCATGAAGCCGGTAATCATGCACCACAAGGAAACCAAGCCTCTGAATTATATACAGGTATGATGTGAACTATTAATTTATATACTTTCTGTTTTCCACAATGATGCTCAAAACTTGTGTTTTCATATACATCTGTCATATCTATCAGATGGGAACTTCATCAGAGAAATAGAACAAGATGGGAATTTTACACCGCATGACGCCCATGGCAATCGATTTACCTTCGGGTATTAATCACTTATTCTTCAATTATTATGTTGTCGATCATTATGAATATTGTTCATGATTACAAGTCCACCCACCATATTGATATGATCTCAAACTTGTAGATGACAATGAGGATAACCCAGATGACGAATTTGGTGACAATGAGGTCAATGCAAAACAATCCAGGAAATATGTTAGTGCTAGGGAGTACTACTGCTTCAAGCTGCAAGTCAGGAGGAAGCTTTTTAACATCATCTTGTTCGGTCATCGCCTTTTCCAACGGTGGGTTGTTGACATGTATATCAAGATTGAAACTATGCGGCTTGATTGGTACTCAAAGCCGGAAAATCAAAAGGTTATACGCGCTGACCTCTACCAGGTAGTGTTCTTGTGTTTATTTTAATACAGCATAATGCAATGACATTATGGACGTTCCATGAATTTCTTTAACATTCTATGCTATAATTGGGTCTTGTTGACACCGTCGTTGTCGGCGAGTCACGCGGAGATCGAATTGGCAAAAGAATTGTGCTTCCACGTACATTTCCTGGTGGTGATCGCGACATGCAATAGAGGTTCTTGGATGCTATGGCAATAGTGCAGCGGTGGGGTAAACCGGATTATTTTATCACGATGACGTGCAACCCATATTGGGAGGAGATAACCGATAAGTTGTTGCCTGGACAATCGCCGCAGGACCGTCCGACACTGGTGGCAAGAGTATACAAGGCTAAACAGCGAGATATGATGGACTTACTAACTAAGGGTAAGCATTTCGGAGAAGTCGCAGCCTATGTACATGTAATCGAAGTTCCGAGCGAGGTCTCCGCATGAGCATATACTTCTAATCATGAAAGAAAAAGCAAGTTATCGACACCAGATGACTATGATCGAGTGATATGTGCAGAGATACCGGACAAAGAGAAACACCCTGCTCTACATGAATCGGTCGTCAAACACATGCTGCATGGACCATGTGGCGAGTTGAAAAAAGTTGCCCTTGCATGATTGATGGTCGATGTCGGTTTCATTACCCGCGAGATTTTTGTGATGCCACACAACAAGGGAAAGACTCATATCCCATCTATAGGCGGAGGGACGATGGGCGTCGAATTAGGATCAGAGGAGCAGATTTGGACAATAAGTGGGTGGTCCCTTACAACCCTTCACTACTTATGCGATACAACTGCCACATTAATGTGGAAGCATGCTCGAGCATCAAGGCAGTCAAGTACTTGTTCAAGTACATCTACAAAGGTCATGATCGTACATTCTTTGCATTCGAAAGGTGATATCATCAATGATGGTGGAATCATCAATGAAATCCGACAATATAGGGATGCACGATATGTATCTCCTCCAGAGGCTATTTATAGGATTTTTGGTTTTAAAATGTTTGGTGTCACCCATCTGTACTACAACTCCAGCTTCATTTGCCAAATATGCATACAGTTGCATTTAAAGCATGTGAGAATCTTGCAGATGTTGTAGCTCGACCATCTTCTTCAAAGTCCATGCTTACAGAATACTTTGAGATGAACCTAAGTTTCCAACTGCATTTAAAATGGTTGTACTGTAGAGTTTCCGAACATTATAGATGGATACCGGAAATAAGAAGTGGCGTAATAGAAGAAATAAGAGATCACAGATTGGAAGACTTGTGCATGCACACCTCGCCGAAGGAGAGAGGTACTACTTGCATGTGCTCCTAAGTCATGTCCGAGGTGCCACTTCATTCGATGATTTAAAACAGTAAATGGCAAGCCATGCAGTTCCTTCTGTGGAGGCATGTGAGCACTTAGGCCTCATTGAGCACGACAGACTCTTGATGATTGCATGACAGAGGCAGCCACATTTCAGATGCCTTCTGCTCTAAGACGGTTATTTGCAACTATATCGGTGTTTTGCGAGGCAATGTAAACCGCAGCTGTGGGACAAACACACTGCATCAATGTCTGATGATTACCGACGTAATCAATCCAATGAGGCAACACTTGAGCAGATAGTCCTCAGAGATATCAGGGATATGTTGCAATCCATGGGAAAAGATATTACAAGCTATGGACTTCCGGATTTGGTTGAGAACGATGGTTCTTCTGACGGTGAGTACAAAGAGGTAACAGAGGAGAGGCAAATCAGCGTGGACAAAGAACACCTAGATTTATTTAGCAGTTTGAACAATGAACAGCTGGCTGGTTTCAATGAAATAATGGATCATGTGATGGAACACAAAAGCCAGATATTCTTTGTTGATGGTCCAGAGGCACCGCACGACATACTTGTACAAGGCATTGCTTGCAAAGGTGCGTTCGATGGGCCGAGATAGCGATTGCAACTGCTACATCGTATAGCGGCGTCGATAATGCCCGGAGGACGGATCAAGACTCGTGTTCAAAATTCCAATCAAGCTCACTGACAACAACATGTGTAGTTTCACAAAGCAGAGTGGTACAGCGGAGTTGCTTAAACAAGCCTCCTTGATAATTTGGGACGAGGTCGCTATGACAAAACGTCAAGCAGTTGAGACGCTTGATAGATCCCTGCAGGACATAATGGACTGTTCTTTGCCATTTGGGGGAAATGTTGTCGTCTTTGGTGGGGATTTCAGGCAGGTCCTCCCCTGCTAGACATCGTGAGACAAGAGCACAGATCACGGATGCTACACTTCTAAGATCCTATCTGTGGGAGAAGACCCTAAGATACGCCTCACGCGCAATATGCGAGCACAGGCTGATCCTTGGTTCTCTCAATACCTCCTACGGATCGGCAATGGAACAGAAGAGACAATTGGCGGCGACTATGTGCGTCTCCCTGACGACATTGTGATCGGCTATACCGAGGATGAGAAAGCTATTAACACACTCATCGACAATGTCTTCCCATCGTTGCATGCCAATGCTAGATCGAGAGAGTATATGAGCACACGTGCTATTCTTTCCACCAAGAACGATCATGTCGATGACCTGAATGACAAGATGATCTCCGTGTTTCCGTGCTCGTAAAATTTATACCATAGCTTCGACTCCATCGAGGATGACTTGCAGAATAATTACACGATTGATTTTCTAAACTCGATCACACCAAATGGCTTGCCCCCGCATGTGTTGAGATTAAAGGTTAATTGCCCGGTCATTCTCGCTCCTAACCTCGACCCTCATAATGTCCTATGCAATGGGACACGACTTATGATTAGAGCCTTCCAGATAATGCAATCGACGCAGAGATTGTTGGTGGTCGACATGTCGGAAAGAGGGTCTTCATACCTAGGATCCCTATGTCGCCTCGGAGGACATCTCACTTCCTTTCAAACTTAAGAGGAAACAGTTCCCCATTCGCCTGAAGTTTTGCGATGACAATTAACAAGGCGCAGGGTCGACTATCCCAAACGTCGGTATTTACCTTCCCGAGCCAAGTATTCTCACATGGTCAGCTATATGTTGCATTGTCAAGGGGAGTGTCCAGAGAGACGACGCGGATTTTGGCCAAGCCAAACAACGAGGTTGATAAATCTTGGAAAAGCACCAAGAACATTGTCTATAGAGATGTTTTGGGGAGATGAGGCTGGTGCGCTATTCCGGCATTTATTTGCACCTTGTTATTGTATCTCAGAATCACTTGTGGATCTAACGTTATTTGTTTTTATTTGCAGGTTTAGCGAAGGAGAATAAGCAGCAAAAGAGGAGGTAAGGTGGATGAACACAAGGGTGTCTTCTTCGATCGAGCAAAAGGTGAGAGCTCTGCTTCTCCATCTGATCCCCCCTGATATGTATGTAATGACCAGATGGGATACGCACATGATATGTAATAATCAGATGGAGTAGGCATACATAATGATAGTGCCTACACCTTTTTTCGATGATAAGAGCAAAATGTATGCTATCGTGTTCTTTTTGAGCTTCCATGCATAATATTTTTCTATGAGTATAATGTGCTAATGTGCTGATGTATTGCAATATTTCAGGTTTTCAAGTTTGTCAGGTGAGAAACACTGCATAGAAAAAAGGTTGAACAGACATTCATGGCACTCCCCTTGGCAGAGGACAAATTGAGTGTCCATAGTCTGCATGCGTTTGTTGTTATGGAGGATAAAGGACGCCTCCATAGTCTGCTTGTGTTTGTTGTTATGGAGGATAAAGGACGCCTCGCCGGGGCGTGTGCTCGGTGAGGGGCGGCAGCCTTGCCGGCGGCGGGGACGGCTGCCACGCCACGCGAGGTGGAGCACGGTCAACGCGGGCGGCTCAAGTGGTTGGCGGCGCCATCGCCGATGGAGAACGCCGGGGGCGGTAGCAGCAGGAGCTTGCGAGCGGGAGACGAGAGGCTCACTGGAGGAAACAAGAGGAAGAAAGAAGAGACAAATTCATGTATCCTCTCTTCTCCTTACTCTCTATACTGCTGCTGCCCCTCTAATCTTTTTGCCCCTTGCTAATCCTAATCTCTTTCTGCACTCCGTTGTTGCTACTTCCCATCTACTCCTCTCTGAATCTCCCTTTGATGTGCTTCTCTGAACCCCAACTTACTGCTGCTTCTTTTCTCCCTGCTACCCCACAGCTGCTACCTCTCTGAACCTTCACAACTACTGCTCCTCTTCAACACTTCAAGCAACAACAAGGACTGGATTCTCTCTCTCTCTCTGAAATTTTTGTAAACTTGAGAAATTTATGTTCAGAATTATGTAATATCCAGATTTGAGGAGTGCTTGCAACAAGGATTGGTTCAGTTTCAGATTTGTAAATATAATGACACATTTTGTGTGTTCAAAAAAACAGAGAAGCAATGTATATGTTAAGAAAGAGAAATATGGGATTTATCAAGATGACAAGTTATGCATCTATATGGGATCTATCGGCATGCCAACATGTAGGCGAGCAGCTGCCCTTTTTGAATTTTGCATGACAAGTTCTGCGGCTATATGGGATTTCTTCATGACCATCAAGATGGATGTTCAGTGCACGGATTTCTTCGTAACCATCAACACTCGTAACAATATGCATGCATGCCGAGAACAGTTATATAAAGATGTGTGTATCTATCATACAATTCTACCACTACATGCATGTATTTGTTTATGGATCATTCATAGTTGGCAACTTTTAATGGTCTCTAGACAAACTTAATGTAATTTCACATGAGACAGTCATCATAGACAAGATTAGTTATCCAAAGAAACTTTATGCCTGATCTGCTTGGAATATAGGAAGTATGTGTGCCTTCTGTCTTCTTATGAACCTACGTTTGTGAACAAAATATGTTCACTACATTTTCAGCTACCTATATGCTTAGGAAGACACAATGTAGCAACCCGACCCGAATGGATCAAGTCTCTGTGCTCAGGTGTCATCCCTGGATCAAGAATGTCGACACCACACAAGATTTCAAGGATTTATAGCGAGTAGCAATCACACACTTATTACAAATTGTCCAAAAGAGGACTTATTACTATAAATGTGTCTTAAGGCCATCGAATAACGATAACAATGGAAGACTTGGAAGATAAGTGAGTCCATCAACTCCATCGGCATCACCGAGTATAGAACCACGACCTAAAACACCTTACTGTCAGTTCGAAAATTCTGCAACATGAAAGTTGCAGCCCTAAAACGGGTCAAGACTTGGAATATGCCGCAATGTAACACATAGAGAGTAATGAAGGAATAAGCCTATACTACATGCATATATGGCTGGTGGAAAAGCTCTACGGTTACAGTTTTGCATAAAGCTAGTTTTTCCCTACTGCAAAGGAATAAATTTGTTTAACTATCATGGTGGTTGTTAAACATTTAGAATGGTTGGCAGCATCCTCAATCCCAATTAAAAGTACTCATTAAAAACCCAATAACATTGATTAGAGTAACATGTTGAGATACACAGGATATTCAAGTACTAGATACTCAAGATGTCCATAACCGGGGACACGGCTAATCGTGATTAGGTTATACACTCTGCAGAGGTTTGCGCACTTTTCCCCACAAGACTCGATCGCCTCCGTTTGGTTTCTCGCACTACATGGTGTTTGAGAGACGGATGACCGAGACATAGTCTTTCGTAAGCGCTTAGCACCTTACTTGTGGGTAGACCGTACCAACCTACAACCCCTACATCTCGCTAGTCTACCCAGAAGAGTTCGCACGACTTACTCAACTATGCCAGAGCCCATAATGGCTTGTGGCTGCACACGGAAGTTTCTAGTTTGAATAATCTCATGATCCCTTTGAGCCTGGGTGGCGGTCCCAAAAAATACAGGCAAGTCCTGATAGAAACCAGGTGCCTCAATCCACCCAGATGTGTGTTTAAGTTGCCACCTTAGATAAACCATTAGATTAACAATCTCACATCTGTCATGGATATTCACTCACCCAATCCACGTCTACTAGCATAGCATGGCATAATAAGCAAACGTAGAAGTAACTCCCAAAGGTTCATAAGTAAAACAAGTAATAGGTTCTACCTCATCTACTTCCCATCCCACAATTTAATTAGATCCTAATCATGCAAGTGTTTGAGGATTGATCTAATGCATAAAAACTGGGTAGTAGAAAAGATATGATCAAGTGTTACTTGCCTTGCTGATGATCCGCGAAACCTAGAGATTCGAAATAACAAGCGGCGCACTCCGGGTGATCTATCCCAGACAAACAACAAGCATACAATAAGTACTCATCTAATGCACAGGTAAATCTCGAATAAAAAATCTAACTAGAAAGTTCAACTTAAGAACCCTGGTTGCAAAAGAATTGAATCAAATAAAGCAACGAAAGTCAAACGTCGAAAGAAAACGACTCGGTTCTAGCAATTCGAATCTAGGTCAAATTTTATAGTAGCTAAACTTTGTTTAAGTTGATTAGTCGGAACGGCGGTTTCGAAACGAAACTCCAGGCGCTTGAATCACCTGATTCCGATAAACGAGCGAGAAGATAAACTTATTCGAAGATTGGATCTGAAATCGAAATCGGAAAATAACGGATTAAATCCGATTTAAAATAAAAACGACGAACGGTTAAACGAACGGACGTTCGTTAACAGAAACTAACCGGCGAACGCGTTCGTTAAAACGAACGGATCGGTGAACGTTCACTAAATAACTAAACCGAAAAAAATTAACCGATCTAGGGTTTTTTTTAAAACACCGAACAACGAAAGAAAATCGGACGGTTTTTTTAAAACAAAACCGGACCGGGGGGGGTGTGGCGCGGCGGCTACCTCCAGCGAGGTCGCCAAGGGCACCGGCTCCAGCGAGGTCGGCTTGGGGCGGCGACGGGGGCACTGGGCGACGGCAAGACCGGGCGGCGTGACGGGCACCGGCGGCGGCTCCCCAAGCGGGCTGCGGGTTGGGGACGGCGGCGCTGGTTGGGGAAGAGAGAGGGGGTGGGGTATATAAGGAGGGGTGCCTTGGGGAGGGGGCAACGGCGGGCGGGCGTGGCCGAGCCGGACTCGGCGGCGACGGCGGGAGGACTCCTCCCAAGGGGAGGCGGGCGGCTGGTTGAGTTACTGGGCCCTTGGCCCAAAGCGGGCGCGGTTTTTTAAATAAAATCTCGCGCAGAAAAACGAATAAATAAAAAAAATCTAAACGAACTCCAAATTTAATAAAATAAATTTTCCCCGACTCCTAAAAATGAGTCGAACAAAATGAACTTTAATACGGGGCCAAAATGCATATTTTTAAAATACTCATTTTTTCCCTAAAGCGAATAAACTTCGAAAATCCAAAATTTGATTTATTTATTAAATCTTCATTTTTCCTAAATTTTGGGAAAGTCATATTATTCCCTCTCTTAATTTTTTTATTGGAAAAATATTTGAAGATAAATACAAATAAATCCGAATGATCCATTTTTTCAAAATTTGAGAAAACCCAAATATGAAAAATAATGAAATCTCCAACTCTCTCCGAGGGTCCTTGAGTTGCGTGAAATTTTCTAGGATCGGAAAAATGCAAGAAAATATGATATGCATGATGACTTAATGTATAACATTCCAAATTGAAAATTTGGGATGTTACAAACCTACCTCTTAAGATGAATCTCGCCCTCGAGATTCGGGTTGGCTAGAAAATAGGTGAGGGTGGTCCTTGAGCAAATCTTCTTCTCTTTCCTGTGTGGCTTCATCCTCGGTGTGGTGGCTCCACCGAACCTTGCAAAACTTGATAACCTTGCTGCGAGTAACTCTGCCGGCATAATCGAGAATCTTGACCGGTCTTTCCTCATATGTCAAATCATCCTCGCAACTGAATTGCTTCAAGCGGCACTTTGTATCTCTTAACGGTACTTCCGCCATCTCGGCGTGACATTTCTTCAATCGAGAAATATGGAATACATCATGAACTCTGACAGTCCCTCCGGTAATTCCAGCTTATAAGCAACTTCTCCCCTGCGTTGCAAAATCTTATACGGTCCAACGAAACGTGGTGCTAATTTTCCTTTAACTCCAAAACGCTTAACTCCTCGAGCGGGGATACTCTAAGATATACTGTCTCCAACTTCATATTCTATCGCCTTGCGTTTGAATCCGCATAGCTCTTCTCGCAGGACTGGGCTACCTTGAGCCTATCGCGAATCAACTTAACCTTCGTTCCGACTCCTTAATCAACTCTGGTCCAAACAACTGACGATCTCCAGTTTCGTCCCATGATAACGGTGTCCTGCATCTCCTTCCATACAGAGCCTCGAAAGGTGCCATCTTCAAGCTGGTTTGGTAACAGTTGTTATAAGAAAACTCTGCATATGGCAAGTTATCATCCCAACTAGATCCATAATCTAGTGCACAAGCTCTCAAAGATATCCTCCAAAATCTGATTGACTCTCTCGGTCATCCCATCTGTGGGTGAAAAGGCATCAATTCCAGCCTGGTTCCCAAGGTTTCGTGCAAATGATCCCAAAACTTTGAGGTAAATTGGGTTCCTCTATCTGATACGATACTCCTCGGAACTCCGTGTAAACACACAATTCTGGTCATGTATATCTGTGCCAACTTAGCACTGCTATAGGTAGTCTTGACTGGAATGAAATGAGCTACCTTTGTCAAGCGGTGGACTATAAGCCAAATCGAGTCATATCCTGAACGAGTCTTTGGCAAACCTGTGATGAAATCCATGCCTAGTTTATCCCACTTCCATTCGGGTATTGGCAATGGTTGTAACAATCCTGCTGGCTTCTGATGTTCTGCCTTCACTCTCTGACATACATCGCAAATTGCTACATACTCCGCAATATCCTTCTTCATGCCGGTCCACCGTAACGCGTTTCCTTCAAATCCAAATACATCTTGGTATTTCCTGGGTGGATCGAATAGGGTGAATCATGGGCTTCTTGCAAAATCAACTTCCTGATCTCCGGGTTATTTGGCACATAAACACAGTCCTCAAACCATAGGGTATTGTGCTCATCCTCACGAAATTCCTTAGCTTTTCCTTCGCTCATTTTCTCCTTTATGGAGGCAACTTCCTTATCTGCCTTTTGAGCTTCTCTGATTTTGTCCATCAGTGTCGACTGAATCTCCAATGTTGCTACATAGCCTCTCGGAACTATTTCCAAACATAGCTCTCGAAGGTCCTCGGCTAACTCATTGGGTATTCCTCCCATCATTAGGGTATTGACGTGGCTCTTACGGCTCAATGCGTCTGCTACAACGTTAGCCTTCCGGGTGATAATGCAATCTCATATCATAATCCTTGATAAGCTCCAACCATCTCCTCTGTCTGAGATTTAATTCCTTCTGTGTGAAGATGTACTTCAAACTCTTGTGATCCGTGTACACCTCACAATGATTTCCAATGAGAAAATGTCTCCAGGTTTTCAATGCATGTACAACGGCCGCTAACTCCAAATCATGTGTGGCATAATTCAACTCATGAGGCTTAAGCTGTCGTGAAGCATACGAAACAACTCTTCCTTCCTGCATAAGCATCGCTCCAAGTCCTCGGCGTGAAGCGCCGTAATACACCCTCATAATCCTTGGTCCGATCCGCAAAATTAACACCGTGAGGTAACCAATCTTTTCTTCAACTCCTGAAAACTTGCCTCACAATCCTCGGTCCGTATGAACTTGGTATCCTTTTTCAAATAATTCGTCATAGGCTTTGAAATCCTTGAGAAATTCTCAATGAATCTTCGGTAGTATCCTGCGAGTCCAAGGAAACTCCGGATCTCTCCAACTGTCATTGGTGCTTCCCATTTGGTTACGGTCTCAACCTTTGTGGGGTCAACTGCTATTCCTTCTCCGGATATAACATGTCCAAGAAATCCAACTTCCCTTAGCCAAAACTCACATTTGCTGAATTTGGCATATAACTGATGTTCCCTTAGTTTCTCCAAAACCAATCGCAAATGTTCCTTATGTTCCTCTTCATTCTTCGAGAAAATCAAAATATCATCTATGAACACCACGACGAACTTATCCAAAAACTCCGTAAACACTTTGTTCATCAGGTTCATGAAATAGGTCATGGCGTTAGTCAGTCCAAATGACATAACGGTGTACTCATACAGTCCATATTTCGTGGTAAATGCTGTCTTAGGTATGTCCTGCTCTCGAATCTTCAACTGATGGTACCCTGATCGCAAATCGATCTTGGAAAATACTTTAGCTCCTTGCAAGCGATCAAACAGATCATTTATCATTGGCAGTGGGTACTTGTTCTTGATCGTTACTGCATTTAATCCACGATAGTCTACAACCATCCTTAACGATCCATCCTTATTCTCCACCAAAAGCACGGGTCCCAAGGCGAAGAACTTGGGCGTATAAAACCTTTATCCAATAGTTCCTTAATCTGCTTCTTGATTTCCGCCAAACTCGTAAGGGCATCCTGTATGGTCGCTCGATATTGGACCTGTTCTTGGCAAAAGTTCAATCAAAAACTCAATGTCTCTATCCGGTGGCATTCACAGCAACTCTTCCTAAATACATCAGGAAATCCTTCACCATCGTACTTCTTCCCGCACAACTCCTCGATAAGGAATTTATCCGTGCTCTCCTCGGCTCATGTCGTGATAATGCATTTGATCCTTCTTCCTTCCGTGTGGTGAGCAAAATTGACTTAGTGGCGCAATCTATGTTCCCTCCATACTTGATAACCAATCCATGCCTAATATCACATCCAATCCTTGGGATTCCGTAACTATTAGGTCTGAGGGAAAAACATAGTGTCCAATCCTCAATGGCAGTCGATCACACCATTTACTAGCCATGTATTCTGCTCCGGGTGAGGTTACTAGCATGGGTGACCTAAGGGCTTGGGTCGGTAATTTGTACTTATCCACAAATCCTTGATATGTATGAATATGATGCACCGATGTCGAAAAGAACAACCGCAGTAAATGACTTAACCAAAAACTTACCGACATCGCATCGGGCTGATCTTCAACCTCCTCCACATCAATGTGGTTCACTTGTCCCCTATTGAAAGGGTTTGGCTTCTTTCGTAGCTTCCATTGCCATTTCCATTCTGGCCTTCCTGACATTCGTTTGCATAATGCCCATCTTGCGGCACTTAAAGCAAGTGATGTGACTCAGGTCTACCTTGGATGGTGTTGACGGGTTGGTGCGGTTCTGTCCATTGCTTCCTCCATTACCGTTCCCATTCTTGGTGCCATTATGGTTGTGTGAATTACCTCCTCCATGGGTATGCTGAAACTGAACTCCCTGTTTAGGGGTATAACGGGCTTCATTGGCTCCAGATTTATACTTCCCTTGCCCATACTTCCTCTTGCGATTCTCAACTTGCTGCTGCTTTCCTTCAATCATGAGGGCTCGGTCTACCAACTCCTGGTAGTTATTGAAACTTGCTACCATCAACTGCATGCTCAACTCATCATTCAATCCTTCCAGAAACTTCTCCTGCTTAGCTGCATCTGTAGTAACGTCATCTGGGGCATAACGTGCTAACTTACTAAAATCATCCACATACTGGCCAACAGTCCTTCCTCCTTGGCGTAAATTGCGAAACTCACGCTTCTTCATGGCCATAGCTCCTGCCGAGACATGGGCAGTCGGAAAGCTTGTCAAACCGATCCCATGTGACAAAGGTGTCACTGTGGTAAGTGGTCAGAAATGCTCCCACCATGTCAGCTGCGGGTCCTTCAAGTTGGTGTGCAGCAAACTTCACCTTCTCTCCATCTGTACATCCTGCAGTGGTCAACTCCTTCCTATCTTACGGAGCCAATCATCTGCTACTATCGGCTCGGTGCTCTTTGGAAAACACTGGCGGATTCAGTCTTAAGAAACGGGTCAAGTGATCCGCAGGTGGTGGTGGCGGTGGGTTGTTGTTGTTGTTGTTGCCTTGATTCTGTACCAATGTTTGGATCAAAGTTCTCTGCTGCTGGATCAACTGGGTGATCTCTGGTGGGACAACAAATCCGGGGTCGCGTCTCGGAGGCATCTGATGGGTTTAGAAAAGATGAGAAATTAAGAATAGAGTGGGGTCTAAGGAGAAACACTACCCAAATGTATATGAGAAAATGCAAACAAAATCACTTCATTCAATTCAAACAAAGGGCTTACAACGATCTTGCATAGGATCTGTTCCTGTTCATGCTCAGGTACACAACGTCTAATAACACCATCTACTCCTTCTTTATAAAGATGTGGGTCATCCCAAAAGTAATGTCTCAAATCATAGAAAAACTTTTTCTTTTGCTGGTATGTGAAACTAGGTGGTATAAATTTAGCAACAATGTAATTAGCATAATCAGCATACCATGGAGCAGTACGAGAAGTATTTATGACAAATTGTTCATCGTGAAAGCTATCATCAATAGGTAGTGGGTCATCAAGAACATTCTCTAACCTAGACAAGTTGTTCCGCAGGGTTCTCAGCTCCTTTCTATCAACAATATGCAAATCAAATTCTTGTAGCAAGAGAACCCATCTAATAAGTCTAGGCTTAACATCTTTCTTTTCCATAAGGTATTTAATAGCAGCATGATCTGTGTGAATAGTTACTTTAGAATCAACAATATAAGGTCTAAACTTATCACAAGCAAAAACAACTGCTAAGAATTCCTTTTCAGTAGTAGCATAATTTCTCTGGGCATTTTCTAGGGTTTTACTAGCATATTGAATAACATTTAATTTCTTATCAACTCTTTGCCCTAGAACAACACCTATAGCATAATCACTAGCATCACACATAATTTCAAAGGGTAAATTCCAATCTGGTGGCTGAACAATAGGTGTAGAAACTAATGCTTTCTTAAGTATTTCAAATGCTTCTACACAATCATCATCAAAGACAAAAGGAATGTATTTTGTAATAGATTAGTCAGAGGCCGAGATATTTTTGAGAAGTCCTTAATGAACCTCCTATAAAAACCGGCATGACCAAGGAAACTTCTTATACCTTTGATGTCCTTGGGACATGGCATCTTTTCAATAGCATCAACTTTAGCTTTATCAACTTCAATACCTCTTTCAGAAATTTAATGCCCCAAGACAATACCTTCATTAACCATAAAGTGGCATTTTTCCCAATTCAAGACAAGATTAGTTTCTTCACATCTCTGCAAAACTCGATCAAGGTTGCTCAAGCAATCATCAAAAGAGGATCCATAAACGGAGAAATCATCCTTGAAAACCTCACAAATCTTTTCACAGAAATCAGATAATATAGCCATCATACATCTTTGAAAGGTAGCAGGTGCATTACATAAACCAAAAGGCATACGTCTATAAGCAAAAGTACCAAAAGGGCAAGTAAAAGTGGTCTTTGCTTGATCATCAGCTGACATAGGTATTTGAGAAAACCAGAGTAACCATCTAGAAAGCAAAAATGTGTGTGTTTGGATAATCTTTCTAGCATTTGATCAATGAAAGGCAAAGGGTAATGATCCTTTTTATTAGCTTTATTTAATTTGCAGAAATCAATTACCATCCTATAACCTGTAATAATTCTTTGTGGAATCAATTCATCTTTATCATTAGGAACGACAGTAATACCTCCCTTCTTAGGGACACAATGGACAGGACTTACCCACTGACTATCAGCAACGGGATAAATTATACCTGCCTCAAGGAGCTTTAATATGTCCTTTCTTACCACTTCTTTCATCTTTGGATTTAACTGTCGCTGATGATCAATAACTGGTTTGGCGTCTTTCTCCAAATTTATTTTGTGTTGACATAGAGTGGGACTAATGCCCTTAAGATCATCAAGAGTATATCCAATAGCAACACGGTGCTTCTTCAGAGTTTTCAATAATTTCTCTTCTTCATGCTCTGAAAGGTTAGCACTAATAATAACAGGATATATCTTCTTTTCATCTAGATAAGCATATTTAAGAGTATCAGGCAATGGTTTAAGCTCAAACACGGGATCACCCTTGGGAGGAGGAGGATCCCCTAGGATTTCGACAGGCAAGTTGTGTTTCAGAATAGGTCCCTGTTTAAAGAATACTTCATCTATTTCCCTTCTTTCATTCATAAACATATTATTTTCATGGTCTAGAAAATATTGTTCTAAAGGATCATTAGGAGGCACGGCAATAGAAGCAAGACCAATAATTTCATCCTTACTAGGTAATTCCTCTTCACGGGGTTGTCTATGAAATTTAGAAAAATTAAACTCATGAGACATATCACCCAAACCAATAGTAACAACATCCTTTTCGCAGTCTGTCTTAGCATTAATAGTGTTCAAGAAGGGTCTACCAAATATAATGGGACAAAAGCTATCTTGCGGGGAACCAAGAACAAGAAAATCAGCAGGATATTTAACCTTCCCACACAAGACTTCAACATCTCTAACAATCCCAATCGGTGATATAGTATCTCTATTGGCAAGCTTAATGGTAACATCGATATCTTCTATCTCAGCAGGTGCAATATCATGCATAATTTCTTGATATAAGGAAATAGGTATTGCACTAGCACTAGCACCCATATCACACAAGCCATGATAACAATGATCTCCTATTTTAAAACAAATAACAGTCATGCCTACAACAGGTCTATCTTTTTCTTTAGCACTAGGTTTAGCAATTCGAGCAGTTTCATCACAGAAGTAAATAACATGCCCGTTGATATTATCAGCCAAGAGATCTTTAACCATAGCAATACTAGGTTCAATTTTAACCTGCTCAGGAGGTTTATAAGTTCTAGTATTACTCTTACGAACCACAGTTGAAGCTTTAGCATGATCCTTTATTCTAACAGGGAAAGGTGGTTTCTCAACATAAGCAGTAGGAACAATAGGATCATTATTAGTGATAGTCTTTTCTTCAACTTTAATAGGTTCAACTACTTTTAATTATATGGGAGGATGATATTTAAACCACTTCTCCTTAGGGAGATCAACATGAGCAGCGAAAGATTCACAAAAAGAAGCTACTATCTCAGAGTCAAGTCCATATTTAGTGCTAAATTTACGGAAAACATCAATATCCATAAAATATTTAACACAATCAAACTTAGCTGTCATACCTGACTCCTTAAATTATTTCCAATAAATCCTATCGGAATTCAATAGTCTTCATCATAAAAGAACCAGTACAAGAAGTATCGTGCATGGAGCGATTATTGTCAGAAAGCCAAGCATAAATTTTTTGAATAATCATTTCTTTTGAGAGCTCATGATTGGGGCATGAATATAACATTGACTTAAGCCTCCCCCAAGCTTGAGCGATGCTTTCTCCTTCGCGAGGCCAAAAATTATATATATAATTACGATCACGATGAACAAGATGCATAGGATAAAACTTCTGATGAAATTCCAATTTCAATCGCTTGTAGTCCCATGATCCCATATCATCACATAGCCTATACAATGTCAATGCATATACCTTCAAAGATAAAGGGAATACCTTCTTCTTGATAACATCATCGTGCATACCTGCAAGCTTAAATAATCCACAAACTTCATCCACATAGATTAAGTGTAAATCGGGATGCAATGTTCCATCTCCTTCAAAAGGATTAGCTAGCAGTTTCTCTATCATACCCGGAGGAATTTCAAAGTAAACATTTTCAATAGGTTCAGTAGGTTGAGGAGCAACTATTTGCTCTACCGGTCGGGGTGAAGATACCCCGAACAAGCCCCTCAAAGGATTACTTTCCATAGTAATAAGTGACAGTAAATTTTAGCACACTATATAAAAATTTTCCTTACCAAATTCCACCTACCAAAGGCGCTTCACTCCCCGGCAACGGCGCCAGAAAAGAGTCTTGATGACCCACAAGTATAGGGGATCTATCTTAGTCCTTTCGATAAGTAAGAGTGTCGAACCCAACGCGGAGCAGAAGGAAATGATAAGCGGTTTTCAGCAAGGTATTTTCTGCAAGCACTGAAATTATCGATAACAGATAGTTTTGTGATAAGGTAATTTGTAACGGGTAACAAGTAATGAAGGTAAATAAAGTGCAGCAAGGTGGCCCAATCCTTTTTGTAGCAAAGTAGAAGCCTGGACAAACTCTTATATAGAGAAAAGCGCTCCCAAGGACACATGGGAATTATCGTCAAGCTAGTTTTCATCATGTTCATATGATTCGCGTTCGGTACTTTGATAATTTGATATGTGGGTGGACTAGAGCTTGGGTGTTGTCCTTACTTGGACAAGCATCCCACTTATGATTAACTCCTATTGCAAGCATCTGCAACTACAAAAGAAGTATTAAGGTAAACCTAACCATAGCATGAAACATATGGATCCAAATCAGCCCCTTACGAAGCAACGCATAAACTAGGGTTTAAGCTTCTGTCACTCTAGCAACCCATCATCTATTTATTACTTCCCAATGCCTTCCTCTAGGCCCAAACAATGGTGAAGTGTCATGTTGTCGACGTTCACATAACACCACTAGAGGAGAGACGACATACATCTCATCAAAATATTGAACAATACCAAATTCACATGACTACTAATAGCAAGACTTCTCCCATGTCCTCAGGAACAAACGTAACTACTCACAAAGCATATTCATGTTCATAATCAGAGGGGTATTGATATGCATATAGGATCCGAACGTATGATCTTCCACCAAATAAACCAACTAGCATCAACTACAAGGAGTAATCAACACTACTAGCAACCCATAGGTACCAATCCGAGGCTTTGGGACAAAGATTGGATACAAGAGATGAACTAGGGTTTGACAGGAGATGGTGCTGGTGAAGATGTTGATGGAGATTGGCACCCTCCCGATGAGAGGATCATTGGTGATGATGATGGCGATGATTTCCTCCCGAGGGAAGTTTCCCCCAGGTAACAGCTCTGCCAGAGCCCTAGATTGGTTCCGCCAAGGTTCCACCTCGTGGCGGCGGAGTTTCTTCCCGAAAGCTTGTTTATGATTTTTTTCTTGGACGAAAGACTTCATATAGCAGAAGATGGGCACCGGAGGGCCACCAGGGGGCCCACAAGGCAGGGGGCGCGCCCAGGGGGGTAGGGCGCGCCTCCCACCCTCGTGGCCAGGGTGTGGCCCCCTTTGGTAGTTTGTTCGCTCAGTATTTTTTATTATTTCCAAAAATAATTTCTGTGGAGTTTCAGGACTTTTGGAGTTGTGCAGAATAGGTCTCTAATATTTGCTCCTTTTCCAGCCCAGAATTCCAGCTGCCGGCATTCTCCCTCTTCGTGTAAACCCTATAAAATAAGAGAGAATAGGCATAAGTATTGTGACATAATGTGTAGTAACAGCCCATAATGCAATAAATAACGATATAAAAGTATGATGCAAAATGGATGTATCAAACGGCTCTAGGGCATAGACGTCCCGTAGTGCTCGCTTGCGTTCCCTCTTAGGGATATGTGTGACTTATATCATGTTCACTGTTTTTACCTCGGGGGGAAATTTCTTCTGTCCCCCTGTGTTCGGTTGACGAGGTTCTTGGTCATCGTTGTCGCTGGGCGACCCTTTCCCCTTGTGTTCGGCGCTGAGTTTGCTGGCCTGTTTAAAGACCCAAGAATTTATGTTGGTATGATTGGCGGGCTTATCGGGGGTGTCGTGAATCTGGCAAGGCCGATCAAGTATTCTGTCTAAACTGGATGGGCCATCTCTATTTGCCTTGAAATGGCTTCTTCCGTTGACCGGGTTTGGAGCTACTGAATCCGGGGTTGACCGTCGTGTCTTGTGTTTCTGCGTTGTTGTTTCGACGCTTGTGCTTGTTGCGTCGTGGCTTGCCATTGCAGTCCCTGTTCGGAGGTGGCAGGGTCACTGATGCTATTACTTCTACGAGCAAGCCAGCTATCTTCTCCCAGGGAAAAGCGGGTCATAAGTGCGGTGAGGGCTGCCATGGACTTCGGCTTTTCTTGGCCAAGGTGTCGGGTGAGCCACTCGTCTCGGACGCTATGTTTGAAGGCCGCAAGGGCTTCGGTGTCCGGACAATCCACAATTTGGTTCTTTTTGATGAAGAACCTGGTCCAGAGCTGCCGGGTTGATTCCCCGGGTTGCTGGATTATGTGACTAAGGTCATCTGCGTCTGGGGGCCGAACATAGGTACCTTGGAAGTTGTCTCTGAATGCGTCCTCCAAGTCTTCCCAGCTACCAATAGAGTTTTCTGGTAGGCTGTTCAGCCAGTGGCGTGCTGGCCCCTTGAGTTTTAGGGGGAGGTACTTGATGGCATGTAGATCATCACCGCGTGCCATATGAATGTGGAGAAGAAATCTTCAATCCATACTGCGGGATCTGTTGTTCCATCGTATGATTCGATGTTTACGGGTTTAAACCCTTCTGGGAACTAGTGCTCCATTACCTCATCGGTGAAGCATAGGGGGTGTGCGGCGCCTCTGTATCGGGCAACGTTACGACACAATTTGGATGAAGTATGTATTCAATTTTCAGCCCTCGTGAGGTTTTGTTTGTCGCACCAGGCCTGATGGTCGTCTTCTCGCACCTGGGCATGCCCCTTAATCCGTAGATTGACCTAGTCTGACCGGCTTTATTGTCCAGGTCCTTACGTAGGTCATAAGTGTATCCCCGAGCTGTTGTTTCCCTGCTTCTACGGCAAGGTGGTGCAGGCTTGTGTTCGGCTTGAGTTACGTTCGGTCTCAGCCACGCGGTGGTCGGTCAGGTCCGTCAGCCGCGTTACGCGCGGGTGGTATGGGCTCCAGCGCCTCATCGTTGAATTGGGGTAGCAGCTTACGCTTCGGGTAACTCCTTGTTGGGCGTTCGAGGCCGTATTCTTCGGCTGCCAGGACGTTAGTCCATCTGTCGTTGAGCAGATCTTGGTCAGCATGGAGCTACTGCTTCTTCTTCTTTAGGCTTCTTGCAGTGGCTATTAGCAAGCGTTTGAAGAGCTCTTGCTCAAGGGGTTCTTCTGGCATGATAAAATCTTTGTTGTCGAGGCTCACGTCGTCCATGGAGAGTGGTAGCTAGTTACTATCCTCCAAGTCTTCGTTCCCTGCTTGCTCGTCAGGGTCAACTTGCTCGTCCTCCCGATCATCCTGTTCGGATGTTGGTTCGATGGGGTCTTCTTGGTCTTTGGCGTTCTCCATAGTATTATTGTCTCTGGTGCCGGTATTGCTGTCTTTTCCGTGATGCGATTTAGAGCAGCGCCGCTGACGTCGACGCTTTGGTGGTATCTCAGGAGGTTTGTCCTCGCCTGGATCCTTCTCATCATCGTCGTCACCTTCTTTAGGTGTGTCCACCATGTACACGTCGTATGAGGAAGTGGCCGTCCAGCTTCCGGTGAACGGCGGGTTTTGGGCCTACTCTTCTCCGGCATCGTCGTCCATACCGTCGATGTCTTTGGAGGCGTAATCGAGCATGTCTGTTAGATCCTCGATGGTGGTTGTGAAGTGGGTGGTGGGAAGTGAAATTCCCCATTCTCAGCCCCTAGTCCAGGCTGGGCGCAATTCAGAAGCGGTTCCTCTGCGATGGCAAGGGGGCGCATTAAATCCAAGGCCTCGTATAAGAGTGAGGCCTGGACGGGGACAGAAGTTCCCTGGCCGAGCTCGAATGACGCGGACTTTGGGGGTTCGGAGCTAGTGTCCGGAGGAGAGTGCAGCTTTGTGATGATTGCCGGTGATGCTATTCTCTTCGGTTCTCTACTGTTGGGCTCTATAGACGCAGAGAGTCCGGCGGGCTCTGGACTCCCGTCTTCGGACCTGATGACACACTCCGGATCTAAGGCCGAGGTAGTGGTTGGGGCCACGTACCCTTGGATGATCAACTCTCCTCGGATATCAGTGACATAGTTGAGATTTCCAAAACTAATCTGGTGACCAGGGGCGTAGCTGTCGATCTACTCTAGGTGGCCAACCGAGTTGGCACGCAGTGCGAAGCTGCCGAATACGAAGATCTGGCCGAGGAGAAAGATCTCCTTCCCGGCAGAATTGTTCTAGATGATCGATGGAGCCATCGAGCCTTTCGACGCCGACACAGTGGAACTCTCAATGAAAGCACCAATGTCGGTGTCAAAACCGGCAGATCTCGGGTAGGGGGTCCCGAACTGTGCGTCTAAGGATCAAAGGTAACAGGAGGGAGGGGACACAATGTTTACCCAGGTTCGGGCCCCCATGATGGAGGTAATACCCTACTTCCTGCTTGATTGACTTTGTTGAGTATGGGGGTTACAAGAGTTGATTTACCTCGAGATCGTAATGGCTAAACCCTAGACGTCTAGCCTGTATGATTATGATTGCCTCTACGGACTAAACCCTCCGGTTTATATAGACACTGGAGGGGGCTAGGGTTGTACATAGTCAGTTTACAGAGAAAGGCACTACAAAAAAACACACATCCGAAACATTTTGGGCCGAACGAAATTTTTTTGTTTCATACTTATGACACTTCTATGACGATAATTGTGACAAAACCAGGTATCATCATAGATGTGGTGGGGTCCTACTTCTATGACAAAAAATCATGACAGAAAATGGGCTTTTCGTCCTGGGCGGGCCGGAGACGCAGCTGCATGAAACTCTTTGGGCCGTCATGATGGAAAAAACCGTGGTAGAAGCGAGGGCAAGGAAAATATCAGGGTGTTCCCGGTTACGGTGGGTGGTCGGGGCCGAGCGATGCGCGTTTCTCTCGTACACTCACGCGCGTGGGTGCGAGGCGTTGGGCTCTAACTGAACCCGAGTGAGGCTTTGGGCTCTAACTAAACCCGAGCGATTGCACTGCAGGCTACACATTACTGAACCCGAGCGATCGATCGATGGCTGTTAACTAAACCCGATCGAGCGATTGCTTCGCTACAGGTGATAACTGAAGTCGATCGATGCTGCCTCTGGATGAACAGTGAGCATTGCTGGGGGGGGGGGGTTGGATGAACAGTTCCGGTGGGGGTGGATGAAAAGGACCCCGTGGTGTTGCTTCTGGATGAACAGGACCCCGATCGATCGAACCGGTTGGGGCTGGATGAACAGGACCCCGTGGAGGGCAGGATGAACAGGACCACCCCATGGAGGACTGGATGAACAGTAGTCAATGGAGGGCTGGATGAACAGTAGCCCGTGGAGGGGTGGTTGAACAGGAGCCCGTGGAGAGGGCTGGTTGAACAGTAGCCCACTACTACAAAAAGGGCTATAGATGGAATGGCTACTAATGGCGCACCTGTGATGTGGTGCGCCATTACTATATTCTAATGGCACACCATGTCTCGGTGCGCCATTAGTATTACTAATGGCGCACCTGGTGTGTGGTGCGCCATTAGTAGTTTGAAAAAAAAACATAAAAAAAATTTGTTACTAATGGCGCACCGGTGCATAGTGCGCCATTACTAATTGACATAGTAATGGCGCACCACATCCGTCGTGCGCCATTAGTAGTTTTGAAAAAAATGTAAAAAAAAAAATTGTTACTAATGGCGCACCTTGGAGTGGTGCGCCATTACTAGTTTTAACTAGTAATGGCGCACTTTCCACTGGTGCGCCATTACTAAGTTTTTAAAAAAAATCAAAAAAATATCATTTTTTTATTTTTATTTTCAAAACTACTAATGGCGCACCGTGGGAGTGGTGCGCCATTAGTAGTTGAACTAGTAATGGCGCACCACCCCAGTGCGCCATTAGTAACAGCCACCTTCCACCGACGGCGTGCCGTGGAAGGTGGAAGGTGGCAAGTTACTAATGGCGCACCGTGGTGGTGCGCCATTACTAGTTCAACTACTAATGGCGCACTACTCCCACGGTGCGCCATTAGTAACTTGGCCACCTTCCACCGAATGCACCCCCCGTGGATCGCTTTTCAGTTTTAAAGAAAATAAAAGAAAATGATGAAAATGTCAAAAAATAAAAGAAAATAAGTTTCCCATGTGATATGTGGTCTAGTTGTTGGGAAAATTTGCAAATATGAATTTCGACTTCATTTGCAAAATCTCTCGAGAATTTGTAAAAATGGGCATAACTTTTGCATACTAACTCGGATGAAAAAGTTTTTTATATGAAAAATCATCTACTCGAAAAGTTACATCCGAATTTAACGGGGGAACCCCGTTAAACATTTTCAAAATCCCCAAAAACCTAACAGAAAAAAAGTTACGGGGCTTTCAAGATCTAGAGGCAAAAAAATTCAAAAAATTTCAAACTTACTAGTGGCGCACCGTGGATGTGGTGCGCCACTAGTAACAGAAAAAAATTACTAATTTCAAAAAAAATTTGATTTTTTTTTTCAAAAAATGATACGTAATATGATCGAGAAGTTTGAAATATTTTTCAAAATTTCATCATAGTCATTAACATGAACAAAGTCCTAGACATCAATAAGGTATAACAGGATTGATATGCTAGATATATCAACAAGTGCACGTGAAGTGAGATTCTTTGGGGTTGGATAGAACTACGAAGTTAAGCGTGCTTGGGCTGGAGTAGTGTGAGGATGGGTGACCTTTCGGGAAGTTTGACCACGGAGTGCGATTTGACCTGAGATTAAGCATATTGACCCGAGATTAAGCCATAGTGAACTGAGATTAAGAAAAAATTGAAAAAAAAATTAAAAAAAATTTGGAAAAATTTGAAAAAAAAATTTGAAAAAAAAATGTTACTAATGGCGCACTTCTATGTGGTGCGCCATTAGTATACCAGATACTAATGGCGCACCGTGGGCTATACTAATGGCGCACTACATGGTGCGCCATTAGTATACCAGATACTAATGGCGGTATACTAATGGCGCACCAGGTGGTGCGCCATTAGTAAAAATTACTAATGGCGTGCTATTAATGGCGCACCACAGATGCGCCATTAATAGCCATACTAGGTGCGCCATTAGTAGGGGTTTTTCTAGTAGTGGCCAGTGGAGTAGCGTGCGGTGGAGGCTGGATGAACAGGAGCCCGTGGATGAACAGTCGCAGGTGGAGGCTGGAGGAGGTCGGCGGTGGATGAACAGTAGCCCGTGGAAGCTGGAGGGGTCGGACGGTGGAGATGAATACGGTATCCCGTGGAGTCCCTGCTTTTGCGATGCGCCACACCCCTCCCGATGAATAGGACCCACGTTTCGACCATGGCACTCCAACACAAGTCCGTTTCCTCCGTTTTGCGGTACGCCACACCCCTCCCAATCAACAGGACCCCCATTTCAATCGTAGGAGGTTCGTTTCCTCCGTTTTGCGGTACACCAGACGGTCGAACACAAGGCCGTTTCCTCCGTTCTGCGGTACACCAGGCCTCGTTTCCATTGGCTATTCCGTCCAAGCCCTCCCGATGAACACAACGACGCATTCCATTCCGACCCAGCCGGTTGGCTCCCCATGAACACGACGACGCAGTTTCTCCGTTCCGACCCAGCCATGTACACGAGCCCTAGCCATACATATGCGCGAGTAGACGTTCGAGACTCTGCCCGTATGTACGTACGTGGCCGTATTTTCTTTCTTGCACACTGGCCGTTGTACGTACGTGTACATGCTACGTGCGCGTCTCTACATCGAGCAGAATGTATGTACACATTCGCGATCAGAATGACAACCCTACGTACGCTTCGACCAGGTGGGTCCCGACTGTCAGGCACTTCCTTGCCTGCGAAGATGTAGCTGGTGGGTCCCAGCAGTCACGGGGGCGAATCTTTCTTTTTGCCCGGATGCACTTCCTTGCGTGCGAAGATGTAGCTGGTAGGTCCCAGCTGTCAGGGGGAAACATTTTTTTCGCGAAAAACAGTTGCTCGTCCGGTGGGTCCCTGCTGTCAGGTGGAGGAATAATTATTTTGCGCGTAATAAGGAGGCACTTACTTGCGGCCGCCGTGGACCCAGCCGTCAGCCTCTCCACATACATTACTCTTCCGATGGAAGTCTTTCCTTGACCACACCGTGCCTAGAGCACCAAGGCGGTGGACGACGGCGAGGCCTAGGAAGGGGACGACGCGGAGCCGGGGAAGACGTGGCAGTGGAAGCCCATGCGGAGAGGAGTACGAGGGTTCACTGGTTCGGCTACGGTGTGAGGCTGCCGTCGCCGCAGGGCCTGGCCAGCGGTGGGAATAGTAGGGGGCATTGAGGCCTCTGCGGCCTGGCCGACCCGCCACGGAGGCCGGAGCATGCGGCACGACCGGTGCTGCTTTGGTCAGCTGGAGCAACAAGACCAGAGGTTGAAGAAGCACTACGGCTGTTGGATGGACATCGTACGGTCACTGGAGCTAGAATCGTTCATATTGACTAAGTTGACAAAGAACTCCGTCCCGTCAACTTAGTAGGCCCATTAAGTCAGCCTCCCACCAAGGTGGGTCCCAACTAGGAGGGGGAGTATTCATTTTTCTATGCGTAATAAGGAGGCACCTCCGGTGGGTCCGAGCTGACAGCGGGGGGAACATTTTTTTCGTGAAATACGTTGGCCTGGCCGGTGGGTCCCAGCAGTCAGGGGGGAAACGTTTTTCACCATATACGGAGGCCCGTCCGGTGGGTCCCTGCTGTCAGGTGGAGGAATAATTATTTTCCGCGTAATAAGAAGGCACTTCCTTGCGGCTGCCGTGGACCCAGCTGTCACCCTCTCCACGTCTGATACTCTTCGATGGAAGTCGTTCCTTGACCATGTTGACCACGCCGCGCCGAGAGCACCAGAGCGGTGGACGACAGCGAGGCCTAGGAAGGGACGACGCGGAGCCGGGGAAGACGCGGCAGTGGATGCCCATGGTACGTCTCCAACGTATCTATAATTTTCGATTGCTCCATGCTATATTATCTATTGTTTTGGACTATATTGGGCTTTATTTTCCACTTTTATATTACTTTTGGGACTAACCTATTAACCAGAGGCCCAGCCCAGAATTGCTGTTTTTTGCCTATTTCAGTGTTTCGAAGAAACGGAATATCAAACGGAGTCCAAACGGAATGAAACCTTCGGGAACGTGATTTTCTCATCAGATAAGACCCAGGAGACTTGGACCCTCCATCAAGAAAGCCACGAGGCGGTCACGAGGGTGGAGGGCGCCCCCCCCCCTAGGGCGCGTCCCCCTGCCTCGTGGGCCCCTCGAAGCACCGCCGACGTACTTCTTCCTCCTATATATACCTACGTACTCCCAATAGATCAGATACGGAGCCAAAAACCTAATTCCACCGCCGCAACTTTTTGTATCCACGAGATCCCATCTTGGGGCCTGTTAGGAGCTCCGCCGGAAGGATTCCACCATGGAGGGCTTCTACATCAACATCATAGCCTCTCCGATGAAGTGTGAGTAGTTTACCTCAGACCTTCGGGTCCATAGTTAGTAGCTAGATGGCTTCTTCTCTCTTTTTGGATCTCAATACAATGTTCTCCCCCTCTCTCACGGAGATCTATTCGATGTAATCTTCTTTTTGCGGTGTGTTTGTTGAGATCAATGAATTGTGGGTTTATGATCAAGATTATCTATGAGCAATATTTGAATCTTTCCTGATATCTTTTATGTATGATTGAGTTATCTTTGCAGTTCTCTTCGAATTATCCGTTTGGTTTGGCCAACTAGATTGGTAGTTCTTGCAATGGGAGAAGTGTTTAGCTTTGGGTTCAATCTTGCGGTGTCCTTACCCAGTGATGTAAAGGGTTGCAAGGCACGTATTGTATTGTTGCCATCGAGGATAACAAGATGGGGTATTTATTATATTGCATGAATTTATTCCTCTACATCATGTCATCTTGCTTAAGCGTTACTCTGTTTTCACTAACTTAATACTCTAGATGCATGCTTTGGATAGCAATCGATGAGTGGAGTAATAGTAGTAGATGCAAAGTGCAGGAGTCGGTCTACTTGTCTCAGACGTGATGCCGATATACATGATCATACCTAGATATTCTCATAACTATGCTCAATTCTGTCAATTGCTCAACAGTAATTCGTTCACCCACCGTCAAATACCTATGCTCTTGGGAGAAGCCACTAGTGAAATATATGGCCCCCGGGTCTATTTTCATCATATTAATCTTCCTACGCTTTATTATTTCTTTGCTCTTTACTTTGCCTTTTTATTTTACTTTGCATCTTTATACCAAAAATACCACTCTCGTAAGTGACCGTGAAGGGATTGACTACCCCTATTCGCGCTGGTTGCGAGGAGCTATTTGTTTTGTGTAGGTACGAGGGACTCGCGCGTAGCCTCCTACTGGATTGATACCTTGGTTCTCAAAAACTAAGGGAAATACTTACGCTACTATGCTGCATCATCCTCTCCTCTTCGGGGAAAACCAACGCAAGCTCAAGACGTAGCAAGAAGGATTTCTGGCGCCGCTGCTGTGAGTCTACGCATAAAGTCAACATACCAAGTACCCATCACAATCCCTTATCTCTCGCATTACATTATTTGCCATTTGCCTCTCGTTTTCCTCTCCCCCACTTCACCCTTGCCGTTTTATTCGCCCTCTCTTTCCCAATCTCCTCCTCCCTTTTCCGTTTGCACTTTTCTCGCTTGCTTGTCGTTATGGCTAGTCTTGTTTCGGGGAGGCTGATCGTACCCACGGACACCTATGGGGCCGGCGGAGCGGGCCCCTTGTGGTTCGGAGGGGGGCGGAGGTCGCACGAAGAGCGGATCGAGGCGATGCACACGAGCGGTTTACCCAGCTTCGGAGCTCTCCGGAGAGATAAAACTCCTACTGCTGCTTGTTTGATCTATTCTGTTCTTGCTAGGGAGCAATGCGAGCTACAAAACCTAGCGTGAGTGTATCTAGACTATGGCCAGTCGAACGGACCGAACTAGCCGAACCTTGCCAAAAATGCCAACCGAACCTCCTCTCACGTTGCACTCGGGCCTCCTTTTATATGCTCAAGGGTCTCCGGCAGGTGGCAACATGGGCGGGGTACAAATGTAAAACAGGAGTAGGTACACCTACTTGAACAGTGTCTGATGCAAAATACCTAACTCGACGGCAAGGGACAAAAGCAATAAATGCCCGTCGTTGTCGCCCAAAGCATTACCAGAGACCGTCGGTAGCGCCTCCGCTCGCCACGATGGCGAGCCTGTCAGCGCCGCTTATCGCTGCTCTCCGCTGGCTGCACATGGAACGGTCCCATGGCGACACGTCGCTGGGTGAGCTGGAGCGGAGACGGAGAGAGGTTGCATGCCGCGGCAAGCGCCTTGCCGCGGCCGAATCCTTGTCGCGCTCGGAGACTTGTCGCGCTCCGAGCCTTCCCAAAGAAGCTCCTCTTGCCGGGCCTTGTCTTCTGCGTGCACAGGCGGCCTTCCCGACAAGCTCTTCTTGTCGGGGCCTTGTCTTCTCAATCAAATACTTTGTTCTTGAATGGCTTCAAAAGGAGCCACGAAGGATCTTGGCGGTGATGAGGCAAACCCTGCCGCGGGGTGCTGCAACCGTCCGTGCACGAGTACGGGGTACTAGGGTACCCCTACTCTAGTACACCGACAGGAGCCCCCGGGCCTGGGCCGTACACGGTGCCGAGCGCTTGTCGGGCCAGGCCTAGAACTATGCACGGACACGCGCGGCCTCGACCGCGTCGCAACTCGCCCCGGACCCACCACGATCCCCACTAACGGCACGCACCGGACGTGGCGTCGTGCGAAGATCGTGGGCGCGGTCGTGGGGATTCTTTATTGATATAAGCGAGCGTCCGCCCCCTCCTCCCTTTATAAGCGGAGGAAACAGAGGCAGGCCGACCGCCACCGCCATTGCTGTCTTGTCAAGAAACCACCGCCGCTCCCCTCGTCTTCTCCGGTGCGAAGAGAGCGCCGCTTCTTTCACCACAAGCACACTCACCGCCGTCGGCCTCCTCCGCCCCCCTCGCCATGGCCCCGAAGGCCGATAAGGAGAAGGGCGTCAAGTCGGCCGAGGCGCAGCGGCTTGCGGCGCGGCGCAAGGAGCGAGCCGTCTTCCCCCCGCAGCTCGGCGCACGGGAGCTGCGGGACATCTACTATCTTTTCTGGTCGACGGAGACTCGTGCGCATCCGCGCACGAGGGTGCTCCCGCCTCATTGCTGATCTGGCCCCAACAGGTACCCTTTCTTCGCCTTTTCTTCTATTGTGGTCTTTGCCGCCGTATTCGAAGTTCTTTATGCGACATAATGAACACCTTTAGCCTCCGCCTCCTTGATTTCACCCCCAACACCATCTTGACCATGGCGTTTTCGCACATTTTGTGCGAAAACTTTGTCGAGTCCACCGAATGTGGCACTCTTCCGCCATTTCTTTGTTCCCAGCGTCGAGAGAGGAGAACCACTTGCGGAGGGATAGCACAGGTCTCTAGGATCGGCAAGAAAGCGGCCTACCTAGAAGGGGAGTTTCGGAACAAGTGGGAGGAGTGGAGAGCCAACTGGTGCTGGGTCGTAGAGGAGGATCCGCAACCCTTCACCGCCGTGCGCCAAACCCCAATTGCGTGCGGCAAGGATTGGAGTAACTTGGCGCCAGAGGATGCGATGCTGAAGATAGCTGTGACCCGAATTTCGCGCCAAAGCTTGCCGGGTTAACTGTTGGCGCGATTGGCGCAGACTTCATTCGCCGCCGCGCTTCCCTTGCGAGGAAAGGAGGAGGCCTGCTTGGGAGTTCGAATGCGGCGGACATCATGAGGCTGCGCCGGGCCTGAATTGGAACTTCACCGTCATGGAGCTGGACTCGGTGCTGCTCGAGCTGTTCAAGAACGACCCGAACATCCAGAGTTGTTCAGGTTGCCGCGAGGGGTCGCCCCACAGCAACAACTTCGGCGCCGATCGCATCCGCCGCCATGATGCCACCGTGCGACTCCCACGGATCGTCCCGACCTGGCAGGAGCCTCGACGAGGTCGTGCAGCAATTCTTCGATGATTTGCAAGAAGTGCCGATCTGCGCCGGCGAAAGCGAGGAGGCTCACCCGAGACACCACCGGCGTGAGATGGGGCGGATCGCCACCAGGGTGGAGGAAGCGGCGGCAGCTGCCGCCGGAGCCTTCAGTTCACCGTGGAGGAGGCGGAGGCGAAGGCGGCAAGCCTTGCCGAGCGAGGGAGGTCGCCAGAGGACGAGCCTCGTCGGGACCGGGCTTGGTCGAGTGGACCCGCCGAGGGCGCTTCTTCCCCACCGCCAAGCGACTTGCCGCCAGCGGAGCCCCCTGCTCCGCCAAGGAGGCGTCTACGCAGGGGCGGAGACGAGTCGGGGCGGCAGTCCGGCCCACAGCAGCAGCGCCGCTCGACGCGCTTCACCGCGGCAAGCGAGGTTGCCGCGGGAGCGCCCCAAACCGCAGCGACAACCGGGCGGAATCTTCTCGAGCCGCCGACGCCTCCGCAAGCGGCCAAGAGAGCCCACTCCCCCGCCTCATCGTACCGGAGGCGGGCCGGAGTTTGACTTCTCCGCGCTCAGCTCCGAGGAGGAAGGCGAAGAGTAAGCTCTTGGGACTTGTGCTTGTATTTCTTCAATTTTTATTGCTTCATCTTGAATCTGATTTGCTTCGTTCTGGACTCTTTCCTTTTCAGGACGCTGGCCCAGAGAGCGGCGAAGAGGGCCAAGATCCCGACAATCGTCGTTGAGGACGATTCCCCCGTGGCGACAGGGGACGCGTCCGAGACCGCCTTGCCGGACCCGGCGACCCTTCCTCTGAGCAGCCCCCAGCACAGCCCCCAGAGTAAGTGTGCAGTTTTTCTCCTTACTACTAGGTGTGCAGGGGTGCCCTTTCTTTGCTGATTTCTGACTGTTTAATTGTGTAGGAGCGGAGCAGCCTCATCAGGAGGGCTCGGAAGCCGCCTCCGAGACCCTGCCCGCTGTCACTACGCCGCCAAGGGAGCTCCCTCCGACAAGGGAGGCCACCCCGACAAGGGAGGCCACTCCGGCAAGGGAGGATACCCCGGCAAGGGACGGCGCCAGCGACCCTCCAGTGGTCGAGGCCATGGCTGCGGATCCCGTTGCAGGTAACTCCCTTACATGGGATTTTCCCTTGGGCTTGCTTTCTTTTGTTCCTCTTTTTTGAATATCTGCTTGATCGCTCTTTCTTCGCCTGACGCAGACCCGATGGAGGTCGAGGCCGCCGGCGAGGAGGAAACGCGGCAACACCGGACGAGGCCGCTTGCCGAAGAAGAAGAGGTCGTCGTGGAGGACGAGGCCGTCGCCGACGAGCCTGTTGGCGAGGAGGCCACCGAGGCTGTCGACGCGGAGGCTGGCGAGGGGTCGGGCGATCGTACTGACGGCCCTGAGGCCGCAGGAGCGGCAAGCGCTACACCGACAGCCGACTCCCCCGCTGCCAAGCGTCCAGTTCGAGAGCCCCAGCCCGGTGCCTATCTGAAGGCCGGCGAAGGCGTCTTCATCAAGCTCCCCTGGGAGCCAAGCTCCAGGGCGCCGATCGAGGGAGAAACCTTCGACGGCGAGTTACTCGCCTCCATTGGCCGACGCTGTGGACGCGCCAAGCAGCAGCAGCGGCGAGTCCGAGGAGGAGCAGCTACTGAAGAAGCTGTTGTCGCTCTACCGCGCCCGGCAGGCCAAGCTAGAGACCCGGGAAGCCCTTGTCGCGAGGGTGGGAGCGGATATAGAGAAGCGCGCCGGGGAGCTCCGGAGCGCCAACAAAGAAACCCTCTGCGACGTGGCGGAAGCGCGGGGGCAGCTCGCAGAAGAGCGCACGGCCTTCATCCTTGAGAAGGCCGCAGCTGATGAGGAGCAGCGGTGGCTGCCGAGAAGCTTCGCTGCGCAGAGAAGCGAGTTGGCGCAGCGGAAGGTCAACCTGGACAGCCATGAAGAGGACCTTGCCGCTGCCAGGAGTCGCTTGGCGGGCGCCCAGAAGCGAAGGACGCCGCCGCCCGCAGCCGAGGCCGCCAAGGAAGAGCTGAAGGCGAAGGTGGCACAGCTGGAGGCCACCCTCAAGAAGAGCGGCGAAGAGCTTGCCGTGCTCAAGCGTGAGCGCGAGAAGGATGCCCACACGCTGGGCAAGCTGCAGCTCCGTCTCGCTGACAGGGCCAAGGAGCTCGACGCCGCCAAGGATTCCAAGGCGGACCTGGACTTGAAGCTGACCACTCTGGCGCAAACGTTGGATGGCGCCAGAGAGCGGGAGGCGGGCTTGTTGGAGGCGATCAAGGCCAAGGAGGAGCTGCTGGCGAATGCTGTCTCCGTCCAGAACACTTTGAGGGAGAGCGTGGAGCATTGGACCGAAGGTCTTGTGGACACCGCCGCCGACATCCACAACGAGTTGATGGAGCTAGGGATGGCGGACCTTGCGTACTCCTCCAACGAGCATCTCCAACCCAGTGTCAAGCTTAGCCTATTCTTCAAAGGCGTGGTGACGGGCCTCCGGCGACTCCGGGAGGAGGTCCCGAAGCAGCTTGCCGAGGAATCTCGCCAGGTTTGTGCAGGGGCCCTCGAGAAGGTGTTGATGAAGGTGGCCTTCCGCACCCGGGCCTCAACCTCAACGGCGTCCTCAGATCCTTGCCGGCCGAAGCCAACGTGGAGGAGCTCAAGGCCCTTGTCGCACCCATTGTGGACAAGGTGAACAAGATCAAGAGGATTGAGGGCGACCGCGTGGACTAGGCCGCCAACCTTATCTTTCCCTTGTCGCTGCTGATCATGTTTAGAAAACTTTGTTAGATCAGCGACAAGTTATTCTGTAATATACTCTATCTTAGGTGAATCGATCAATGCAACGTTATTTCCTCTACTTGATTTCTGGCTTTGTATGTTTTTGCCCTACGCTTTTCAGGGAAACTTGCCGGTGCAGGCACCCTTGCCGCGAGCGCCGAGTGCGGAACTTCAGCAGCCTGCTGGCGGGGTTGCTACCGACAAGTAACCTTGTCGCGGACTAGTCGCAGCTCACTTAAGTTGTTGAGCGGACTCGAAACAAAGTAAGGGCGCGACCAGTCACGATTTGGTTCCTCCGCGCACAGGTTTTTCATACAAAGCGCGGTCGTTCAAGGAAGATAACTTTAAAAATTTATTACTGATCGATCAATGCAATGTTATTTCCTCTACTTGATTCCTTCCTTTGTACGTTTCTGCCCTGCGCATTTAGGGGACTCGCCGGTCAGGCACTTTTGCCGCGAGAAGCTGAGTCGGAACGTCAAGAAACTTCTTTGGCAAGTCAGCCTCCGACAAGCAACCTTGTCGCGACTAGTCGTAGCTCACTTAAGTTGTTGAGCGGACTCGAAACAAAGTAAGGGCGCGACTAGCCGGCGAGTTGGCTCCTCTGCGCACAGGTTCTCCATACAAAGTACTACCGTTCGAGGAAGATAACTAGAAATTTAAAAATTGATTGCTCAGACTTTGGCAACTTAGCTTTTCTGTCTCTTGCTTCCCGATGAGGTGAGACTTCTCGGCGGTGCACAGTCCACAATATTATCTCCTCCTTCCCCTGGTTAACTTGAGCGAGGGAGCCTCCCTTTCTTTGCGACAAGAGAAAGAAGAGTAAAAAACGTTATGGAGCCCAGTGGCTTGATTCTGCTTACCGGGTGTGGTTGCTGCACAAAGTGTTAGCCAAAACATGCAATAAATTGATGAAAGCATGAACTTGACGGGTTGTGTGCAACACATGGGCTTTACTGATGCACGGGGTCTGCGTCCGGCTTTGTACAAAGGATCACATGCAACAGCGGCAAGACTTGTACAAAAGGTGGTTGCCGGGACGGGTCCCGACAACCGCGCATATATGGGTAAAACTTACGAAGATGCTCAATGTTCCAGGAGTTGCTCACCGGAATGCCATCTTCAGTCTCAAGGCGGACAGCGCCAGGCCTAGTGACTCGTTTCACCCGATAAGGGCCTTCCCACTTTGGCGTCGACTTGTTTGAATTCTTGGCGGACTGAACGCGCCGAAGAACAAGGTCGCCTTCCTCGAGACTTCTAGCATTAACCCTGCGGCCATGGTAGCAACGCAGAGCTTGTCAGTAGCGGCGGCTCGCACAAAGAAATCAAGACGATCCTCCTCAAGGAGCAGCACGTCATCTTGTCGCAGCTGCTCTTGCTCAAACTCATCATAAGCGAGCACTCGAGGCGACCCGTGTACGAGTTCCGTGAGGAGAACTGCCTCTGCTCCATAGACTAGAGCAAAGGGTGCCTGGCCAGTGGCTCGATTTGGCGTCGTCCTGATCGACCAAAGAACCACCGGCAGCTCCTCGATCCAGTTTCTTCCGCACTTGTGCAGCCTGTCGAAAGTTCTGGTCTTGAGTCCGCGCAGCACTTCAGCTGCGTTGCCCTCTCGCTTGACCGTTGCTTCTCGGGTGAGCAACAGCAAAAGCAGACCTTGGGGCCAAGGTCTTGGACGTCTTGCATGAAGGTGCGACTCGTAAATTGCATGCCGTTGTCGGTGATGATCCGTTAGGGATTCGAAGCGGCAAACAATCGACTGAAGAACTTGATCGCCGATCAGTCTTTGTCACCTTCCTCACCGCTTCCACTTCCGCCACTTTGTGAACTTGTCGATGGCGGCGTACAAGTACTCAAAGCCCCGACAGCTTCGGGGAAGGGGCCGAGGATGTCGAGCCCCGGACCGAAAATGGCCAGGATAAAGGGATCATCTGGAGAGCTTGAGCTGGCTGGTGTATCTGTTTGGAATGGGCCTTGCACGCTTCACACTTGGTTACTTCGCAGTTGCATCACGGAGGCTGTCGGCGGAAGAAACCTTGCCGGAAAGCTTTGCTTGCGGCAAGTGCTCTTGCGCCAATGTGGTGACCACATATGCCTCCGTGTATCTCTGCCAACAGCTTCGTCCATCTTCCCCGGAATACACTTCAATTTCACACCATTGAGTCTTCTTCATGCAGTGTCTTTGTCGACAAAACTGGTACATACTTGACTGCCGGGCTACTCTTTCCGCTTCTTCCTGCTCTTCGGAAGTTCTCCTGTCTGAAGGAAATGGACAATCTGCTGCGCCCATCTTTGGAGCTTGCGGCTCGACAACAAGGACTAAAGGCACATCTGCTGCTGCGGGAACATCAGCTTCCACGGCGAGGACCTGCGGCCTGCCGGAGCTTGATGCTCCCGACAAGCTTGCTGGAGCAAGACTTGTCGGGGCGCTTTCTTCAACGTAAACAAACCACAGGGTCTGTCGGAGCAAACTGCTCCTCAGCACTGTTGGTGTTGATCTTGGGGACCTTCGCAACGACGGCTTCGGGAAGCTCTGTCGGAAAGTAGTCACCAGAGGCCAACTTCCTCTTCTTGCTTTGTCCGGTTGATGGTGTTACGGTTGGTTGAGTTAGCTTGAGCACGAAAATCCCTGGTTCCACAGGTAACTTAAGTGCGGCACATTTTGACAGGCCATCAGCAATATCATTCTGAGTTCTTGGCACATGTTCCATTTGCAGGGCGTCAAAGTGCTCTTCTAGCTTCCTCACTTTATCAACGTAGGCTTCCATCAACGGACTCTGGTAATCTTTGTTGACTTGGCGGACGACGAGTTGCGAGTCACCCCTGACAATAAGCTTCTTGATCCCAAGGTCCATCATGCGATCCCGAGACCGGCAAGCAAACCTTCATACTCTGCAGTATTGTTTGTCGCTTGCTCCTTGGGAAAGTGCATCCGGACGACGTACTTGAGGTGCTCTCCGGTGGAGTGCGATAAGCAAGACGCCGCATCGGGCGCCTTTGCAGCGAGAAGGCACCATCAAAGTACATCAGCCACTCTTTGCTTGCTTCTTTGACGGAATGCTCGTCTCGAATTTCTTCATCTGGCGTTGGCATCCATTCTGCTATGAATTCTGCCAGGGCTCTGCTTTGGATAGTTGATGTGCTTTCAAATTTAAGACCAAAGCTTGACAGCTCCAGTGCCCACTCGACAATCCTGCCTGTCGCTTCCGGATTCTGCAGTATCCTCTTGGGAAAGCGAGTGACAATCTGTGATCTCATGTGCTTGGAAGTAGTGGCGCAGCTTTCTCGAGGCCATGAGGAGGCCGAAAAGCAATTTCGCACACCAGAATACCTTGACCTAGCCCCTGCAGGAGGGAACTGACAAAGTAGACCGGGCGCTGCACCACCCTCTTCTGTATCTGTTCATGTGTCTTCGCGGACTCGTCCTTGTCGGGACCAGAGCTTGTCGGCGATGCCCCCTGCTTGTCGCTGGATGTGCTTGCCGTGATTGCTGGCTCGTCATCCGCTCCCTCTCCGCTACTAACGCAGCACTAACCACTTGATTGGTTGCTGCTATGTACAGCAGCAACTTCTCTTGTGGCTTAGGTGCGACAAGTGTTGGAGTAGAGGACAGGTATCTCTTCAAGTCCTGCAGCGCAGCCTCCGCTTCGGGAGTCCATTTTATCGACCTGCCTTTTCAAAATCTTGAAAAATGGCGGGCGCTCAGCAGAACCTAGAAATAAACTTCTTGAGCAGCCACGCAACCGCAAGTCTTCGTACATCCTTGACGCGCTTTGGTGCTTCACTGCTCAATGGCCTTGATCTTGTCGGGATTAGCTTCAATCCTCACCGAGACCACGAAGAACCCGAGAAGCTTGCCGGAAGGGACTCCAAACACGCACTTCTCGGGGTTGAGCTTGAGGTTGATCTTGCGGAGATTTGCATAGGTCTCGTCCAAATCTTGGACCAGAGTTGCTTTGTCCTTGCTCTTGACCACTATGTCATCCATGTAGGCTTCTACATTTCTGTGCATTTGCGGCTCAAAAGCGTCATGGACTACCCTTGCAAATGTCGAACCAGCATTCTTCAAACCGAAAGGCATCCGTATGAAACAGTATGTGCCACATGGTGTGATGAATGCGGTCTTCTCCTCATCTTCTTCAGCCATTAAGATTTGATGGTATCCTGAGTAGGCATCAAGAAACGAAAGCAAATCACATCCAGCCGTGGAGTCAACAATCTGGTCAATGCGCGGCAAGGGAAATGGATCTTTGGGACAAGCTTTATTAACATCCGTGAAGTCAATACAAAGCCTCCATTTCCCATTTGCTTTGCGCACGACTACAGGATTGGCCAACCACGTAGGATGGAGCACTCCTCTGACAAGGCCTGCTGCTTCCAGTTTCTTGATCTCTTCGGCTATGAATTCTTGGCGCTCCACTGCTTGCTTCCTGACTTTTTGCTTGACGGACCGCGCATGAGAAAAACGGCCAGCGGTGCTCAATCACTTTCACAGGAACACTGGGATATCGACGGTTGCCATGCAAACACGCCGACATTCGCCCGCAGGAAAGCAACGAGCGCCTTCCTATTTGGGGTCGAGAGAGGCACCGATGGTGAAGGTACCACCAGCGCCCGTCCTCCTTGGCGGGCACCTTCTTGGTCTTCGGTAGAGCCACCATCTTCTTGCACTTGCCGGTGGAGCTCGATGGTGCGTCCTCGATGGTAGCGCAGCACTCCGAAGAGGCGCGCTTGCCGGAGTGAGCATCAGAGCCCTTGCCGGTCTTGGACTTGGTCTTCTTCCCCCCGGGAGCCTCAGCGGCAAGTGTCACGGCAATCTGTCGCGGCTGCATCCCGGAAGATCTTGTCGGCACAGATAAGGGCATCCTTCTTGTCGCCATGGACAGAGATGACGCTTATCGGGCCTGGCATCTTGAGTAGGTTGTAGGCGTAGTGAGAGGCTGCCATGAACTTGGCGAGTGCTGGATGGCCAAGTATCCCATTGTAAGGCAATGGGAAATCGGCGACGTCAAACGTAACCCTCTCGATCTGAAGTTCAGCTTCATTGCCAAATGTGACCGCAACGTAATCTTCCCCTTCGCTTGCTCCTTCCCGGATTGATTCCTTGGAAGGTTCCGGTCTCTTCAAGCTCATTGTCGTATTTGAAGCTTCCGGAGCACCGCGGAGGAGATCAGATTCAAGCCGCCCCATCACAACTAACATTTTGTGACCTTGAGGTTGCGGATGGTTGGAGAGACCAACATCGGCAAGCACCCAACCGCAGTTATGCGATCGTGGTGGTCCTCAATATCAAAATGATAGGCGTCTTGGACCACTTGAGGCTTATGCGTGACTCTACGGATGGTTCCGCTGCATTGACCTCCCGCATCCATTGCTTGAGTTGGCGGTGGGAGGTATGCAGGAAGCACCCCGTCAACGCAGAGAACCTCTGTGGCTTTCAAACTCCTGCTCGTCTGCGTAAATCGTCTTCCATATCTTCGTCGTCGTCATCATCTTCATCCTTATCGCGCCGCTGGAGGTCGATCTCCTTGTCGCTGCTTGACTTTGCCGCGGCGTCCTCCCCGGCCGGGACGTTTCTTGCTTGCTCCCCCAGCACCTTCCTGGGCCTTCTCCTTGTCTCGCCGCTCGTACTCAGCTCTCTGCTGTTCGACGAGTTGCTCGACCTTCTTGCAGCTCTGGAGATCGTGGCCCTTGGTGTGGTGGATCTTGCAATACTGCTTGTCGGAGCCGTCCTGCTTGTCGGCGGCCGCCACCGACTGGTGGTTGGCGTCGGCGGCAACGTCCTTGCCGGAGCCACCAGCCTTGGCATTCTTGTCGCCGCCTCCGTTGCCGGACTGCTCGACAGCTAGCATTTCTCTAGATTTCTTCTTCATGTTGCCTCGCCGCCGGCCCTTCCTTGCCGGGGCGGAGTCATCACTGTCAGATCCTGCTTCTGCATTCTCTCCAGGGAGTATCCTCCCTTCCTCGGCGCGTGCACACTTGTCGGCCAGTATGCATAGCTCACCGACGTCCTTGACTTTGCACATCGCCATCTCCTCCTCATCCTGCGGTTCCGCACATTACGATGAAATGCGCCGATCACCGCGGCGGGGTGGACGTCTGGGATGTTGTAGTGCACGCGGCTGAACCTCTGAATGAACTTGCGCAGGGACTCTCCTCCTTCAGGCGAGCAAGTGAAGGTCACTCTTGGCCATGAGGTTTGTGGCCACCGTGAAGGCGCCAACAAACCGATGGCACAGATCTGCCCAAGATGATCTGGAGCTGTCCGGCATGTGCATGAGCCAAGACCTGGCGTTGGGCTTGAGCACGGCGGGGAAGTAGTTGGCGAGATCTTGTCGTCCCGTCCCCGCAGCTCGCACCGCGATGGTGTAGATGCTAAGGAACTCCGACGGATGCGTCCTGCCATCATACTTCTCCGCACGTCTGGTTTGAAGTTTTTCTGGCTGAGCCCATCGACTTGCCGCAGCTCACGAGTGAACGCAGGGCAACCTACCCGTCTGATGAAAGTCGCTGGCCCCTCCGTGCGTGCATGTCAGCGAAGGCCCAGCGCTTGTCGGATCGACGTCGCGCTTCTCTTGGCGCTCGATGCGAGTTCGAGCATCCTCTTGTTGTCGCTCATGAAGAACTTGGCGCTGATCGCGGCGAGTGCGCGGATCCGACGACGCAGTGGAGTCGCTGTCGAGATGGATCCGTTGGCTCGGCGATCTTGGCCTTCTTGTCGGAGAGTGCATAGTGGGTGCACCTCCGACAGTCTCGTCGCCGCCGGCTCGTGCCTTGTCGTCACGCCGCGGCAACGACGGTGTTGGTTGCCGCGGAGCGTCGCCGTTGGCAAAGCCGATGAGGCTCTGGATAGTGGCCCTCCACTCGTCGACCTTGTCGGCCGTTGGAGGGTAGTCGAGGAGCAGCTGGGCTCGCCAGAGCTTCTGCTGGAGTAGTGGGTGGCATTGGAGAAAGCGGTGCGAGGCGGACACGCCGGACTTCTAACTACGTTAGAAGGAGCAGCGCCCGTCCGGCGACCGTATCTCACTTGCGCCCGCATGTTGGCGCGCATGCTGGTCTTGAGGGTCTCGATCCAATGAACGTATGGCGTTGTGAGCGCCATGACGTTGTTGGTCCCGCGTCTCCTGAGATGGGCGCGGGGGATGCACGGACGCCGAGGTTTGCGGCGCCTTGTCCTTGGACTTGGCAATGTCGCGAGCACCTTCGTCGGCGCCCGTTCCTCCGCCAGCGTCCGCCCCACCACCCGTTTTCTGCGGTGAGGGTGGATACGACGCGGACGGCTCCGCTGCCGCCGAAGCCTTCTTCTTCGGTGGCATGTTGAGGAAGATGTTGATGACGCTGCTCGCGTGAACGCCGGATCGGATTCACACGGCCTCGATCGTACCCACGGACACCTATGGGGCCGGCGGAGCGGGCCCCTTGTGGTTCGGAGGGGGGCGGAGGTCGCACGAAGAGCAGATCGAGGCGATGCACACGAGCGGTTTACCCAGCTTCGGAGCTCTCCGGAGAGATAAAACTCCTACTGTTGATTGTTTGATCTATTCTGTTCTTGCTAGGGAGCAATGCGAGCTACAAAACCTAGCGTGAGTGTATCTAGACTATGGCCAGTCGAACGGACCGAACTAGCCGAACCTTGCCAAAAATGCGAACCGAACCCCTCACGTTGCACTCGGGCCTCCTTTTATATGCTCAAGGGTCTCAGGCAGGTGGCAACATAGGCGGGGTACAAATGTAAAACAAGGGTTGGTACACCTACTTGAGCGATTGTACAGTGCAAAATACCTAACTCTGACGGCAAGGGACAAAAGCAATAAATGCCCATCGTTGTCACCCGAACAGTGCAACAGAGACCGTCAGGTGCGCCTCCGCTCGCCACGATGGCGAGCCTGTCAGCGCCGCTTATCGCTGCTCTCCGCTGGCTGCGCAGCCGCTCGACACGCGCGCATGGAATGGTCCCATGGCGACACATCGCTGGGTGAGCTGGAGCAGAGACGGAGAGAGGTTGCATACCGCGGCAAGCGCTTTGCCGCGGCCGAGTCCTTGTCACGCTCGGAGACTTGTCGCGCTCCGAGCCTTCCCGGCAAGCTCCTCTTACCGGGGCCTTGTCTTCTGCGTGCCTGGAGCGGCCTTCCCGACAAGCTCCTCTTGTCGGGACCTTGTCTTTTCAATCAAATACTTTGTTCTTGAATGGCTTCAAAAGGAGCCACGAAGGATCTTGGCGGTGACGAGGCAAACCCTGCCGCGGGGTGCTGCAACCGTCTGCAGACGCAGTACGGGTACTAGGGTACCCCTACTCTAGTACACCGGCAGAGCCCCGGCTGGGCCGCAGTGACGAGCGCTTGTCGGGCCAGGCCTGAATCGCGGCACGGACACGCCGCAGCCTCGACCCGGCCGCATTCGCCCGGACCCACCACGATCCCCACTAACGGCACGCACCGGACATGGCGTCGTGCGAGAGATCGTGGGCGCGGTCGTGGGGGATTCTTTATTGATATAAGCGGAACGTCCGCCCCCCTCCTCCCCTTCATAAGTGGAGGAAGCAGGCAGGCCGACCGCCCTGCCATTGCTGTCTTGTCAAGAAACCACCGCCGCTCCCTCGTCTTCTCCGGTGCGAAGAGCGGCGCCCGCCCCTTTCGCCACAAGCACACTCATCCGTCGACCTCCTCCGCCCCCTCGCCATGGCCCCGAAGGCCGATAAGGAGAAGGGCGTCAAGTCGGCCGAGGCGCAGCTCGCGGCGCTGCGCAAGGAGCGAGCGAGCCGTCTTCCCCGCAGCTCGGGCGCAGGGAGCTGCGGGGACGTCTGCTGTCTTTTCTGTCGACGGAGACTCGTGGCGCATCCGCGCGACGAGGGTGCTCCCCGCCTCCGCCGCTGATCCGCCCCAACAGGTACCCTTTCTTCGCCCTTTTCTTCTATTGCGGTCTTTGCCCGCCGTATTCCGAGTTCTTTTGCAATATCAGATAAGCCCTTCGTCCCTTTTCAAACATCCCTTTTTCATTAAAAACATTCTACTCGGGTACAATCCGTGGGGAATGAAAAACATGAAAGAGAGGATTACAAGTCTTAAACGCGGATAAGGCCCGATGGCTTACAAATTAAAAAGATAAGATGCCCGTAATCCCTTTTCCTGTCCCTCTTTTCAAGAGGTAGGTCAAGGAGGCGAGAAGGGCAAAAGAAACGCCTAGGCGAGCTACAGGTGCCAGAAGGCACCAAGAGAACATCCCGGGAGCTCCTCGAGGGCTTGACGGAGATGGCGGTGCCGGAAGCGGGGTTCGAAGACGGGGCGGCAAGACGTCAGCATGCTGTCGAGGGCACTACGCCCTCGTACTCCGACTTGACGGCCTTGTCGCCATCCCTCTTGCCCTTCCGCAGCCTCCCCTCGCCGATCGCCCAAGGAGCCGGGCGACACGGATGATGGGGTCGCCCGGTGGCCGCACGGCGCCCGACAACTAATCGGGCCCGCTACCCTCGTCGTCGCTGTCGCTCTCCTCCTCGTCACTCTCGCCGAGGGGGAATCTTCACCGCCGGAGGAGCTATCCACGCAGCACTTCGCCCGAAAGTGCCGAGATCCCGAAGACCTTGACGGAGAGGAGATCACCCTCCATTAACTTAAAATGGAGGGTAAATCCCGCCTCAGCTGTGGATGCGAGTGAACGTCTTCCACCCACGATCGAGATACATCACATTAGGGGCTGGGAATACAACACGGACTCGCATGCCGCTGATTCCACAACCCCTCATGTGCAGTCTCAGTGTCTCGGGCGGATCCGACTCCATCGCGCTCGCGAACGGAGCTGGAAGCCGGAGGCGACGACGAGGCGCCCGGCGCAGCCTGACGAAGAACTCGCAAGGGTCGTCCCCTGTATGGACCGCCGCAGGGAGGGGAACCGCCGGCGGAAGCGGAGACGGCGCGCCGCCCCGTCCGCCTCTTCCCCGAGCGCCTCGACATCGTCCACGACCTCGCCCCTCCCTCTTCCTCTTGGGGCTGGCTCTGCCGCCCCGGACGTGGGGTTGGGAGGGGGGCGCTGCCTAGCGGTGACCCTCGCCGCCACCGATGAAGAACCAAGGTTCCTTTTCTCCATGGCGGATGAGAGAAATGGGAGCAGGAACTGAGGAAAGGAGGTGGGAGAGTGCGAGCTTCTGCGCTCCCCTTCCGCTCTTTTTAAGGAAGCAAGGTGGGGGCTCGACCGCCCCGCTCGACAAATCTGGGCATAGGAAGAGCAGGGAATCAGGGCCGACCTGCTGCCTCTGCTCATGAACGGCCCGGTTTTCCACTTCCACCGTTCGTGACCCCAAGAGCATGGGAACCACGTGGCGGGGATACAGAATAGAGACGACGGTGGAGCGACCCGCCGCCGCCCACTTCCCCACGACGCCGCAATTGGCGCGTCTTGGTTCACGGAGGGACGCCATGGCCGGATACGGAGTGGGTTTGGTTTGGACCTGTGCCGCTGCGTTGCCGTGCCTGTTTTGGGCCTGGCCCAACAGCGCCGGCACCGTGCAGTATGGCCTGCACCGGGGCTCTGCCGGTGTACTAAAGTAGGGGTACCCTAGTACCCCGAACTTGTCTGCACTGCAGTCGCATGCCCCGCGGCAAGCCTCGCCGGGCGTCCGCCAAGACCCTCCGCCGCCTTTCAGAAGACGAAACCCCGGCAAGAGGAGCTTGCCGGGAAGGCCTCTCTAGGCAAGACAAGGTCCCGACAAGAGGAGCTTGTCGGGAAGGCCGCTCCAGGCACGCAGAAGACAAGGCCCCTGCAAGAGGAGCTTGCCGGGAAGGCTCGGAGCGCGACAAGTCTCCGAGCGTGACAAGGATTCGGCCGCGGCAAGGCGCTTGCCGTGCACCAGAGATGTCGGGGAGGCTGATCGTACCCACGGACACCTATGGGGCCGGCGGAGCGGGCCCCTTGTGGTTCGGAGGGGGGCGGAGGTCGCACGAAGAGCGGACCCAGGCGATGCACACGAGCGGTTTACCCAGCTTCGGAGCTCTCCGGAGAGATAAAACTCCTACTGCTGCTTGTTTGATCTATTCTGTTCTTGCTAGGGAGCAATGCGAGCTACAAAACCTAGCGTGAGTGTATCTAGACTATGGCCAGTCGAACGGACCGAACTAGCCGAACCTTGCCAAAAATGCGAACCGAACCTCCTCTACGTTGCACTCGGGCCTCCTTTTATATGCTCAAGGGGTCTCCGACAGGTGGCAACATGGGCGGGGGTACAAATGTAAAAACAGGAGTAGGTACACCTACTTGAGCGATGTACGATTCAAAATACCTAACTCGACGGCAAGGGACAAAAGCAATAAATGCCCGTCGTTATCGCCCAAAGCGATTACAACAGAGACCGTCGGTAGCGCCTCCGCCGCCACGATGGCGAAGCCTGTCAGCGCCGCTTATCGCTGCTCTCCGCTGGCTGCACAGCCGCCGACACGCGCGCCCATGGAATGGTCCCATGGCGACACGTCATTTGGGTGAGCTGGAGCGGACGGAGAGAGGTTGCATGTCATGACAGCGCCTTGCAGCGGCGAATCCTTGTCGCGCTCGAGACTTGTCGCTCTGAGCCTTCCCGCAAGCTCCTCTTGCCGGGCCTTGTCTTCTGCGTGCACAGGCGGCCTTCCCGACAAGCTCTTCTTGTCGGGCCTTGTCTTCTCAATCAAATACTTTGTTCTTGAATGGCTTCAAAAGGAGCCACGAAGGATCTTAGCGGTGATGAGGAAAACCACCGCTGGGGTCTGCAACCGTCTGCAGTACGTAGCACGGGTACTAGGGTACCCCTACTCTAGTACACCGACATCTTGTATCTTCTCCATTATCTCCCAAAAATGAAGTTCTAAATTTTAAGCAAAGGGAGGGAGAAAATCTAAAAGACGCTTGGTATAGAATTTGCAATGCTCAAAATAGATCTACCAGGAAGCAATCTACTTCAGTTCTTCTCCGCAATTTCTATGTAGGTGCTAATCCTTGGTATAGATATATCCTTGATACCATTACCGGGGGGAATTTCTTGGGTAGTCATACTTTTGATTCTTATAATGCTATGATAGATTTATTTGGCTCACCACCTCTCTTGGTTAATGGAACTATGTTGACTTTGGAGCATGTAATGCAAAGACTTGAAATTATTGAAAGTAAAGTTGCTATTGTTGAGTTAATTGAAAATCTAGATAAAAAGATCCACAATCAAATTACCCAATATGGATCTAAGGTAGGAGTAACTTTGAAAAATATTAAGGAGAAGGAACCCATAGTTAATGAGAAAATAAATCAAGATTCCGCTAGAATTGATAAACTTGAGGGTATTATTACCAACTTGGGAACCGCTTTTTCTTACGTAAAAAATACTCCAAGTCCTCCTACTAAAGTTCCTAAGCTCATGTATGTTCCTAAAAATAAGGGTGAATCCTCTAGTAAGGAAACCGCGGATCTTAAATCTATAAGTATTCATCCCAATCTTTTTGGTATCACTAAGGAACCATTTGCCACGAATGAAATTTTTGATCTTTTGCCTAATAGTTTGATAATTACTATAAAGAAAGAAATTTCTAAGGAAGGTAGATATCTCATTGAAGAATTGCCCACCAAAGATGACAATACCTAGATCTATCCTTGCTTTTATGCCTAGCTAGGGGCGTTAAACGATAGCGCTTGTTGGGAGGCAACCTAATTTTATTTTTAGTTTTTTTTGTTTTTGTTTCTGTTTAGGAATAAATAATCCACCTACCTTCTGTTTAGATGTAGTTTTATGTTTTAATTAGTGTTTGTGCCAAGTTAAACCTATAGGATCTTCTTGGATAATAGTTATTTGATCTTGCTGTAATTTCTAGAAACTTTCGGTTCACGAAAACAATTGTTAAAAATCAACAGAACGTGATAAAATAGTGATTCCAATTGCTGCTAATCAATAAACAAATTGCCTAGGTCGTCCTATTTGTTCTTAATTTTTTGGAGATCCGGAAGTTTGCGTTAGTTACAGATTACTACAGACTGTTCTGTTTTTGACAGATTCTGTTTTTCGTGTGTTGTTTGCTTATTTTGATGAATCTATGGCTAGTAAAATAGTTTATGATCCATAGAGAAGTTGGAATACAGTAGGTTTAACACAAATAAAGAATGAGTTCATTACAGTACCTTGAAGTGGTCTTTTGTTTTCTTTCTCTAACGGAGCTCACGAGATTTCTGTTGAGTTTTGTGTTGTGAAGTTTTCAAGTTTTGGGTGAATTTTTTTGATGGTTTATGGAACAAGGAGTGGCAAGAGCCTAAGCTTGGAGATTCCCATAGCTCCCCCAAGATAATCCAAGGACAACAAAAATTCGAAGCTTGGGGATGCCCCAGAAGGCATCCCCTCTTTCGTCCACTTCCATCGGTAACTTTACTTGGAGCTATATTTTTATTCACCACATGATATGTGTTTTTCTTGGAGTGTCTTGTATTATTTGCGTCTTTGCTTGTTGGTCTACCACAATCATCCTTTCTGTACACACCTTTTGAGAGAGCCATACATGAATTGGAATTTGTTGGAATACACTATGTGCTTCACTTATATCTTTTGAGCTTTATAGTTTTGCTCTAGTACTTCACTTATATCTTTTAGAGCACGGTGGTGGATTTGTTTTAAAGAAACTATTGATCTCTCATGCTTCACTTAGATTATTTTGAGAGTCTTAAATAGCATGGTAATTTTCTTAATAATAATATGCTTGGTATTCAAGATTTGTAAAACTTTCTTTTGAGTGCGTTGAATACTAAGAAAAGTTTGATGCTTGATAATTGTTTTGAGATATGGAGGTGATAATATCAAAGTCGTGCTAGTTGAGTAGTTGTGAATTTGAGAAATGCTTGTGTTGAAGTTTGCAAGTCCCGTAGCATGCACGTATGGTAAACTTTATGTAACAAATTTGAAACATGAGGTGTTATTTGATTGTCCTCCTTATGAGTGGCGGTCGGGGATGAGCGATGGTCTTTTCCTACCAATCTATCCCCCTAGGAGCATGCGCGTAGTGCTTTGGTTTTTGATGGCTTGTAGATTTTTGCAATAAGTATGTGAGTTCTTTATGACTAATGTTGAGTCCATGTATTATACGCACTCTCACCCTTCCATCATTGCTAGCCTCTTGATTGCCGTGCATTGCCCTTTCTCACATTGAGAGTTGGTGCAAACTTCGCCAGTGCATCCAAACCCTGTGATATGATACGCTCTTTCACACATAAACCTCCTTATATCTTCCTAAAAACAGCCACCATACCTACCTATTATGGCATTTCCATAGCCATTCCGAGATATATTGCCATGCAACTTTCCACCATACCGTTCTTCATGACACATTCATCATTGTCATATTGCTTAGCATGATCATGTAGTTGACATAGTATTTGTGGCAAAGCCACCATTCATAATTCTTTCATACATGTCACTCTTGGTTCATTGCATATCCGGGTACACTGCCGGAGGCATTCATATAGAGTCATACTTTGTTCTAGTATTGAGTTGTAATCATTGAGTTGTAAATAAATAGAAGTGTGATGATAATCATTTTATAGAGCATTGTCCCAAAATAAAGAAAGGCCAAAGAAAAAAAAAAGAAGGCCCAAAAAAAGAGAAATAAAAAGGGGCAATGTTACTCTCTCTTTTTCCACACTTGTGCTTCAAAGTAGCACCATGTTCTTCATATAGCGAGTCTCATATATTGTGCTTCAAAGTAGCACCATGTTTTTCATATAGAGAGTTTCATATGTTGTCACTTTCGTATACTAGTGGGAATTTTTCATTATAGAACTTGGCTTGTATATTCCAACGATGGGCTTCCTCAAATGCCCTAGGTCTTCGTGAGCAAGCAAGTTGGATGCACACCCACTTAGTTTATTTTCTTGAGCTTTCATACATTTATAGCTCTAGTGCATCCGTTGCATGGCAATCCCTACTCCTTGCATTAACATCAATTGATGGTCATCACCATAGCCTGTTGATTAGCCTCGTTGATGTGAGACCTTCTCCTTTTTTGTCTTCTCCACATAACCCCCATCATTATATTCTATTCCACCCATAGTGCTATATCCATGGCTCACGCTCATGTATTGCATGAAAGTTTATAGGTTTGAGATTATTAAAGTATGAAACAATTTCTTGGCTTGTCATCGGGGTTGTGCATGAGAGCATTCTTGTGTGACGAAAATGGAGCATGACTAAACTATATGATTTTGTAGGGATGAACTTTCTTTGGCCATGTTATTTTGAGAGGACATAATTGCTTAGTTTGTATGCTTGAAGTATTATTATTTTTATGTCAATATGAACTTTTGTCTTGAATCTTTCGGATCTGAATATTCATACCACAATTAAGAAGAGTTACATTGAAATTATGCCAAGTAGCACTCCGCATCAAAAATTCTCTTTTTATCATTTACCTACTCGAGGACGAGCAGGAATTAAGCTTGGGGATGCCTGATACGTCTCCAACGTATCTATAATTTTTGATTGCTCCATGCTATATTATCTAAATTTTTGGACTATATTGGGCTTTATTTTCCACTTTTATATTAATTTTGGGACTAACCTATTAACCGGAGGCCCAGCCTAGAATTGTTGTTTTTTGCCTATTTCAGTGTTTCGAAGAAACGGAATATCAAATGGAGTCCAAACGGAATGAAACCTTAGGGAACGTGATTTTCTCATCAGATAAGACCCATGAGACTTGGACCCTCCGTCAAGAAAGCCACGAGGCGGTCACGAGGGTGGAGGGCGCCCCCCCTAGGGCACGCCCCCCTGCCTTGTGGGCCCCTCGAAGCTCCACCGATGTACTTCTTCCTCCTATATATACATACGTACCCCCAACAGATCAGATACGGAGCCAAAAACCTAATTCCACCGCCGCAACTTTCTGTATCCACGAGATCCCATCTTGGGGCCTGTTAGGAGCTCCGCGGAAGGATTCCACCATGGAGGGCTTCTACATCAACATCATAGCCTCTCCGATGAAGTGTGAGTAGTTTACCTTAGACCTTCGGGTCCATAGTTAGTAGCTAGATGGCTTCTTCTCTCTTTTTGGATCTCAATACAATGTTCTCCCCTGTGTCGTTGAGATCTTTTCGATGTTATCTTCTTTTTGCGGTTTGTTTGTTGAGACCGATGAATTGTGGGTTTATGATCAAGATTATCTATGAGCAATATTTGAATCTTTCCTGATTTCTTTTATGTATGATTGAGTTATCTTTGCAAGTCTCTTCGAATTATCTGTTTAGTTTGGCCAACTAGATTGGTAGTTCTTGCAATGGGAGAAGTGTTTAGCTTTGGGTTCAATCTTGCGGTGCCCTTACGCAGTGACAGAAAGGGTTGCATGGCACGTATTGTATTGTTGCCATCGAGGATAACAAGATGGGGTATTTATTATATTGCATGAATTTATTCCTCTACATCATGTCATCTTGCTTAAGGCGTTACTCTGTTTTCATTAACTTAATACTCTAGATGCATGCTAGATAGCGGTCGATGAGTGGAGTAATAGTAGTAGATGCAGGAGTCGGTCTACTTGTCTCGGACGTGATGCCTATATACATGACCATACCTAGATATTCTCATAACTATGCTCAATTCTGTCAATTGCTCAACAGTAATTCGTTCACCCACCGTAAAATACCTATGCTCTTGAGAGAAGCCACTAGTGAAATCTATGGCCCCCAGGTCTATTTTCATCATATTAATCTTCCTACGCTTTATTATTGCTTTGCTCTTTACTTTGCCTTTTTGTTTTACTTTGCATCTTTATACCAAAAATACCAAAAATATTATCTACCATCTCTATCAGATCTCACTCTCGTAAGTGACCGTGAAGGGATTGACAACCCCTATTCGCGTTGGTTGCGAGGAGCTATTTGTTTTGTGTAGGTAAGAGGGACTCACGCGTAGCCTCCTACTGGATTGATACCTTGGTTCTCAAAAACTGAGGGAAATACTTACGCTACTCTGCTGCATCATCCTCTCCTCTTCAGGGAAAACCAACGCAAGCTCAAGACGTAGCAGCCCACGCGGAGAGGAGTACAAGGGTTCACTGGTTCGGCTGCTGTGTGAGACTGCCATCGCTGCAGAATAACAGGGGGTGTGGGTGAGTGGAGGGATGCCCTGGCCAGCGGTGGGAGTAGTAGGGGGTGGTGAGGCCTGCACGGCATCACAGCCGGCCACGGGAGGCAGGAGCAGGCGGCACGATCGGCTCTGCTTTGGGCGACTGGAGCAAGAAGACTAGAGGTTGAAGAAGCACGACGGCTATTGGATGGACATCATACGGTCACTGCAGCTAGAATCATTTATATTGACTTAGTTGACAAAGCCCTTGGTACGCGTCAACTTAGTAGGCCCACAGGTCAGCTTCCGAAATAGTGCGCCCCAGATGTCAGGGGGAGGAATCATTTTTTGGGCGGGTAAAGCTAGAATATCCAAGATTGAAGAAGAAGCACAACATCCGTTGGATGGACATCCAACGGCCACTGCTGCTAGAACCGTGTGTTGACTATAAGTTGACAAAGCCTTGCATACGCGTCAACTCTCTTTTTTTAGGGGACGCGTCAACTTAGTAAGGCCACAAGTGTGTGGCAGAGAACTTATAGCCCATTTGAGATTTGTAAGAATGTGCAGCCAATTTTTGAATTCTAATGGAATTTACTAATGCCCATTTACAGTTTTCTAAAAGTACAGCCCATTTCAACCAACCGATCAAAATAGAATTCAATAAAATTTCCCACATTTTGATGGGATCCGAAATATTTTTATCCCGTAATTTCTAGTCAGATTAAATACAATTTTAATATAAATTTATGTTACGTAAAAATCCAATGAAACATTGCGCTCGCAATATGTAATGAAATTAAAATTTTCAATATCCAAAAGTAATATTTTATAAAGTAATTACGTGTTTGGTGCATTTTTTTATAGTTACTGCCCAGTTTTTATAATTACATCCCATTTATTATTTCTTCAAGCCCATTTTCTTGTTAAGCCTAATGCATCCCTCCTAGGAAAGATTTGCAGCCCAGCGGGGCGGAGAATAGCAACTTGACCTTGCACAGGTATTCCTAAAAAAGTATAGTTGGGCTAGCCATTTTCAGCTTGAAAAAATTAATATCTGGGCTGGATATCTCCCTAGGCTAGACGGGCCAACCCGCCATTAATAGCTGCAGTGATGTTTTCGTTGTCGTTCAGAGGAGAAAAATTAATATCTGGGCTAAACATCGCTCAAGGAAAACTCTGCAGTGCTCACACCTCAAAAGCACAAATACTGCTGGAGCTGCTTGGTCCCAGCTGTCGGCCGCTTCTTGTGCAATTCTCTCGTTTATTAACTACAGAGGTTGACAATTGTGTGGGACTGTGATGTCAGGAAACCAGGAGGAAGCCAAAAAATTATAGTTTTATATACTAATAAGGAGGCACTTGCGTACGAGCGGCTATGGCCCTGGTGGGTCCCCATTGTCATCCTCTCCAAGTAAAGTCATCTCCTCATCCTCATGTCCGTTGACCATGTTGACAACGTGAGACGGCGGCGCCACGGCAAGCGCAACAACTCGAAGGACGACGGAGAGGGCCTCACGGGCCCTACGGATGGTCTGATACAACGCCCGCTGCTCATTTGAGAAGCCAGGATCATAGGGCCACATGTCCGCGACGGCATTGTCGTTCGCTTGTTCGCCGGTTCTCGTTGAGGAGACAGAGGTTGCAGCACAGGTCCTCCTGCGCTGGTAGCTCTTCCACCATTAGGGCATCGAAGTGCGGCCGCACCTGCTCTATGGTGAACAAGGCATGAACCGGCTTGGACAGTGGCGCCGGCTCCTGGTCGGAAGCTACGTCCATCGTCTGATTGTCGTCGCTCAGCTCGGCGAGGTAGCTGGTGAGCCAGCATGTCCGGCTGCTGGACCGACCCGCTGCCAAGCATGAGTCTGACTGCCCTGGCCCACCCAGACCGCCTCCCTCGCCCGCGCGCGCTTTCCACCCAAAACGGTCAGCGCCGCCCGCCCCACTTCCCGGTGCATGTGATTGCTCCGCCTTCAAATGACACAAGTGTCGTCTGTCCGTCCTTCTGCCGCCCACATTAATGATACGTGGTTGCCGAGGCAGCTACTCCGGCGTCACACGTCCGTCCCTCCGCCGCCCACCATTGCTATATAAACTGCTGCACCGGCCATAGCCGCAGTCATTCGCTTTCGTTCCTATTCTCCTGTCCACACCACTACTTCCCACCATGGCTTCCTCGCGCTCCAGCGCTCTTCAGGACCGGCTGGCCGGCAGGCAGCCGGAGGACGACGAAGTCCCAATGGAGAACATGGTAGTCGAAGATCCAGCACCAAACCCCTCCTCCGCGCCATCCTCGCTGGTGCATTGCACCATGACCATCGGCGAGGCCCGTGCCCAATATATGGACACGGTGAGGCAGAAGCATGAGGAGCAGTTCCGGGAGGCGCAGGCCGACGCCGCCTACAACCACCATCTCCTCCAGGAGCACCTGCAGGCAGAGGAGCAGACCACCATAGAGCGGGCGGAGCAGGAGGCGCTGCTCGACTCGTACCGCTCTGCCCACGAGGGCCGCCTCGAGCGCTGGCGGTACCGCATGCAGGTGGCGGAGGCTGCGGCCGCCTACAAAGAGGGCGATGAAGCGGGGAGGCGCTGTTTGGCGAGACCGAGGACGAGGCAGAGGACAATGCCGGCTCTGACGAGTCCTCGCTCGCTGGTGTCGACGAGGCCTCGCTCTACCGAGCGCCATGGGCGCCGATAACGAAGTCGAGGACACCGCTCCGCCGAGGCCCCACCCTTCCGCAACGAGGGAGGATTTCCCCGCTCGCCGAGGCGCCGCCACGCAACGGGACAGAGGACATCACTGGCTCCATCGAGGCCCCGCCCCGCTGCCAACGAGGCCGCGCCACACAGAAAACGAGGAAGAGTAGAACATGGTAGGTCGCCGCCACTCGGGTCCAAGTAAGGCCACCGCTGCTACCCTCCGGTTGCTGGCACTGAGTTGTACATCATGGAGCAATTCTATGATTATAGGATGATTGAAGAGCGCTCCGTGGTTGAGCAAGGTCATGAGATACAGTCATTTGCTAGAGAACTTGAGCACTTCAGTTGTATGCTACCGGACAAGTTTGTTGCCGGAGGTATCATCACTAAGCTTCCTCCTTCGTGGATCTCATTGGCACTCTTGATGTGGAAGAAAAGGTGAGATCAAAGGACACACGTGCTCGAGGAATTGAGGGAGGATCTAGTGCCAATCTGCATGTAAGAAGAACTTCCAGCCCCACAAGTTCAAGAACAAGGGAAAAGTTTGATGGTAAAGCAAAGTTTGATGGGAAGAACAAGGATGTGCAACACACGAACTTCAAGAAGAAGAATGACAAGAAAAAAGGTGTTTGTCATGTGGGGATCCTGATCATTGGGCTCCTAGTTGCCCTAATCGCTATGACAAGCTAGGCGGGTTGACCACTGACAGCTGGTTGATGACCCACAAGTATAGGGGATCTATCATAGTCCTTTCGATAAGTAAGAGTGTCGAACCCAACGAGGAGCAGAAGGAAATGATAAGCGGTTTTCAGCAAGGTATTCTCTTCAAGTACTGAAATAAGTGGTAACAGGTAGTTTTGTGATAAGATAAATTGTAACGAGAAACAAGTAACAAGAGTAAATAAAGTGCAGCAAGGTGGCCCAATCCTTTTTGTAGCAAAGGACAAGCCTGGACAAACTCTTATAATAGGAAAAGCGCTCCCGAGGACACATGAGAATATCGTCAAGCTAGTTTTCATCATGCTCATATGATTCGCGTTCGGTACTTTGATAATTTGATTAGTGGGTGGACCGGTGCTTGGGTGATGTTCTTACTTGAACAAGCATCCCACTTATGATTAACCTCTAGTGCAAGCATCCGCAACTACAAAATAAGTATTAAGGTAAACCTAACCATAGCATGAAACATATGGATCCAAATCAGCCCCTTACGAAGCAACGCATAAACTAGGGTTTAAGCTTACATCACTCTAGCAACCCATCATCTACTTATTACTTCCCAATGCCTTCCTCTAGGCCCAAATAATGGTGAAGTGTTATGTAGTCGATGTTCACATAACACCACTAGAGGCTAGACAACATACATCTCATCAAAATATCGAGCGAATACCAAATTCACATGACTACTAATAGCAAGACTTCTCCCTTGTCCTCGTGAACAAACGTAACTACTCACAAAGCATATTCATGTTCATAATCGAGGGGTAATAATATGCGTAAAGGATCTGAACATATGATCTTCCTCCAGTTAATCCAACTAGCAGCAACTACAAGGAGTAATCAACACTACGACAACCTACTAGCACCAATCCGGACTTGGAGACAAGAATTGGATACAAGAGATGAACTAGGGTTTGGAGATGAGATGGTGCTGGTGAAGATGTTGATGGATATTGCCCTCTCCCAATGAGAGGAGCGTTGGTGATGATGATGGTGATGATTTCCCCCTCCCGGAGGGAAGTGTCCCCGGCAGAACAGCTCTGCCGGAGCCCTAGATTGGTTCCGCCAAGGTTCCGCCTCGTGGCGGCGGAGTCTCGTCCCGAAAGGTTGCTTATTATTTTTTTCTCATTCAAAGACTTCATATAGGAGAAGATGGGCATCGGAGAGCCACCAGGGGGCCCATGAGGTAGGGGGGCGCGCCCCCCACCCTCGTGAGCAGGGTGTGGGGCCCCTGGCCTTCATCTTTGGCGACGATTTTTCTTTATTTATTTTAAGATATTCCATGGAGTTTCAGGACTTTTTGGAGTTGCGCAGAATAGGTCTCCAATATTTGCTCCTTTTCTAGCCCAGAATTCCAGCTGCCGGCATTCTCCCTCTTCATGTAAACCTTGTAAAATAAAAGAGAATAGCCATAAGTATTGTAACATAATGTGAAATAACAGCCCATAATGCGATAAATATCGATATAAAAGCATGATGCAAAATGGACGTATCAACTCCCCCAAGCTTAGACCTCGCTTGTCCTCAAGCCAAAAGCCGATAACAATAAATATGTCATCATGTTTAGAGGTAGAGGCGTCGATAAAAATAAAATACGGACATGGAGGCATCATGATTATTCTCATAACAGCAACATATATAGATTTTGTCATATGATTACTTATGTTCAAGTGATGATCTTTTCACAATGCAAAAGTATGAATCAGAAACCTTATTGAGCACCAACAAATTATAACCTCGGTCATTGAAGCAATTGCAATTTATCATAACATCGGAAAGAGTCTATGTCAGAGCTTAAAAGCAAGTCCACATACTCAACTACCACTTAGTCCTTCATAATTGCTAACACTCACGCAATACTTGTGGTTACGGAGTTCTAATCGGACACAGAGAAAGATAGGGGCTTATAGTTTTGCCTCACAACCTTTTACCTCAAGGGTAATGTCAACAATAATAATTCATGCTCCCCTACATCCAATTAGATATATATATCATGTTCTTTCCAACATGTTGGGCTTGCCAAAGGATAAAATGAAAAAGGAAAGGTGAAGATCACCGTGACTCTTGCATAAGGTAGAGGATAATAATAAAAGATAGGCCCTTCGCAGAGGGAACCAGAGGTTGCCATGCGCTTTTATGGTTGGATGCACAAAATCTCAATGCGAAAGAACGTCACTTTATATTGCCCTTGTGATATGAACCTTTATTATGCAGTCCGTCGCTTTTATTTCTTCCATATCACAAGATCGTATAAAGCTTATTTCTCCCACACCAATCAACCATACATATTTAGAGCAATTTTTATTGCTTTGCACCGATGACAACTTACTTGAAGGATCTTACTCAATCCATAGGTAGATATGGTGGACTCTCATGGCTAAACTGGTTTAAGGGTTTTTGGAAGCACAAGTAGTATCTTTACTTGGTGCTGAGAATTTCGCTAGCATGAGGGGGAAAGGAAAGCTCCACATGTTAGAGGATCCATGACAACATACTTTATCTCAGATATAAGAAAACATAACTCATCACGTTGTCTTCCTTGTCCAACATCAACTCTTTAGCATGTTATATTTTAATGAGTGCTCCCAATCATAAAAGATGTCAATGATAATATATCTATATGTGAAACCTCTCTTTCCTTATTACTTCCTATTAATTGCAGCGATGACCTAAGCTATATTTGCCAACTCCCAACAACTTTTAATCATCATAGTCTTTCTATGTGAAGTCATTACTCTCAATAAGATCAATATGAACTCTTTGTTTCTTTTTATTATTTTTCTTCTTTCCTTTCTTTTATTCACCCAAGATCATGGCAAAACAATCAAGCCCTTGACTCAACACTAAACTTTATTATATATAGCTCACGGACTCGATTACATAGAGGGATCATAAAGCAAAACTCAGAACTAGATCATGCCATGACTTTATTCTACTAGATCAAGATACTACTAATAGGATCGAACTAAGAAAACGGTAAAGATAGGAGTTGTGATGGTGATACAATACCGAGGCACCTCCCCCAAGCTTGGAAGTTGCCAAGGGGAGTGCCCATACCCATGTGATTATATCTCCTTCTTTGTCGGTGAAGGTGGAGGTGATGGATAGTCGCACATCGAGCGTAAGAGGTCCTCCAACTTTTGAATAATGCCCTTGAGTGCAACAATATGCTCCTTCAACAAAATATTTTCACTTGTAAGATACTTGTTTTGAATACGAGATAACTCAATCATCTTGAAAGCTTCGATTTCAGTTAGGGTGAGAAAGTTGTGATCAAGTTGGAGGGTGTCTTCTGCTGCCGGAGCTTGGTCCTCCGTGGCCTTCTAGATCCTTTCATCCTTGTTGATCTCCATGGGTTATTCCCTCTTCAGCTCTATCTTCATTAGCCAAGCATCTTTGTCACCATTGTCGGAGGAGGGGGACGACTTGATGCCTGGCCTTGACAGCCCTGACAAAAAACAGCTCGAAACAAGAACAGAGGATAATTGCGTGATACGAGAGTCAAAACCTTCGGGAGAATATATAATAAATTTTTACCGACCAAAATACGTATCGTGCAAGAAAATGGAGTCCGGAGGGCACACGAGGTGCTCACGAGGTAGGGGGGCGCGCCAGGGGGTATGGCGCACCCACCACCCTCGTGGGGCCCTCGTGTCCTTCCCGGACTGCTACTTATTTTTCTATTTTTCTAAATATTCCAAAACGGAGAAATATTGCCTTAAAAATTGTTTTGGAGTCGGTTTACTTACCGTACCACATACCTATTCCTTTTCGGAGTCTGGAACGTTCTGGAAAGTGTCCCTTATGTATTCCTCCGGGGTTACGGTTTCAATAATATTGGTCTTAGCATTTATAGGATTACCTGAGATATAGTGTTTGATCCTTTGACCGTTTACCACCTTTGGATTTGTGCCTGCGAAGTTGTTAATTTTTATGGCACCGGAACGATAGACCTCCTCGATAACGTAGGGACCTTCCCATTTAGAGAGAAGTTTTCCTGCAAAAAATCTTAAACGAGAGTTTTATAGCAACACATAATCACCTACATTAAACTCACGCTTTTGTATCCTTTTGTCATGGCATCTTTTAACTTTTTCTTTAAACAACTTGGCATTTTCATAAGCTTGGGTTCTCCATTCATCAAGTGAGCTAATATCAAATAACCGCTTCTCACCGGCAAGTTTGAAATCATAGTTGAGCTCTTTAATAGCCCAATATGCCTTATGTTCTAGTTCGAGAAGTAAGTGAAATGCTTTTCCATAAACCATTTTATATGGAGACATACCCATAGGATTCTTATATGTAGTTCTATAGGCCCATAATGCATCATCAAGTTTCTTGGACCAATTCTTTCTATACCTATTAACAATCTTTTGCAAAATTAATTTGAGCTCTCTATTACTCAATTCTACTTGACCACTAGACTGCGGGTGATAAGGAGATGCAATTCTATGATTAACGTCATATTTAGCAAGCATTTTACGGAAAGCACCATGAATAAAGTGTGAACCACCATCAGTCACTAAATATCTAGGGACTCCAAACCTCGGAAAAATAACTTCCTTAAGCATTTTAATAGAAGTGTTATGATCAGCACTACTAGTTGGAATAGCTTCTACCCTCTTAGTAACGTAATCAACAACAACCAAAATATGTGTATATCCATTAGAGGCAGGAAAAGGTCCCATATAATCAAAGCCTCAAACCTCAAATGGTTCAATAACAAGTGAAAAATTCATAGGCATTTCTTGACGTCTACTAATTTTACCAATTCTTTGACATTCATCGCAAGACAAAACAAACTAACGGGCATCTTTGAAGAGAGTGGGCCAATAAAAACTGGATTGCAATACCTTATGTGCAGTTCTATCTCTAGCGTGGTGTCCTCCATAAGCTTCGGAGTGGCACTTGCGTAGGATCTGTTCCTGTTCATGCTCAGGCACACAACATCTAATAACACCATCTACTCATTCTTTATAAAGATGTGGGTCATCCCAAATGTAATGTCGCAAATCATAGAAAAACTTTTTATTTTATTGGTATGTGAAGCTAGGTGGTATAAATTTAGCAACAATATAATTAGCATAATCAACATACCATGGAGTGCTACGAGAAGTGCTTATGAAATTTAATTGTTCATCCGGAAAGCTATCATCAATAGGTAGTGGGTCATCAAGAACATTCTCTAACCTAGATAAGTTATCTGCAATGGGGTTCTCAGCTCCTTTTCTATCAACAATATGCAAATCAAATTCTTCCAGCAAGAGAACCCATCTAATAAGTCTAGGTTTAGCATCTTTCTTTTCCATAAGATATTTAATAGCAGCATGATCAGTGTGAATAATTACTTTAGAATCAACAATATAGGGTCAGAATTTATCACAAGCAAATACAACTACTAAAAGTTCCTTTTCGGTAGTAGCATAATTTCTTTGAGCATTGTCTAGAGTCTTACTAGCATAATGGATAACATTTAATTTCTTATCAACTCTTTGCCCTAGAACAGCACCTACAGCATAATCACTAGCATCACACATAATTTGAAAGGGTAAATTCCAATCAGGTGGCTGAACAACAAAAAGAGACTAATGCTTTCTTAAGTATTTCAAATGCTTCTACACAACCATCATCAAAGACAAATGCTACATCTTTTTGTAATAAATTAGTCGAGGTCGAGAAATTTTTGAGAAGTCCTTAATGAACCTCCTATAAAATCCGGCGTGACCAAGGAAACTTCTTATACCTTTGATGTCCTTGGGACATGGCATCTTTTCAATAGCATCAACCTTGGCTTTATCAACTTCAATACCTCTTTCAGAAACTTTGTGCCCCAAAACAATGCCTTTATTAACCATAAAGTGTCACTTTTCCCAATTCAGGACAAGATTAGTTTCTTCACATCTCTGCAAAACTCGATCAAGATTGCTCAAGCAATCATCAAAAGAGGAACCATAGATAGAAAAATCGTCCATGAAAACCTCACAAATTTGTGCGTCCGGTAGGGGAAGGCGGACAGCTGCCACGCCCGCTCCTGACCAACCTGGCCCACCCAAAGCCCCTCCATCGCCAGCGCATGCTTCCCGCCCGAAACGGTCAGCGCCGCTCCAGAGAATCGGTGCCGCATTCATGCCCGGGCAGAGCGGACGCGACCTCTCACTGGCGCCTGCGTTGAAGCGAGAAGCGGATTCAAGAGTGATGGTTGCTTCGTCCGTCCAACTTACTGCTGGGTCTATGTGATTTGACGGCTCATTGGTCATTATTACTGAGGTGGTAGGACTGCTGGATGTCCCACGCTTTCGTCGAAAGGAGGTACTACTAGATTACAATTTTCTCCATTCTTACGGCCGAGGAGTGCAAGAGCAGTGAAAACACACAGGCTCAGTGATTACATGGCCCACCTCACAGTATCACCATATTTTCTGGACACCGTGCGACACCTAACTCTTTACATAGTACTCCCTCCGTTCCTAAATATAAGTCTTTGTAGAGATTCCACTAGGTGGACTACATACGGAAAAAAATGAATGAATCTACACTTAAAATGCATCTATATACATCGTATGTGGTTCATGGTGAAATCTCTACAAAGACTTATATTTAGGAACGGAGGAAGTACTTGTATAGTACGTCTTGTAATTTATCGGTGAGATAGTACAATGCTATGAAGCTTCCAAACATTACATGTATCTTAAGGTCCAAGGTTGCCCGTTGCAACATTTCATCAAATACAAAGGAGACTAACATGCATGCTATTGCATCTCAATGATTGACAGATCATAGCAAATATGTACTCCCTCCGTTCCAAAATAAGTGTCCCAACTTTATGCTACATACGGAGCAAAATGAGTGAATCTACACTCTAAAATACGTCTATATACATCAGTGTTCAGAGTATGTACTAGTAGTTCATATTGAAATCTACTAAAGGACATATATATTCCAAACAATATGATAATCTCTCTAACCAAGGTAGTAGGGACGAGGAGTAAACGGAGGGAGTAATAAAATTTTCTCCTCGTCCTGCGGGCCACCGCGCGCGTGGGCGAGGGAGCGCGCGTAAGGCGTACAGTACTACTACTACTCATGCAGTCCCTAGCCATTGAAATAGAGACAGCTAAAGAAAAAACGATCCATGCAGTCCCTAGCCCTTGAATCGTAAACCCTAACCAGGCTTTAATTTGCTGGCAACGTCGAAGCTTCCTAAGAAATGAAGTTTGCAACCCTTTGACCATCGGATCATTTTATGTAGTTTCACCAAAATCGAGATGAGCATCCCTGTGGCAAAGAAATTGAAGAAGCGTGATTAGAATAAGATTACTGGGACTAGTTGATGAGACATAAACTCATCACAAATACAGTACGTAGAAGCCAGTAGAGGTATGTGCGGGGCAAAGAAGTAGAGAAATATCCACATGGAGTGATGTGGGCAGCTGGAGCAGTGGTGCAAGCCGGCTGTAAAGGGAGTTGTACCTGAGGGATGTCGGGACGTAGCTCAACCTAGAGGAGGGCGGCGGGAGGAGGCAACTACCCACGTCGCGGCAGTGAGCAATGGACGAAGGCAACCTCACCGGCTTTGTGAGAGAGAATGGCGGGGACCCCTGATCAGGACGTGCCGACATTGGGTTTTCGCCGTTAGTGACGGCGAACGCATCTACACTAAGCATCCACCCCTTCCCCCGGCGGACGTGATCCACCGGATGTTAGAGATGTGGGCGCAGTGGTTTTGTGCGAGAGAGTGTGAAAACTGAAGAGAGCAACCCCAGCAAGCAACCGTGTAGGCTCGTCCTACCTATGTATATAGTGGAGCTGCTTCCTTTTCTCTCCATATGAACCTATTTATATTGCATACATGCCACTGTTGAAAAAAAACTTTATTTATAAATGATGCAGAACCTACTACTCGTTCTCCTATAAACCTTGCGCTTGGCATCTCCAAACTATTAACCTTGCGATCGCCTCTTCGGGAAGTCAAGAAATAATGGTACTGCAGTATATATCGTTCAGGCTATATGAGACCGAATGAATTGCTGCACGTCCACCACGTGGCGATGGTCAAGGGGCGAGGGAGAGTGCGTACTATTACGTCCGTTTCGATATGGACTAAATACGGAGCAAAATGAGTGAATCTACACTCTAAAATACGTCTATATACATCAGTGTTTGGAGTATGCACTAGTAGTTCATATTGAAATCTATTAAAGGACATATATATTCCAAACAATATGATAATCTGTCTAACCAAGGTAGTAGGGATGAGGAGTAAACAGAGGGAGTAGTAAAATTTTCTCCTCGTCCTGCGAGCCACCGCGAGCGTGGGAGAGGGAGCGGGCATAAGGCGTACTAAGCAAGCTTCACCTCATCCTGCGAGCCACTGTGCCTGTGGGCGGCGGAGACGGCGTACTAAGCAAGCTTCTCCTCGTTCTGCGAGTTGACGAGACACATCAAAAGTACTCCAGTGTATAGAGCCTTGCCTCTAAGGTAGGCCCCACATGGTTTGCCTCTTTTTTAACATAACGCGTCAAGTCGCAATTTGTTTGTTCACCCATGGTAGACGTGTCACAGCCCCAGATCAGCCCTTGCTTGATTTTCTTGCATCCATGCATCATGTCTAAATTTCCATTAAATTTGAATTGGGGAATTGGAGCGCCTCAGGAATCATTTAAAATAAATGATCAACATTGAAAATTGCTTCAAATGTTTCCAAGGAAATGTTCCTTTTCAGCTTTGAAAAATATTGGCAAGAATAAAATTCAAACCAATATTTTTGGAGTGATCAAACATTTTATTTTGGGCCTTTGAATTAATTCAATAACTATTTGCATTGGAAATATATTTTATATATAATTAATATATGTCCAATAATTCTGGGACATTTTATGTGGTTTGGTATACTTTAGTCCCAGCCACATAATTATCTTCAGGATTTTATAAAATGGTTTAGTATTTTACTAAACTAAAATGAAATGTAACAAAATATCAAACAGTAATTAAAGAGAGAGAGAGAGAAGCCCACTTACAGGCGCCGCGAACCGGCCCAGCCTCCCCCCCTGCTGGCCCAGCCCACCAGGTGCCCCCCCTGTCGCCTTCCTCCTCGTGCCAGTAGGCAGAGGAGGGACACCGCGACGCCGCCGAGCTCGCCACGCCACCAGGCTGCCTGCCTGCGTCGCCTGGCCACCGCGACGCCTCGCGTCATCTCCTCGGCGCCGCCCCGACCCCCTGGACCCCCTCGCTCTCTCCCTCTCCCTCGTTTCCCTCCTCTGTTCCGCTCTCACACGCACGGCCGAACGCCGCCGCCGCCATTCGCCATAGCCGCGGCCACCGTCCATCCCGTGCTTCCCCGATGGGTCCAGGAGAACCGCCATGGCCTTCTTCATCATCTACACCAACCCATTCGACCGCGGGAGCCCTACATCGCCGCCCCGAGTCGTCTTCCCCGAGCACGGCCGCCGGACTCTATCGACGGATTCGACGCCGTCCGGCCTCCCCCGAGCCGCTGAGCTTTCCTGCGAGCCCCCTGTGAGCCTCTGGTCGATTCCCCTCTTCTCCCCGCGTCGATTTCGCGCTCTAGCCACAGATGCACAGAGCCGAGTTGTGCTCGCCGCCGGCCATGTCACCGTCATCCCTACGGTCGCTCAAGCTTGCGTCGAGGGTGTCTTCAGACTCATCACGCTCCCAGGAGCCGAACACGACCAACGCCGGCCCCTGCCGTGCACCGTAGCATCAAACCCGAACCCGCCCGAACTCTGGCCGCCGCCTTGGAGCTCGCCGGCGTCGATCCCGGCCACCCCGACCCCGGCTAACTCCACCAAGAGCTTCGGCTCCTCCCCAGCTACTCCTAGATGCCCTCCGCGGCCCTTTTGGTCGCCGGAGTGGCCAAAACCACTCTCGCCGCCGCGTCGGGCTCGCCGGCGGCTAGACGCCGGCAGCCGACGTCGACTTGACCATGGTGGGCCCTAGTTGACCCTGTAGACCCTATGACATGTGGGGCCCAGCCCTGTTAACTATTTAGGATTAGTCTAATTAATTTTAGTTAAGCTAATTATGCTGACACGCGGGACCCACTGTCAGGTTTGACCGGACCGTGACCTGTTGACCATTGGCATCACACTGACGTCAGGCTGACGCAGTAATAGGTTTTCTGGATTTAATTTAATTCAGGAAATTTCAGAAAATACTCTAAACTTCTAAAAATCATATAAATTCAACCGTAACTCCAATGGAGATAATTTATATATGAAAAATGATCAGAAAAATATGAAGAATCTGTTTATGCCATGATCATGCATGTCTGAACAAGTTTACCTCACTGAATAGGATGAATCATGAATAGGGTAACTTATGAACTAGCATTTGGAGTTGGAGTTTAACCTTGTTTGAATTCCACTTCAATTAACTTGGCTTACTGCTGCATTAGGTCAATTCAGTACCTTAAACATGACATGCCATTCATGTGAATGTGCATTGCATTGATTGTGTTCTTTCTCAGTTGCCGGTGTTTGTCCCCTCTCAGTAGACGACGTACCGACGATGAGTTCGATGACACCGACGAAGAACTATATTATCTTTAGAAGTGCGAGCAAGCAAAACCCCTTGTTCATTCCGATCTGGTCCCACTCTCTCGCTCCTGCTCTATTTTACTGCATTAGGACAACAACGACTCATGTGTTACTTGCTGCGGTAGCTGAACCCCTTTTTCCTTTGCATGACCTGTCATTCCACAGTAATTAGATGAAACCCACTAGCATGAGTAGAGTTGTTTGAGCCCTGATGTGCCTACTCATTCATGTTTGATTGTCATGCCTGCTATTGCTTAGAGTTGAGTGAGGTCTGATTCATCGGGAATGAATTGGAAAGTGCTGAACATGTCCTACTGTGTATGAGCTAAGTGTGGGAACACGATTTGGTAAAGGTAGCGGTGAGAGGCCATGTAGGAGTACATGGTGGGTTGTCTCATTGCAGCCGTCCTCAAGAACTGAGTTCTGTGTTTGTGATCCATGAACAGTTACTACCACGCATTGGAATGCTTAAGTGCCCCTCTCGACTTATTAATCAACCTGATCTCTGTCCGGGGAGTTGCAACTAGTTTACGGTGTTTGTAGGTAGTGTTAGTAGTCTACCAAGTGGCACCCGATGCAGGTGGGCTTGGGACAGACTAGGCACCGTGGCACGGTGTACCAAGCGTGAGATCCACCCGTCGAGGTGGGCTTGGGAACCCTGCTCACATCGTTTGGGGCCGTGGCGGCACCGGCCGGATCTCCTTGCGGATGGAACCGAATAGGCGATAAACCTGGACTAGAGACTTGTGTGGTTAGTCGGTCGTGGCCGACTCCCTCGCCCGGCTTCCGCTTGATGGTTGCCGAGGTACATGACGTGTACAGGGCGATAAGTGGCGAAAGCGTGTGTGAAGAAGTACAACCCTGCAGGGTTAATATGATCTATTCGAATAGCCGTGTCCACGGAGAAGGACTTCTGGGTTGCCTATATCAGTTCATAGACAAGTGAAAGTGGATACTCTAAAATGCGCAAGATAAGCGTGAGTGCTATGGATGGCGTTCTCGTAGGGAGGCGGGAGCGGGTCCATAGTGGTGTATTGATATGGTGAATATGTGGACTCGTAGCGCCACCTCAAAAGAGTTACTTACAATGTAGTTCAGATAGCCACCGAGTCAAAGCTGGCTTGCTGCAGTCAAACTCCACCACCCCTTTTGATAATGATGCATATGTAGCTAGTTACGATGTAAGTCTTGCTGAGTACGTTTGTACTCACGTTTGCTTATTTTATGTTTTGCGAGAGAGACTTGGTCTCGCTTAGTAGTTCCGCTTGGACTTGACGGTTAGCTTGTTACCTCAGCTACGATCTTGTGCCCTCGGCAGGATCTCGGTAGATAGTCGAGCTTCTCAGCCTTTTCATTTATAGTTGTCTGTACTCAGACATGTTTAGCTTCCGCTTGTGCTTTGACTTGTATGCTCTGAGTGTTGGGTCATGAGACCCATGTTTGTAATATCTCGCTCCTCGGAGCCTAATGAATAAATACTTGAGTCGTAGAGTTATGTTGTGATGCCCTGTTGTATCTACGCATATTGAGCATAATGTGTGTATGTTTGAAATGCTTGGTATGTGTGGGATCCGACAAACTAGTTGTTTATCCTTGGCAGCCTCTCATATGGGGAAATGTAGTCTCGTGCTTCTGAGCGATAGTAGTCCGCTTCTGACCGGTTCACCGGAGTCCTGCTAGCCCGGCACTACTGCTTGGACACTTGATCGGCGGCATGTGTTTCACTTCGTTCCTATATACATCCCTTTGGGGAAATGTCACGCAGCGGTGTTATTCGGAGTCCTGCCTAGCCTGCTACAGCCCGGGATACCGGAGTCCTATTAGCCCATGCTACAGCCCGAATTTATACGTTGATGACCGACATGCTCGATGTGATTCATGTATGCCTGTTCCCATAGGTTAAGCGCCGCTTTGGGTTCACGACTAGCCATGTCGGCCCGGTTCTTTGTCATATGGATGCTAGCGACACTATCATATACGTGAGCCAAAAGACGCAAACGGTCCCGGGCCATGGTAAGGCGACACCGTGGGAATACCGTCGTGAGGCCGCAAAGTGATATGAGGTGTTACCGGCTAGATCGATGTGACTTGGAATCGGGTCCCGACAGCGTTGGTATCGAGCCTGATCACCAGAGGATTACCAAGCCAAACTGGTCGAAGTTGTGTCTAGAAATGCTTTAGTTATGTAAGGGAATTGATTGTGGAAGGAACTTAAGGCTCTTTTTACTCCTTATACCTCATGGCCTTCTGATCTGAGTCAACCTCTTCTCTTCTACGGGGTTAAGAACTAGGCCTTCCCATCTATCTATTAGGATGACGTGTTACTAATCCATAGACCTTTAAGATTGTTGGTTTTAAGCCTCAGTTCAGTTCCTACTATTTCTGTATGATAATTGTTGATCTCGGAATCTTGGTATTGTGATGTTGAGTGGTTATGCCACCATTTCTGCAGGATGTCTCAAATCATTTTGAGCATTTACAGCCGTTATGCTGTCCGAGTCATCCCAGGTCTCTAAATAGTCTGATGCATTTGCAAATCCTTTCCTTCCGTTTCCGATGTCCTTTTTGGTCAGAATAAGCACACTAATCGGTAAGTTGAGGTACTTTATTGCCTCGGCATAGATGTTGGGGCTATTATTATGACCCTAGTTGTTTAGGAAGTCACCTAGCAATTTAGCAATGCTTTTGTATCCCCAGTGTGATGATTCTGGCCATTATTCTCGAAAGCATCCCGTGATGTTATTAGTTAGTAGGCATTCTATTCCTGGGTTCTTGAACCCGAGATTCACCTGCTACTTCATGTTGATAGTGTTGCTAGTTCCTTTAGGATATTAGTAACTTTGTGATAGTCCTCGAGGTCCGTGGTATTTCCTTCTTCCAAATATCATGAACTGCTTAAGGCAGTAAATTCTTTGAATTAAAAGATCACAATCAGTACTCTTGAGGAGTTCTCCATTCATAATTGTGACTCTGCCGGTCTTACCTTCTCTGCATGGGTTATCCAGAGAAATGTTGAGCTTTGCTCGATATACTAATCCATGCCTCCACAACTCGAAAAATTATATGCTCCTCGAGTTGTCCCTCTTTAGTTGTATTCTGACTCACGCCTATCAATTGATAGTCAGGAGTAGTCGTGCACTCGTGCTCAATTATGCCTATTATCCTTGTGGTCCGTCAAGCCATTCTGTTCTGGAATGACTAGGAGAAACAAACTCCAGTACCTTGTCCATTTCGAGGATTGGGTCAAAGTAGTTGTATCCCGCCGATCAAAATGTCAATCCAGCTTGAATTCTGCTCCACCTTGGAGTGTTACCATCTTTATGTCAGGAACATCATGAGAATTGCACCTTCTCTTATGAATTCTTGTCGTAGTGATACTTCTCGCCATCATTGTTCATTCCTCGGTCCCGTGTTGATGCAACCGAATGCCGACAAGTGAATTGTGATGTGTGAAATCGATACTCCTAGCAACCTCGTTGCTTGGTAGTTAATGGACAATATTTTCATTCTTAGCGTGTTGGTTATTAAATCATCATACTAAGATTGATCGTGCTACCTAGTCCTTATTTCTGGTGCACCCTTCGATCAATGAGTTAGGATTATTCAATCCCTTGCTTATTTGATCATATCATCTTGCCCTGAAAAGCAAGGTTGTTCTCGAGCCTAGTAATATATCGGTGGTTTGAGATTTTCTGAATATCTTCTCGGAAGTATTACCAGGTTGTCCCCTGACTGTTATGTTGAGCTCGTGATCAAGTTGGTTTCTTGTGAACCACCCTTTCTCCAAGAATCTGTGTTGGATACCCCTGAGCTAGTTGGTTAAGCCAAACAACAACTTGGAGAGTTGGAGGATAAAAGCCTGCCTGACTTAGTTCGTTCCAAAGGGATATTCTTGTGTAGTGTGTGTTGAAGAAAGATGATATTTTCATCGATTGGTCTCTGTGATCAGTTGCTGGACCTATTGTCTTATCAATCCTTTGACTTGAGTATGGGCTATTATTAAGTCAAATAATAACCAACGATGTTCGTAATGTTGTCTTACTCGTGGTTGATCCCTCGAGCATACCCCATTACATCCTTTGGTCTAACCAATGCTATCACCGTGTTCACATGATGGTGGAAGTCCAAAGGATATGGAAATTCCGATGAGTTGTTGTTGAGCCCATCGCCAGCATTTTGTCTTCCCCCATGAGTCATGTTGAACATCAACCTAGTATTGGAAACTTGTGTAAGCATTTCTTCGTGTTCCGTTCATGAAGCTTATGCTTGGATGGAAAGAGTGACTTCCTCGAATTCATGTGCTTTAGGTGTAAGTTGCTGCCATGAATTTGAGAAAGGTTTGTTTTGTTTCCTTGGAATCATCCCAAGTCACCATGCATATGTGCGAAGTGTTATGTAGTCTGGAGACTTGCAACCTTCATTCTATATGTATTCCTAGCATACTAAGCCACTGATTGACTTGTTCAAAGAAAAGAAGCCTATGCTTGGGATCTAATCCATGGACTTGCGTAAAGACTTCGATATCCTCGATGATGGTTCCCCACCTGAACTCGGTAGTGTTTTGTTGTAAGACTACCATGTGGTCATTCTTGTCTTAGACAACGTGTTCACTTGTTTGTAGCAGAACCAGCTCATGTTTTGGAGCTTGCTATCGTAGTTCATTCCCGAGAATCTCGCAACATCCTCTAAATCGTTTTGTGTTGCAAACTTTCATTTTTCTTTCTAGACTCGATGAGTCTGGAATATCCTAACACCAACCAGATCTGAATCTCAGGCAGATATGATGGTTGGAACATTCCCAACAGTTGCATGTTGTTCCCAGCTCGCACCGCTATTGCGCCAATTTCCATGGGCTGCCCCCTCAGTAATTGTTGTCCAGGTTCATCTTCAAAAGTGGACTTACTATGGGTCCCATCCATTTCCGGTGATAAGCAAAATCATCCATTGCGTTGTCTTCAACAAGGTAGTCCACATCATCCATTCTAGTCCGGTGTACCATTCCTTTGCACTCCGCCAAACGATCGTTGTGAATTGCCTTAGGCTGGTATGAAGAGTCTCAATGATTTCTAATTCAAAAGTAATTCTTTTTGCCACTTAAGGGAATAGTTCCTTGCGTCACCTTTCTCGAGGTGCCCCGTTACGGGATCATGGTAAATATTTCCTCGCCACCTTGACACCATCCACCATCTTTTTAAGCGTGGAATTGTTGCCACCAATCAAACCCGTCGTTTGTTCTTCCATCCCTATCTATGTGTTTTGTGTCTCAACTCGAGATGTTTCACCATCTCAGTCCGTGAGTCGATCATGTTTACTTGATCTTCGTGAAGATCGAATCATGTAGGGTTTCCCCCTTCTTTCTGTTGTCGAGTCGAGTGAAGATCTCGAAAGAAAGACGTCAAGACCAAGATGATGGAGTAAATCAACATCTTCGAGAAGGGCAAATGGATCATGAAGATTGTGATAGTTTGCGACTCCCCTTTTCCTCTTACCTCAGGTCTTGAATCTCGGGGCGAGATTCTTGTTTAGTGGGGGTGAGCTGTCACAGCCCCAAATCAACCCTAGCTTGATTTTCTTGTATCCATGCATCATGTCTAAATTTCCATCAAAATTTGAATTGGGGAATTGGAGCGCCTCAGGAATCATTTAAAATAAATGATCAACATTAAAAATTGCTTCAAATGTTTCCAAGGAAATGTTCCTTTTCAGCTTTGAAAAATATTGGCAAGAATAAAATTCAAACCAATATTTTTGGAGTGATCAAACATTTTATTTTGGGCCTTTGAATTAATTCAATAACTATTTGCATTGGAAATATATTTTATATATAATTAATATATGTCCAATAATTCTGGGACATTTTATGTGGTTTGGTATACTTTAGTTCCAGCCACATAATTATCTTCAGGATTTTATAAAATGGTTTAGTATTTTACTAAACTAAAATGTAATGTAACAAAATAGAAAACAGAATTAAAGGAGAGAGAGAGAAGCCCACTTACACGCGCCAACCGCCCAGCCTCCCCCTGCTGGCCCACTGGTGGCCCAGCCCACCAGGTGCCCCCCTGCCGCTTTCTGTCCTCGTGCGAGGGCAGAGGAGGGACACCGACGCCGCCGAGCTCGCCACGCCACCAGATGCACCGCTGCGTCGCCGGGCCACCGTGACGCCTCGCGTCATCTCCTCGGCGCCGCCCCGACCCCCTGGACCCCCTCGCTCTCTCCCTCTCCCTCGTCTCCCTCCTCTGGTCCGCACTCACACGCACGGCCGAACGCCGCCGCCATTCGCCATAGCCGCGGCCACCGTCCATCCCGTGCTTCCCGATGGGTCCAGGAGAACCGCCATGGCCTTCTTCGTCATCTACACCAACCCATTCGACCGCGGGAGCCCTACATCGCCGCCCCGAGTCGTCTTCCCCGAGCACGGCCGCCGGACTCTATCGACGGATTCGACGCCGTCCGGCCTCCCCCGAGCCGCTGAGCTTTCCTGCGAGCCCCCTGTGAGCCTCTGGTCGATTCCCGTCTTCTCCCCGCGTCGATTTCGCGCTCTAGCCACAGATGCACAGAGCCGAGTTGTGCTCGCCACGGCCATGTCACCGTCATCCCTACGGTCGCTCAAGCTTGCGTCCGAGGGCGTCTTTGTACTCATCACGCCTCGAGAGCCGAACACGACCAACGCTGCCCCTGCCAGGCACCGTAGCATCAAACCCGACCCGCCCGAACTCCGGCCGCCGCCTTGGAGCTCGCCGCCCGTCGATCCGGCCACCCGACCCGGCTAACTCCACCAAGAGCTTGGCTCCTCCCAGCCTACTCCTAGATGCCCTCCGCGGCCCTTTTGGTCGCCGGAGTGGCCAAAACCACTCTCGCCGCCGCGTCGGGCTCGCCGGCGGCTAGACGCCGGCAGCCGACGTCGACTTGACCACGGTGGGCCCTAGTTGACCCTGTTGACCCTATGACATGTGGGGCCCAGCCCTGTTAACTATTTAGGATTAGTCTAATTAATTTTAGTTAAGCTAATTATGCTGACACGCGGGACCCATCGTCAGTTTGACCGGACCGTGACCTGTTGACTATTGACGTCCATGCGACGTCAGTCGACGCAGAATAGGTTTTCTGGATTTAATTTAATTCAGGAAATTTCAGAAAATACTCTAAACTTCTAAAATCATATAAATTCAACCGTAACTCCAATGGAGATAATTTATATATGAAAAATGATCAGAAAAATATGAAGAATCTGTTTATGCCATGATCATGCATGTCTGAACAAGTTAACCTCACTGAATAGGATGAATCATGAATAGGGTAACTTATGAACTAGCATTTGGAGTTGGAGTTTAACCTTGTTTGAATTCCACTTCAATTAACTTGGCTTACTGCTGCATTAGGTCAATTCAGTACCTTAAACATGACATGTCATTCATGTGAATGTGCATTGCATTGGTTGTGTTCTTTCTCAGTTGCCGGTGTTTGTCCCTCTCAAGAGACGCGTAAGCGATGAGTTCGATGACACCGACGAAGAACTATATTATCTTCGGAAGTGCCGTGCAAGCAAAACCCCCTTGTTCATTCCGATACAGTCCCACTCTCTCGCTCCTGCTCTATTTTACTGCATTAGGACAACAACGACTCATGTGTTACTTGCTGCGGTAGCTGAACCCCTTTATCCTTTGCATGACCTGTCATTCCACAGTAATTAGATGAAACCCACTAGCATGAGTAGGAGTTGTTTGAGCCCTGATGTGCCTACTCATTCATGTTTGATTGTCATGCCTGCTATTGCTTAGAGTTGAGTCAGGTCTGATTCATCGGGGAATGAATTGGAAAGTCTTGAACATGTCCCATCGTGTATGAGCTAAGTGTGGGAACACGATTTGGTAAAGGTAGCGGTGAGAGGCCATGTAGGAGTACATGGTGGGTTGTCTCATTGCAGCCGTCCTCAGGAACTGAGCTCTGTGTTTGTGATCCATGAACAGTTACTACCACGCATTGGAATGCTTCAGTGCCCCTCTCGACTTATTAATCAACCTGATCTCTGTCCAGGAGTTGCAACTAGTTTCTGGTGTTTGTAGGTAGTGTTAGTAGTCTACCAAGTGGCACCCGGTACAGGTGGGCTTGGGACAGACTAGGCACCGTGGCACGGTGTACCAAGCGTAGATCCACCCGTCGAGGTGGGCTTGGGAACCCTGCTCACATCATTTGGGGCCTTGAGCGACACCCCGGCCGGATCTCCTTGCGGATGGAACCCGAATAGGTGATAAACCTGGACTAGAGACTTGTGTGGTTAGTCAGGTCGTGGCCGACTCCTCGCCTCGGCTTCCGCTTGAAGGTTGCCGAGGTACATGACGTGTCTGAGGCGATAAGTGGCGTAAAGCGCAGTGTGAAGAAGTACACCCTGCAGGTTAATATGATCTATTCGAATAGCCGTGTCCACGGAGAAGGACTTCTGGGTTGCCTATATCAGTTCATAGACAAGTGAAAGTGGATACTCTAAAATGCGCAAGATAAGCGTGAGTGCTATGGATGGCGTTCTCGTAGGGAGACGGGAGCGGGTCCATAGTGGTGTATTGATATGGTGAATATGTGGACTCGTGTGCGCCACCTCAAAAGAGTTACTTACAAATGTAGTTCGGGATAGCCACCGAGTCAAAGCTGGCTTGCTGCAGTCAAACTCCGCCACCCCTTTTGATAATGATGCATATGTAGCTAGTTACGATGTAAGTCTTGCTGAGTACGTTTGTACTCACGTTTGCTTATTTTATGTTTTGCGAGAGACTTGGTCTCGCTTAGTAGTTCCGCTTGGACTTGACGGTTAGCTTGTTACCTCATTTACGATCTTGTGCCCTCGGCAGATCTGGTAGATAGTCGAGCTTCTCAGCCTTTTCATTTATAGTTGTCTGTACTCAGACATGTTTAGCTTCCGCTTCTGCTTTGACTTGTATGCTCTGAGTGTTGGGTCATGAGACCCATGTTTGTAATATCTCGCTCCTCGGAGCCTAATGAATAAATACTTGAGTCATATAGTTATGTTGTGATGCCCTGTTGTATCTACGCATATTGAGCATAATGTGTGTATGTTTGAAATGCTTGGTATGTGTGGGATCCGACAAACTAGTTGTTTATCCTTGGCAGCCTCTCATATGGGGAAATGTAGTCTCGTGCTTACGAGCGATAGTAGTCCGCTACAGCCCGGTTCACCGGAGTCCTGCTAGCCCAAAGACTACTGCTTGGACACTTGATCGGCGGCATGTGTTTCACTTCGTTCCTATGTCTGTCCCTTCGGGGAAATGTCACGCGGTGTTATTCGGAGTCCTGCCTAGCCTGCTACAGCCCGGGATACCGGAGTCCTATTAGCCCAGTGCTACAGCCCGAATTTATACGTTGATGACCGACATGCTCGATGTGATTCATGTATGCCTGTTCCCATAGGTTAGCGCCGCTTTGGGTTCACGACTAGCCATGTCGTCCCGGTTCTTTGTCATATGGATGCTAGCGACACTATCATATATCGTGAGCCAAAAGACGCAAACGGTCCCGGGCCATGGTAAGGCGACACCCGTGGGAATACCGTGCGTGAGGCCGCAAAGTGATATGAGGTGTTACCGGCTAGATCGATGTGACTTGGAATCGGGGTCCTGACAAGACGATCCTCCCTCCATCTAGTGGACAACCAGTACACGTGTCAAATTACCATGTGGGCTGCCTTTTCGTACAGAAATGAGCTCCAGCGTGTACCCGCACGGGTGTGGTTGGGAAAGAGACGGGAGTACGTGCGCCGTGCGTGCACCTCTTCTCTTCGTGCACGTCCCCCACCTACGTGGGTGTGTGTGAGAGATGTTGGAAATATGCCCTAGAGGCAATAATAAATTAGTTATTATTATTATATTTCCGTGTTCATGATAATCATTTATTATCCATGCTATAATTGTACTGATGGGAAACTCAGATACATGTGTGGATACATAGACAACACCATGTCCCTAGTAAGCCTCTAGTTGACTAGCTCGTTGATCAATAGATGGTTACGGTTTGCTGACCATGGACATTGGATGTCGTTGATAACGGAATCACATAATTAGGAGAATGATGTGATGGACAAGACCCAATCCTAAGCCTAGCACAAAGATCATGTAGTTCGTATGCTAAAGCTTTTATAATGTCAAGTATCATTTCCTTAGACCATGAGATTGTGCAACTCCCGGATACCGTAGGAATGCTTTGGGTGTACCAAACGTCACAACGTAACTGGGTGGCTATTAAGGTGCACTACGGGTATCTCCGAAAGTGTCTGTTGGCTTGGCACGAATCGAGATTGGGATTTGTCACTCCGTGTGACGGAGAGGTATGTCTGGGCCCACTCGGTAGGACATCATCATAATGTGCACAATGTGACCAAGGGGTTGATCACGGGATGATGTGTTACAGAACGAGTAAAGAGACTTGCCGGTAACGAGATTGAACAAGGTATCGAGATACCGACGATCGAATCTCGGGCAAGTACTATACCGCTAGACAAAGGGAATTGAATACGGGATTGATTGAATCCTCGACATCGTGGTTCATCCGATGAGATCATCGTGGAACATGTGGGAGCCAACATGGGTATCCAGATCCGCTGTTGGTTATTGACGGAAGAACGTCTCGGTCATGTCTGCATGGTTCCCGAACCCGTAGGGTCTACACACTTAAGGTTCGGTGACGCTAGGGTTATAGGGAATAGATATACATGGTTACGAATGTTGTTCGGAGTCCCGGTTGAGATCCCGAACGTCACGAGGAGTTCCGGAATGGTCCAGAGGTAAAGATTGATATATTGGACGAAGGGTTTTGGAGTCCGGAAGTGTTCCGGAGGTACCGGGTGATGACCAGCATGACCGAAAGGTGTTTGGAGCCCGACAAGTGTTGGAGGGCTTCATGGGCCAGGGAAGGGGCAAACCAGCCCACTAAGGGGCTGTCGCCCCCTCACCTATTCCCACGTGACTGGGGGTTTGGGGCGCCCATCTAGGGTTCCCACCTCCTGGCTTGGGGGCCAAGTCACCCAAGGGGAGATCCCATCTGCCACAGCCGCCCGCCCCTAGGGGAAACCCTAGGGCGCCTCCCCTCCCCTTTGCCCCTATATATAGTGGAGGTTTTGGGGCTGCCTAACACACGAGAACATCTCCCTCTTGGCGCAGCCCCTCCCCTCCAATACCTCTCCTCCTCCGCGTGAGCTTGGCGAAGCCCTGCCGGAGAACTGCCACTCCAGCACCACCACGCCGTCGTGCTACTGTTGGACTCTCTTCCTCAACCTCTCCCTCCTCCTTGCTGGATCAAGGCGTGGGAGATGTCACCGTTCTGCATGTGTGTTGAACGCGGAGGTGCCGTCCGTTGGGCACTAGGATCATCGGTGATTTGAATCACGACGAGTACGACTCCATCAACCCCGTTCACTTGAACGCTTCCGCTTAGCGATCTACAAGGGTATGTAGATGCACTCTCCTTTCCCTCGTTGCTATATTACTCCATAGATTGATCTTGGCGATGCGTAGAAAGTTTTGAATTTCTACTACGTTCCCCAACAGTGGCATCATGAGCTAGGTCTATGGGTAGTTTCTATGCACGAGTAGAACACAAAGTACTTGTGGGCATTGATTTTGTTCAATATGCTTACCGTTACTAGTCCAATCTTGTTTCGACGGTATTGTGGGATGAAGCAGCCCGGACCGACCTTACACGTACACTTATGTGAGACAGGTTCCACCGATTGACATGCACTTGTTGCATAAGGTGGCTAGCGGGTGCCAGTCTCTCCCACTTTAGTCGGATCGGATTCGATGAAAAGGGTCCTTATGAAGGGTAAATAGCAATTGATATATCACGTTGTGGTTTTGCGTAGGTAAGAAACGTTCTTGCTAGAAACCCATAGCAGCCACGTAAAACATGCAAACAACAATTAGAGGACATCTAACTTGTTTTTGCAGGGTATGCTATGTGATGTGATATGGCAAAAAGAATGTGATGAATGATATGTGATGTATGAGATTGATCATGTTCTTGTAATAGGAATCACGACTTGCATGTCGATGAGTATGACAACCGGCAGGAGCCATAGGAGTTGTCTTAATTTATTGTATGACCTGCGTGTCATTGAACAACGCCATGTAATTACTTTACTTTATTGTTAAGCCGTTAGCCATAGTAGTAGAAGTAATAATTGGCGAGACAACTTCATGGAGACACGATGATGGAGATCATGGTGTCATGCCGGTGACGATGATGATCATGGAGCCCCGAAGATGGAGATCAAAAGGAGCAAAATGATATTGGCCATATCATGTCACTTTTTGATTGCATGTGATGTTTATCATGCTATGCATCTTATTTGCTTAAAACGACGGTAGTAAATAAGATGATCCTCATAATAATTTCAAGAAAAGTGTTCCTCCTAATCGTGCACCGTTGCGAAAGTTCGTTGTTTCAAGCACCACGTGATGATCGGGTGTGATAGATTCTAACGTTCACATACAACGGGTGTAAGCCAGATTTACACGCGAAACACTTAGGTTGACTTGACGAGCCTAGCATGTACAGACATGGCCTCGGAACACAAGAGACCGAAAGGTCGAGCATGAGTCGTATGGTAGATACGATCAACATGAAGATGTTCATAGATGATGACTAGTCTGTCTCACGTGATGATCGGACACGGCCTAGTTGACTCGGATCATGTAATCACTTAGATGACTAGAGGGATGTCTATCTGAGTGGGAGTTCATGAGATGAAGTTAATTATCCTGAACATAGTCAAAAGGTCTTCAGAAATTATGTCGTAAGCTCTCGCTTTAGTTCTACTGTTTAGATATGTTCCTAGAGAAAATTTAGTTGAAAGCTGATAGTAGCAATTATGCGAACTAGGTCCGTAAACTGAGGATTGTCCTCATTGCTTCGTAGAAGGCTTATGTCCTTAATGCACCGCTCGGAGTGCTGAACCTCGAACGTCGTCTGTGGATGTTGCGAACATCTAACATACACGTTTTGATAACTATGTGATAGTTCAGTTAAACGGTTTAGAGTTGAGGCACCAAAGACGATTTCGAAACGTCGCAGAACATACGAGATGTTTCCAGGGCTGAAATTGGGATTTCAGGCTCGTACCCACATCAAGAGGTATAAGACCTCCGACAAGTCTCTTAGCCTGCAAACTAGGGGAGAAAATCTCAATCGTTGAGCTTGTGCTCAGATTGTCTGAGTACCACAATCACTTGAATCGAGTGGGAGTTAATCTTCTAGATGAGATAGTGATGTTTCTCCAAAGTCATTGCCACCAAGCTACTAGAGCTTCGTGATGAGCTATAACATATCAGGGATAGATATGATGTTCCTTGAAATGTTCGCGATGTTTGACACCGCGAAAGTAGAAATCAAGAAGGAGCATCAATCATTGATGGTTAGTGAAACCACTAGTTTCAAGAAGGGCAAGGGCAAGAAGGGATACTTCATGAAACGGCAAATCAGTTGCTGCTCTAGTGAAGAAACCTAAAGTTTGAACCCACCTGAGACTAAGTGCTTCTGTAATAAGAGGAACGGTCACTGAAGCAGAGTTACCCTAGATACTTGGTATATGAGAAGGCTGGCAAGGTCGATAGAAGTATATTGGATATACATTATGTTTATGTGTACTTTACTAGTACTCCTAGTAGCACCAGGGTATTAGATACCGGTTCGGTTGCTAAGTGTTAGTAACTCGAAATAAAAGGCTGTGGAGTAAACGGAGACTAGCTAAAGGTGAGCTGGCGATATGTGTTGGAAGTTTTTTTTTTCAAGCTTGATGTGATCAAGCATCGCACGCTCCCTCTACCATCGAGATTGGTGTTAAACCTAAATAATTGTTATTTGGTGTTTGCGTTGAGCATAGACATGACTGGATTATGTCTATCGCAATATGGTCATTCATTTAAGGAGAATAATAGTTACTCTATTTATTTGAATAATACCTTCAATGGTCTTACACCTAAAATGAATGGTTTATTGAATCTCGATCGTAGTGATACACATGTTCATGCCAAAAGATAAAAGATAGTAATGATAGTACCACCTACTTGTGGCACTGCCATGTAAGTCATATTGGTGTATACGCATGAAGAAGCTCCATGTTGATGGATCTTTGGACTCACTCGTTTTTGAAAAGATTGAGACATGTGAACCATGTCTATTGGTATATACGCATGAAGAAACTCCATGCAGATGGACCGTTCGGACTCACTTGATTTTGAATCACTTGAGACATGCAAATCATACCATATGGGCAAGATGACTGAAAGCCTCATTTTCAGTGAAATGGAACAAGAAAGCAACTAGTTGGAAGTAATACATTTTGATGTGTGCAGTCCAATGAGTCCGAGGCACGCAGTCGATATCGTTATGTTCTTACTTCACGGATGATTTGAGTAGATACTGAGTATATTTACTTGATGAAACACAAGTCTGAATTATTGAATGGTTCAAGTAATTTCAGAGTGAAGTTGAAGATCTTCGTGACAAGAGGATAAGATGTCTATGATATGATCATAGAGATGAATATCTGAGTTAAGAGTTTTGTACGCAATTAAGACACTGTGGAAATTGTTTCACAATTAATACGCCTGGAACACCATAGTGTGATGGTGTGTCCGAACATCATAGTTGCATCCTATTGGATATGGTGCGTACCATGATGTCTCTTATCGAATTACCACTATCGTTCATGGGTTAGGCATTAGAGACAACCGCACTCCCTTTAATAGGGCACCACGTAATTCCGTTGAGACGACACTGTTTGAACTATGGTTTGGAGAAACCTGAGTTGTCGTTTCTTAAAAATTTGGGGCTGCGACGCTTATGTGAAATTTTTCAGGTTGATAAGCTCAAACCCAAAGCGGATAAAATGCATCTTCATAGGACACCCAAAACAGTTGGGTATTCCTCCTAATTCAGATCCGAAAGCAATAGGGATTGTTTCTTGAATCGGGTCCTTTCCCGAGGAAAAGTTTGTCTCGAAAATTGAGTGGGAGGATGGTGGAGACTTGATATGGTTATTAAACCGTAACTACAACTAGTGTGTAGCAGGGCACATGAAGTTGTTCCTGTGGCACCTACACCAATTGAAGTAGAAGCTTATGATAGTGTTCATGAAACTTCGCATCAAGTCACTACGGAACCTCATAGGATGACAAGGACGTGTACTGCTTCAGAGTGGTACGGTAATCCTGTCTTGGAGGTCATGTTGCTAGACAACAATGAACCTACGAGCTATGGAGAAGCGATGGTGGGACCGGATTCCAAAATGGCTCGAGGCCATAAAATCCGAAAGAGGATCCATGTATGAACAACTCGATGGTCGTAAGGCTGTTGAGTACAGATGGATTTTAAAAGGAAGACAGACAATGATGGTAAGTATCACCATTAAGAAAGCTCGACTTGTCGTTAAGATGTTTTTTGACTAGTTCAAGGAGTTGACTACGGTGAGGCTTTCTCACTCGTAGCGATGCTAAGAGTCTGTTGGAATTGGATTAGCAAAGCTCCAGCAATCCTTCTAAGGACATGAGTAAGCATCTCGGAGTTGGAATGTACGCTTTGATGAGATGATCAAAGATTTTGGGTTTATATGAAGTTTATGAGAAACTTGTATTTCCAAAGAAGTGAGTGGGAGCACTATAGAATTTCTGATGAGTATATGTTGTTGACATATTGTTGATCGGAAATGATGTAGAATTTCTGGAAAGCATATAGGGTTGTTTTAAAGGTGTTTTTCAATGGAAAACCTGGATTAAGCTGCTTGAACATTGAGCATCAAGATCTATGAGGATAGATCAAAAACACTAAATGGTACTTTAAAATGAGCACATACCTTGACATGATCTTGAAGGTGTTCAAGATGGATCAGTCAAAGAAGGAGTTCTTGCCTGAGTTGTAAGGTATGAAGTTAAGACTTAAAGCTCGACCACGGCAGAATAGAGATAAAGGATTTAAGGTCGTCCCTATGCTTAGACATAGGCTCCATAGTATGCTATCTTTGTGTACCGCACCTGATGTGTGCCTTGCCACATGTCTGGCAAGAGGGTACAAAGGTGATCAAGGAGTGGATCACTAGACAGCGGTCAAAATTGTCCTTGGAGAAAATAAGGACATGTTTCTCGATTATGGAGGTGATAAAGAGTTCGGCGTAAAGGGTTACGTCGATGCAAGCTTTAACACCTATCTGAATGACTCTGAGTAGCAAACCGGATACGTATAGTGGAGCAACCATTTGGAATAGCTCCAAGTGGTGCGTGGAAGCAGCATTTACAATATGACCTAGAGATTTGCGAAGTACATACGAATCTGAATGTTGCAGACCCGTTGACTAAAACCTCTCTCACAGGCAAAACATGATCAAATCCCAGAACTCATTGAGTCTTAATCACATGATGATGTGAACTAGTTTAGTGACACTAGTAAACTCTTTGGATGTTGGTCAGATGGCGATGTGACCTGTGAGTGTTGATCACATGGCGATGTGAACTAGATTATTGACTCTAGTGCAAGTGGGGACTGTTGGAAATATGCCCTAGAGGCAATAATAAATTAGTTATTATTATTATATTTCCGTGTTCATGATAATCATTTATTATCCATGCTATAATTGTATTGATGGGAAACTCAGATACATGTGTGGATACATAGACAACAACATGTCCCTAGTAAGCCTCTAGTTGACTAGCTCGTTGATCAATAGATGGTTACGGTTTCCTGACCATGGACATTGGATGTCGTTGATAACGGGATCACATCATTAGGAGAATGATGTGATGGACAAGACCCAATCCTAAGCCTAGCACAAAGATCGTGTAGTTCAGTATGCTAAAGCTTTTATAATGTCAAGTATCATTTCCTTAGACCATGAGATTGTGCAACTCCCGAATACCGTAGGAATGCTTTGGGTGTACCAAACGTCACAACGTAACTGGGTGGCTATAAAGGTGCACTACGGGTATCTCCGAAAGTGTCTGTTGGGTTGGCACGAATCGAGATTGGGATTTGTCACTCCGTGTGACGGAGAGGTATCTCTGGGCCCACTCGGTAGGACATCATCATAATGTGCACAATGTGACCAAGGGGTTGATCACGGGATGATGTGTTACGGAACGAGTAAAGAGACTTGCCGGTAACGAGATTGAACAAGGTATCGGGATACTGACGATCGAATCTCGGGCAAGTACTATACCGCTAGACAAAGGGAATTGAATACGGGATTGATTGAATCCTCGACATCGTGGTTCATCCGATGAGATCATCATGGAACATGTGGGAGCCAACATGGGTATCCAGATCCCGTTGTTGGTTATTGACCAGAGAACGTCTCGGTCATGTCTGCATGGTTCCCGAACCCGTGGGGTCTACACACTTAAGGTTCGGTGACGCTAGGGTTATAGGTATTAGATATACGTGGTTATCGAATGTTGTTCGGAGTCCCGGAGAGATCCCGAACGTTACTAGGAGTTCCGGAATGGTCCGGAGGTAAAGATTGATATATTGGACGAAGGGTTTTGGAGTCCGGAAGTGTTCCGGAGGTACCGGGTAATGACCAGCATGACCGAAAGGTGTTTCGGGAGCCCCGGCAAGTGTTGGGGGCTTCATGGGCCAAGGGAAGGGGGCAAACCAGCCCACTAAGGGGCTGTCGCCCCTCACCTATTCCCACGTGACTAGGGGTTTGGGGCGCCCCATCTAGGGTTCCCACCTCCGGCTTGGGGCCAAGTCACCCAAGGGGAGATCCCATCTGCCCTGGCCGCCCCCCCTAGGGGAAACCCTAGGGCGCCTCCCCTCCCCTTTGCCCCTATATATAGTGGAGGTTTTGGGGCTGCCTAACACACGAGAACATCTCCCTCTTGGCGCAGCCCCTCCCCTCCAATACCTCTCCTCCTCCGCGTGAGCTTGGCGAAGCCCTGCCGGAGAACTGCCACTCCATCACCACCACGCCGTCGTGCTGCTGTTGGACTCTCTTCCTCAACCTCTCCCTCCTCCTTGCTAGATCAAGGCGTGGGAGACGTCACCGTTCTGCATGTGTGTTGAACGCGGAGGTGCCGTCCGTTCGGCACTAGGATCATCGGTGATTTGAATCACGACGATGCGACTCCATCAACCCCTGTTCACTTGAACGCCTGCTTAGCGATATACAAGGGTATGTAGATGCACTCTCCTTTCCCTCGTTGCTATATTACTCCATAGATTGATCTTGGTGATGCATAGAAAATTTTGAATTTCTACTACGTTCCCCAACAAGAGATACAAACCTAGACAAATGACTTGTGCGTTCATGAGTGTTTTTTGTTTTGGGAGGGGAGGTTGATTTCGTGAATGTATTTGTGGGAATATGTGTCGATGACATCTCAAACAAAATTTTGCATGCAATGTGTGTGAAATGGAGGCCTATCCATATCATATATAGAGGGTCGATTTATCCATGAGAAGAGAGGGAGGGGCCATAGATATCGATAGAGTCGAAGAGAGGATCAAGTGGGTGGGTGCGAGATCGATGAAGAGAGCCATCGAAATTGTGTGTGTGTGTGTGTGTGTGTGTGTGTGCAAGTCAAAGATATAGGGCGACTGACCTAGCTACCAGAACATCAGAGGGCACAGGTGAAGTTTGTGTGTGGCAGGGAGACATGACTAGAGCGCTCGATGTATCAGTGTGTGTGTGGGAGGGGGTGGGGGGAGGGGTAGGCAGAGGCCTAACTATAGAGGTAGAACGACTCGTATATGTGTTGAGAAGGAGAGACCCAACAATGTCTTGAGGGAGATCGGTCGACATCCATACATAACTGAAGGACGGGAAAAAGGATGGGACAGAGAGAGAGAGGAGAGAGATAGGGAGGGAGAGGGGTAGAGTGCTAGATGGGTGATGGAGTTGTTTCTCGAAGATGGTGGGAGAGGCCTACTAGACAAACTGAGGGTGGAACTGCAATATTATCAATAAGAGCGGGGATATGTTTCTGTGTGTGCCTGTGCGTGATAGATCTGTCGGGACACATCCATGGATGATGAAGGGGAACCATGTGTATGGTAAGCAAACCTAACTAGATCGGTAGATCAATTGTTGTTTGTCGAAGGAAGAGAGAGACATAACTAATGAGGTAGATCGATCGACGCGTGGGGAAAACAAGTTATAAGGACCTAGCTAGCTATATGTACAGCGGGAGATCGGTCGGTGTACGTCCATTTGTTAGAGGCAAATAATGGCCGGGAGACGGATAGACAGAGAGAATGGAGCTAGGAGGTGGTGCGAGTGGCCCAGCTACTAGCTAGATAGGGGGAGGAGTGTGCGGTTGTGAGATCGATGAAAAGAGGGGCGAGAGTTTACATGTGTGTGGGACTGTATGAGAGACATGAGGCAAGGACACATAAAGGAGGAGATTGAAGGTGCGTGTGTATGTTGTAGGCAGACATCGCTGGAGAGGTTTATCGATCGGTGTGTGTCGGAAAGGAGTTGTGGAGACTGTGGGAGAACGACCTATAGAAAAAAATGAATGTCCATGATGGATAGAATGCTGAGAGGAGGAGGGCGAGGATGGCGTGTGCATGCACGAGAGAAAGTTAGTGGTAGCTACAAAGGTTAGAGGATTGTGTGGATGTAAGAGACTAACAAAGATCATAATTTGAAATGAAAGTGGATTCATATATTTGAATAGGAGATCATAGTGTTTTAAACATATGCATGCATGAATATAGCGGTGATACACGTCTTGTGGTTTTGCACATGTTATTTCATAATGTGATAATGCATGGCGTTTGCAACTCACAGCTAAATGTCGGACAATCTAAACCATACTATACATCAAATAATCTCACATTTTATTTGAGTTTGTGATAATGTGTGGCGTTTGCAGCTTACAACTAAATATCAAACAATCTAAACAATACTATATATCGAACATTCTCACATTTTATTTGAATTTGTGGTAATGTGTGGTGTTTGCAACTCACATCTAAATACTTGTAGGCATAGGGGGCGGGGCACCATACATAATGTGATAAACACATTATACATATGAGACATGGTTTAGTTTGTGAAGATCTAGCTAGAGCTTGAAATGTACTATGATTTGAAATCAACATAAAGTGGATTCAAAAAATCAAGTTCGAGTTCATATAGTACACATAGTTCATATGTAACTCGAGACTAATCATGTGGTGTGCTGTGAAGATAATACACAAACGATGGTTTAACTTGACAATAATGACGCTTGTAGATCTTATTAAAACAGAGAAACAAATTCCAATGCTTTGACTTCACAACAATCATTATTGTAGATCTTATTCAAATAGAGAAATGAATTCAAATTTAGTTCATATTGAAGCGGTAGTATATACGTTTGGAATGCACTAAAACGTTCATTTGAGTACTAGGTTGCATGCATTATACACGTGAAATATTTTAATTGAACATAACATGAATTCAAAGTTTTGAATGACATTTGTAGTGCGAATTGATTTGGTACAGTACACGTTAGGCTTGTCCGGAAATTTCAACCCGCGCCATGTTAGCCCGAAATATTTAAGATATATCTTTGTCTCGTTGTGCTCCGACAACTCCCTCCATCTCAACCCGCGCCTTGCTATTCCAAAATTACAACGCGCGCGAAAACTCCCACCTCCTGTGAAATCCCGACACGCAAAATGCCCGTGATACCCCTGAACCGAAAGAACCGCCTCAAATCGGTCGGGGTACTTTCGTAACTTACCCCACATTTCGGACAAGCGCGTCCCTAAGCCATGGTTCCCCACTCCCATCCCATCCGCCCACCCATTCATACACCGAGGCTGGCAAAACCGGCGAAGCCCCACAGCCTCCTTCGTCCGCCACCCAGCCGGAGCCTCTTCCCCGATGACGTCGTCCACAGAAACACCTCGACGTCCCTCATCCACCGTACCGGATGAGGATCCGTCGTCGATCTGGTCGTCCTGTCGATTCAGCCACCCCATCCTCCACCTCCAAGGAGCTGCCCCGACGTTCCCCTTGTCTTTCGCGCCACCTCCATTCCCACGCCGCCATCTTCACCTACACCACCGGAAGAGCATCATCATCACCGTTTCCTCGGATGAAGTTGCGGCCTAATCGACGCCACCAAAGAGGTTGTACACTAATCGCTGCATTTTCTTCTTTATTCAATCTCACGGTGCTGCTAGCGCTCGGTCCTGAGTCGACACGGCGCGGCTCCATCCACGGCGGCGTCGCCGGCCACTTCCTCCACGGCGTCGCTCCCTCGGCGGCGACGTCCACATCAGTAGGAGCTTCTGCTGCTTTAGCTCTCGCTCGTGCTGCTGCTCTGCTCTTACTCTTGGTCCCCGGCCTGGTCTGCTCTTGCTCTCGCGCTGCTCTCGCTCTTGCTCTTGCTTGTGATGCTGCTCAGATTTAGCTACACTTCAGTCAACTGAATCGACTTTTGGGTTAGTCGATTTTCAGGGGGTGGGGGTTCTCGCTGGATTTAAGGAAGAACCAGCCGAGGCGGGGCTCACGGAAAGGTACCCCACTATCTAGGGTTCAGTGGGGCGGTGGTCGCCAAGGCGTTGGTGAAGCGGTGGCATGGGGATCACGGAGAAAAGCTTCGACACGGGGGTCCTAGAGGGATGGTCGGGGCAATGGCGGACCGGCGGTGGGGAGTGTTTCCGGGTGGGCGGGGCGGCGCACCGCAGGACGCGGGCGGCAGGCGGCGGCTGTTTGGCTGGTGGTGGCTAGCGGCTCAACGGGTGGAGGTTGAAGATGAACTAGAGGCCCTTGAATTCGTATCCAACGGCTGCAAAATCGACTGACCAGAGATGAAAAAGCCAGTCGACTGACGTGTAGCCTCACCTCTAGTGCATTCAGTTTCGACAGTAAAATTCAGTTTCGATAGCAAAATTCAGTTTTGACAGCTAAGTTCAGTTTCGACAGCTAAATTCAGTTTCGGCAGTTAAGTTCAGAGATGAGCGGCTGATGTATACATCTAGCACTTTGTGGTTATGTATTTTACGTCATCTATTGGAGATGCTATTAGAATTCCACTCAGGTTAACATTGTCTCTCTTGTCCTGCTTCAGCCTCGGCATCGTACAACTCACCGAAGCTGCTCCAACGACGAAACCCTCCATCACAGCGGAGTAGTACCTCAAGCTCCATCTCCAGACGCCTAAGATCTTCTTCCCCTCCTCTGACAGCCAAGTCAGTCGGAGCATCCTCACCGGCCAACCCAATCACGCTGAGATCGACATGGCTTAGCCAAAGAGGTTGTACACTTCTTGTGGTTTGACTTAATCTCACCATGTTTCTTTGCATCCTGTGATCTTCCAATTCTTGTGAACCAAACACCCAGATTGGCAGAAATTCTGTGTTTTGCACGTGCATTCCTATCCTATTCTTGTCTATTTCCTATCCCTGCATTGTTAAAATCCTCAAATTCAAACAAGCCCTTACACAATTACTTTTGTTACAGATATGTGTCAAAGAAAACCTTGTGTGGTTTGTCCTGCTCCTGCAGTGTTGTGTTCCACCCAGCTCACCGCTCCAACGACGTAAGGGTTCACCACAGCAGGATCCGCTCTCCGTGACTGTCTTTATCTACCTCGGATCTTCTTCCCCGCAGCCAATGCATAACCGCATTACCATCATTAATCGAGCAGATGACCTTGAGGACTACACGGGTCCGCAAGAGAGGTCGCACTCTTCCGTGTTCCGCCACGTTATGCATTGCTTAATATGATGACATGCTACTTTATCGTTGTGTTCTCCTATTAGACTCCGACTCAGGTCCAAACTTATGCTGAAACTTGAGTTTTTAAATGGTTGTGGGGTACGTATAAGGGCAGCAATCAGTACTATCTGTCTACTATCTGCTTAATCTCGGGTGTCTACTATGAGTTTCATGTTGGGTGCAAACAAACATTAAAGGAGCCATTATCTGTATTTTTTAACTAAAGCTATTATCTACCTGCTATCATTTGTTTTGGGTCTATCCACAGTTTGCTACCATCACTCTGGATTTGTGCATGCAATCCTTACATAATCTCACTATGTTTTATTCCTATGCATGTCAGTTATTGTACACAATGGAATTGAACATGTAGAGAAAAAGAGACGAGCCTTGCATGGCAATAAAATTTCATGCAGATGTCGCTCCATGGTGGGCGCAAAGGCAGCCCCACCTCCACCCATTCCGGATCGTAATCAAGAGGAAGATAACTGTTCTGAGGGGGATTCAGAAGCAGAAGACCACTCCTATTTACCCCACGAGGTCTTCTCCCTAACCTGGCATGCTGGTGTTGGTAATATCATGCATATGGTGCCTTGCATTGCTTACTGTATGCATCAAAGATGTCATCTACTTAGTTTAGACATGCTTTGTGTCAATGCCATCTGTTTAGTTTCTTTATCGTATATGTGAATCATGCAATGCCATCTTGTTTAGCTAGGCATCATATATGTGAATTTTGCAAAGCCACCCTGGTTAGCCAGTCATATTATATGTGAATTATATCATGACATCATTTTTTTATTACATGTTAAATTTATCAACAATTTTAGTACATTCAATTACTCTTCCTGTGCATCAGCCATTCGGCACGGTCATGGAAAAATCTGGAGTGGAAACAAGGTCTTTAGAGCAGACAATGTTATCTGATGAAGCGCATGTCTTCCTGGTTACAGATAGCTCCTCAGAGGAGGATTTAGAGACATATGACCAGTCCTATTCCCCCCTGAGGTGCATGCTCTAACTTGGCAGGGTTATGTTGCTCATATCGTGCGTATGGTATCTTGCATTGCTATGTCATTTTCTTAGTTTAGACATGATTTGTGTGAATGCCACCTGTTTAGTGTCTAATTACCATATATGTGAATTATGCAATGCCATCTTTTTGCAAGACATTATATATGTGAATTATGCAATGCTATCTTGTTGCAAGGCATTATATATGTGAATTATGCAATGCCATGTTGTTTAGCCAAGCGTCATATATGTGAATTATATCATGCCGTCCTTTTTTTGTATTTCTCATTGCTTTTGTCGGCTATGTTTGTATATTCAACTGCTCTTCCTGTGCATCAGCCATTTGAATTGGTGATGGAGAAATCTAGAGTGAAAATAAGGTCTTCAGAGGCATAATGCTACCTGGTGAAGCAGATATGTTGCTGGTTACAGATAGCTCTTCAGAGGAGGATTCAGAGGCAGATGACCAGTCCTATTATCCCCTTGAGGTCTAGGCTCAAACTTGGCAGGGTTATATTACTCATATCATGCATATGTCGTATTGCAATGCTTAGTTTTTACATCATATACATGATATTGAATGCCATCTCCTTAGTTGACACATCATATATGCGATTTCCCTCTTCTCACTTCCTTAGTATATAAATCATATATTTGAATTATATCATGCCATGATGTTTACATAGACAGCATGTATCTGAATTATGGCATGCCAACCCATTTTCTAAAGACATAATATAGTTATATCATCTCATCCTGTTCACATGGTCATCATATTTTGAATTATGTCATTCTATCCGTGAATTATATCATGCCATCATGTTTCCATCGACGGCATGTTTGTGATTTATAACATGCCAACCACTTTAATAGACACATCGTATAGTTATATCATGTCATTCTGTTTACATAGTCATCATATTTTGAAATATGCCATTCTATCCTGTTTAGTTAGCCATCATACATGTGAAATTGTGTCATGCTATCCTGTTTAATTAGCCATCATATATTTGAAATTATGTCCTGCTATTCTGTTTGGTTAGACAACATAAATGTGAATTATTTCATGCCCTGTTTTCTTCCCTACTATCCATTGCATCTGTCTATCTTACAATGTCTGTACATTCAATTACTTTTCTTGTTTATCAGCCATTTCAATTGGAGGGGTGATGTAAGTATCTGTGGGAGTAAAAACACGGTCTTTAGAAAAGATCGTGCTACCTGTCGATGGAGATAGAACCACGATTGTACTTGCCGAAGAACCAGCCCCACCACACATAAGCCATACTCACGCAGATTGTACCCCTACCCAGTTGGACAGAGAACAGCTACACCCCTTCTAACCCCAACCCCAGCAGATAGTAACCCAGTTCCCGTTGACACAGCACGTCTCCACTACAGAGCACCCAAACACGAGCCGTTAGTAAGGCAACTGTAGTGCCCAAAGCACGAGGACCACCACTCCGAACCCCAAGTCAACGCTTAAAGTAGAAGAATAATTGTTCTCAGGTCAGGTTACGTAGATATGGTTCATACTACTTTGCTCTTGCATCACTGTATTTACTCATACCAACTAATTTCAAATTTGAAGGATGCAATTGAAACTCCAATGGTGCAACAGGTATGTTTTAAACCTGTTTCTTTAACATGTTTGCTGTTGTAACTTGCTCTATGTTGATTTCAGTTTCAATTGAATAAACAGTTATGTTCTCATGCCATGCACATTACAAGTGTTGTTATTGCTGTGTAGTTTCCCACACTTATATTATGTCTATGCTTCTTTGTCTTAAATAGAAATGATTCGAACTGTATCTATCTTGATTTGGCAACATAAACTAGAATGATATAGACCATACAGTGACCATACTACATAGATATATGTTTGTTTCATGATGTTATCTTGTCCACCTTACTATTGAACTGGTTTACCAAAATGAGTTTCATATACTACATTGTAAACCTGTGATGTGTTTGTTTGTTTCTCCTTTAGAACGTGGATAAAATATTGGAGAAGAGTACCCCGTTATGCAATGGTAAAGGAAGTAATGCAGATCAGGTTCAAGATAGTGAGACATCCCTGTTGTTCTCCAAGAAAGCTGATAAAAACTATATTGAAGACACTGAGACAACCCCAAAGTCATGTCTTGATGTAGTGTTCGAAAGTTATCGGGCTACTATCTGCCGGCACCAGCTCTTGAACTCAGCCTCGAATCAGTTTGGCTTCTTGAGTCTCAACTTCAAGTTGAAAGACATCGATCGACATGTTATGCGACAGAAGTCAAGGACCGAGGAAGTCCCCTGCAGAATTCAGATGCATACTTTCTGGTGCAACCAAGTCTTTGGAGGATTTAAGCGCCAAACAAGAGAAAGTTAATAAGCTTGCTAAGCATCTTGCCGACATTATTGGTACCTGTGATATTGTTTCTTAAGCTCTTCTCAAGTGGTTTCAGCTTACTGGACTTGTTTTGTCTTCTTGGCGTTTATATGCTGCTTTGTTCCCTATATTTGCACTTGTGGCGAACTTTGATGCCTAGTGGATGTAATATGTGTAATAGTCGTGATAGCCTAGCATAAGTTGCTTGCTTATTTATTTTCGTTGTCTTGTTTATTTGTTTACTTGTAGTCAGTGCAGTTCTTTTTCCGCGGTTTGCTAGTGGCCGCAATAACCTATTTTTTAAAACTAGGCCACATTAATAATGGGCTACATATTTACTGTAGTTAACATGGGCCTCCTACGGGCCGTGGAAAAAATGGGCCTTCTAAGGGCCGTAGAAACAATGGGCCTTCTACGGGGCATAGACACAATGGGCCTTCTACGGGCCGTATGATCGGTTGGCCAAACATGGGCCGCTAACAGACCACACTATGGCCGTAAATGGGCTAGAGTTGAAATCTTCCGTTCATGGGCCGTCGTTAATAGGCCGTATTTGATGACGCTATAAAAATGGCCCAACGTATTAACGGGCCACAAACGGGCCGACCGTAACCACGGGCTGTATTTGGCCCACAAGCAGAAAATGACAGTAACATGCCGAAAGTAAATGAAGGCTGGAAATGAGCCCAAGAATAAATGGGCCCTGAGAAGGCTGAAAGATAACATGGGCTGGAAACAGCCCAACGGAATAATGGGTTGTTAATGGGTATAAAGTGATACACTGATCATTACGGGCCAGTTTTACCACGGACCGTTAATGGGCCGAGGGTTACTAAGGGCCTCATATGGGCCAAAAGACGTCATGGGCCATGGGCCAGAAGTTAAAACGGGCTGGAATTATATTGGACGGCCCAGATGACACTACTGGGCCTAATTCGAATAGGTCATAAACGGGCCCTGGGTTAGCGGGCTGTAAATGGGCTATATGGGAACATGCCATTCACAGGCTTGCCGTGGGCCGGCCCGCCACCTTTTGACCAAGTCAAACGGGCCGGCCTTTTCACAGGCATGGGCCTCGCTAATGTGCCACGGTCGACGTATCATAGGCGCTTTGGGTCCAATGAGTGGATGACATCTGTCCCAACGGTGAGCCGACACGTGTTTCCTCCAGCCAATGATGATTTTACACGTGGAAAATCCCCATTGGTCGGGTCATTAACGGGTTATCGGATCCAAATCGGACCCGATAGCTTAACGGGCGTCCGTTACGGTGGATGCCACGTGTCGGTCACCCTTGACGAAAGCACTTGTGTGACGCGATTTATCGTCATGGAAGTGGACACTTCCGTGATGATAATTTTGGTAATGTCATGGAACACTTCTACGACACATGTATGACTATCTTGATTACATCGCTATAAATTTGTCATGGATGTACATGCATGATGTAAAAACGTGACCTGCTATGACAAACACGTATCATCACAGAAGTGTATTTTTTTGTAGTGAGGAATATTCATATCCACACGCCAAGCTTGCCTTCCACACCAAGGAGAGTCCCATCCGGACATGGGGGAAAGCCTTCCATCTTGTATCTTCATGGCCCATGAGTCTGGCCTACATCACATAGCCCGGACGCCTGAGGACCCCGTAATCCAGGACTCCCTCAGTGATGGTGTGCTTACCCACCATCTCCATAAGCATACGAAACATAGTGAGCTTCTTTCCTTTGAGGGAGCACATGACCTTATTTTAATTTAGCAAACATGGGGTCATCTACATCATTATAATCATAATTATCCTCCGCATCAAGATACTCATCACTAGGAGTAGAAGGAGTGAAAAGAGGAGGGTTTGATTGTGGGGTTACCTTGACCTTGTCAGGAGAGTTTTGATCCTCTCCATCTTCTACCACGGCCTTTGCCATTAGGCACTTGTGAGTGTTTCCCTTGTAGTCTTTCATGTAGTTGTAGGTGACAACATCACCACTCTTGTTGACTAGCCTCAAAGTGTTTTGAGAATCTTGGGCTACTCTGGCAACACCACTAACATCATCCGGATCGGATTCTTCATGAGCAACCATTGCTTTCCCATCTCTCTTCTTGAGCTTGGCGTTCAAGGGATTTGGAAACTTATTCTTGGGAAAGGTCTTGGGAAACCTTGCTTTATCTTCTCTCTTCTCATAAGGGCAATCATTGGAGAAGTGGTTGGTTTCTTCACAGTTGTAGCATTTTCTCACTTTCTTCTTCTGGAATCTTCCCTTGAATTTTCCCGTGCTAAATTTCTTGACAAAGAGGGTAATGTCTTCATATGAAGGGCTCTCATCGGAGTCAATCTCATCATCATCTTCATCTTCATCATCTTATTCTTCTTCACTTTGCTCTTCTTCATATACATGCTTGGCCTTCAATGCAAGATTGATTTTTTATGTTGAGGTACCATGCATGGCAAGATGTTTTGTAGCATTTGCCTTTGACTCTTCAAATAGTTGGAAAGTGGATATGATATCATCTGGAGTCATTTCCTTAAATCCATCGTGTTGTCTTATGTCCCACACCATTTTATGATGATATGGAGCAAGAGCATGAAGCAACTTGTCCATGAGAAATCCCTTAGTCAAGTTGAATCCATCTTGTGTCTTGTCACAATCACAAGACTTGATATCAGCGGTGAGAGTCATGAGACGCTCAAGGAGCTACTTGGGGGATTCACCTTTCTCCAAACAAAAGTTTTGCAATTGATCCTTGGCAATTTCATATTGAGCAAGCTGGTGAGTGGAAGTATCGGTCTTGGTCCTCACAATGCTATCCCAAAATTCCTTGGCACTTGTGATGTGTATGTAAGGTCTCCTTTGCTTATCATTCATTCCTTTTCTTATGCTCATGATTGCGGTGTCGTTGAGATGCTTGTCATAAGTTTCCCTTGGAGTGAGATTCTTTGGGTCAACAGGGTTGTAGACATGCTCCAGAATGTCCAACATTTCATCATTGGCGTACCTAAGATGGTCCTGCATACCAACTCTGCACAAAGCAAAATCGGAACTGTCATCAAGCGAAGAAGGTTTTCCTCCAAGATTATACTTAGGTTTCTCAACTTGAGGCCTAGCATACAACCATTGAACACTAGTTTGATCATTGCTCAGAGGTTGTTGGCCAAGTGAAGGAGTAGGCACAGTTGGCCTCGAGGCCGCACCACCCGAAAGCGGCGCGAGCATTGTGGTCAATGTGGCTAGCCTCATTTGGACCAAGGCCTCAAGAGAAGCTTCATGCTCCTCCTTTTTCTTAGCAAGTGCCTGTTCCAGATTCTCAGAAGTGAAGGACTTGACTTCTGTTACCAGTCTCCTTCGGATCTGCAACAAGGGGAGTCCCATCGGGGTTCATCTCGCTCCAGGGTAGTTAAGCCACAAGATAGAGCATGATGCTATGATACCAATTGAAAGGATCGAGATGGACCTAGAGGGGGTGAATAGGTACAATTACAAATTTTAATTGTTACTTAGCAATTTTAGGCAATAATGTGGAATATGAAGTTTAGCCTAACAATTGCAAGTAAGATGCTAAGAGCTAAGCAAGGTAAAAAAGTAACACAAGTAAGTGAGAGAGCAAGCACAATATGATATAATTAAAGGCTAAGAGACAGGTAACCACAAGTAGAGAGTTAGGGTTAGGAATAACCACAACTCCGAGAGACGAGGATGTAAGCCGATGTTCACTTCCTTGGAAGGAAGCTACGTCACCGTTAGAGAGGTGGATGTTACCACGAAGGCACACCAACACCACGAAGGCTCACCCTATTCTCCCTTTGAGACAACACCTAGAAGGCGTTTCTCAACCACTAGTGGTACACCTTGTGGTGGTCTCCAAACCCTCACAAACTTTCCGGGGGTAATCACAATGGTCGATTCCTCTCCGAAAGATCCTACCGCCTAGGAGTCTCCAACCTCCAAGAGTAACAAGAACGATCGGGAAAATCTCAAGACTTGCTCAAATCACGAATTCCTTTGGTGCAAAGAAGGGGAAGAAGTGGATCTATCACTTGGATGGACAACTTCTCTCAAACGCTCTCAAATCCCTTGGGGATCTAAGATTTGGTGTAGGAGAGTGAGAGAGTGAGAATGAAATGTGTTAGAGGGTTTGCTCAAAGTGAATGGTCAACCCTCTCCCATGGGGGAAGAGGGTTATATATAGTGTGGGTGCAAATATGGCCGTTGTAGTGTAAGTGACAGGGTAGGCCAGACATCCGGGACAGGGGCCGTACATCCTGCCTAGCGTAGTATATGTGAAGTGAAGTAGAAAACAGAGGACAGAACAGAGGGGCCGAACATCCGGGGCACAACCCGGACATCCGGCGAGATTGGAAGACCCGGACATCCGGCAAGTGGCTGGACATCCGGCTAGTTCACAGAACTGAAAACGCTCACTGGATAGCTTGAGCCGGACATCCGGCATGGATGCCCGGGAATCGGGTGAGACTGGAGAGCCTGGACATCCGGCATGGAGGGCAGGACATCCGGAAGAAGACACCGGCACATATTGTTCTCTGGATAGCAGGGTTTGGATATCCGGCATGCGGGCCGGATATCCGGCAGGTGGCCCGGACATCCGGCAAGGCCAGAGGCAGAACAAGCATAAGAATATAGTGATAGATCCAAAGACTTGACGACAGAGTTTTGTGGCATGAGCAAGTCTTTTACTAACCCTACCGATCCCCTCTTAATAGTGCGGGATCCTATACTCAAGAGAACAAATATGCAATCTTTTTTATACTTCTTCCTTGAGTAAAAGCAACTCCATATGTTCATGATCCACACACTTTTGATGAACCGGGGACTAACACGTGAGATACACTTGACAAACATAGTCAGTCCCCTACATGTATATTATCATAAACATCAAAAGTTGATGTAAGGGCATGATTGCACTTTCAACTGCTTGTTGTCATGTCGTGCATCTGTGTTACATCCGTGTGCCTTATATTTACTGTTTCTTCCCCCTCTTCTCTCTGGTAGACCTCAATACTAACGCTACCGTCGAGTACGACTATGCACTGACGAGCAGTACTTTTCAGCGGAGCTTCCAGGCAAGCCCCCCCTTGATCACTCTGATATCGCCCATTCCATTCTCTCTCATGCTTGCATTAGATTTTACTACTGTTACTATTTGCTCCTATTCTGATGCATAGCCTGTTTTTACTACCTACTTTCATACCTTACCTGCTATTCTAAACTTTTTAGTATAGGCTGGTTAGAGATCCATCAGTGACCCTCCACCTTGTCCCAGTTGCCCCGCTTTATGTTCGATGACTCGATCGACGTGATCAACGTCCAGGCCCCAAGACCGCTCATCACTCCCGTTAGTTGTACGACTCTACAGACTTACTATTGAGTGCCGAGGGTGATACCTTGTCAGCACTTCTGATGTTAACCCTGTAGTGTAGCTATTCGGTCGTGGTCATCTAGGGTGATTCCTCCCTCACCACTCCTGATAATGACTCTGTCGTGCAACCCCTCAAGTGTGGACCAACAAGGGTGATTCCTCCAAGTCCACCTTGATGGTTACATCAAGTGGGAATCCATCTAGGATGATTCCTCAGGTTTCCTCCTTGCTGTTTTGGATACAGAGTTTTTTTTGACTTACCACAGAACCATGATGACATCGGGTTGGCCCTAAGGGGTACCTGTGAGTTGATGTGTAGTCGAGTTGATGTGGAGGATACCCGCAAGTTTTTCACGCTGTGCGGCCGGGCATTCTTAGCCCTTGCCGCAAGTCCGTGAGACGGGGTGACGGAACCACATATCATGGATCATTGATCGTTACCGCACTACCAAGACACTAACGGTTTGGATATTTGATCCGAGTAGGCCTCTGGCCTTTTTCGCACTAACCACCACGCGGGAATAAGTATGGGCACTCTGCGTCATCTGATTCTTCCTAAAGCTCACTGACATCAGCGATTGAGCGGCGCGCGATGCGTTGGACTGGTTAAGCCTACACTTGTATAAGGGGGCTAGGTCTGCTCACCGACCACGTTCGCAATGCGTGGGATTGCAAAGGACGAATGGCCCATGACCCCTTCGCATTTAGGATGTAGACCGGCGTGATGGCCTCTCTGTTGAGCCTAGGTAGGACTATGGTGTGTTGATCGGTCGAGGCCAGTCATGACCTGATGGTGTGTCCGGCCGGAGTTGATCAAGAGTGTTGGGTTAGTTGGTGCACCCCTGCAGGGTAGTATTATCGAATAGCCGTCTCCATGGTAACGGACGCTCGGAGTTGTATCCCGATCGATACAACTAGAACTGGATACTGAATGCTGAGGGATGTTATGGATATGTGGCTCCGGGATTGCTTTCTCGCCGGGAGTCGAGAAAGGATCTCTGGGCGCTAATGTTACAACATGTTTGCTAAATATAAACTGCTATTCTATACACTTCTCAATGCTGCAAGATGCTTGGAGCTTCTTGAAGATGATAGTATTCGGTAGGCTAGGCTTTCCCCTTCTCTTCTGGCATTCTGCAGTTCAGTCCATAGATACTACCCATTTCATTGATACCGATGCATATTTAGTGTAGATCCTTGCTTGCGAGTACTTTGGATGAGTACTCACGGTTGCTTTGCTTCCTCTTTTTCCCCTTCTCCATTCTTCTCGGATGTTGCAACCAGATGGTGGAGCCTAGGAGCCAGACGCCACCTTCGACGATGATTACTACTACCACGAGGGTGCTTACTACTACGTGGAGGCCGCCGACGACCAGGAGTAGTTAGGAGGCTCCCAGGCAGGAGGCCTTGCCTTTTTGGTTGATGTTGCTTTTGTGCTAGCCTTCTTAAGGCAAACTTGTCTAACTTATGTCTGTACTCGGATATTGTTGCTTCCGCTAACTCTTGTGTATTCGAGCTTATGTATTCGAGCCCTCGAGGCCCCTGGCTTGTAATATAAAGCTTCCATTATTTTATTTGTGTCTAAAGTTGTGTTGTGATATCTTCCCATGGGTCCTTGATCTTGATCGTACACATCTGCGTGTATGATTAGTGTACGATTGAATCGAGGGCGTCACAAGTTGGTATCAGAGCCGACTGCCTGTGGGTAGCCCCTTTCCAACTCCTTGGCCGAAGTTGAGTCTAGTCATTGAAAAACTTTTGCTAACATGGTTGTGTGGCTTACGGGCCCATGTCGCCTTTGGGTGGTATTAGGATCTTTTATTCCTAGCCTATGCTCGGGGACTCTGATCTCTCTTCTATTCAGGTTAAATGAATTTTTCTAACTCTAACATTAGGATCCTGTGACCACTTCCACCCAGAGAGCCCCTTATTACAGATGATCGCTTGCTGCACCAGAAGATTCCGAAGATACTCTCTGATGTTCTATCAAGAACTTGTGCTCATCGGGTTTGCAATTCCCTACCACCGAGACATCCCTATGGATAGCTACTTATACTTGCTACCCAGACCTTCATTCTTGATTACTCTTGTTAGTACAAGATACCCTGAACTACTTCCCGCTATTCTAAGAATCCTTTGTGCTTACTGCCTTGCAGCTCTTTTCTGCATGATTACACCTACAGATAATTCCTCACACTTATCGAGGATTCCTTCATTCCTAGTTGTTCTTGTGTTTCACAAAATTCTTCGAGATACTATTCGGTTTTCTGAAAATCCTCAGGAGCCTATTGCTCCTGAATTCCTTGCCTTCCGGCACTGGTTAATTCCATATTTCTAGCAATCTCCATTGACATCCTTTGTCACAATCATTTTGAGTCCCTTGATTCAATATTTTGCGAATGCTCGCAATCCTCTATCAGATCATAGAATTCATCCTTCCGACTAAGATGCCATTTTAAACATGAGCTGGATCTCGACCAATCAAATTGTCGTTGATTTTACCCCTAAGCCTACTCAACTTACCCATCCTTAAACAGAGCGATTGCTTCTGATCCCATGATTTGGGAATCATAATTCATTTATATTTGAGCTTTGAATTAATCAGTTGTTTCTATAACCTGATCTCATTGCATTCTTTCTTCTTATGGTTGAGTACTGATGCTCACATCAGATCCCTTGTGGACCTCAAGATCCTTTGTTGGATTATTATCTGACCGCTCCTGCATATTCTCAAAACCTTGAGTCCTTTCCCTGATACATAATGCCTTTGGTAAATTGTATCTCCTGCTCTTATTAACCATGCTCTGCTTCGAGCTTGTGTTAAATACTCCTGAAGTTTGTAGTATATGTTCCTAAGATGCCCCGATGGGTTGAACCAATACCTTTCATAATCCACGTGAACCTGAAGGATTTCATGGGTCATACTCATCTGGTATTTCACCAGGTAAAACTTTCAACGCTATTTCCATTCTCGAACCGAGAAGTGAATGTAAGGTTGTGCTTTGGGGAATAGGAGTCGACGTTGAACTTTGTGTTCATGCCCATGGCCCCGATGTGGAACTTATCATGGAAGCTTCTTGTAGATAATAATAATCCCCATGTTATAAGTTCATCTTGCATCTATGCTTGGTCCTTTGCAACCATGGTTCTGACCATGATTGTTTTTCTTGATCCCATTTTTCGGACAGGCTAAAGCACTTGCCTTTTGTAGATCAATACGCCTGCCCAACCTCTATTTTGATCTACCTTCAAGTATTACCCTCTGGTATCTCGAGAATATCACATAACTACATAACTTCTTATGAGTTCTTCATAAACTATTATTTCTCGTAGATTCTAATTTTCCATGGGTTCTGAGTTGTTAGACACTCGAGAACACCGATAACTGGTTCGAGTCTACACTTTCTTTTCCATTGTTTCGTTTAACCTTTCTTGTAACCTAACATATCTGAGCAGTGATAATCCTCCGCTTATGTAAACACCTCGGTGTACAAACTCTGTCAGTAAGACCTTGTTACTATTGTTGATGACATTCCGGTAGCCACCAACGGACGGGAACTTTGCCTATTGGTTCTCCTCGTTCAACAAGCAGGAAAATGGTTCTCTTCGTCCCTCTCCCTTGGTAACGATGTTGTTGTCAACATAGCTTACAGACTATCCTCTGACGTGCCTTGCTATCATGACCGTGCAAAATGTTAGCGCCTTCCTGCTTTTAACCCACATGGTGGGCTCATAACCCACAGTTCCACAGGACAAAACCCGACTCACCTGTACACCCCTGTTTCTAGAGTTATTCCTCACGCTTGGCTTCATATGTAATTCATGAGCCACATTCCTAGTGAGCTATTCTGGTTTCAGACTCAATACTTGTTCCCATTGCTCTGAACCCCTTTCACCCGCTGTTTCAGGCAACGAACGATTGCCAACCCGGTTGAAGCTTCTTATTGCACCTTGCTCTCGAAGACTTTCTTGAATTTCAACTCGAGAGATGCCTCTATGCCACGTTCACTGAGATAGTCCCCCGGGTACCTATCTTGTGTTGATCTCCGTCCCTCCCGAGTCCTTCCCCCTTACTCGACCCCTTAAATCTCAGGACGAGATTTCTTGTAGTGGAGGCGAACTGTGACGCCTGCATAATTAAGCTATAGTAATTCCCTGCTAATGATGCCACATCATCATAATTACTGTTGTTAAACTCGCGTTGGTTCGAATCTGGTCCAAATTCAAATTTAAATTAAAGTCAAAGATAAAAGTTTTCAAACATAAAATATAAAATGTTCAAAGTGTGACAAATAATCTTTGGTTATTTGTCATGTGGGAACCAACCTCTTTTGGATTCCAAGGTGCTCTTGGAAATTTATTTAGTAGTCCAGCAGCATTTAAAATTGGCCTTTCCAATTTCTAAAAATGGTTAGACAACTCCTTTTGGCCTCAAACTTTTTGTGACTCCTAAAAATAATGTGCTTGATTTATATGACAAGTCTCATATCTATCAAAACTCCTTTAGTTTTATATTTTAATAGAAAGCAGTAGCTAAAGTTGATAACAGGTTTAAAAATGCAAAAGGGAAAATCCCCCTCCCTGCTGGGCCTTAACCCAAATGGCCAACTAGCCCAGCTGGCCACCAGGCCAGCCAGCCGACCCAGCCCATGGCTATAACCTCCAGGGGCAATAAAACCCTAGCCCACCAACCGCATAATCCCCTCCACTCCCCTCGATCTCCCCACGATCCCCTCGCTCCTCCCCCCTCCGCCCCCCCCCCCCCGACCCGATCTGGATCGAGGCAAACGCCGACGCCGCTCGCTGACGCTCCCCCGCGCCTCGGGGGCCTTCGCCCTGCCGTGCTTGGCTGTGGCCTCAGGCACGAGCGCCCGCACCCGTATGCCCGTGCCCGCCCCGATATGCCCGCTGGGCCAATCACATGTGGGCCCAGCGCCCTGTTTAATTTTTTAATAATAATAAAATTGATTAATTAATTAGTTAAATATTTAATTAACTTTATTAATCCTGTTAATTAATCTAATTAAACTGTTAATTAGTTATCAATAAATGACAAACGGGACCCACGAGCCAGTTTGACCAGTCAAACTAACTGTTGAATGATGACATCATGCTGATGTCATGCTAACACATTATTTGCTTTTATATATTTAAATTAATTATGTTAATACCAAAATGTTTTAAAACTTAGAAAATTAATATAAAATAATCTATACCTCGGATGAAAATACTTTGTACATGAAAGTTGCTCAGAACAGCGAGACGAATCCAGATATGCCCTCCATTCATTTGTCACATGCCCCTATCATAGAGAACATGCAACCGTCACCCTCCGTTCCATTTTTTCGAAAAATATAAACTTCGGGAAAACTTTCCCGGATGTTTTCCCCCTTCTCCGGTATCGTGTAACACTGTGTTAGAACACCCGCAGTACTGCGTGTTGTCATGTCGTGCATTTGTGTTACATCTGTGTGCCTTATATTTACTGTTTCTTCCCCCTCTTCACTACAGTAGACCTCGAGACTGACGTTGCCGCCGAGTATGACTACGCCCTGACGATCAGTACTTTTCAGGGGAGCTTCGAGGCAAGCCCCCCCCCCTTTATCACTCCGATATCGCCCATTCCATTCTGTCTCATGCTTGCATTAGATTTTGCAACTGTTATTGTTTGCTCCTATGGATAGCCTGTTTTTGCTACCTGCTTTCATACCTTACCTGCTTATTCTAAACTGTTTAGTATAGGTTGGCTAGAGATCCATCAGTGACCCCCCACCTTGTCCTAGATGCCCCGCTTTATGTTCGATGACTCGATAAACATGATCGATGTCCAGGCCCGGACACCGCACATCACCTCCCCCCCCCCCTTAGTTGTACGACTCTGCAGAGTTACTATCGAGTTTCGAGCGTGATACCTCGTCAACACTTCTGATGTTAACACTGTAGTGTAGCTATTTGGTCGTGGTCATCGAGGGTGATTCCTCCCTCACCACTCCTGATAATGACTCTGTCGTGCAACCCCTCAAGTGTGGACCAACGAGGGTGATTCCTCTAAGTCCACCTTGATGGTTACATCGAGTGGGAATCCATCGAGGGTGATTCCTCAGGTTTCCCCCTTGCTGTTTTGGACACACAGTTACTTTGACTTACCACAGAACCATGATGACATCGGGTCGGCCCTAAGGGTTACCCGTGAGTTGATGTGTAGTCGGGTTGATCTAGAGGATACCCGCCAGTTTTTCACACAGCTCGGCGGGGCATTCTTAGCTCTTGCCGCAAGTCCGTGAGACGGGGCGACAGGACCACATATCATGGATTATTGATCGTTACTGCACTACCAAGACACTAACGGTTTGGATATTTGATCCGAGTAGGCCTCTTGCCTTTTTCGCACTAACCACCACGCAGGAATAAGTATGGGCACTCTGCGTCATACGATTCTTCCGAAAGCTCACTAATGTCAGCGATTGAGTGTCACGCGCTGGATTGGACTGGTTAAGCCTGCACTTGTATAAGGGGGCTAGGTATGCTCACCGGTCGTGTTCGCAACCCGTAGGATTGCAAAGGATGATTGGCCCATGACCCCTTCGCATTTAGGATGTAAACCGGCGTGCTGGCCTCTCTGTTGAGCCTAGGTAGGACTACGGTGTGTTGATCGGTCGAGGCCGCTGATGACCTGATGGTGTATCCGGCCGGAGTTGATCGAGCGTGTTGGGTAAGTTGGTGCACCCCTACAGGGAAGTATTATCTATTCGAATGGCCGTCTCCATGATAACGGATGCTCGGAGTTGTATCCCGATCGATACAACTAGAACTGGATACTGAATGCTGAGGCATGTTATGGATATGTGGCTCCGAGATTGCTTTGTCGCAGGGAGTCGACAAAGGATCTCTAGGCGCTAATGTTACAACATGTTTGCTAAATATAAACTGCTATTCTATACTCTTCTGAATGCTGCAAGCTGCTTGGAGTTTCTTGAAGATGCTAGTCTTTGATAGGCTAGGCTTTCCCCTTCTCTTCTAGCATTCTGCAGTTCAGTCCATAGATACTACCCATTTCATTGATACTGATGCATATTTAGTGTAGATCCTTGCTTGCGAGTACTCTGGATGAGTACTCACGGTTTCTTTGCTTCCTCTTTTTTCCCTTTTCCATTTTTCTCGGATGTCGCAACCAGATGGTGGAGCCCAGGAGCCATACGCCACCATCGACAACGACTAGTACTACCACGAGGGTGCTTACTACTACGTGGAGGCCGCCGACGACCAGGAGTAGTTAGGATGCTCCCAGGCAGGAGGCCTTACCTTTTCAGTCGATGTTTGTGACATCCCAAAATTCTAAATTTTGGAATGTTATAATAAATAGATAGATTTGATTGATTATTTGATTGATAGTGTGAAATTGAGTGAAATTCGAAACTTTTTGAAAGTTAAATGAGAGGGAATAAAAGGTCTTTCCCATACTTCCATTTTGCATTCGTGATCTCCGTGAATTCAAATTCTTTTCACCACAAAACCCTGGAGAGAAGATGACATGACTTCTTCCATTTATTTAAATGACAAAGGGGTGTTGAAAATATTTGAATTTCATTTGGAAAATATTTCCAACCCAGGAACTTTATGCAACTCAATGATTTTCACGAGCGAAGATAAAATGACTTCTTCAAAACATATGGAATATGAGTTGGGAGTTTCAAAGAATTAAATTCAAAGTTCTTTTGAATTTATTTTCAATTTGGAGTTATTTGAGTTTTATTCAAATTATTTTTCTCCAAAAATAAAATATATGGAAAATAGGGTAACATGATTCCCTACAACAGAAAATTGGAGAGAAATAAATTTGAAATCATTTTGGTATTTTTAAAATGATTTTTGTTCGATTTTACTAGAGCAGTAGCACTCTTTGCTTTATTTAAATTGGTGTGGATTTTATTTGACTCTACAAAAGTGTTCATATTGTAGGAAATCTTTTTCTGAAAATTTTGATATATGATATGCCTATATAAAATTTTAGTTTCATTTTCGTTTTTCAGTTTATCGCTTTCTGTTTAAAAAACAAATAACAAAAACTGCCCGCGCCTGAAACTAATTGTCGCCCACGTGCGCATCATAGTACCAGCAGGCGCCCCATCATTTTTTTTCTTTTATTAAATGGGCCAGGCCCAGCCGACCCTATTCCTCCCCATATTTTTTTCCATAGTTTTTTTTTCTTTCTTTTGAGTTGCTCAAAAAATTTGCGATGTCTTGTGACACTTGTGAACCGCCTAAAGCCTTTTGGCCCATGGTGCACATCCTCTCTCTGTTTCGTATATTTTCGTCTACGTTTAGTCCCACATTGCCTAGCCTTTGACCCTTAAACCTCTTTTCCACCTATAAATATAGACTCATAGAGCCTCCAAAAATCATCTGATTCGGGTTAAATCAATATTTTGGTTTGACTAGATTCATTTAAAAAAATATATATTTCTCCTCTCCGGCGCGACTTCTGGAAATTGTCTCTTCTCTCCAAAGTCGTCTTTTCTCTGCCTTAGAAAGGTATCTTTCTTTGTTTTTTTTCTTCTTATACTTCCGTAGTTTATTATTTTTAGACTAATACGATAGAATAATTAGATTATCAATTAGTCTACGTATTTATACATTAGACCTCGGTAGTAGCTATTTTTTCTTTAAAAAACAGTGGCCTTGATTTTTCAAATAGCCATATCTTTTTGCTCGTTCATCCAAATTAGATGAAACCAACGCCCACTTCTTCGTTACGATCTCCTCTATCCACTAATCCAACTCAAACATGTTTTTGAAAGTTTAAAATTTGATTTAGATCAGATTTGAATTTGAACTTCGTTTGATCGTAACTTGAGTTTCGTGACTCCGTTTGAGTTGATTCTTTTTGCAAATCGAAGCTCTTGAACCAAACTTTCTGATAAGGCCAAATTCACATAGTTTTGGTACTGTTAGAAATTGTTTTATGCTGCAAGAGTTATTTGTTGGGTTTTGATGTTTTTCCAAATTGTTTTCTTCGTTCTCTCCGATCTTTTGAGTGATTGCTTATGTGTGGTTACCATTGCTTGCTCACGATAGATTGACCGGAGTGTGACAAGTAGCTATCAAGAGTTTTGAGTGCGAATCATCTTCATCAACATTACAGGAAAGTTCACACTTTGATCATATTCCTTCTCATACCCAATTTTTATGCATTAGATCAATCCTCAAACATTGCATGATTAGGATCTAATTAAATTGTGGGTTTTGGGAAGTAGTTGAGGTAGTACCTATTACCTGTTTTATTTTCAAACCCTTGGGAGTTACTTCTATGTTTGCTTATTATGCCATGCTATGCTAGTAGACGTGGATTGGGTGAGTGTATCCGTGACAGATGTGAGATTGTTAATTAATGGTTTACTTAAGGTGGCAACTTAAACACACATCTGGGTGGATTGAGGTACCTGGTTTCCAGGATTTGCCTGTTTTTCTTCGGACCGCCACCCAGGCTCAAAGGGATCATGAGATTATTCATGCTAGAAACTTCCGTGTGCAGCCACATGCTACTATGGGCTCTAGCATAATTGACTAAGTCGTGTGAACTCTTACAGTGGTAGACTAGCTGATGTAGGGGTTGTAGGTTGGTACGGTCTACCCATACGTAAGGTGCAAGCGCTTCTGAAAGACTATGTCTCGGTCATCCGTTTCTCAAACACCATGTAGTGCGAGAAATCAAACGGAGGAGATCGAGTCATGTGGGGAAAAGTGCGCAAACCTCTGCAGAGTGTAACAAACTAATCATGGTTAGCCGTGTCCCCGGTTATGGACATCTTGAGTATCTAGTACTTGGATTATCATGTGAATCTCATCACGTTACTTAAATAATTTGTTGGGTTGTTAATGACTACTTTTAATTGGGATTGAGAATGATGTCAACCATTCTCAATGTTTAACAACCACCATGATAGTTAAATAAAATTTATTCCTTTGCAGTAGGGAAAAATTGGCTTTTCGCAAAAACATTATAACCATAGAGCTTTTCCACCAGCCAAATATGCATGTAGTGATAGCCTTTATTCATCATTGCTCTATGGTGTGAATTTGCCAGTACACTCAATGTACTGACCCTCTGTGGCTGCAACGTCTCATGTTGCAGGAATCTTACGACGAGTAAGTGTTACGATTTCTACACTAAACTATGCCGTTGGTGTTGATGGGAATCAACAACCTTGTTACTTCCGCTATTTGGATTGAGGTAATAGTATTTACATTACTTTATACATGTGATTTACCTCTGTTATAAATCCTCGAGTATTGTGTGTGTCAGCATACCGATCCAGGGATGACACTTAAGCACAGAGACTTGATCCATTCGGGTCGGGTCGATACAATGTTGCTTTTGTGCTAGCCTTCTTAAGGAAAACTTGTCTAACTTATGTCTGTACTCAGATATTGTTGCTTCCGCTGACTCTTGTGTATTCGAGCTTATGTATTCGATCCCTCGAGGCCCCTGTCTTGTAATGTAAAGCTTGTATTATTTTATTTGCGTCTAAAGTTGTGTTGTGATATCTTCCCGTGAGTCCTTGATCTTGATCGTACACATTTGTGTGTATGATTAGTGTATGATTGAATCAAGGGCGTCACAGAAATCACCACCAACGCTAGAGTTTTATTTATATGATGAGCATAAGGAGATGATACTTTATGATTTTTGCGAGGTTTGCAAATTACCTTATGAGGGCAGCGTCAGTGAACCGCGTCATAGAGATGTGGTAGATTTTATTGATGAAGTTATCGTAGGGGAAGGGACATCTATAACCTGGTATTCAGCTAGAAGACTTGTCAGATTATTACTTTGCCTGCACCTTCTTTGTTCGATATTCATTCAGGCATGTACCTCATTTTCTCGAGGACATTTATGTATACTGGGAGCGAACGTGATCCCCAGTTCCTGAGCCAGAACCATCACCTGATCCATATCAGGAGTCTATTTAGCAGTGGGAGCCACAGGAGCTCGCTAACCAGTGGAACCCCCACGATCCTCCTCAGTACCCAGGAGAGGGCTACTTTGGTCCATGTGCATAGACCAACTTAGGCCAAAAGCCTAAGCATGGGGGAGTACGTATTTCTCACCGACATTACATTCATGTTCACACACTCATTCGAGTTGTCGGTGTTCATACTTTTTCATTGTATTATCCATGCTAGTTTATTTTCTTTTTCTCGCTTTCTTCTTGTGCGTTTGAAAAACTTTGAGAAAATCCAAGAATATTAGTTGTAGCTTCTTCCTAGTTTTCCTTTCCATGTTTATTTAGTAGTAGTATTGAAGAAAACCCAAAAAGATTTCTCGTTCTTCTTTTGCTTGTTGGGACCTTTCCCATGTAAATAGTTTTTCTCGTTCTTGTTTTACTTTCTTCAGAAAAACAAAAACTCCAAAAATATTTCAGTGTGTTTTTTGAAATTCTGTTTCCTTTCTTTGGGTCAAGAGGAGAAGACCACGATGAAAATGTTGAGTGGCTCTCATATGCATTATCGTTGATGTAACAAAGTGCCCATACTACCTTGTCTTCTCCTTTGAAATAAATGTATGCAGATTCCAGCTTAGTCCAATGCACATGCACGATTATTATTATCCACACCGTTCGGTCATGCAAGTGAAAGGCAATAATGACGATATTTGATGAAATGATTGAGATGAGGAAAAGCTGGTATGAACTCGACTTATTTTGTTTTTGTAAATATGATTAGTTCATCGTTCTATATTCAGCCCATTATGAATGAAACATGTTTGCATTGACAATTAGAGATTATAGTTACTCATGCAATGCTTAATTAGCTAGGAGTTTATAATGGTTTACCTTGCATGCCAACATGCTTTTAAAATGGTTGTGGTGTAGTATGATAGGATGGTATCCTCCTTTGAATGATTTGAGTGGCTTGACTTGGCACATGTTCACGCATGTAGTTGAAACAAAATTAACATAGCATCCACGATATTTATGTTCATGGTTATTTATATCCTACTCATGCTTGCACTCAATGTTGGTTAATCTCAATGCATGTTTATGACTGTTGTTGCTCTCTAGTTGGTCGCTCCCCAATCTTTTGCTAGCCTTCACTTGTACTAAGCGGGAATACTGCTTCTGCATCCACTTCCATAAACCCAAAGTTATTCCATATGAGTCCACCATACCTACCTATATGTGGTATTTACCTGCCGTTCCAAGTAAATTTGCATCTGCCAAACTCTAAACCTTCAAATAATAATCTGTTTTGTATGCCCGAATCGCTCATATAGCGACTGGGGGCTATCAATATCTTCCATTCTAGGTGGGTTATTCTCACGATGAGTGTTGATTCACTTGTCATTCACGAGAAACTGGCTGGTATTCGGGATGCCCAGTTCCATGCTTAAATCAAATCAAAACATAATTTCAAACAAAACTCCCCAGGACTGTTGTTGGTATCGACGGTACCCATTGTTTCAGACCACCCGTGGAGTGTGCTTGTAGGTGGATGGGGACTAAAAACTTTACCATTCTGTTTGGGAACCGCCTATAATGTATCTAGCAAGGAAGATACCAAGATCTCTTGGTTGTTATGTTGACAATGAAAGCATACCGCTCAAAATTATATTCATCTCTGTTTCAAAAAGCTTGAGCTCTGGCACCTCTGCAAATCCCTGCTTCCCTCTGCGAAGGGCCTATCTATTTAATTTCATTGCTGAGTCATCATCCTCTTATAAAAAGCACCAGTTAGAGAGCACCACTGTCATTTATATGCTTTGCTATTAATTGATATTGAGTATGACTGTGATTGGACCTCTTTTGCCATGAATTACAATGTCTAGTCAGTCCTTGATCTTTAGGGGTGCTCTGCATTTATGTTTTGCGGTCTCAGAAAGGGCTAGCGAGATGCCATTTTGTTATATCATATCATGTTTATTTTGAAAAAGTGTTGTCATCCGAGATTTATTATTATTACTCGCTAGTTGATTATGCCATTGATATGAGTAAATGTGAGACCTAAATGTTATTGTGAATATGGTTTGTTCATAATCTTTGCTGAAAACCTGAATGCTGGCTATACATATTGGCAACAACAAGATCAAACAGAGTTTGTAAAAGTTTTTTATTTATCGTTTTCAGTTTGTCAACTGAATTGCTTGAGGATAAGCAATGGGTTATGCTTGGGGGAGTTGATACGTCTCCATCGTATATACTTTTCCAAACACTTTTGCCCTTTTTTGGACTTTAATTTGCATGATTTGAATGGACCTAACCCGGAGTGAGGCTATTTTCAGCATAATTGCCTTGGTGTTATTTTTGTGTAGAAATAAAAGTTTTCGGAATGACCTGAAAATTTACGGAGAATATTTTTGTAATAAATAAAAAATATGGGCGAAAGAATCAACCAGAGGGGACCCACCAGCTGTCTACAATGGTGGAGGGCGCGCCCTACCCCTGGGCGTGTCCACTACCTTGTGGGTCCCCAGGACCTCCTCCAACCCTAGCTCCAACTCTATATATTCACGTTCGGGGAGAAAAAAATCAGAGAGAATGATTCACCGTGTTTTACGATACGGAGCCGCCGCCACCTCCTGCTCTTCACCGGGAGGGCAGACCTGGAGTGTGTTCGGGGCTTCGGAGAGGGAAAATCGTCGCCATCATCATCACCAACCTTCCTCCATCACCAATTTCATGATGCTCACCGTCGTGCGTGAGTAATTCCATCGTAGGCTTGCTGGACTGTGATGGGTTGGATGAGATTTATCATGTAATCGAGTTAGTTTTGAAGGAAATATGCCCTAGAGGCAATAATAAAGTTGTTACTTATATTTCCTTATATCATGATAAATGTTTATTATTCATGCTAGAATTGTATTAACCGAAAACTTGATACATGTGTGGATACATAGACAAAACACAGTGTTCCTAGTATGCCTCTACTAGACTAGCTCGTAATCAAAGATGGTTGAGTTTCCTAACCATAGACATGTGTTGTCATTTGATGAACGGGATCACATCATTAGGAGAATGATGTAATGGACTAGACCCACCCGTTAGCTTAGCATTATGATCGTTAAGTTTTTATTGCTATTGCTTTCTTCATGACTTATACATATTCCTTTGACTATGAGATTATGCAACTCCCGAATACCGTAAGTACACCTTCTGTGCTATCAAACATCACAACGTAACTGGGTGATTATAAAGATGCTCTACAGGTGTCTCCGAAGGTGTTTGTTGGGTTGGCATAGATCGAGATTAGGATTTGTCAATCCGAGTATCAGAGAGGTATCTCTGGGCCCTCTCGGTAATGCATATCATGATAAGCCTTGCAAGCAATGTGTTAGTTGCGGGATGATGTATTACGGAACGAGTAAAGAGACTTGCCGGTAACGAGATTGAACTAGGTATGAAGATACTGACGATCGAATCTCGGGCAAGTAACATACCGATGACAAAGGGAATGACGTATGTTGTCATTACAGTTTGACCGATAAAGATCTTCGTAGAATATGTAGGAACCAATATGAGCATCCAGGTTCCGCTGTTGGTTATTGACTGGAGATGTGTCTCGGTCATTTCTACATAGTTCTCGAACATGTAGGGTCCACACGCTTAACATTCGATGACGATTTGTATTATGAGTTATATGTTTTTGGTGACCGAAGATTACTCGGAGTCTCGTATGAGATCACGGACCTGATGAGGAGTCTCAAAATGGTCGTATATTGGATGATAGTATTCGGACACCGGGAGTGTTTCAGAATGTATCGGGTACATATCGGAGTACCGGGGGGTTACCGGAACCCCCGGGGGAAAGATATGGGCCATATGGGCCATAGAGGGGAGGCAAGGCAGCCCACAAGGGGGTGGCGCCCCCCATGGGGAGTCCGAATTGGACAAGGGGAGGGGGCGCGGCCCCCCTTTCCTTCTCCTCCTCCCTCTCCTTCCCCCTTCCGGTAAAAGGAAAGGGGGGGCGAATTGGACTAGGGGTCCAAGTGGGACTCCTCCCACTTGGTGCGCCCTAGGTCGGCCTCCTCCCCTCTCCCTCCTTTATATACGGGGGTGGGGGCACCTCTAAGTACACCAATTGTTTCTTAGCCGTGTGTGGTGCCCCCTCTACCGTTTACTCCTTCGGTCATATTGTCGTAGTGCTTAGGCGAAGCCCTGCGCGGATCACTTCATGATCACCGTCACCACGCGTCGCGCTGACGAAACTCTCCCTCAACACTTTGCTGGATCAAGAGTTCGAGGGACGTCATCGAGATGGACGTGTGCAGAACTCGGAGCTGTCATACGTTCGGTGCTTGATCGGTTGAATCGAGAAGACGTTCAACCATCAACCGTGTTAAGTTAACGCTTCCGCTTTCGGTCTACGAGGGTACGTGGACACACTCTCCCCCTCTCGTTGCTATGCATCTCCTAGATAGATCTTGCGTGAGCGTAGGAATTTTTTTAAAATTGCATGCTACGTTCCCCAACAGTGGCATCCGAGCCAGGTCTATGCATAGATGATATGCACGAGTAGAACACAAAGAGTTGCGGGCAGTGATAGTCATAATGCTTACCACCAACGTCTTATTTTGATTCGGCGGTATTGTTGGATGAAGCGGCCTGGACCAACCTTACATGACCATGTTCATGAGACCGGTTCCACCGACAGACATGCAACTTGTTTTGCATAAAGGTGGCTGGTGAGTGTCCGTTTCTCCAATATTACTTGAATCGAATTTGACTATGGTCAGTCCTTGTTGAAGGTTAAAATAGCAAACTTGACGAAACATCGTTGTGGTTTTGATGCGTAGGTAAGAACGGTTCTTACTAGAAGCCCGTAGCAACCACGTAAAACTTACAACAACAAAGTTGAGGGCATGTTGTGATGTGATATGGTCAAGACATGGTGTGACATACGTTGTTGTATGAGATGATCATGTTTTGTAAAAGTTATCGACACCTGGGAGGAGCCTTATGGTTGTCTCTTTATTGTATGAAATGCAATCGCCATGTAATTGCTTTACTTTATCACTATGCGTTAGCGATAGTTGTAGAAGGTTGGCGAGACGACAACGACGCTACGATGGAGATCAAGGTGTCAAGCCGGTGACGATGGAGATCTTGACGGTGCTTTGGAGATGGAGATCAAAGGCACAAGATGATAATGGCCATTTTGATTGCATGTGATTTTATCTTTTATGCATCTTATTTTGCTTAGTACGGCGGTAGCATTATAAGATCATCCATCACTTAAATTTCAAGGTATAAGTGTTCTCCTTGAGTACGCACCGTTGCGACAGTTTGTCGTGTCGAGACACCACGTGATGATCGGGTGTGATAAGCTCTACGTTCACATACAACAGGTGCAAGACAGTTTTGCACGTGCAGAATACTCGGGCTAAACTTGACGAGCCTAGCATGTACAGACATGGCCTCAGAACACTGAGACTAAAAGATCGAATGTGAATCATATAGTAGATATGATCAACATGGAGATGTTCACCATTGAAAACTACTCCATCTCACGTGATGATCGGACATGGTTTAGTTGATATGGATCACATGATCATTTAGATGACTAGAGGGATGTCTATCTAAGTGGGAGTTCTTAAGTAATTTGATTAATTGAACTTAATTTATCATGAACTTAGTCCTGATAGTTTTTGCATATCTATGTTGTAGATCAATGGCCGGTGCTACCGTTCCCTTGAATTTTAATGCGTTCCTAGAGAAAGCTAAGTAGAAAGATGATGGTAGCAACTACACGGACTGGGTCCATAACTTGAGGATTATCCTCATTGTTGAACAGAAGAATTATGTCCTTGATGCACCGCTAGGTGAATGGCCTGCTGCAGGAGCAAATGCTGATGTTATGAACGTCTGGCAAGCTCGATCTGATGACTACTCGATAGTTCAGTGTGCCATGCTTTACGGCTTAGAATCGGGACTTCAAAGACGTTTTTAACGTCATGGACCATATGAGATGTTCCAGGAGTTGAAGTTAATATTTCAAGCAAATGCCCGAGTTGAGAGATATGAAGTCTCCAACAAGTTCTATAGCTGCAAGATGGAGGAGACCAGTTCTGTCAGTGAACACATACTCAGAATGTATGGGTACCATAACCACTTGACTCAGCTGGGAGTTAATCTTCTGGACGATAGTGTTATTGACAGAGTTCTTCAATCACTACCACCGAGGTACAAAGGCTTCATGATGAACTACAATATGCAAGGGATGGAAAAGACTATTCCCAAGCTCTTCGCATTGCACAAAGCTGCGGAGGTAGAAATCAAGAAGGAGCATCAAGTGTTGATGGTTAACAAGACCACTAGTTTCAAGAAAAAGGGCAAAGGAAAGAAGGGGAACTTCAAGAAGAATGAAAAGCAAGTTGCTACTCCCGTGAAGAAGCCCAAAGCTAGACCTAAGCCTAAAACTGAGTGCTTCTAGTGCAAAGGGAATGGTCACTGGAAGTGGAACTACCCCAAATACTTGGTGGATAAGAAGGATGGCAAAGTGAAGAAAGGTATATTTGATATACATGTTATTGATGTGTACTTTACTAGTGTTCATAGTAGCCCGTGGGTATTTAATACCAATTCAGTTGGAGTTGCAAAATTAACAGATACTAGTTAAGGGCGAGGTGATGATGTGTGTTCGAAGTGATTCCAAGGTTGATAAGATCACCATCACACACTCCCTTTACCTTCGGGATTAGTGTTGAACCTAAAATAAATGTTATTTGGTGTTTGTGTTGAGCATGAATATGATTGGATCATGTTTATTGCAATACATTATTCATTTAAGTCAAAGAATAATTGTTATTATGTTTACATGAATAAAACCTTCTATGGTCATACACTCAATATAAACGGTTTATTGAATCTCGGTCGTAGTGATACACATATTCGTAATATTGATGCCAAAAGATGCAAAGTTGATAATGATAGTGCAATATATTTGTGGCACTTCCATTTAGGTCATATTGGTGTAAAGCGCATGAAGAAACTCCATGCAGATGGACTTTTGGAATCACTTGATTATGAATCATTTGATACTTGCGAACCATGCCTCATGGGCAAGATGACTAAAACTCTGTTCTCCGGAACAATGGAGCGAGCTAATGACTTATTGTAAATAATACATACCTATGTATGCGGTCCGATGAGTGTTGAAGCTCGTGGCAGGTATCGTTATTTTCTGACCTTCACAGATGATTTGAGCATATATGGGTATATCTACTTAATGAAACACAAGTCTGAAACATTTGAAAAGTTCAAAGAATTTCAGAGTGAAGTGGAGAATCATTGTAACAAGAAAATAAAGTTTCTACGATCTGATCGTGGAGGCGAATATTTAAGTTATGAGTTCGGCCTTCATTTAAAACAATGTGGAATAGTTTCACAACTCATGCCACCTGGAACACCACAACGTAATGGTGTGTCCGAACGTCATAACCGTACTTTCTTAGATATGGTACGATTTATGATGTCTCTTACCGATTTACCACTATTGTTTTGGGGTTATTTATTAGAGACAGTTGCATTCACGTTAAGTAGGGCACCATCTAAATCCGTTGAGACGACACCGTATGAACTATGGTTTGGCAAAAGACCTAAGCTGTCATTTCTTAAAGTTTGGGGTTGCGATGCTTATGTGAAAAAGTTTCAGCCTGATAAGCTCGAACCCAAATCGGAAAAGTGCGTCTTCATAGGATACCCAAAAGAAATCATGGGTATACCTTCTATCACAGATCCGAAGGCAAGATCTTTGTTGCTAAGAATGGATCCTTTCTAGAGAAGGAGTTTCTCTCGAAAGAAGTGAGTGGGAGGAAAGTGGAACTTGATGAGGTAACTGTACCTTCTCTCGAATTGGAAAGTTGCTCATCACAGAAAACCGTTTCCGTGATGCCTACACCAAACAAGATAGGAAGCTAATGATAATGATCATGAAACTTTAGATCAAGTTACTACCAAACCTCGTAGGTCAACCAGAGCATGTTCCGCACCAGAGTGGTATGGTAATCCTGTTCTGGAAGTCATGTTACTAGACCATGACAAACCTACGAACTATGAGAAAGCAATGATGAGCCTAGATTCCGCAAAATGCCTTGAGGCCATGAAATCTGAGATAGGATCCATGTATGAGAACAAAGTGTGGACTGATACGTCTCCAACATATCTATAATTTATGAAGTATTCATGCTGTTATTTTATCATTCTTGGATGTTTTACAATCATTTTATAGCAACTTTATATAATTTTTTGGGACTAACCTATTGACCCAATGCCCAGTGCCAATTGTTGTTTTTTGCTTGTTTTTAAATCGCAGGAAACCAAAACCAAACGGAGTCCAAATGCAACAAAACTCCACGGAGATTATTTATGGACCATAAGACATCCATTGGGCCAGAGCAGCACCTGGGGGGTTCCCCAGGGGGGCACAACCCACCAGGGCGTGCGTGGGGGCCCAGGCGCGCCCAGGTGGGTTGTGCCCACCTCGGTGCCCTCCCGCACCCCCTCTTTACCCTATAAATTCACAAATATTCCAAAACCCTTTGGGGTTAACCTAGATCAGAAGTTCCGCCGCCGCAAGGCTCTGTAGCCAGCGAAAACAAGTCTAGACCCGTTCCGGCACCCTGCCGGAGGGGGGAATCATCTCTGGTGGCCATCTTCATCATCCCGGCGGCCACCAGGATGAGGAGGGACTAGTCCACCCTCGGAGCTGAGGGTTTGTACCAGTAGCTATGTGTTTAATCTCTCTCTCTCTCGTCATCTATATCATGGGCTTTGTTAATATAGATGGATCATATGATGTTTCTCCCCTCTATACTCTTGTTGTGATGAATTGAATCTTTGCCCTTTGAAGTTTTGTCTTGTCGGATTGAATATTCAGATATGAGAACACATGATGTATGTCTCGCGGTATGAATACTTGAGGTGACAATGGGGTATCGTATTGATTCACTTGATATATGTTTTGGCACTCAACTCACAGATTCCCGAGGTGACATTGGGGTAATCTATGCATAGGGGTTGATGCATGTTTCTATTATCTTTTCTCCGATAGAAACTTTGGGATCTCTCTATAGTTCTTTGTGTGGATTGAGTATTTGAATATGAATTTGCTTTGGTGTTATTTTAGTACGAACTCTTGATTAGATCGATCGGAAAGAATAGCTTGAGTTATTTTAGTACGAACTCTAGGATAGATCGATCGGAAAGAATAGCTTTGAGGTGGTTTCGTACCCTACAAACAATTTCTATCTTTTGTTCTCCGCTAATATGAACTCGGGAGTGATTCTTTATTGCACTTTGAGGAATAATCATATGATCCAACTATGTTAGCATTGTTAAGAGGTTGCACTAGCGAAAGTACGGACCCTAGGCCTTGTTTTCAAGCATTGCAATACCGTTTTTGTGCCCGTTTACTATTTGCTACCTTGCTGTTTTTATTTATTCAGATTATAAAAATATATTTCTACCATCAATATTACACTTTTATCACCATCTCTTCGCTGAACTAGTGCACCTATACAATTTTCCATTGTATTGAGTGTGTTGGGGACACAAGAGATTTCTTGTATTTGGTTGCAGGGTCATTTCAGAGAGACCATCTTCATCCTACAACTCTCACGGATTGATAAACCTTAGGTCATCCACTTGAGGGAAAATTGCTACTGTCCTACAAAACTATGTGCTTGGAGGCCCAACATGTGTTTGTCGGATCTCGGGTTCCGGAAAACCCTCTAGGTTCGAACACTAGGGTGTGCACGAAGATCTCCCCCTACCGAATCACGCCCTCCACCTCGCCACAATCTCAAAGGCTAGCTCGACGAACTCACAACACAAGAGACACAAGATTTATACTGGTTCGGGCCACCGTTGTGGTGTAACACCCTACTCCAGTGTGGTGTGGGGGATTGCCTCTCCGGCTGAGTATGAATAGTACAAGGGGAAGAACAGCCTCCTGAGGTGAGGTGTTCTTGTGCTTGGTGGGTGTGGGGATGGATTGGATCTAGTCTAGGATGAGATGGCTGAGGCTCGGCCCGGGATCGGTTTTTTTTCAGTTTCCTCCTACTGTGGTGGCTAATCCTATTTATAGAGGCCCTGGTCCTCTCCCCAAATATTGAGCGGGAAGGGAGCCAACAACGGCCAATTTGAAAGGGGACAGCTAGTACAAGCTATCCTGACAAAAGCAGTATTTGCCTGCAAAAAGCTCTGGTGGTGACGCCGCCTTGGGCTCCATGGTGACCTCCGTCTTGCCGTCCCTGCTGGTCTTGGTCTCGTTGCACCGACACGGAAACATTTGCTTGACGCATCGGTACTCCTCGCCTGCGCTTGCCTCCTTAGCACCAAAGAGGAAACAAGGACACTGTGCATGTTGGCGCCCGCCTGGTCTCGATCGTCATGGCTTACGTCATTGGAACCTCGTGAGGTTTTCCTTGCCTTGATCTCTCTGCCCCTCACGAGCCAACCTGGTGAGGCCGCTCCTGAGGAGGTCTTGTGTCGTCCGCCTCGCGAGGGTCTCGAATGCTTGTTGGTGAAGATGGGTCGTACGGGCCCGCCCTCAGAGCCATGCCGTGGGCCGCAGGCAGGCAAGTCTGGGGACCCCCGTTCCCAGAACGCCGACAGTAGCCCCCGGGCCCAAGGCGCGCTCGGGCTTGGCTTCAAGGCGAAGCCAAAGGGTAAGTGTGGATCGCCGCGGGCCCCAATAGCCTGCAGCCTTGGCCGACGTGTGGCGGTTGATTGGACGTGGGCGTCTCCGCTTCCCCATGCTGCCTCGGCAACTGCCCGACCCTACGAGTCTCTGCTGCATGCAAGGAAAAAACCATTATTACCTGTGATCGTGGGGGGCGCTGGTTGGCCTTCTCCTGCTATAAATGGGGAGGGGGCAGAGCCCCTGTCGCCCATCTCTTTCCATTCCGCTCGCTTCTCCTCCTTTGCTCCATTGCCAGTAGCAACACCAATGGCACCGTTGAAGAGGTTCTCCGCCACGGGGAAGGGGAAGGCCCCCCGCGAGGGGCCCGGCTCTCCAGCGCCCAAGCATGGATGCGGCCGTCCCCGCAAGCACACCGCAACCCCCGCCGCGGCCCCCCGCAGCTGTGGCGGTGCTGCTTCGCGTGGCAGTGGTCGCTCTGGTCGTGGCAGCCCTGTTGATGAAGGGAGACGTGTTGTGGTCGCACGGCCTCCCCGGTCGCGCTCCCACTCAGCGGAGGTGCTGCCGGAGTTCGTCATCTGGTCAGAGAACCTGGCCGGCAACTGGCTTCAACTCCCGCGCTTCTTCGCCGACGAGCTGCCGGCCCCAGGTCCAGGTGGGCTCTGGCTGCAGGCGGATGGCTACTGTAGCAGGGCTTCCTGGGTCACGGTTGAGGTCTCCGTTGCAGGCAACATAGCCCTGGCCCGTGGCTGGCAGACGTTTGCCCACGCACGCGGCCTGGGCAGGCGGTGAACCCTCCATTTCAGGTATGACGGCGACGCGACCCTCTACATGAGGGTGTTTGGGGAAGATGGTCGCCCCGCCGGGTGCTGCCCCAAGGTCAATGACGGCGAGGAGGTGCTCGGCCTTGGCGATGGTCGTGATGAGCATGAGGGCAAACCCGCCCTTGGTACCGACCCCGTCTCATCCAGCTACGGCGGCTCTTCCCCCAGCGACAGCTCCAGCAGCGGTGGTTACGACCAGCCGCCACACCGTCACGCCCGCTTTGAAGGCGGCAGCGGGTCGTCTCGTCGCCATGCCTCCATGAAGCGCAAGGAGGGGTCTGGCTGAGCTCGGGACGACGCCAGGAGCCCGCCCTCGCGGACCACTGTAGGGGCACGCGCCGCTTTTATTTTGTTCTTCCTTTCCTTCCTGTATCAAGAAAGAAACCAGTATGGGCCCCGGAGGGGCGTGCAACGAACTATGATTTCTCAATTCTTATGCTATGTTTATTGTTCCTGTGCTGTGTCGCAACATCATCGTTTTGTGTAGATATAACTTAGCTTGACATGTTCGGAGTAGTATCCTCCTCATGAGGCGCTTGCTTCCTGGTGACCTTGGCCTGGTAGGCGCTTAGGAACTGCAAAAAATTCGTTTGGGGGCTTATCGTTCACCCGAGCCTTGGTCACAGGCGCCGCTGGCCTTCACCCAACGCTTCATATCACGGTACCCGAGGGGCACGGATTAGGAGAGGTGCGCCAGCTTGTGGGCTCAAACGATGGTGCCTCGCGAAAAGCAGATGAAAGGTAGAAGGAGAAAAAACACAAGGAAAGGCGCTCACGAGGGCACCTGTCCAGCCCCCTCGCGAGGAACGCGCGAGAGAGTACAGGCTAAACTGAAGACGGAAACAGAGGCAGAAGGCGACGGAACCAAATCAGCGGAGAACACCAGAAGCAAACTTGAATTAAAAGAGGGTGAGCCAACTACGGAAAGCAAATGAAAAGCCGCGTCCGGCACCTAGTCCAGTCTTCATGTCTTCTCACCGGCATGGAGCTTAGTGCTGCCACTAGGACGTGGGAGGGAGCCCCCGAGGCCCGAGGGCGGCACTCCTGAGACTCCGGGGCGTGTACAGCCCCACTCATTATTATGTGAGAGTGTCACGAGCGGAGACGTTCACAGGCACAGGGCCTTCTTCACAGGCGCTGGGCCTTTCTTCAAGGGTAGAACTTCCGGAGGTGCTGGATGTTCCAGGCGTTCTCGATGGGTACCCTGTCCTGTATCTCTAGGCGCGCGGCACCAGGCCTGGAGACATGGACGACCTTGAACGGGCCCTCCCACATGGGTGAAAGCTTATGCAGCCCTTCTCTGGAGAGCACCCGCCTCAGGACGAGGTCACCCACCTCGAGCGTCCTGGAGCGGACGCTGCGAGAGTGGTACCACCGCAGCGCCTGCTGGTATCTTGTCGCCTGCAGTGCAGCTTCGTGGCGGCGCTCCTCCCCCAGCATGAGGTCCATCCCCCGCACGGCGTCCTGCTGCGTCTCATCAAACGCCAAGACCCATGCGGAGCAATGTGTGACCTCGTGAGGGAGAACCGCTTCTGCTCCGTAGACGAGGAAGAATGGGGTCTCGCCCATTGGCTTAGTGGCGGTGGTGCGGATGGACCACAGCACGGACTGGACCTCGTCGTGCCAGCCCTGCCGCAAGCTAGCTTCTTCTTGAAGGTCCTGGTCTTGAGGCCTCTCAGGACCTCCGCGTTGGCGCATTCAGCTTGACCATTGCTCCGGGGGTGCGCCACCAAAGCGTAGCAGATCTGCGTTCCAAGGTTAACACGGTATGTTTTGAAGAGATTACTGGTGAACTGCGAGCCATTATCGGTGATGATGCGGTTGGGGACCCCAAAACGGCTCACGAGGCCCTTGATGAATTTGACCGCAAAGCCAGTTGGGATGGTGCGGACGGCTTCCACCTCCGCCCACTTGGTGAACTTGTCGATGGCAACATAGAGGTATCGATAGCCCCCGGGCGCCTGAGGGAACGGGCCCAGGATATCCAGTCCCTAGACTGCTAACGGCCATGAGAGTGGAATGGTCTGGAGGCCCTGAGCTGGCTGATGGATCTGCTTGGCGTAGAATTGATAGGCCTCGCAGGACTTCACCAGCTTAGCCACGTCATTGAGTGTCGTAGGCCAGTAGAATCCGCTGCGAAATGCCTTGCCGATGAGGGTTTGTGATGACGAGTGGTGCCCCCATTCCCCACCGTGCATGTCGGCTAGCAGCTCTTTCCCCTGTTCCCTGGAGATGCAACGCAGTGAAACGTCATTTGGCTGCTTCTTGTATAACTCACCGTCCTGGATGCAGTATGCCGTGGCCTGCCGGGCTACACGCTCCGTGTCCTCCTCCTTCTCCGGCAGCGTCCCTTGCATCAGGTACTCCTTGAATTCCTTGGTCCAGCATCCATCCTCGGGCTCGAGCGCCAGGAGTAGACGCGCTCCCGAAGTCGGGCCACAGGCTGGGGCTCCCGCGGCAGGTGGCTGCGGGAGTTCCTCCCGAGGCTGCGCTGTCCTTGAATGCGGCGGTGTCGCCGATGGCTTGAAGAGTTGCTCCTCAAAGACGCTAGGCTCTTGGGGCTATCGCTTGGATGCCCTTCTAACAATGTCGTCAGCTTCCTTGTTGGTTCCCCGGGGCACGTGCTGCAACTCCAGGCCCAGGAACTACTTCTCCATCTTGTGCACTTGTCGGAGTAATGGGCCACGGGTAGCCTAACCCAAGTCCCTTGGGGCTCTTGTCTTCCTCGCGGCAGTCCTTGACCTTGTTCATTACAAGGAGGAATCTGGCCCAATAGTGATGTACTGTCTCTTGGGGCTCTTGTCTAATGTGGGAAAGATTACTTATGTCTGGGTGGGTGGGTAGATTTAGGTCCAAACCCTGACCCGATCTGGAACCCAGGGGCGGAGGAGCTTCCGAGCCTGGAAGTTCGGGCTCCGGGATGTTGCCCAATAGTTTTGGCCCCATGCCTGATTCTAAGTTCGAAGCTTGGGCCATGTCCTCCCGTAGACGGGTATCCGGCTCGGAGAGCTCGGGAATACGGACATAGTTCGTCCTCAAAATAGAGGAAGAATCGCTACATTGCTCCTCCACCACCGCTATCTGATGGGTGACCGGCGGAGAGTTAATCTCCCTTTGGTCGGGTTTGAGCCCGATCCGATCATAGTCCGTAGCGACTCCCAGGGCGGCGATGCGATCCAAGAGCTCGTTCAAAGAAGAGAACTCCATTGGGTCCATCTGCTCGGCCAATTCCGAGCCGACGTGGAGGCTATTTTTAATGACCTGAGAAGTCATCGTCGGCGCGACGGCCGAACGGGCGGTCATGACGAAGCCGCCTAGTTGGAGAGTTTGTCCTGCAGCCAGGGCTCCCCCAGAGGTAATGTTGTCCTTGAGGACAAGGCGAGCCATCAAGCCTTATCATGACGGCACGATGGAACTCTCAATGAAAGCACCAATGTCGGTGTCAAAAGCGGCGGATCTCGGGTAGGGGGTACCGAACTGTGCATCTAAGGTGGATGGTAACAGGAGGCGGGGGACATAATGTTCACCCAGGTTCGGGCCCTCTCGATGGAGGTAATACCCTACTTCCTGCTTGATTGATCTTGATGATATGAGAATTACAAGAGTTGATCTACCACGAGATCGTAGAGGCTAAACCCTAGAATCTAGACTATAGTTATGATTGTTGTTATCCTACGGACTAAACCCTCCGGTTTATATAGACACCTGAGGGGGATAGGGTTACACAGAGTCGGTTACAAGGGAGGAGATCTACATATCCGAATTTCCAAGCTTGCCCTCCACGCAAAGGAGAGTCCCATCTGGACACGGGACGAAGTCTTCAATCTTGTATCTTTATAGTCCAACAGTCCGGCCAAAGCACGTAGTCCGGCTGTCCGAGGACCCCATAATCCAGGACTCCCTCAGTAGCCCCCGAACTAGGCTTCAATGACGATGAGTCCGGCGCGCAAATTGTCTTCGGCATTGCAAGGAGGGTTCTTCTCCAAATTCTGAGTACCTGTCGAGTAGTGTCCGGCTTCCCATAAATGTTGCACTCCTTGGCTTCTGCGCCTAATAATGGCTATCTTCCACGTGTCGAGCGAATGCAAGAAGTCGGGGCATTTTTACACTTGCCACCCTAACCATGTGAGTAAATCGTCTATTTAAGGGACCGGGGATCCTCAGATCCAGATCACACCATCCTCCCTCAGCGAGTATCCATCGGAGCGCGCCCGGAAAAATCCATCCCATCATGGCTGGCCATCACAGCTCCTCCTCTCGCTCCCGTAGCCCTAAGCCAGGCAATTGGAAGAAGTGTTCCGTCTCCCACAGACAGTTAGTAGAGTTACAGACCCAGGGGTTCCTCCCTCCTGCGTATATGGTCCCTGTCCGAGCCAGACTAGCCACTTACAATGGCGGGGAGCAAGCGGAGAGCTTTCCCAATCCATCTATGGGGGAGCGGGTATGCCTCGTCCCTTATTTATTAAGGGGACTTGGATTTCCAATCCATCCATTCCTCCACGGGCTCCTGGAGTTCTACGGCCTCCAGCTGCATAATTTTACTCCCGCCTCCATATTACACATCATTGGCTGTGTCGCCCTTTGCGAGCTGTTTTTGGGCTGCGAAGCTCATTTCGAGTTATGGAAGAGGTTATTCTGCCTCATACCCCGCACACAGGAGGGGTCAATATATCAAGTGGGCAGAGCCGAGATATGGCGCATCGCCGGGACCGGATACATGTCCGGTACTCCGAAGAAGACATCCGAAGACTGGCCTTCGGACTGGTTTTATATGGAGGATGCCCCCCTTTCCGGACCCTGTTCGGATGGGCCTTCCTGAGTTTAATAACGCCCCTTTGAAGGAACGCCGCAGTTGGCGCCCTCGGAGCCCCCAGGAGGAAGATAACAGAGAGGTCCTTTATCTGATGGGCCGGATACAAACGCTGGCCAAATCAGGATTGACAATAATCGAGGTTATGTCAATATGTATAATGCGGGGGGTGCAGCCACTTCAATATCGGGGACAACTCATGTGGCATTTCAATGGAGAAGACGATGCCACCCGCTGCGGTCGTAAAGGTCCGGACTTCGTCGCTGCTCTAGCGGAAATACTGTCCGATTTATATAAAGGAGAGGAAGAGGAGTTCATCCGCATCAAGGCACGGGATGGATTCTCCATGTACAACCCCCCAAACCGGGTGAGCTACTACTTTTTACTCCAGACCTTCCCGCATTCTTTGTCATAAATATTTACCTTGCTATTTCATAGCAGGAACTGTGAAAAGCTGTGAGGGAGGTCCACAGCCCGTCACCACAACCAGAGGACCCTGACCGGTCCCTCGACCCCGGACTTGAAGAAGATCCGGACACATTAGTGGAGCTCATCGACATGATGTTCTATCAATTAAGCTGCGACGGTGTCTTGGTGGCCATCATAGCCGATTATCCCGGACTGCTCCCTACATCGCATGTAAGTAAAACCAGAGTCCCAACTTCCAAGAAGGATCCCGTCTTTTGCACTTCACCTACCGCACACATTTGGTGTCTTATAGGGAAGGCCCTCGGGACGCCATGCCGAACCCGCAGTGACTCACCAACAAGGGGCACCGAAACCGGGTAGGCTTAAAAGGAAAGGTGGTCAGGACTGAGACACCATCGCAGAGGTATGAAAAAGGACCTTGTTCCGTGGTTGTCGTCTTTAAAATATAATAGTCCATGGTTCCTGGCAGAAAAAATGCTCGCCGGACTATATCCGGAGAGCCTGCCGGCCACGCCTCCACTAGCCGAGTTTCAGAGCCGGACCCAGAGGCAGATGGTAATGCGAAGACAACGCCAGATGTTCCTCCTACAGAGGATGCGGATAGGCTGTCCGCTACAAATTCCGAAGTCGACAGTGCAATGAATCACAAGCGTCGCCGGGCCATACTTCACGACCCTGGTTTCTCTGAAGAAGCGTTCGATGCCTTCAACTCAGGAGACGCGTACATCCATGCTCCTCAAAATGGTTTTGCCAGAGCCACGGACCAGTATGTAAAGGACATACGGGTAAGAAAATCTGATAATTATGTATATCAGTAGCCCCTGAGACTTGAAACAGTTGACACAACTGATTTAAGGATCATTATTTGTGTAGGTTCTTATGGAGAAGAATACCCAGTTGTCTCAAGAGCTGGAGGATTGCAAAGCCCAGCTACGGGCCACAATTGCCGCAATGAAGGAGTACGAGAAGGCCCCATCTGGTAACACTTGTTTCTATCAAAAAGAATGACATGTACCGGTTAGTATGCGTCATGTATGCAAATCTAATAATAGATTCTGCAGATGATCCCGAAATGAATCCGGAGGTCATGCGAGGGGATGAGCAACATGCTCAACGACAGTTAAAGGCTAGCGAGCGCGTGCTTAAGCAGGTTAGGCGGGAGAAAAACGATCTCCAAGATGCCAATATCCGGCTGAGTGTTGAACTGAAAGATGTTCGGGCCCAGCTTGCTGACTCCGTAAAGGAGAATAAGAGGCTTCGACACGGCATTTTTAGTAAGTGCTTAAACGAACTTTTATAGAGTTCGGTGAAGAAAGCGGCTAACAGAGTTGACCCGAACCATATGGCCGAGGTCGGACCTGTGGGGTCTGATGGGAAAGAAAACCCCATCAGTTTGGTGTATGACTAGGTGAAATTAGCCGCAAAGTATTCTCAACAGGATTGTAGGCTAGACAGCCTGTTGGATGGTATAGAAGAAGAATTTAGTCAGTCTAAGTAACTGTGTACTTCAATTGACATATATTGTCCCTAGCCGAATTGTAAATCATTTGTCATGGCGGACCTTTTCGCTTCGACCTCCGGACCCGACAGTCCGGAGTGTATCCGAATACCCGCTCAGTTATGTAAAAACCAGGGTACGGTGGAAACTAGGCGTAGGGGTCATAAGTGCCTGAACGGACGAGTACCCAACTAGCTATGTTATATTACATGGATAGTAAGAAACATCGTCCAGGGAGAATAGTTCCGTTAAGGGTTCATTTCCCTTGGTACGCATGCATTAATGTGCATGTCTGAATTGCGAAAGGAGACGCAGGATATAAACATCTAGGGGCATGTATTACAATAAATAAAAGTCATCTTTTATTCATCGACCGAATATTCCCTTAAGAACGCTAGCTTTCGGCTTCACCCAGTCTGAGGTACACATCCGGCTGACCCGGCAGTAACAATCGTAGAGGTGCTCCCCTTATGCCCTAGCCGAATTAACGGGAACGTAGGGCATAAACACAAGAGCCAGGCAACCCAGCTTGGCCAAAACTTGAGTCATATCGATGCATATAATGGCGAAGAAAAGGTACATGTGGAAAAGTAACACATGTGCGGTGGGCATAAAGCCCGGAACATAATTATATTAAGCTTCTGTATAAGAAGCCCCCAGGTATAATGAGCACTCCTAGCATGTCAAGATTGTGTAGTCAAGACACATTTTAACCTTTTAAGGCCGTGAAGAAAAGAAAAAAAGGAGAAAAGAAAGAAAGAAAAGACAGATAACGGACATAAAAAATTGACGGAGGTAAGGAGACGAACAGAGAGTCCGGCACTAGGCGTAAAACCTTCGGAGTCTGGCCGCGTTCCATGGGTTTGGCTCGAGTCAATTGTTCGATGCATCCCGCAGACGGTACGCTGCACCGGTCAAAGCTTTGTCAATAATGAAGGGACCTTCCCATTTGGGCTCGAGTTTGTTCTTTTTCTTCTCTGGTAGGCGTAGAACTAGTTCGCCAACATTATAAGTTTTGGCCCGTACTTCTCTGCTTTGATACCGTTGAGCCTGTTGCTGATAGAATGCGAAGCGGGCTTTTGCCACGTCACGCTCCTCCTCCAGGGCGTCCAAACTGTCCTGTGATCAAGCTCGGCTTCTTTCTCTTCGTACATGCACACTCGAGGTGAGTCGTGAATGATGTCGCAGGGCAGTACCGCCTCTGCGCCATACACCATGAAAAAGGTGTGTATCCGGTAGTGCGATTCGGCGTGGTCTGCAGCCCCATAGTACGGAGTCGAGCTCCTCTACCCAGTGCATATCTGATTCCTTTAAGGATCGCACTAATCTGGGTTTAATGCCGCTCATGATAAGACCATTTGCCCGTTCGACCTGACCATTTGTTTGGGGGTGATAGACGGAGGCATAATCGAGCTTAATGCCCATGTTGCTGCACCAAGTTTTTACCTCGTCGGCTGTAAAGTTCGAGCCGTTATCGGTGATGATGCTGTGGGGGACGTTGTTGTCACGCCCAAGATACGACCCTATCCTAAAGGAACTCGAAGGTCCCACCAAGGATAGAAGCGCATCTTGAAGAGCTTTTGCAAGGTGGATATCATTACATCAAACCATTACATAATAGTTGGGGATACATACATAAGGCACAAACGCCACAAGAATACATCAACATCATATACAAGAGATCAACATCCGACTACGGATGAAACACAAACATAAGATCAAACGACATCCACCCTGCTAGCCCAGGCTGCTGACCTGGAACCTATCCCCTGATCCAAGAAGAAGCAGAAGAAGAACTCCAAACAAGCAAACATCACTCTCGCGTCATGATCATCGCATAACCTGTACCTGCAAGTGTTGGTGTAGTAATCTGTGAGCCACGAGGACTCAGCAATCCCATTACCATGGGTAACAAGACTAGCAAAGCTTAATGGGAAAGGAAGGGGTAAAGTGGTGAGGATGCAGCAGCGACTAAGCATATATGGTGGCTAACATACGCAAATGAGAGCGAGAAGAGAAACAAAGGAATGGTCGTCAACTAGTAATGATCAAGAAGTGATCCTGAGCTCCTACTTACGTCAGACATAACCCAAAACCGTGTTCTCCTCTCGATCAACCCCGAAAAGAGACACTCACGGTTACGCATTTAACGGTTGGTGTATTTTAGAAGAGTTTACTTCAAGTTTACTACAACCGGATATTAACAAATTCCCATCTGCCACATAACCGTGGGCACGGCTCTCGAAAGTTTATACCTGCAGGTGTCCCAACTTAGCCCATTATAAGCTCTCGCGATCAACGAAGGATATTCCTTCTCCCAGAAGACCCGATCGGTCTCGGAATCCCGGCTACAAGACATTTCGACAAGAATAAAACAAGACCAGCAAAGCCGCCCGATGTGCCGACAAATCCCGATAGGATCTGCACATATCTCGCTCAAGGCACACCGGATAGGTCACCTCACGAGTAAAACCAGCCCTCGAGTTGCCCCCTGCAGTGGCTCCCGTGAGTCAGCCCGTTTCAACCAACACTGAAGGAGCACCGCCCGGGGGGGCTAAAATAAAGATGACCCTTGGGCTCCGGAAACCCAAGGGAAAAAGGGCTAGGTGAGGCAAATGGTAAAACCAATGTTGGGCCTTGCTGGAAGAGTCTTATTCAAAGCGAACTATCAAGGGGGTCCCATAAACCACCCAACCGCGTTAGGGACGCAAAATCCGGGAACATAATACCGATATGACGGAAAACTAGGGCGGAAAGAGTGGAACAAAACACCAGGCGTAAGGCCGAGCCTTCCACCCTTTACCAAGTGTATAGATGCATTAATAATATAAGAGATATTGTGATATCCCAACATAATCCTGTCCATCATGGGGCAATCTTCAACTTCACCTTCAGCTAGCAACGCTATAAGAGGGGCTGAGCAAAGCGGTAACATAGCCAAACAAAAGTTTGCTGGGAAGGGGAAAAAGGTTAGAGGCTGACATGGCAAATTGGGAAGGCTTGAAGAGCAAATGATAGGTAGCGCAGCAAAGCGATAGAACGAAGCAACTAGCATAGCAATGATAGTAGTGAGATCCAGGGTAGCGGTCATCTTGCCTGAAATCCCGCAAGGAAGAAGAACGAGTCCATGAAGAAGATGAAGCCAACGAAGACGAATCCAAGCGCAGATTTAACGAATCCTCACGATCGCAACGTAAACGGGAACTATCGAGAAGAAGCACACAACATGGTAAACACACACATGAACAAGGCATGATGCACAACAAGCATGATGCATGACAAGGCTACATGAAGCTACTCATGGCAAAATATGATGCAAACAAGAACAACACCTCAAAGCAAGTTTAAATGAGGCCGGAAACAACATATAACAATTCCTAGAAGTCCTCATATGCAAATTTCGAAATTGGTCCAGATCTGAATAACTTTATGTTCAAGTTGTTAAACAGCAAGTTAAGATGCAGCACGATGATCTACACGAAATTCTAGTGAAGTTACATATAAAGTTCATTTAATTCGAGCTACGGCCTAGAAGATATGAGCAAAACAAGATAAGCATGGCATTGATGCAAAATAGATACAAACATCAAGAAAACACCTCAAAACATGGATGCAACATGATAATATGAAACTTCATGCAAAATCAAGCAAATTTCATATAGGGCACACTCAAAATGGAGCAACGGTTCAACACACACTCCAAACAATATAAAGCACCAATCTGTCCAAAACAGCAACTAGGCATCTTGGAAGCACGATATCAACATGCTACAGCACCATAACATGAAAACAAAAGGCATGGACATGATGTAAAGGTAAAGCATGACAAAACATGAACACTGAGCTATCTCCAGAAATCACTAGAACATGCTCAAACACACATGGCAAGATTGCAAATAATAACAGTTTCAGACTTTGCAGAAATAACATCAGGTTGCAATGTTTAGAGCTATCAAACAACATGTTACAGGAACTTATCATGGCAAAAAAGGCATGACATGAATCTACTAATATCATATAACAAAAGTCCCTTAATTACCATGAGCCAACAAGGATCAGAAGATATGATGGCACCCATGTAAACATGGCAAGTTATATACAGATTCCAACATGGCAGGAACGATACGAAGGCATGTAGATGAGCTTGTGCAACTCACTAAATAGCAAAACATGTCATAGAAAGGCAACCAACAGTAATAATACATGTTTGTGAAGCTAAGAACGGCAAGAGCAAGTTTATAGAGTACATGGAACACTAGCAACAATCATGGCAACAACTGAACTTAATGTTAACAGGCTGACAGCAACATTATTTAGCAACTTAGAGCAAGATATGAACAAGCTACAAGAAACTATAATTTCAACAAAGGGCATGGATGGATAGAGCAAGACATGTATAACAAAACATCCTTAGTGAACATCTCCAGATTATGCATAGAATGACTTGTAGCAGCAGGTTTACATAGCATCACCAAATAACAGATTCAGCCTAGCAAAAACAGTAACAGCAAGTACCCTACTTAACCAGCTTGATGCACTCACTACGAGACCCACAAAAATCCATGGATGGCTCCACTGTGAAGATGGCATGACATAGCACAAAACACATGTAGAGCTCATGCTCATAAGATGCACACATCAAATGCAACAAAAATGACAAATCATCAAGTTATAACAGTTTCAGCAGGTTAACATCATATAGCACTCTTGCAACGATGATTCAGGCATCAAAATGAACTCAAATGAACATGATGCAATGGAATGAAATGTAGAGCATATCCCATCGAACATTTCTATATATTACACGCACTAAACGGAGCTACAAATGCAGAGTTACGATGCGATGAACATGGCATGATAATTTCACAGATTCGGGTACTTAGTCAAATTTCACCTCCGCGAAAGTTGGCCGGGGAGATCCCGGGACGGAGCGGAGCGGGACGGCGGGGTGCCGTTTGGTTCGAGGGTTGCTGGCGTGCAGGGACGGGGTGGACCCGGGACGACGGTGTGCTGGGACGGCGGCGCGGGCGCCGTCGTTTGGGTCGGGGACGGGGCGCCCAGACCTGATCGTCCGTGATCGGGCGTCGGCGGCTGATCAGAGACGCGCCGAGCCTGACTACGGCGAGGCAGGCGGCAGAGGCGAAGCGGATGGCGGGGCGGCGCAGGTGGAGATCGGCGCCGGCAGGCGCGGGCCTGGGCGGCGGTTGGTGAACTCCCAGCGAGGTGCGCGGTGGTGGCGGACACGGGACGGCGGAGGAACAGGCGCGGCTCGCCCGGGCAGAGGAGAGGGAGGAGCAGTTGGGCGGCGCCAGAGGAGGCGAGGAGGCGGAGGTCGACGGGGAGGTCTCTCCGACGAAGCTCCTTGCCGGTGGCTGCCGGAGACCGAGGCGGCGCGGGACTCCAACAGAAGGAGACGGGCGAGCAGGAGCCAGGCGATGGGTGGCGGCGCGCGGGCGGCTCGATCTGGGCCCATATGGGCTCGGCGGGCCTCATGCTGGCTGGACGGCTCAAGGGCGGCGGGAGCCTGCTGGGGACGCGGGAGGCTGTGGCGAACGGGAGAGGTCAGGAGGGCGGCGTAGCGGGCTGGCCACTAGGGGCTTGCCAAGTGGCGCAGAGGAGGCCGGGAGGCGCCGATTTGAGGGGGGAAGGCGGCGCTGCCCCGAGGTGGGAGGAGGTGGGCTGGGTTGGGTGGCGCGGAAAAAGAGGAGGAGGGGTTAGGGTTGCCCAAAATGGAGATGTGGTGTCCATTTATAGCAGGGATGGCTAGGGTTTGGTTTTTGGGGGGGTTTTGGAGCCCTCTGATCTCGATCGAGCGGTTCCGGACGCGAGGGGGGGTTAGGAAGGCCTAGGTGGGTTGTGACGAGAGGGTTGGGCTGAGAGGAGAGGGGAGAAATGCAGCCCGACAACTGTTTCCGGATACCGAAAAACGCTCGACGAATAAACCGCAAGAATCTGCCGCTATATATTTAACGGTTGGGCTATCGAACGAGCTCCGAATGCGACGAAACTTGACAGGCGCTCTGTCTGCACTATAATAAGACCGCACGCCAAGTTTCAACCCATTCCGAGAACATTGTTATGCCACTTATAAAATAATATTTCGGAGGTGCCGCGGGCGCGTGCGAGAGTGTCTGGCTCAGAACGGACACCGGAGAGAACCGGCGGAACCCGAACGGATGCATGTTTTGAAAAACATGCATATGAAATGCAGATGATGACATGGCAAAATGTGACACGCAAGCAAATGACATGGCAACGACGGTGAAAAACTGGCAGACACCTGGCGCATCGAATACGGGGCGTTACAACACTCCTCCACTAACAAGAGATCTCGTCCCGAGATCTTAGGACCGAGACGGAAGGGAAAAGGGGATGATGTGAAGCAAGAACTCAAGAGAAAAGACAAAGAATCGAGAGCACTCGAGAATAAGAGAGGAACGACGAGAATCGAAAGCTCACGAAATCCAATAGACTATGAAACCACTCCTGTTAGAACGAGATAAGAAACGAATAAGACTGAAAGGATTTAGGCAGCACTCCAGCTGAAACATGGAGGAATAGAACACGAGCTTCACCCAATGAGATGGCACTTGACGAGATGAACACTCCAATGCCTCCGGAAGAAATTAAAGAATTGAATGAAAAGAAACTTAGAAGGAAGGATTGAACGGAGTTGTTGAGAAAATTAACAACGAAAAGAAATAGCTTGTTGTGGTCTTATAGGTAATCTCAAGATCATAAGGTGATAACCGGCCACAAACGGAAAAGATTGAATAGCTGAGAAGAACGAAGAAATGCAAAACTCCACTTCAAAAGAATACGGAGATTTAATTGCACTTCGAGACGCGAGAAGAAAGATACTCGAGCTCCTTCGATAAGAATCTTGATGAGCACTTGAAGAAAGAATTAAATCATGAAGAACCACCATGAAGAACTCCATTGACAAAAGGATGATGAGATAGAATGAAGGATGAAAGAATAAGATTAAAGCTTGCGATGACTTAGATGGAGGTTCCGACGAAATGGCCGAGGAAATTTGAACTCCGGAAAAGAAAATATGAAAACACTAGGAACTAGAATTTATTCATCAAGAACAAATTCCGAAGAAAATGGATTACTTGACGATGATGAAATAAGAATAAGATTTAGTGTATGCTTATCCTTCGTCAAATTAAATTGATGACAAGCAATGGATTTTTGCATACTACTTATTCTTCTTGAAAAGGATTAAGGGGGGTTATAGCACAAAACTTGAGAAAGTCTTCTTGAACCACCGATAGGATTGGAAGGAACAAATGAATTTAAATGATAATCAGGGAAAAAGAATCTTGAACGAACCACCATAAGAATACGGAAATGACTGACGAAAGAGAATGAATCACCGGGAAGAATTAGAAGAACATATATGCTAGAGGGGATTTAGATGCAAAAGAACAGGATGAACTCGAGCTGATTAAAGAACATTTGAACGAAGCGCCGGGATAAATAGAGAACGATAACAGGAATGATGGCCTCCGGTGAAAAGAAATGGAAAAACAACTCCTGACATAATCCGGATGGGTAAGAAAGAATATCTGACAAACGGAATAATTTGAGAGGATAACATGAAGCTAGAACCACGAAACTTCGAGAGAACGGGCAAGATTTAGAGGAAAAACTCTTCTTCAATCTTCAAGTGATGACGAGAAACACCACCCAAAACTACTGAGATACTCCGAGAGAATGAAAACCGAAAAGGTTGAGCCAACAATGAAAAGAATTTGAAAGCGATCTTGGAGAAGGCATGTGACTGATGAAATTCATTCTTACGTCACACTTCAAAAGAATTGAGAATAACACCGGGGTAATTAGAAGAGTCAGGTAAGATCCTGGGAATCGACCTGTGGGTTAGGGCCCACTAAAAGAAAAACACCGTTGGAAAGGGATGTTGAACAGATAGATGATGCACCGGAACAATTGAAATATTTGAATGAGGTAACAACCTCGACTTAATTGGAACACAGACGAATCTCCTGAGATGTGTTGAACACTCCGGAAGGATAAACTGGCGAGAGGCGAACGAGCAAAGAGAAATATTTGAGCTGAGGGAAAGAATACGATCGACAACGAAAAACTTGAATTGAATCCACCGGAGAAGAAAAAGAGATGAAGAATGTCCACCGAGACGAGAATTCACCGGTTGAAATGATTGATGGAAAACTGAAGAGGCTCCACATGAATGAAATTGATGCTCGAATAGATGCTCAGGCTCCGGGAAGAAAAAGGGGTGGGAGGGCGGGAAAAACACAGGCAACTGGAAGGGGAACCGATGAATATCTTGAAGAGAAAACACCGGTTGAAATATTGAGGAAAGAAAGCAAAGACTTTGCACGATTAGGATGGATACTCGATTACGGACTCCGGTTTCGAGAAGAAGAAGGGAGGGCGGGTGGGAAAAGAAAACAACTGGGGATTGAACTCAAAGATGAAGAGGCTCGAGTCAACTTGACGAGAAATGCACCGGATGAAAAGAGCTGAGGACAAACGATCGGAAAACCAACTGCGTGAACCTAAAGAAAAAATTTGAAGGGGAACAGGAGTAATTCAAAACACCTACGTCAAAATTCCTCACCAGAGCGACGAAGGGGCTGAGGAGTAAAAAGAATTCCTACTCTATGATATAACTAGACTCCGAAAACAGTTTTCTTCTAGACTCAACAACGGCCAAACTACACGATCAATCAAGGGGGCTCCTAGGGTCGGTCGAGGCTCTGATACCAACTTGTCACGCCCAAGATGCGGCCCTATCCTAAAGGAACTCGAAGGTCCCACCAAAGATAGAAGCGCATCTTGAAGACGCTTTTGCAAGGTGGATATCATTACATCAAACCATTACATAATAGTTGGGGATACATACATAAGGCACAAATGCCACAAGAATACATCAACATCATATTCAAGAGATCAACATCCGACTACGGATGAAACACAAACAGAAGCTCAAACGACATCCACCACCTTTAGCCCAGCTGCCGACACTGGAACCTATCCCCGATCGAAGAAGAAGCGTAAGAAGAACTCCAAACAAGCAAACATCGCTCTCGCGTCATGATCATCGCATAACCTGTACCTGCAACTGTTGGTGTAGTAATCTGTGAGCCACGAGGACTTCAAAGAATCCCATTACCATGGGTAACAAGACTAGCAAAGCTTAATGGGAAAGGAAGGGGTAAAGTGGTGAGGATGCAGCAGCGACTAAGCATATATGGTGGCTAACATACGCAAATGAGAGCGAGAAGAGAAACAAAGGAACGGTCGTCAACTAGTAATGATCAAGAAGTGATCCTGAGCTCCTACTTACGCCGACATAACCCGTAAAACCGTGTTCTCCTCTCGATCAACCCCGAAAAGAGACACTCACGGTTACGCACACGGTTGGTGTATTTTAGAAGAGTTTAGTTCAAGTTTACTACAACCGGATATTAACAAATTCCCATCTGCCACATAACCGTGGGCACGGCTCTCGAAAGTTTATACCCTGCAGGGTGTCCCAACTTAGCCCATTATAAGCTCTCGCGATCAACGAAGGATATTCCTTCTCCCGGAAGACCCGATCAGTCTCGGAATCCGGCTACAAGACATTTCGACAAAGAATAAAACAAGACCAGCAAAGCCGCCCGATGTGCCGACAAATCCCGATAGGACCTGCACATATCTCGCTCGTGGCACACCGGATAGGTCACCACGAGTAAAACCAGCCCTCGAGTTGCCCGTGGTGGCCCTTGATCAGCCCGCTTTGACCAACACTGAAGGAGCACCGCCGGGGGCTAAAATAAAGATGACCCTTGGGCTCCGGAAACCCAAGGGAAAAAGGGCTAGGTGAGGCAAATGGTAAAACCAATGTTGGGCCTTGCTGGAAGAGTCTTATTCAAAGCGAACTGTCAAGGGGGTCCCATAAACCATCCAACCGCGTTAGGGACGCAAAATCCGGGAATGTAATACCGATATGACGGAAAACTAGGGCGGAAAGAGTGGAACAAAACACCAGGCGTAAGGCCGAGCCTTCCACCCTTTACCAAGTATATAGATGCATTAATAATATAAGAGATATTGTGATATCCCAACATAATCCTGTCCATCATGGGGCAATCTTCAACTTCACCTGCAGCTAGCAACGCTATAAGAGGGGCTGAGCAAAGCGGTAACATAGCCAAACAACAGTTTGCTGGGAAGGGGAAAAGGTTAGAGGTCGACATGGCAAATTGGGAAGGCTTGAAGAGCAAATGATAGGTAGCGCAGCAAAGCGATAGAACGAAGCAACTAGCATAGCAATGATAGTAGTGAGATCCAGGGTAGCGGTCATCTTGCCTGAAATCCCGCAAGGAAGAAGAACGAGTCCATGAAGAATATGAAGCCACGAAGACGAACCAAGCGTAGACGAACGAATCCTCACGATCGCAACGAAACGGGAACTATCGAGAAGAAGCACACAACATGGTAAACACACACATGAACAAGGCATGATGCACAACAAGCATGATGCATGACAAGGCTACATGGAGCTACTCATGGCAAAATATGATGCAAACAAGAACAACACCTCAAAGCAAGTTTAAATGAGGCCGGAAACAACATATAACAATTCCGGTAAGTCCTCATATGCAAATTTCGAAATTGGTCCAGATCTGAATAACTTTATGTTCAAGTTGTTAAACAGCAAGTTAAGATGCAGCACGATGATCTACACGAAATTCTAGTGAAGTTACATATAAAGTTCATTTAATTCGGAGCTACGGCCTAGAAGATATGAGCAAAACAAGATAAGCATGGCATTGATGCAAAATAGATACAAACATCAAGAAAACACCTCAAAACATGGATGCAACATGATAATATGAAACTTCATGCAAAATCAAGCAAATTTCATATAGGGCACACTCAAAATGGAGCAACGGTTCAACACACACTCCAAACAATATAAAGCATCAATCTGTCCAAAACAAAGAACTAGGCATCTTGGAAGCACGATATCAACATGCTACAGCACCATAACATGAAAACAAAAGGCATGGACATGATGTAAAGGTAAAGCATGACAACACATGAACACTGAGCTATCTCCAGAAATCACTAGAACATGCTCAAACACACATGGCAAGATTGCAAATAATAACAGCTTCAGACTTTGCGTAAATAACATCAAAGTTGCAATGTTTAGAGCTATCAAACAACATGTTACAGGAACTTATCATGGCAAAAAGGCATGACATGAATCTACTAATATCATATAACAAAAGTCCCTTAATTACCATGAGCCAACAAGGATCAGAAGATATGATGGCACCCATGTAAACATGGCAAGTTATATACAGATTCCAACATTGCAGGAACAACGATACGAAGGCATGTAGATGAGCTTGTGCAACTCACTACAGAGCAAAACATGGCATAGCAAGGCTACCAATAAGAATACATGTTTGGGAATCTAAGCATGGCAAGAGCAAGTTCATAGGGTACATGGAACACTAGCAACAATCATGGCAACAACTGAACTTAATGTTAACAGGCTGACAGCACCATTATTTAGCAACTTTGGAGCAAGATATGTACAAGCTACAGCAAACTATAATTGCAACAAAGGGAATGGATGGATAGAGCAAGACATGTATAACAAAACATCCTTAGTGAACATCTCCAGATTATGCATAGAATGACTTGTAGTAGCAGGTTTACATAACATCACCAAATATCAGATTCAGCCTAGCAAAAACAATAACAGCAAGTACCTACTTAACAACCTCGATGCACTCACTACAAGAGCCAAAAAAATCCATGGATGGCACCATTGTGAATATGGCATGACGTAGCACAAAACACATGTAGAGCTCATGCTTATAAGATGCACACATCAAATGCAACAAAAATGACAAATCATCAAGTTATAACAGTTTCAGCAGGTTAACATCATATAGCACTCTTGCAACGATGATTCAGGCATCAAAATGAACTCAAATGAACATGACGCAATGGAACTAAATGTAGAGCATATCCCAGCGAACATTTTGATATATTACACGCACAAATCGGAGCTACAGACGCAGAGATACGATGCGATGAACATGGCACGATAATTTCACAGATTCGGGGACTTCGTCAAATTTCACCTCCGCGAAAGTTGGACGGGGAGATCCCGGGACGGAGCGGAGCGGGACAGCGGGGCGCCGTTTGGTTCGAGGGTTGCTGGCGTGCAGGGACGGGGTGGACCCGGGACGACATTGTGCTGGGACGGCGGCGCGGGCGCCGTCGTTTGGGTCGGGGGACGGGGGCGTCCAGGACCACAGTCGTCCAGATCGGCGTCGGCGGCTGATCAGAGACGCGCCGAGCCTGACTACGGCGAGGCAGGCGGCAGAGGCGAAGCGGATGGCGGGGCGGCGCAGGTGGAGATCGGGCGCGGCAGCAGGGCGCGGTCGGGCGGCGGTTGGTGAACTCCGGTGAGGTGCGGGTGGTGGTGGTTGACGGCGGACGGCGGAGGAACAGGGCGGCTCGCGCTCTGGCAGAGGAGAGGGAGGAGTTGCGGGCGGCGCCGGTAGGAGGCGAGGAGGCGGAGGTCGACGGGGAGGTCTCTCCGACGAAGCTCCTTGCCGGCGGCTGCCGGAGACCGAGGCGGCGCGGGACTCCAACAGAAGGAGACGGGCGAGCGGGAGCCAGGCGATCGGCGGCGGCGCTGCTGGCGGCTTGATCCGGGCCTGTGAGGCTGGGCTCAAGGGCCTCGCTGGGCTCGACGGCCTGCAGCCAGGCTGCCGGGGACGCGGGGAGGCCAGGTGGCGTAACGGGAGAGGCTGTGGAGGGCGGCGCAGGCGGCGGCTGGCCACTAGGGGCTTGCCAAGTGGCGAGAGGAGGCTGGGGAGGCGCCGGATTTGGAGGGGGAAGGCGGCGGCGCGGCCCCCGAGGTGGGAGGAGGTGGCTGCGGGTTGGGTGGCGCGGAAAAAGAGGAGGAGGGGGGTTAGGGTTGCCCAAAATGGAGATGTGGTGTCCATTTATAGCAGGGATGGCTAGGGTTTGGTTTTTGGGGGGTTTTTGGAGCCCTCTGATCTCGATCGAGCGGTTCCGGATGTGAGGGGGGTTAGGAAGGCTTAGGTGGGCTGTGACGAGAGGGTTGGGCTGAGAGGAGAGGGGAGAAATGCAGCCCGGCAACTGTTTCCGGATACCAAAAACGTCCGACGAATAAACCGGCAACGGTGCCGCTATATATTTAACGGTTGGGCTATCGAACGAGCTCCGAATGTGACGAAACTTGACAGACGCTCTGTCTACACTATAAGACCGCACGCCAAGTTTCAACCCATTCCGAGAACATTGTTATGCCACTTATAAAATAATATTTCGGAGGTGCCGCGGGCGCGTGCGAGAGTGTCTAGCTCAGAACGGACACCGGAGAGAACCGGCGGAACCCGAACGGATGCATGTTTTGAAAAACATGCAGATGAAATGCAGGTGATGACATGGCAAAATGCGACACGCAAGCAAATGACATGGCAACGACTGCGAAAAACTTGCAGACACTTGGCGCATCGAATCTGGGGCGTTACAGCCGTAACGGTGTGCAACCCTGAATATGAAGTCTATCACTGGTCCGGATTCGGCCGTTTTAACTGGTTTGGCTTCTATCCATTTGGTGAATTTATCCACCATGACCAATAGGTATTTTTTCTTATGGCTTCCCCCTTTAAGGGGTCCGACCGTATCAAGCCCCCAGACCGCAAAGGGCCAAGTAATGGGGATTGTTTAGAGAGCGGTAGGTGCCATATGGCTTTGGTTTGCAAAAAGCTGGCAACCAACGCAACGTTGAACGAGATCCTGTGTGTCTGCTCGGGCCGTCTGCCAGTAAAAACCAGTGCGGAAGGCCTTGCTTACAAGGGCCCGGGCTGCGGCATGATGGCCGCCAAGTCCAGCATGAATTTCTGCCAATAGTTCCCATCCTTACTCTTCAGAGATGCACCTTTGAAGTACTCTGGTAGCGCTTTTCTTATAAAGCTCTCCCTCATGGACCTTGTAGGCTTTAGACCACCGCACAATGCAACGTGCCTCGTTTGGGTCCTCAGGGAGTTCTTGCCTAGTTAGGTAGGCCAAGAAGGGTTCTGTCCACGAGGCAATGACAGCCATAATCACGTGGGCCGAAGGTGTTATTTCGGTGGCATAGCCTCCGATTACGTCAGAGTGTTCGGGATCTGGCGTTGTGGCTGGGTCCGGACTATTGTTGCCGGTCTCTCCTTCCCATACCACGGATGGCTTAAACAGCCTTTCCAAGAAGATATTAGGTGGGACAGGGTCGCGCTTAGCACCGATGCGGGCGAGGATATCCGCCGCTTGGTTGTTTTCCCGGACCACATGGTGGAATTCAAGCCCCTCGAACCGAGTTGACATCTTGAGGACGGTGTTGCGGTAAGCCGCCATTTTCGGATCCTTGGCATTGAAGTCTCCATTTATTTGAGATATGGCGAGGTTCGAATCCCCACGCACCTCCAGGTGTTGAATGCCCATGGAGACTGTTATCCGGAGACCATGTAATAGGGCCTCATATTCTGCTACGTTGTTGGAGTCTGTGTATAGTATTTGGAGTACGTATTGGACTGTATCTCCGGTGGGGATGTCAGACGACACCAGCCCCAGACTAGCCAAAGATTTTAGAGCCGCCAAAGTGCATGATCCAATTGGAGTACGCTACTGCATTCTTTAGGCGATTCGACTTGGCCCATTTGGCGGCATTTAAATCAGCCAGTACTTGTGACTTAATGGCTCGCCGTGGTTTGTATATTATGTCGAATGGGAGGAGCTCAATAGCCCATTTAGCAATCCGGCCCGTGGCATCGCGGTTGTTTATTATGTCGTTGAGTGGTACTTCAAAGGCCACCGTAATTGAACACTCTTGAAAGTAGTGTCGTAGTTTCTGAGATGCCATGAAGACTGCGTATGCTATCTTTTGATAATGTGGGTACCGTGATTTGGATGGAGTGATGACAGTGGATACATAATATATCGGCTTTTGAAACGGGAACTTATGTCCGTCCGTCTCTTGTTCGACGACAAGCACTGCGCTTACAACTTGGTGTGTTGCCGCTATATATAACAGCATTGGTTCACCGACATTTGGTGCAGCAAAGATCGGGTTGGTGGCCAAAATGGCTTTTATTTCTCCCAATCTGGCCGTGGCCGCATCCGTCCACTCGAAGTGTTCGGTGCGTCAAAGAAGGCGATAAAGAGGTAGTGCCTTTTCTCCTAATCGGGAGATAAAGCAGCTTAAGGCAACCATGCATCCAGTTAGTTTATGGATTTGCTTGAGGTCTGTTGGGATAGCCAACTGTGACAGAGCTCGGATTTTAGCCCGATTTGCTTCAATTCCTCTATTGGAGACGATGAAGCCTAAGAGCTTTCCGACTGGCACGCCGAAGACGCATTTTTCCGGATTGAGCTTGATGTCGTATGTTCGGAGATTGTAGAACGTGAGCCTCAAGTCATCTATTAAGGATTCGACGTGTCTGGTTTTAATGACCACGTCGTCTACGTATGCCTCCACTGTTTTGCCGATCTGTGTTTCCAAGCATGTCTGAATCATGCGTTGATAGGTTGCACCGGTGTTTTTGAGCCCGAAAGGCATGGTGTTAAAACAGAAGGGGCCGTATGGGGTGATAAATGCCGTTGCGGCTTGATCGGACTCCGCCATCTCAATTTGATGGTATTCGGAGTATGCGTCGAGGAAACACAATGAATCGTGTCCTGCAGTAGCGTCAATAATTTGGTCGATGCGGGGAAGGGGGAAGGGATCCTTGGGGCAAGCCTTGTTCAGGTCCTTGAAATCGACACATAGGCGCCAGGATTTGTCCTTCTTTGGTACCATCACCAGGTTTGCTAGCCAATCCGGATGTTTTATTTCTCTGATGAATCCGGCCTCAAGTAACTTGGCTAGCTCTTCTCCCATGGCTTCTCACTTAGGCTCGGAGAAACGCCGGAGAGTCTGCTTGACCAGCTTGAACCCCTTTAGAATGTTAAAGAAATTTTGTGCTTTCGGCCAGCCTGCGTGGGATTCCTGGCATGTCTGAAGGATGCCAGGCGAATATGTCCCAATTTTCACGCAAGAACTCCCTCAATGCTGCATCGGTTGTGGGGTCCAGCTGTGCCCCGATGGATGCTGTTTTTGTGGGGTCTGTTGGGTGGACCTGGAATTTGACTATTTCGTCCGCTGGTTTAAAACAGGTGGACTTGGGTCTTTTGTCGAGTATCACGTCGTCCCTGTCCGCTATGGAGCGCATCGCAGTTAGTTCTTCGGCCGCGAGGGCTTCGGATAATGCTTCGAGGGCTAGTGCGGCGGTTTTATTTTCGGCGCGGAGTGCTATGTCCGGATCACTAGCTAGAGTGATGATTCCGTTGGGCCCGGGCATTTTGAGATTCCTGTACCCGTAATGGGGTATAGCTTGGAAGATCGTGAATGCCTCCCGCCCTAAAAGGGCGTGGTATCCGCTACTGAACGGGGCCACTTGGAATGTGATTTCATCGGACCTATAATTCTCCGGCGTGCCGCATACCACATCTAGTTTGATGTTTCCCGCACATCGTGCCTCCCGACTAGGGATGATTCCTCTGAAGGTCGTGATGCTTGGCCTAATGCGGCTCTTGTCTATTTCCATTTTGTTAAGAGTCTCCTCATAGATGAGGTTTAATCCGCTGCCACCGTCCATGAGCACTTTAGTAAGCCGGAAGCCGTCCACAATTGGACTAAGGACCAAGGCGGCTGTTGCTTAGGCTGTTCGGAGTTGAGGTTCGTCACTGGCATTGAAGGTTATAGCCGTGTCGTTCCATGGATTTATTGCTGCGACATAGCAGACTTCAGCAAGGATGCGGAGTGCTCACTTGTGCCTATTGTTTGAGGAGAAGGTCTCGAAGACTGTCAATACTGTATTGTTATTTTCTACGGGATGGTGCTCTGCGGTATTGTTGATGAGGAGATCCTCACCGCTCTTGGCCACCTGCCAGAGTATCCAACATGCTCTAAGGCTGTGTGTTGGCATGGTATCCGGTGTGCTGTGAATTTTGCATGGCCCATTGAGCCATCCCTCCAATATAGTTCCACGCCCTGCAGTGGGCTTTGGTTTCTTTGTGATTGGATCGGGTGACTTACGAGAGTATACCCTTTTAGTTCGGATGGGGGATCTAGTGAGAGCCGGGGGATCCAAGAATTTTGCTTGGGTTTTCCAGGTGCTTTCCATCGCACAGTACTTCCGTACTATGGACGCCAAGTCAGCGAAGTGTGCTATGTCACGGCGACTTATGGTGTTGAGGATTCCCTTGTCCGTGCAATTTTTGCAAAAGAATGAAATTGCGTCTTCCTCGCGACAAATTCTTGACCTTGTTCATTACAAGGAGGAATCTAGCCGAATAGTGATGTCTTGTCTCTTGGGGCTCTTGTCTAATGTGGGAAAGATCACTTATGTCCGGGTGGGTGGGTAGATTTAGGTCCAAACCCCCGACCCAATCTCGAACCTGTGGGGCGGAGGAGCTTCGAAGCTTGGAAGTTCGGGCTCGGGATGTTGCCCAATAGTTCTCGCCCCATGCCCGATTCTAAGTTCAAGCTTGGGCCATGTCCTCCCGTGAAGCGGGTATCCGCTCGGAGAGCTCGGGAATCCGGATATAGTTCGTCCTCAAAATAGAGGAAGAATCGCTACATTGCTCCTCCACCACCGCTATCTGATGGGTGACCGGTGGAGAGTTAATGTCCCTTTGGTCGGGTTTGAGCCCGATCCGATCATAGTCCGTAGCGACTACCAGGTCGGCGATGCGATCCAAGAGCTCGTTCAAAGAAGAGAGCTCCATTGGGTCCATCTGCTCGGCGAATTCCGAGCCAACGTGGAGGCTGTTTTTGTTGACCTGAGAAGTCATCGTCGGCACGACGGCCTAACGGGCGGTCATGACTAAGCCGCCTAGTCGGAGAGTTTGGCCTGCAGCCAAAGCTCCCCCAGAGGTAATGTTGTCCTTGACGACAAGGCGAGCCATCAAGCCTTATCGTGACGGCACGGTGAAACTCTCAACGAAAGCACCAATGTCGGTGTCAAAACCGGCGGATCTCGGGTAGGGGGCCCCGAACTGTGCGTCTAAGGCGGATGGTAACAGGAGGCGGGGGACACAATGTTTACCCAGGTTCGGGCCCTCTCGATGGAGGTAATACCCTACTTCCTGCTTGATTGATCTTGATGATATGAGAATTACAAGAGTTGATCTACCACGAGAACGTAGAGGCTAAACCCTAGAAGCTAGCCTATAGTTATGATTGTTGTTGTCCTACGGACTAAACCCTCTGGTTTATATAGACACCGGAAGGGGCTAGGCTTACACAGAGTCGGTTACAAGGGAGGAGATCTACATATCCGAATTGCCAAGCTTGCCCTCCACGCAAAGGAGAGTCCCATCTGGACACGGGACGAAGTCTTCAATCTTGTATCTTTATAGTCCAACAGTCCGGCCAAAGCACATAGTCCGGCTATCCGAGGACCCCCCTAATCCAGGACTCCCTCACCCACGACCGCCTGTCGGTACAGCCAGAAGACGGCGGGCCCTACCAGGCACCGAGAGCCCGGAAGATGGCAGAAGCCTCACCAGTCGGACCCGAGGGAGGCTGGCTCCTAGTAGGCGGCCTGTTCCTTCCTCGGGGCCCGTGCACCATTAACCAGATAAGACCCGGAGTGGCTACAGTGATCTCCCGCGAGGCGGCGGGACTGTAGCCACGCTCCCCTGACCAAGTAAGCGTCATTAGCATCACGGCTACAGTAATCAGCAGCCGGCAAGACCCGCAGCGGCGGAGGCGGCTGTCGGCTCATTGCATCAGACCGGCGGTACACACCAGGCGGCGGGCCCCAATAGCCGGCGGGTAAGCCGGCGACCAGAGATATTGACAGCCGGGTCTACACCCGGCCAGATTACCGTTGTACGCCTGGGGGGTAAGGCCTATATAAACCCCCCAGGGCACCCATGCAAAGGGTTTCAACCTGTTAGAATTAGGCTGACACCTAGGGGAGAGGAGAGCAAGCCCTGCCTTCTCCTACCTCTAGCATACATCTCGAGGAGCACCATTATACTCACTAGTGCCTTAGTGATCATGCGGAGACCCCGCAGAGCAGGATTAGGGGTGTTGTCTCCTAGGAGAGCCCCAAACCTGGGTAAAGTGCGCAGGCGTTCGTGTCTACGCCTCATCCCGCTTCCAGGCACTGGCGACGTTCTACTCGCTCCCACCATGATAAGCCATCCATTGGCATATGTCGCACCCAACACCCGACATTTGGCGCCCACCGTGGGGCGAGGTGCACCATCTCCCGGAGACCTGTTCTGGACGGGAACCCTGTTCCTTCCTGGCGAGCGCAGTCAGCCCAGCACGTCACACGGCGTTTGTGCCGACGCGTTGCATGGCGCGGAGGTCGCCTGCGCGGCGAGCTGCCTCGCCGACCTTGTTGGCGAGATTCGCCTCTCCGACGAGCCCGCGTCTGATGCGGGCACCAATGGCCCTGAGAGCCGCCTCGTGAGCCTCATCGATCAGCTCCACGTCGCCAGCGAGCCTGCTTCTGACTTGGAGTCGGTTGGCTCCACCGACCCGATGTTGGTCAACTCCGATACGGTGTCGCTTGACGCGTTCCCCACCAACGTGGTGGTCTACGACGAGCCGCTTCCTCGCGCAGACAGCGGCGGCAGCACCGTCACGGAATTGCTCGTCATCAGCCATGGCAAGCACTCTGGCGGAGGTGGCCAGGATCTGTTGCAGGCGGCGATGCAAGACTTGACTGCGCCCATCCCGGAAGACGCCGACACCGAGACGCTGGAGGCACGCCGTCTCCAGTTCGTCGAAAGCGCCAACTGGCTGGCCAGCATGAGACGCCTTTCGGAGGCCTACCAGCAAGAGATGGACCGTGCCATCGGCGGCACGCCGGCTCCTGGTGGTCCCTAGTCGTGTTGGTCCGGCAAAGATGGCGCGCGCGGCCGTCGCCAAATGTTCGGGATAGATCGTCCCGTCTACGCCATGCCTGCAGAGAACATACGAGCTGCGCAGGCGGCAGCAGATGAGCTAGACAAGCTCGAGGGCGACGAGCGTCACCACATGATGGAGCGAGTCCAGCAGCTCCTCGACGTGGCTGCTGAGCAGCAAGAGGCCGGGTGCCGCACTGAAGTGCCCAACCGGCGAAACGATGACCCGCCTCCTCGCCGAGATCAAGGCGCGACATCCCGGACGCCGAATGGTGGCGTCCGCAATAGAAGAGACAAGGAGTCGGCTGCCAGCCACAGCCGGACTCACATCACCATCGAGTGCAACCAAGACGGCCGCCCGAGGGCAGTGCGGCGGCGAGACGACTGTCCGCCTCCTTCACCCCCCCCCCCCTGCCGGGAGAGTGTATTTCCCCGCCGCCTGTTGATCACCCGTCACTCGGCGACCGGCTTGGCCACCGAGAGGGAATCGGAGAAAACGATGCCTGCCACCGAATCGATGGCCTCAATCGAACCCTGGCGCTAGAAGAAGAAGATGAGCTGGGTCCGCCTTGCTTCGGCCCCCGCATCCGAGACGAACCTTTCCCCAGAGGGTTCACGCTCCCGGGAGACACACCCAAGTGCACTGGCTCTGTGAAGCCAGAGGACTGGCTGGTCAACTACTCCCACCGCCAAGACGCTAACGGCAACAAGCGTTGTTAGTGAAGTACGTTCGCTCATGCTCCGTGGCACGCCCGGCGGGACGTGGTTGAACAGCCTGAAGCCCCGCAGCATCAATAGATGGGTTGACTTCACTGAAGCATTCATCCGCAACTTCACCAGCACGTACAAGCGGCCGCCCAAGCCTCGCCAGCTCTCCTTTTGCGTCCAAGGCCCCAACGAGTCGACTCGCGATCGCCTCACGCTTGTGGGCCGAGCTGCGCAACTCTTGCGAGGGCGTGCACGTGGTGTAGGCCATCGAGTACTTCACTGTCGGGTGCCGAGAGGGCACCCTCCTCAAGCACTAGCTTCTCCGCGACGAGCCGGTGACCCTCGACGAACTGCTGATCATAGCAGACAAGTACGCCATGGCCGACTCCTCCATGAAGGCTGAGATCCAGGTTAATGTGTCGGGCAAGGTGGCCCCTCAAGCTCCTCGGACCCCGGCTGGTGACACCAGTCGGCGACAGCAACCGAATGACAACAAGCGCAAGGCCATGCAGCCGGCTTCCATGAGCCGGCAGGTGGCAACAAGCGCAAGGCCATGCAGCCGGAAGGGCAGCCTCCTCTCAAACGCCAGAAGGGCGGCAAGCCCAACTGGTTGCCCGCCTTCTCGTACGAACAGACTCTCGATGCACCCTGCAAGTCCACATCAGCGTGAAGCCATCCAACCACACCACTCGGAAGTGCCACTGGCTCACCAGGATCGCCAAGGGTGACGGACTCCAGCCCCCCCCCCCCCGCCTGCTGACTCGCCGCCTCCTCCTCCTCCTCAACAGTCGGCGCGATACAAGATGAATATCCTGAAGAACATGGAGCTTATGTCATGTTCACCAGCGTGGCCGACGACAGGCACAGCAGACGGCAGCAACAACAAGAAGTAAATGCAGTGGCGTCAGAGACCCCCGAGTTCATGCACTGGTCTGAGAAGCCCATCAGCTGGAGGAGAGCCGACCACCCAGAAGTGATGCCCAATCCCGGTTCTTATGCTCTGGTGTTGGACGCCACCTTTGCCACGGAGAGGCGGGCTGCTCGCTTCTCCCGAGTTCTGATAGATGGCGGCAGCAGCATCAACATCCTCTACAAAGATACTATGGAGAAGTTGGGAATCAAGCAGAGACATCTTTAGCCCAGCCGGACTGTTTTCCATGGCATAGTTCCTGGCCTTTCCAGCTCATCAATCGGCAAGACACAGATTGACGTCCTCTTTGGAGACAAAGAACACTTTCGCCGAGAGCAAGTCTCGTTTGAGGTGGTGGACCTTGAGAGCCCTTACCATGCGCTACTTGGCCAGCCTACCCTGGCCAAGTTCATGGAGGTCCCCCACTATGCTTACCTCAAGATGAAAATGCCGAGTTCCAAGGGAATCCTGACCATAGCAGGGGATTACAAGAAGGCGTCCGCCTGTGCAGCAGACAGCAGCCGGCTAGCCGAGTCCCTCGTGATCGCGGCCGATAAACGGCTCTTGGACCGGGTTGTGGCAATGGCAGGCAAGCAGCCGGAAATGTGACCCAACCCCAAGGAGTCGGAAGCTGAGGGTTCGTTCAAGCCGGCAAAAGAAACAAAGAAGATACCCTTGGACCCGAAGCACCTGGAGAGGCACGCTGTCATAGGTGGAAACCTTGACAGCAAATAGGAAAGCGAGCTTGTCGATTTCCTCTGTGAGAATCGGGACATCTTTGCAGGGTCTCCCAAGGACATGCTGGGTGTTCCAACGGATTTTGCCGAGCACAAGCTGCATGTCCGGTCCGATGCCAAGCCAGTCAGGCAGCCCTTGTGCCGCATGTCGGAAGAGAAGAGAAGAGTTGTTGGAGAAGAGATAGCCCGGCTTCTAGCAGCCGGCTTCATCATGGAAGTGTTCTTTCCAGAGTGGCTAGCCAACCCAGTCCTTGTACCCAAGAAGAACAAGCAGTGGTGCATGTGTATTGATTATACCAGCCTCAACAAAGCATGCCCCAAAGACCCATTTGCTTGGCCAAGAATCGACCATGTGATTGACTCCACAGCCGGATGCGAGCTGTTGAGCTTTTTCGATGCATACTTAGGGTATCACCAGATCAAGCTAAACCCGGCTGACAGGCTGAAGACCACCTTCATCACACCATTCGGAGCCTTCTATTACCTGACCATGATGTTCGGCTTGAGGAATGCTGGCACCACGTTCCAGCGTTGCATGCAGAAGTGTCTCCTCAAGCAACTCGGCAGAAACACCCACGTCTATGTGGACGATGTTGTGGTGAAGACGGAGAAGCGTGGAATGCTTCTAGAAGACCTCAAGGAGACCTTTGAAAACTTATGCCGATTCCAGATCAAGCTCAACCCAGAGAAATGCGTCTTCGGGGTACCAGCCGGCCAGCTCCTTGGCTTCCTGGTCTCAGAGCGCGGCATAGAATGCAACCCTGTGAAGATCAAGGCCATCGAGAGGACGGAGGTGCCCTCCCAACTGTTGGACGTGCAAAAATTCACCGGCTGCTTGGCATCCATCAGTCATTTTATCAGCCGGCTGGGCGAGAAGGCTCTTCCCCTATACCAGCTCATGAAGAAGACCACTTTTTTCGAGTGGAACGACAAGGCGGATGAAGCTTTTCTACAGCTCAAGAAGATGTTGACCACTCTGCCTGTCCTGGCGGCTCCGACTCCTAAAGAGCCCATGCTCCTCTACATCGCCGCCACCAGCCGGGTGGTTAGCACAGTCATAGTTGTGGAACGCAAGGAAGAAGGCAAAGCACTACCAGTCCAGAGGTCGGTGTATTACCTGAGTGAAATCTTTATGCGCCTCCAAGCGATTACCCCCACTACCGTAAGATGTGCTACGGTGTGCATTTTGCCGCTAAGTCGGGGTCCGTATTTTCAAGAGCACCCAATCACTGTGGTTTGCACTGCTCCACTTGCCGAGATCAATGGAAGCCGAGATGCTTCAGGCCGAGTGGCCAAATGGGCCATAGATTTGGCCCCCTACACCATCTACTACCAACCTCGCACCGCCATCAAGTCACAAGCACTGGCCGACTTCCTCGTCGACTGGGCCGAGACCCAGTACCTGTCGCCAGCGCCAGACTCCACCCGTTGGCGAATGCACTTTGATGGTTCCAAGATGCGCACCGGTTTGGGAGCTGGCATCGTCCTCACTTCTCCCAAAGGCGACAAGCTCAGATATGTGCTACAAGTCCATTTTGCCGCCTCTAACAACGTTGCTGAATACGCAGCACTCATTCACGGGCTCCGGCTTGCCAAGGAACTCGGCATTCGCCGGATCCTGTGCTATGGAGATTTTGACTTTGTGGTCCAACAGTCGTCAAGCGATTAGGACGCCAAGGATGCAAATATGGCCAGCTACCGCTTCCTTGTTTAGCAACTCAATGGATACTTTGAACGATGCGAGTTCCTCCATGTGCCAAGAAATGACAATGAGCAAGCAGATGCCTTGGCACGAAACGGCTCCACCCGGCAAGCAATACTAGTCGGCGTCGCCCTACAACGCCTCCTTAAGCCGTCTGTCAAGCCATCACCAGAGTCGGATTCCATCTTTGTGTCGGCTCCTCCTGAAGCAGTCGGATCCGACTTGAGGACCCCGCAGCCGCACAGAATTCGGCAAAGCGACCGGGATCTGCGGCCGCACCGGCCCGGGGACTTCAGAACCTGGCCCGGGGACTGCAGCAGTCGGCCCTGGGACTTCATCGACTCAGCAAGCGGCGGTCGACTCAAACCCGCAGCCTCCCGGCAAAACCGCCCTCGTGCAAGTAGCAGTCCTACCAGTCGAAGAAATTGTAGCACCTTCGTGGGCTCAGCCCATCCTGCACTTTCTGGTGAATAAAGAGCTGCCGACTGACGAGATCTCAGCCCGGCAGGTGCAGCGTTGGGCAGCAGCATACACCATCGTCAACAGAGAACTTGTGAGGCGCAGTGTCACTGGTGTTTACCAGCGCTGCGTAGAGCCGAAGCAAGGTCAAGCAATCCTCAAAGATATCCATCAAGGCGAGTGTGGTCACCACGCAGCTTCCAGAGCACTCGTGGCCAAAGCTTTCCCCCACGGTTTTTTCTGGTCGACTGCTCTAGAGAAGACGCCAAAGACTTGGTCCAGAAATGCAAAGGGTGCCAGAAGTTCCGCTCCAAGCCACATCAGCCGGCTTCTGCGCTCAAGACCATCCCCATTCTTCGCTGTCTGGAGGCTGGATATGGTGGGACCATTCAAGACAAAGACGCAGCGGCGGCATGACTCATCTGCTTGTCGCGGTGGACAAGTTCACCAAGTGGATAGAAGCAAAACCAATTAAGAAGTTGAACGGCCCGACTGTTGTGACTTTCATCTCCGACATCACCATCCGGTATGGCATACCACACAGCATCATCACCGACAATGGCACAAACTTTGCCAAAGGCGCCTTGGCCCGTTTCTACGCGACGCGAAGCATCCGACTGGACCTAGCGTCTGTTGCCCATCCGCAGTCAAACGGCCAGGTGGAGCGAGCAAACGGCCTCATTTTGTCCGGCATCAAGCCCCGACTAGTCGAGCCTCTGGAGCATTCGGCCCGCTGTTGGCTCGATGAGCTGCCGGCCGTCTTCTGAGCCGGCGCACAACTCCAAACAAGTCAACCGGCTTCACGCCTTTCTTCCTCGTCTACGGTGCTGAAGCCGTCATCCCGACGGACATAGAATTCGACTCCCCTCGAGTCACCATGTACACCGAAGAGGAGGCAAAAGAAGCACGAGAAGACGATGTCGATCTGCTGGAAGAGGGCCGGCTGTTGGCACTCAGCCGGTCCACCATCTACCATCAGAGCCTGTGTCGATACTACAACCGGAAGGTCAAGCCAAGATCCTTCCAAGAGGAAGACCTTGTGCTCCGGCTGATCCAGCGAACAGCCGGCCAGCACAAGCTCTCGGCACCTCGGGAGGGCCCCTTCATCATCAGCAAGGTGTTGGGCAACGACTCCTACTACCTGATCGATGCTCAGAAGCCTCGAGCATGCAAAAGAGACGACTCTGGCCAGGAGATGGAGCGACCATGGAATGCAAACCTCCTTCGAAGGTTTTACAGTTGATGCAGTATGTACCACGCCAACTTTTGCATTAAGTACGAAGACTCCGGGTCCCCCAAGAGGAGCTCGGGGACTGCCTCTTTTATCTATATGACAAGTATTATGCCTATCGATGTGTTATTTCTTTAGTCCACCTGGCACCGGGTTTGACTAGTCGACCCGGGGACTCGCCGCCTTGTGCTATGTAATGCTTCCTGCAGCCGGACAAGTAATGTGTTGGCACTTAAGCCTTCTCCTGCCAGAGGCCACAGCTCACAGAGCGATTGTCCGGCGGGCAGGAGTCAAGGTAGAAAGGGTGTCCGCTTGAAAAATGGCTAAGGACCCAAAGCATACACATAGTTTAAGCCGGCTTCCTGTTTTGCCGACCAGCTGCTGAGCAGCCGGCTGGCCGGCTTCTACTTAACTTGCTAGAAAACTCTAATCGGCTAAGTACTTGCCTCCTCGGAAGTGGCTAAGTACTTGACCCAGCCAGAGTCCGCAGAGCGGCTGTTCGGCTAGCAAGACGGCAACCGAGGGAAGGTGGCAAAGGAAAAAGGCCAAAGAGTAGAAAGCAAGGAAAGATAGAACCCGGCAAGCATATTTACATACCAAAAGGCCCTTGGCCAACATTCAACAGAAGTTTGAAATACACCCCGCGGGTGGAATTGTGCGAAGTTAACAAAGTTTGTCGAGACTGGTAAGCAGGTAAAAACAAAAGGTAAATTGGTAGCCTAGGGAGCAGCAGACGGGTTCGGCAGAACGGTGGAGTCGATGGTGCCAGTTGGTGGAGCGGCCGGCTGGTCAGTCTCCGCTTGGTCGCCTTCAGCAGCAGCCGGCTCGCTCGGGCGTGGCTCGTTGCTGGAGGCACGGTCGAGCTGAGGCTGGCCCTGCTCCAACTTCTGGCTCCTCCTCTTCACTTTCCTCCTCCTCCCCGCCTTCTCCCTCGTCGCTAGAGTCGGTCACTTCGGCCGAGTCCTCGCCATCCTCTGGGTCCAGCCTGAACCACTCTTGCGGCGCCTCGGTTCCATTCTCAGCCAGCTCCGGGACAAAGATGCCGGTGTTGGTGTACTCGATGATCGCCGCAGCCCGCTGGACAAGATCACGCTCCACCGCCACTAGCTCCTCTCGGGCTTACAATCAAAGTGTGGCCAACTGGGCTAGATCTATCCCAGGGTACCATGCCTTGACGAATCCCAAGGCCCGGCATGCCCCGGCCCTGGCCGAGGAACCCTTCCAGGCCTCAAGGCGGCCGGCTGCCACCTCTAGCCAGTCGGCGGTTCGGCTAGGTGTGCATGGAGCCGACATGTCCGGCCACAAGGCAGCGATCGCTTGGGTGCCGACACGCTGAAGATGGCGCAGCATCCAATGAGCCGGCCGAAGACGGGCCTGGATCTTTGAGGAGCTACTGTTCGGCGAGGGTCCGGGGCGTTGGCAGCAATCTGCGCACCTTCCGCCCTCCGCTCTTCGCGATCAGCCTCGATGGCCTGGTTGGCGGCGTCAGAATGACCAGGGAAGAAGTCTGCTCAAGCGGAAAGCAAAAGAGCCAAAGTTAGAGACAAGAGGCCGGCTTGGTCAGTAGCCGGCAACTCAAAGAAGAAAAAAGAAGGAAGCTCACCGTCGACCATGTCCTCAATTTTGCCGAAGCCGGCGGTCTGCAAAGCCTCCTTGTCGGTCCAGGCGGAGCATTCGGTCTCGAACTCAGCACGGAGGCCGGCCTCCTTGTCCTTCGCCTCCTTCTGGGTCTTCTTGAGAAGCTCCGCCTGCTCCGCCAGCTGCGTGACCAGCCAGTAACTCTTCGGCCAGCTTGCTGCAGTCCGCCTCCTTGGCACGCAACGCGGTGTTGGCTTCACCCAGCTGCTGCTGCAGGGCGGCGTTGGCCTCTGCAGAAGTAGAAGAAGAAAAAGACATCAACAATCAACAAGGAGAGATATAGTTGCCAGGGAGATCCGGCCCGACTGCTCAGTAGTCGGCCCGAATCTCGGGGACTACAGTCCACAAGTGCGCCAGCACGCCCCCACAGAGAAAGAAGTTATCACTAGCTACCAAGAAGAAGAACAGTCGCCAGGGAGATCCGGCCCGATTGCTTAGCATTCGGCCCGAATCTCGGGGACTACAGCCGATGGTGCGCCCGGTAGCGCCCATGAGAAAAGAAAATAAAGACTTACTCTGGCTTTCCGACAGGTCGGTGGTCTGTTGAGTCAGCTCATGGACCTTGGAGTTGAAGGCGGCTGCACGAAGGTTATGATAATCCTGAAGTGAAGATAGCAGACAATGTTAGTACTCGGAGCTTGCCAGTTAAAGTTCCGAGCCGCCTACTCAGCAGCCGGCCCGAAACTCGGGGACTACACCCAGTGGGTGCGCTGACGCGCCCCCACAAAGAAATATAAGAAATACAAGAACCAAAAATGAAGAACCAAGAAGCATACCCAGACGGCTGCTCGCGACTCTAGGAACACCTTGTTGCAGTGCTTGAGAGCATCGGCTTCGGCGTGGAGCTTGTCCTGGACATCCAGGATTTCCTTATTCAAAGGGCCCGTCCCGTCCCGTCCTTACTCAGTGGGGGCGGCGCTGGTCGCCTCGGCGTCCGGGATCGAAGAGCTCGTGGCACCGGCCTCCAGCGGGCGTGGCGCCAAGGCTGCCTTTGCAAACCGGCGGCATGATGGTGTGCGGACCTCGGGAGTCGGGCCGGTTACCAACTCGTCTCCGGCTGGCGGCACCAGTGCGACCACCGGGTGCTTGTCTCGCGCATCTCCAGATAGCGGTGACGGAGGCACGGCCGTGTCCGGCATGACGACATCGCCGCCATCCCTCTCCATGATCGGGTGCTCATCATCGGCTCCCCCAGCCGGCGCCACGAACTCTGGTGGTGGCGGCGTGGAGTTCAGGGGGATGATGAATAATGCCGACTGGCGGCGCGCGGCCTCTTCGGCCTGCTCCTTTACCGCGGTAGCAGCATCGGTCTCCGCCAGCTTCTTCAAGGAGGCGGCTTCCGCCTTGTCCGTCCCCGCCTTCTCCAGGCAGGCGGCTTCCTGCTCCTCGCGCACCTCTCGTGCGTTTCGCTCCCGCGCCTCCCGGAGGTCGGCGGCCGGATCGATTCACCGGGTGGTGATGGAGGTCTCCGCCGACCCAACGATGGAGGCGGCGGCCGACTTTTCGAGAGAGAGCGGAGCCCTAAGTCAAGAAAATATATCAAAGAAAGTTCAGAAAGAGTCGACGAAGAAAATAAAGCACATGGAAAGATACTTACGCCGACACCAAGGGAGGCACCTTTGGGAGCTTCTGGAACTTGCTCGCCTTCGTTGCGACCTCCTTCCGCCTAGTAGCGGCAGTCGGATTCTTGGCCATCTTCGGCGCGCTGCCGAACAAGACGGCGCCTTGTTTACGCTTGCGTGTGCCGCCTCGAGCAGTCGGCTCGACAAGGGACCCGCGTCCACCCATCTGGCGCCCCGCGCAGGACGCGGCTCGTCTTCCTCTTCATCATCGTCAGGCCAGGTCTCGATGCCGCCTTCCTCGGAGCCGCCTTCTTCGTCGACGCTGCCTGTTGCGGTGTCCTCCAAGGCGGTCGCCCCCAGGTCGGGGTCGTCCATGTCGCTCACCGCCCGGTCCGGTTCGTAGTCGCCACCCGCCCCTACGATGGTGGCTGTCGCTTCCGACATGTAGATCTGTTTCAAGTGGTGAGAGGTCGGCTGATCAAAACCAAGATCAAGACTAAGAAGAGTATCAAAAAGAAAGAATTGGAAAACTTACCGCAGGCGGCGGGTCGGCGCGGGAATATGGCCGCTTGCCGAAGCTCCAAGACCCCTCCAGCTTGAGGCGGGAGATCTCATTCACCAAGTTTGCGACCTCGGCAGTCGGCATCTCCTTGGTACTGAGCCGGCACGGGTCGCGATGCCCGCTCATCCGGCTGATCAGGTGCGGCCGGCCTTGGAGCGGAAGAACCAGGCGCGCAACGAAGGCAACCAACAAGTCGGACGCCTTGAGGACTTCGGTGTTGGTTAGATCTCGAAGTCGTTGGATGGCGGCGATGCCGTCTGCTGATACCGGCTTCGGCTTGTAGCCACAGCTGGCCCGAGGCTCGGCCGGCGGGCTGGCTTCATAAGCCGGCAGGTTGATGAAGTCGACGGTTGGGTCCACATTCTCCACATAGAAGTAAGATTGCTGCCACATCTTGACCGACTGTGGCAGCTTAATGGTGGGGAAGGCGTTCTTTGGCGACGGCCGGCGAACCGCGACGAAGGCGCCACACTGGACAGCCACCTCCCGGACGGAAGTGCCCAGCTTGGTGTAGAAGAATGCTCCCCACAGCTTGATGGTGGGGAGGATGCCGAGATAGCCTTCGCACATCGTAACGAAGGCGGCTAGGAGCATCACGGTGTTGGGCGTGATGTCATGAGGCTGGAGGTGATAAAACTCGAGAAACGAGCGGAGAAAGCCGCTCGCCGGCAGGCCGAAGCCGCGGATGAAGTGCGAGCGGAAGACGACCCGCTCGCCCTCCCCTGGCACCGGCGAGATCTCTCCCTCCGGCGGCACGCGCGCCTTCACGTAGCCCGCGCCGGGGAGACGCTGCATCTCGCGGAGGAAAGTGATATGGTCTTCATTGACATTCGACCCGTCCCAGTCTCCTCCTCGCTCGCGCGCCATGGAGAGCTCGACGGAGAAAATGGTGCGGAGGGGCAGCTGAGAGTGGAGCGGGGTCAAGAGGGCTCGGGGCGGACGAGCACAATGGAGACGAACAGCGGCGGCGCTCCGGCGTGGCTCGGGGGCGTCGCGGCAAAAGGAAGAAGAAGGAGGCAAGAGCGGGGTGGAGGGGCGCGCATGCTCTGCCGCTCCCTCTCCTCCCCCTAATTATAGCTTACGAGCTATGAAGCCGAGGGGGCGGGCCTGGGATCATGGGATTAACTGTTCCCACGACCCCACGTACCCACCTTTATCGCGCGAGTTACTGCACGCAGTAATTCCGCGGGGAAACCCAATCGCCCGCCTCGGCCGCAGTGAATCCGCTCGTGTGTCGAGGCCCGGTGGTGGCGGGCCTAGCCTATGGTCGTGTCCCATCATGCGCGTGGGCTGGCAGGCTGGCCCGGCTGGCTGACGCATGGCACGCCCATGATGGCCGGCGGGCCTAGAAGCTTAGCTAACACGCCACCTAATTCTCGTTGATGCGTTCGAAGTTTCAGACAAACCCGACTGGACGTGGCCGACTCCTGCTAGCCGGCTTGCTAGGAGTCGGATGAAGCTTCCTTTTAGAGCATCCGGAGGAGGAAACTGTTGAGGCTCCTCGGCACCTCAGCATGGCACCTCACCGGCTTGAGGACCTCTTGTCGGAGTAATGGGCCACGAGTAGCCTAACCCAAGTCCCAGAACCTGTCAAGACATCGGGGCCGGCTGCACCCTCAAGACGTCAAGATGAAGCGCCGCCATCTGGTGGCCGGCTGGCTGAACAGCCGACTGCCAGAAGACGGCCATGCTCAGGAAGGCGGCTCCAAGACGGGCCGACTCCTAGTAGGCGGCCTCCAGAGAGGTCGGCTCCCAGCAATCGGCCCATGGCGCCCTCGAAGTCTGCACCCCCATTAAGAAGACAAGGCAATGTAAGGCTACAGTGTAGCCCATCACCCCCGTATCCAGGGCCGAGCGTGGCCATAGTGCATCGTACAGGCGGAGATCTCCGCCCGGCGCAAAGATCAAGCCACTCCACCCACGCGTCACTCTGTCGGTGAGCCCTGCTCCCACGACCGCCTGTCGGTACGGCCAGAAGACGGCGGGCCCTACCAGGCAGCGAGAGCCCGGAAGACGGCAGAAGCCTCACCAGTCGGACCCGAGGGAGGCTGGCTCCTAGCAAGTGGCCCGTTCCTTCCTCGGGGCCCGCACACCATTAAGCAGATAAGACCCGGAGTGGCTACAGTGATCTCCCGCCAGGCGGCGGGACTGTAGCCACGCTCCCCTGACCAAGCAAGCGTCATTAGCATCACGACTACAGTAATAAGCAGCCGGCAAGACCCGCAAGCGGCAGGAGCGGCCTATCGGCTCTGTACCAGACTAGACGGCAGGACCCACCAGGCGGTGGGCCCCAGCAGCCGGCGGGAAAGCCGGCGACCAGAGAGACTGACAGCCGGGTCTACACCCAGCCTGATGACCGTTGTACCCCTGGGGGGTAGGCCTATATAAACCTCCCAGGGCACCCATGCAAAGAGTTTCAACCTGTTAGAATTAGACTCGCACCTAGGGGGAGAGGAAAGCAAGCTCTGCCTTCTCCTACCTCTAGCATATAGCTCGAGGAGCACCATGGTACTCACTAGTGCCTTAGTGATCATGCCGAGACCCCGTAGAGCAGGATTAGGGGTGTTATCTCCTAGGAGAGCCCCAAAACTGGGTAAAGTGCGCCGGTGTTCGTGTCTATGCCTCATCCACTTCCAGGCACCGGCGACGTTCTACTCGCTCCCACCATGATAAGCCATCCATTGGCATATGTCGCACCCAACCCCCGACAGCACTTCGCGAGATATGCCTCCATGTGTTCGTCCTTCGGCTCGTATACCTTGTTGGAGAAGTTGACGAGGAGCTGCGAGTCGCCCCTGATGGTGAGATGCCTCACCCGTAGGGCCGCCGCAGCCTTCAGGCTGGCTATGAGACCTTCGTACTCTGCAATGTTGTTGGAGACCTTCTCGCCCTGCTGGAAGCAGACCTGCACAGCGTAGTAGAGCTTGTCCTGAGTGGGCGATATGAGCACTGCTCCAGCCCCCGCGCCCTGGCGCGTGAAGGCACCATCAAAGTACATGACCCAGCCGTCGGGCGCCTCACTTCCCGGCGAGAGGGACCGATCCTCACCTATTTCAAGCGTCGGGGCGTCCGTCCATTCTGCCACGAAATCGGCGAGCACGGCTCCCTTGATGACCCTGGTGGTGCTGAACTCCAACTGGAATGCCTGCAGCTCGATGTTCCACTCGGCGACCCTTCCGGCAGAGTTGGGGATCCTGAGCACCCTCTCCAATGGGTAGGCCGAGACGATCTTGATGGGGTAACCTTGAAAGTACTGCCGCAGCTTACGCGAGGCCACCAAGAGCACGAGTAAGAGCTTATGAGGCATGGGGTACCGTGCTCTTGCATCCCTCAACACCGTGCTGACGAAGTATACCGGGTGCTCGACGAGGGCAGGTGCGCTGATGAGGCTTGCGCCTTCCGGAAGTTGGGGCGCCTCCTGAGGTGGTGGAGCCCCCAAGGCCTAATCTCTTGTCGGGGTCCCCGTGGGCTCGGGGGCGTCGCCCTCCTGAGCTTGATCCTCTGCTGCCGTAGTTGCGGCCTTGGCAGCGCCCTCCTGGTCCTGCGCCGTCCCTGCTGGGGGCATAGCTCGGCGTGATGTGCCCTTCGCTTGGTGTTCTTCCTGAACCGCCACCACAGCCGCGCTGGTGGATTAGGGAGTGGCGGCAAGGTAAAGCACTAGGGGGTCAAGAGGTCGCGGCGCCACCATCACTGGAGGGCTGGTCAGGTATCTCTTGAGGTCTTGAAACGCTTGGTCGGCCTCCGAGGTCCACTCGAATGGGCCCTTCTTCTTCATCAGCTTGAAGAAGGGTAGGGTGCACTCTCCCAGCTTGGAAATGAAGCGTCCCAACGCAGTCACCCGTCCAGCAAGCTTCTGTATTTCCTTGAGGGTTTGCGGTGGACTCATGTCTTTGATGGCCTTGACCTTCTCTGGGTTGGCCTCGATCCCCCTGTGGGACACGAGGAAGCCCAGCAGCTTGCCGGAAGGGACGCCAAACATGCACTTCTCCGGGTTGAGTCGCGAGTCTACCTGGCGCAAGCTTTCAAAGGTCTCCTCCAGGTCTTGGATCAAGGTCCTCGCCTTACGAGACTTCACCACGATGTCGTCGACGTAGGCTTCAGCGTTTCTCCCGAGCTGCCGACCCAAGGCGATGTGCATGAGCCATTCGAAAGTCGTGCCAGTGTTGCGCAGCTCGAACGGTATGCAAGTGTAGCAGTACACCCCGCATGAGGTCAGGAAGGCTGTCTTCTCCACATCTTCTACCGCCATCTTGATTTGGTGATATCCTGAGAACGCATCCAGGAAGCACAGCAAGTCGCACTCGGAGGTGGAGTCGACGATCTGGTCGATGCACGGGAGCAGGAACAGATCTTGGGGGCAGGCCTTGTTGAGGTTGGTGAAGTCGACGCACATTCGCTCCTTCCCGCCCTTCTTGGGCACGACGACGGGGTTCGCCAGCCACTCAGGGTACCGAACCTCGCGAATGACACCCACCGCCTCCAACTTGCGGGTCTCTTGGACGATGGAAGATTGCTTCTCCGTGGACTGCCGCCTTGCCCTCTGCTTTACGGGGCGTACGTTGGGGCACACCTTCAGATGGTGCTCTATCACCCCTCTTGGGTCCCCTACCAGCTGATCGAGCTCCCACGCGAACACTTCCTTGTTTGCGCGCAAGAACTTCACCAGTGCCTCCTCCTGATCAGGCTCAAGGTTGGCGCCTATGGTAAAGGTTGCCCCCGAGGACCCGTCCTCCTCGACTGGCACTTTCCTGGTTTCTGCCTTGTCTTGAGCGAACAATTGCTTCTTTTTGGTTGGTGCGGCCCCCTTGGCCTTGGAGGTGTCTGCATCGGTGGGTTGCGCCGTCGCGACGGTCTTGAGGGCAAGCTTGAGCGTCATCAAGGCTTCCTTGGTGTCCCCAGCTGCTGTGCGGACTCCCTTGCTCCCGAGCATCTTCATGAGGTTGTAGGCCAGATGGGTTGCCGCCATGAACTGAGCCAGGTCCGGGTACCCGAGGATGGCGTTGTACGGGAGGCCGATGTGGGCGATGTCAAAGTCAACCAGCTCGGTGCGGTAGTTGTCGCGCGTGCCGAAGGTCCACGGGGAGGCGGATCCGCCCCAGGGAGTGGGCGGAGCCCCCACCAACCCCCGAGAAAGGCTTGCTAGGGCAGAGCCGCTCGAGCGGTACGTGGAGAAGGATGAAGGCCTCGACGGAGAGCATGTTGAGGCCGGCGCCGCCGTCGATGAGCGTTTTTGTGACGAACACATTGCAGATGGTGGGCGTGCAAAGCATTGGGAGCACACCCGAGCCGATGGTGGAGACGGGATGATCCCCCGAGTTGAAGATGAGGTCGGCCTCGGGCGCGGCCCAGCCCGGCGGAGCCCCCGGGCGCTTGGAAGTGGCGCCGATCTGGCGAATGAATGGCTTGACGTGATGATCCAAGGGTGGTGCTTGCGAGCCACCGAGGAGGGCCGCAACCGCGTGGTGCACCGGCGCCGCGTAGCGCGCAGCGAAGAGACCGCGCAACTCCTCCCAAGATGCCACCATGGATCCGGGGAGGTTGAGCAGCCAGGCGTGCGGTGCGCCAGTGAGGGCCATGGGAAGCCAGTTGGCCATGACCTTGTCGTCGCCCCCGTCTTTAAGGATGGCCTCCTCATACACCAGCAGGAAAGCCGACGGGTCCGCGGTGCCGTCGTAGCGCGGCGGCATCTCTGACTTGAACTTGGTTGGCCACTGGACCTGTCGCAAGGTGGGAGCAAGGGCTCGGAGCCCCCGTGTGTTGGCGTGGGCGTACGTGGATCCGGTCGGAAGAGCGGCTCCAGCCATGGAGAATGGGCGCGAGGATGGTGGAGCGTGAATCAGTGGAAGGAAAACTCCGGTGCACCCCTACCTGGCGCGCCAAATGTCGGATATCGGGTTCCGGCAAAACCCTCTAGGTTCAAACACTGGGGTGCGCACGAAGATCTCCCCCTACCGAATCACGCCCTCCACCTCGCCATGATCTCAAAGGCTATCTCGACGAACTCGCAACACAAGAGACACAAGATTTATACTGGTTCGGGCCACCGTTGTGGTGTAATACCCTACTCGAGTGTGGTGTGGTGGATTGCCTCTCGGGCTGAGGATGAACAGTACAAGGGGAAGAACAGCCTCCTGTGGTGAGGTGTTCTTGTGCTTGGTGGTTCTGGGGATGGATTGGATCTAGTCCAGGATGAGATGGCTGAGGCTCGGCCCGGGATCAGTTTCCGTTTCAGTTGCCTCCTACTGTGGTGGCTAATCCTATTTATAGAGGCCCTGGTCCTCTCCCCAAATATTGAGCGGGAAGGGAGCCAACAACGGCCAATTTGAAAGGGGACAGCTAGTACAAGCTATCCTGACAAAAGCAGTCTTCGCCTGCCAAAGGCTCTGGTGGTGACGCTGCCTTGGGCTCCATGGTGACCTCCGTCTTGTCGTCCTGCTGGTCTTGGTCTCGTTGTACCGATATGGAAACCTTTGCTTGACGCCTTGGTACTCCTCGCCTGCGCTTGCCTCCTTAGCACCAAAGAGGAAACAAGGACATTGTGCGCGCTGGCGCCCGCCTTGTCTCGATCGTCATGGCTTACGTCATTGGAACCTCGTGAGGTGTGCCTTGCCTTGATCTCTCTGCCACTCGCGAGCCAGCCTGGTGAGGCCGCTCCCAAGGAGGTCTTGTGTCGTCCGCCTCGCGAGGCTTGGCCCCTCGCGAGGGTCTCGAATGCTTGTTGGTGAAGATGGGCCGTACGGGCCCGCCCGCAGAGCCACGCCGTGGGCCGCAGGCAGGCAAGTCTGGGGACCCCCGTTCCCAGTACACCGACAGTGTCTACAAGAATAAAGTTGCGTAGTAGACATCAAGCTCTTTTCTGGCGCCGTTGCCAGGGAGGTGAGTGCTTGAAGGTATATCTTTAGATCTTGCAATTGAATCTTTTAATTTCTTGTTTATCACTAGTTTGGTCTATAAAAAACTACATAAAAATGGAATTTAGATTGCATCATATTGTTGATCATCTTTATAATATCTTTCTTGAAAATGATGGTTCGGAAAATTGTGTTCAATTGTTAGAAGAAGAAGTCAATAAAATTCTTGGCACAAAATACTTGAGGGAAAATTGGTACTGTCCTACAAAACTCTGCGCTTGGAGGCCCAACATGTGTCTATAAAGTTGCATAGTAGACATCTGGGACTTTAGTGGACTTGCCCGATGATCGGCAAGCCATTGAGAATAAATGGATCTTCAAGAGGAAAACGGATGATGATGGTAGTGTTACTATCTACAAAGCTCGAATTGTCGCAAAATGCTTTCGACAAGTTCAAGGTGTTGACTACGATGAGATTTTCTCACTCGTAGCGATGCTTAAGTCTGTCCGAATCATGTTAGCAATTGTCGCATTTTATGAAATCTGGCCAATGGATGTCAAAACTACATTCCTTAGTGGATTTCTTAAAAAAGAGTTATATATGATGCAACCAAAGGTTTTGTCGATCCTAAAGGTGCTAACAAAGTGTGCAAGCTCTAGCGATCCATCTATGGAACTGGTGCAAGCATCTCGGAGTTGGGATATACGCTTTGATGAGTTGATCAAAGCATATAGTTTTATACAGACTTGCGGTGAAGCCTGTATTTACAAGAAAGTGAGTGGGAGCACTATAGCCTTTCTGATAAGTATATGTGAATGACATATTGTTGATCGGAAATGATGTAGAATTTTCTTGAAAGCATAAAGGAGTGTTTGAAAGGAGTTTTTCAAAGAAAGACCTCGATGAAGCTGCTTATATATTGGGCATCAAGATCTGTAGAGATAGGTCAAGACGCTTAATTGGACTTTCACAAAGCACATACCTTGATAAAGTTTCGAAGAAGTTCAAAATGGATCAGTCAAAGAAAGGGTTCTTGCCTGTGTTACAAGGTGTGAAGTTGTGTCAGACTCAATGCCCGACCAATGCAGAAGATAGAGAGAAATTGAAAGTCATTCCCTATGCATCGGCCATAGGTTCTATCATGTATGCATTATTGTGTACCAGACCTGATGTGTGCCTTGCTATAAGTTTAGCAGGGAGGTACCAAAGTAATCCAGGAGTGGATCACTGGACAGTGGTCAAGAACATCCTGAAGTACCTAAAAAGGACAAAGGATATGTTTCTCGTTTATGGAGGTGACAAAGAGCTCGTCGTAAATGGTTACATCGATGCTAGCTTTGACACTGATCCGGATGACTCTAAGTCGCAAACCAGATACATATTTATATTGAATGGTGGAGCTGTCAGTTGGTGCAGTTCCAAGAAAAGCGTCGTGGCAGGGTGTACGTGTGAAGCGGAGTATATAGCTGCTTGAGCGACAAATGAAGGAGTCTGGATGAAGGAGTTCATATCTGATCTAGGTGTAATACCTAGTGGATCGGGTCCAATGAAAATCTTTTGTGACAATACTGGAGCAATTGCCTTAGCGAAGGAATCCATATTTCACAAGAGAACCAAACACATCAAGAGAAGCTTCAACTGCATCCGTGATCAAGTCAAGAGGGAGAAATAGAGATTTGCAAAATACATACGGATATGAATGTTGCAGGCCCGTTGACTAAGCCTCTTCCACGAGCAAAACATGATCAGCACCAAGACTCCATGGGTGTTAGAATCATTACAATGTAATCTAGATTACTGACTCTAGTGCAAGTGGGAGACTGAAGGAAATATGCCCTAGAGGCAATAATAAAGTTGTTATTTATATTTCCTTATATCATGATAAATGTTTATTATTCATGCTAGAATTGTATTAACCGGAAACTTGATACATGTGTGGATACATAGACAAAACACAGTGTCCCTAGTATGCCTCTACTAGACTAGCTTGTTAATCAAAGATGGTTGAGTTTCCTAACAATAGACATGTGTTTTCATTTGATGAAGGGGGTCACATCATTAGCAGAATGATGTGATAGACTAGACCCACCCGTTAGCTTAGCATTATGATCGTTAAGTTTTTATTGCTATTGCTTTCTTCATGACATATAAATATTCCTTTGACTATGAGATTATGCAACTCCCGAATACCGGAGGAATACCCTTGTGTGCTATCAAACATCACAATGTAACTGGGTGATTACAAAGATGATCTATAGGTGTCTTTGAAGGTGTTTGTTGGGCTGGCATAGATTGAGATTAGGATTTGTCCCTCTGAGTATCGGATAGGTATCTCTGGGCCCTCTCGATAATGCACATCATGATAAGCCTTGCAAGCAATGTGACTAATGAGTTAGTTGTGGGATGATGTATTACAACAAGTAAAGAGACTTGCCGGTAACGAGATTGAACTAGGTATGAAGATACCGACGATCGAATCTCGGGCAAGTAACATACCGATGACAAAGGGAATGATGTATGTTGTCATTACGGTTTGACCGATAAAGATCTTCGTAGAATATGTAGGAACCAATATGAGCATACAGGTTCCACTGTTGGTTATTGACTGGAGATGTGTCTCGGTCATGTCTACATAGTTCTCGAACCCGTAGGGTCCGCACGCTTAACGTTCGATGACGATTTGTATTATGAGTTAAGTGTTTTTGGTGATCGAAGATTGTTCGGAGTCCCGGATGAGAACACGGACATGGCAAGGAGTCTCGAAATGGTCGAGAGGTAAAGATTGATATATTGGATGATAGTATTCGGACATAGGAAGTGTTTCGGAATGTATCAGGTACATATGAGAGTACCGGGGGGGTTACCGGAACCCCCGGGGGAAAGATATGGGCCATAGAGGGGAGGCAAGGGGGATGCTCCCCCCCCCCATGGGGAGTCCGAATTGGACAAGGGGAGGGGGCGCGGCCCCCCTTTCCTTCTCCTCCTCCCTCTCCTTCCCCCTTCCCCCTTCCGGTAAAAGGAAAGGGGGGGGGGCGAATTGGACTAGGGGTCCAAGTGGGACTCCTCCCACTTGGAGCGCACTAGGCCGGACTCCTTCCCTCTCCCTCCTTTATATACGGGGGCGCGGGGGGCACCTCTAAGAACATCAATTGTTTCTTAGCCGTGTGCGGTGCCCCCTCGACCGCTTACTCCTCCGGTCATATTGTCATAGTGCTTAGGCGTAGCCCTGTGCGGATCACTTCACCATCACCGTTACCATGCCGTCGTGCTGACAAAACTATCCCTCGACACTTTGCTGAATCAAGAGTTCGAGGGACATCATCGAGATGGACTTGTGCAGAATTCGGAGGTGACGTACGTTCGTTGCTTGATCGGTTAAATTGAGAAGATGTTCGACTACATCAACCGCGTTAAGCTAAGGCTTTCGCTTTCGGTCTACAAGGGTATGTGGACACACTCACCCCCTCTCGTTGATATGCATCTCCTAGATAGATCTTGCATGTGCGTAGGAAATTTTTGGAAATTGCATGCTATGTTCCCCAACATGTTTTGTTAGGGTTTGATCCCTAGTATCCACTATGTTCTGTGATTGATGTTGCTATGACTTTGCTATGCTTAATGCTTGTCACTAGGGCCTGAATGCCATGATTTCAAATCTGAACCTATTATGTTTTCTTGAATATATTTGTGTTCTCGATCCAATCTTGCAAGTTATAGTCACCTTCTACGCGTTGTGAGTTGGACAGTACCCGTTGTTTCGGACCAGTCGGGGAATGTGCTTGTTGGTGGTGGGGGAGTATAAACTTTACCATTCTGTTTGGGAACCGCCTATAATGTATCTAGTATGGAAGATACCGAGATCTCTTGGTTGTTATGTTGAGAATGAAAGCATACCGCTCAAAATATTATTTATCTCTGTTTCAAAAACTCGAGCTCTGGCACCTCTGCAAATCCCTGCTTCCCTCTGCAAAGGGCCTATCTATTTACTTTTATTGCTGAGTCATCATCCTCTTATAAAAAGCACCAGTTACAGAGCACCACTGTCATTTGTATGCGTTGTTATTAATTTATATCGAGAATGACTGTGACTGGATCTATTTTTCCATGAATTACAATGTCTAGTGAGTCATTGATCTTTAGGGGTGCTCTGCATTTATGTTTTGCAGTCTCAGAAAGGGCTAGTGAGATACCATTTTTTTATATCATATTATGATTGTTTTGAAAAAGTGTTGTCGTCCGAGATTCATTATTATTGCTCACTATTGATTATGCCATTGATATGAGTAATTGTGAGACCTAAATGTTATCGTGAATATGGTTAGTTCATAATCTTTGCTGAAAACTTGAATGTTGGCTTTACATATTTGCAACAACAAGGTCAAACAGAGTTCGTAAAAGTTTTTCTTTATCACTTTCAGTTTGTCAACTGAATTGCTTGAGGACAAGCAATGGGTTAAGCTTGGGGGAGTTGATACGTCTCCATCGTATCTACTTTTCCAAACTCGTTTGCCCTTGTTTTGGACTCTAATTTGCATGATTTGAATGGAACTAACCCGGACTGGCGCTGTTTTCAGCAGAATTGCCATGGTGTTATTTTTGTGCAGAAATAAAAGTTCTCGGAATGACCTGAAACTCCACGGAGAATATTTTTGGAATTAATAAAAAATATTGGCGAAAGAAACAACAGAGGGGGACCCACCGGATGTCCACAAGGGTGGAGGGCGCACCCCCTGCCTTGTGGGTCCCTTGGACCTCCACTGACCTCAACTCCAACTCCATATATTCACGTTCGGGGAGAAAAATCGGAGAGAAGGATTCATAGCGTTTTACAATACGAAGCCGTCGCCACCTCCTGTTCTTCCTCGGGAGGGCAGATCTAGAGTCCATTTTGGGCTCCGGAGAGGGGAATCATCGCCATCGTCATCATCAACCATCCTCCATCACCAATTTCATGATGCTCACCGCCATGCGTGAGTAATTCCATCATAGGCTTGCTGGACGGTGATGGGTTGGATGAGATTTATCATGTAATCGAGTTAGTTTTGTTAGGGTTTGATCCCTAGTATCCACTATGTTCTGAGATTGATGTTGCTATGCTTAATGCTTGTCACTAGGGCCTGAGTGCCATGATTTTAGATCTGGACCTATTATGTTTTCATGAATATATTTGTGATCTTGATTCTATCTTGCAAGTTGTAGAAACCTATTACGAGTTATGATCCGCACACCCCAAGGTGACAATAATTGGGATTCTTTCCCATGTTTACAATAGTTTGAGGAGTTCATGTATTCACTAAGTGCTAATGCTTTGGTCCGGTTCTCTATTAAAAGGAGGCTTTAATATCCCTTAGTTTCCATTAGGACGTCGCTGCCATGGGAGGGTAGGACAAAAGATGGCATACAAGTTCTTTTCCATAAGCACGTATGACTATATTCGGAATACATTCCTACTTTATATTTGATAAATTGGAGCTAGTTCTGTGTCACTCTAGGTTACATCTATTGCTTGATGAATGCCATCCGACACAATTATCCATCACTGATCCATTGCCTATGAGCTTTTCACATATTGATCTTTGCTAAGTTACTTTTCCGTTGCCACTTTTACAATTGCTACAAAACTACTACTGTTACTTTTGCTACCGTTACCGCTACTTCCATACTACTTTGCTACTAAAAACTTTGCTGCAAATATTAAGTCTTTCAGGTGTGGTTGAATTGACAACTCAGCTGCTAATACTTGAGAATATTCTTTGGCTCCCCTTGTGTCGAATCAATAAATTTGGGTTGAATACTCTACCCTCAAAAATTGTTGCGATCCCCTATACTTGTGGGTTATCACCCATCTTGTTATCCTTAATAGCAACGATACATACGTGTCTTGCTGCCCCTTTTGTCACTGGGAAAGAACATCGTACAATCAAACTCATCATAAAGCACCTCTTCCCATGGAAAGAAAAATAGATCTAGTTGGCCAAACTAAACCAAAGATTCGAAGAAGAAATACGAGGCTATAAGTAATCATGCATATAAGAGATCAAAGAATACACAAATAACTTTCATGGACATAGATCTGATCATAAACTCAAAGTTCATCGGATCCCAACAAACACACCACAAAAAGAGTTAAATCAAATAGATCTCCAAGAGACCATTGTATTGAGAATCAAAAAGAGAGAAGAATCCATCTAGCTACTGCCTACGGACCCGTAGGTCTATAATGAACTACTCACGCATCATCGAAGAGGCACCAATGAGGATGATGCACCCCTCCATGATGGTGTCTAGATTGGATCTCGTGGTTCTGGAACTTGCGATGGTTGGAATTGTGTTTCGTCGACTCCCCTAGGGTTTCTAGAATATTTGGGTATTTATAGGGCGAAGAGGTGGTGCGGGAGGTCACCGAGTAGGGCACAACCCCCCAGGGCGTGCCTGGGCTCTTGGGGGCTCCCTGTTGGGTTGTGCCCACCTCGGGCCTCCCCTCTGGTACTTTTTTGGCCCATCTTGTGTCTTCTTGTCCAAAAAAATTCTCCAAAAAGTTCCGTTGTGTTTGGACTCCGTTTGGTACTAATATTTTGTGAAGTAAAAAACAAGCAAAAAAACAGTAACTGGCCCTGGGCACTATGTCAATAGGTTAGTCCCAAAAAATGATATAAAGTTGCTATAAAATGATTGTAAAACATCCAAGAATGATAATATAACAGCATGGAACAATAAAAAATTATAGATACGTTGTAGACGTATCAAAGGGTATGTGTCTGCATAACCTTATCAACTAGGAACCATTAGAACGATCACCATATAATATATAGTCTCACAAACAAGTCACATACTTATTGATACATATCACTGATGAACATCAACTATAATACAAAAGACTCATGAATACATAGGAAATATCATCATCACATGATTGCCTCTAGGGCATATCTCCAACACTCGCTAGCCAAATTGGTTGAATAAACCCTGCGCAACAGTTTCTAGCCGGCTACACCCAGAGGCCATAAGCCCCTGCACGTCCACATGTTGCAGTGATGACCACATACGGATTGAAGCTGTAGCCCGGTAAATAACATGCAAGAAATTAGGTGTAGATGATCTGTTAAAAACACAGTCTTTTTGACAATTCATATTGCCCAAAGAATGACAAAAACTCTCACATGGATTTGACCCTTCAGCTTATGATGAATATCACCAACCAGTTTCCAAACAAATTTGGAATACTCATTGGCAGTGCTAAATTGTAAGTAACATGAACTATGCGCCAGATCAAGGTAGTAAATGGAGACGACAAAAAAATGATGGATTGTCTCCTCCTGATCACAAAATCAATATTTTTTGTGACCATGTAAATTACGTTTAACAAGGTTATCTTTTGTAAGAACTACTTCCCTCTGCACAAACCATATTGATACAGAAGTTACAACACAATATTACTATTCATTGATACAGTCTCAGCCTCTTGATTTAGCGGTCCGGATCTTCCCATCTTACGGTCAAACGGCGTCTCTGTTGGGGAACGTATCATGCAATTTCAAAAAAATTCCTACGCTCACGCAAGATCTATCTAGGAGACGCATAGAACGAGAGGGGGAGAGCGTGTCCATGTACCCTCGTAGACCGAAAGCGGAAGCGTTAGCTTAACGCGGTTGATGTAGTCAAACGTCTTCTCGATTCAACCGATCAAGCACCGAACGTACGTCACCTCCGAGTTCTGCACAAGTCCATCTCGATGATGTCCCTCGAACTCTTGATCCACCAAAGTGTCGAGGGAGAGTTTCGTCGGCACGACGGCATGGTAACGGTGATGGTGAAGTGATCCGTGCAGGGCTTCGCCTAAGAACTACGACAATATGACCGGAGGAGTAAGCAGTGGAGGGGGCACCGCACACGGATAAGAAACAATTGATGTTCTTAGAGGTGCCCCCCCCCCCCGCCCCCGTATATAAAGGACGGAGAGGGGAGGAGGCCGGCCTAGGGTGCTCCAAGTGGGAGGAGTCCCACTTGGACCCCTAGTCCAAGTCGCCCCCCCCCCCCCTTTCCTTTTACCAGAAGGGGAAAGGGGAAGGAGAGGGAGGAGGAGAAGTAAAGGGGGGCCGCGCCCCCTCCCCTTGTCCAATTTGGGCACCCTATGGGGGGGCGCCACCCTCTTGCCTCCCCTCTATGGCCCATATGGCCCATATCTTTCCCCCAGGGGTTCTGGTAACCCCCCCCACCCCCCCCCCCCCGTACCCCGATATGTAACTGATACATTCCGGAACACTTACTGTGTCCGAATACTATCGTCCAATATATCAATATTTACCTCTCGACCATTTCGAGACTCCTCGTCATGTTCGTGTTCTCATCCGGGACTCCGAACAATCTTCGGTCACCAAAAACACGTAACTCACAATACAAATTGTCATCGAACGTTAAGCGTGCGGACCATACGGGTTCGAGAACTATGCAGACATGACCGATACACATCTCCAGTCAATAACCAACAGCAGAACCTGGATGCGCATATTGGTCCCTACATATTCTACGAAGATCTTTTTCGGTCAAACCATAATGACAACATATATACGTCATTCCCTTTGTCATCGGTATGTTACTTGCCCGAGATTCGATCATCGGTATCTTCATACCTATTTCAATCTCATTACCAGCAAGTCTCTTTACTCGTTCTGTAATACATCATCCCGCAACTAACTCATTAGTCACACTGCTTGCAAGGCTTATCATGATGTGCATTACCGAGAGGGCCCGAAGATACCTCTCCGATACTCGGAGTGACAAATCCTAATCTGGATCTATGCCAACCCAACAAACACTTTCGGAGACACCTGTAGAGCATCTTTATAATCACCCAGTTATGTTGTGACGTTTGATAGCACACAAGGTGTTCCTCCGGTATTCGGGAGTTGCATAATCTCATAGTCAAAGGAATATGTATAAGTCATGAAGAAAGCAATAGCAATAAAACTTAACGATCATAATGCTAAGCTAACGGCTGGGTCTAGTCCATCACATCATTCTCTTAATGATGTGACCCCGTTCATCAAATGACAACACATGTCTATGGATAGGAAACTCAACCATCTTTTATTAACGAGATAGTCTAGTAGAGGCATACTAGGGACACTGTGTTTTGTCTATGTATCCACACATGTATCAAGTTTCTGGTTAATAAAATTCTAGCATGAATAATAAACATTTATCATGATATAAGGAAATATAAATAACAACTTTATTATTGCCTCTAGGGCACATTTCCTTCAATATCCCACTTGCACTAGAGTCAATAATCTAGATTACATTGTAATGATTCTGACATCCATGGAGTCTTGGTGCTGATCATGTTTTGCTCGTGGAAGAGGCTTAGTCAACGGGTGTGCAACATTCAGATCCGTATGTATTTTGCAAATCTCTATGTCTCCCTCCTTGACTTGATCACGGATGGAGTTGAAGCGTCTCTTGATGTGTTTGGTTCCCTTGTGAAATCTAGATTCCTTCGCTAAGGCAATTGCTCCAGTGTTGTCAAAAAAGATTTTCATTGGACCCGATGCACTAGGTATTACACCTGGATCGGATATGAACTCCTTCATCCAGACTCCTTCATTTGCTTCTTCCGAAGCAGCTATATACCATGCTTCACACATAGACCCTGCCGCGATGCTTTGCTTGGAACTGCACCAACTAACAGCTCCACCATTCAATATAAATACGTATCCGGTTTGCGACTTAGAGTCATCCGGATCAGTGTCAACGCTAGCATCGACGTAACCATTTACGACAAGCTCTTTGTCACCTCCATAAACGAGAAACATATCCTTTATCCTTTTCGGGTACTTCAGGATGTTCTTGACTGCTGTCCAGTGATCCACTCCTGGGTTATTTTGGTACCTCCCTGCTATACTTATAGCAAGGCACACATTAGGTCTGGTACACAACATTGCATACATGATAGAACCTATGGTTGAGGCATAGGGAATGTCTTCCATTTTCTCTCTATCTTCTGGAGTGGTCGGGCATTGAGTCTGACTCAACTTCACACCTTGTTACACAGGCAAGAACCCTTTCTTTGACTGATCCATTTTGAACTTCTTCAAAACTTTATCAAGGTATGTGCTTTGTGAAAGTCCAATTAAGCGTCTTGATCTATCTCTATAGATGTTGATGCCCAATATATAAGCAGCTTCACCGAGGTCCTTCATTGAAAAATTCTTATTCAAGTATCCTTTTATGCTATCCAGAAATTATATATCATTTCCAATCAACAATATGTCATCCACATATAATATTAGAAATGCTATAGAGCTCCCACTCACTTTCTTGTAAATACAGGCTTCTCTGAAAGTCTGTATAAAACCATATGCTTCGATCACACTATCAAAGCGTATATTCCAACTCCGAGATGCTAACCAGTCCATATATGGATCGCTCGAGCTTGCACACTTTGTTAGCACCTTTAGGATCGACAAAACCTTCTGGTTGCATCATATGCAACTCTTCTTTAAGAAATCCATTAAGGAATGCAGTTTTGACGTCCATTTGCCAGATTTCATAATCATAAATTACGGCAATTGTTAACATGATTCGGACAGACTTAAGCATCGCTATGGGTGAGAATGTCTCATCGTAGTCAACTTCTTGAACTTGTCGAAAACCTTTCGCAACAAGTCGGGCTTTATAGATAGTAACATTACCATCAGCCTCAGTCTTCTTCTTGAAGATCCATTTATTCTCTATGGCTTGCCGATCATCGGGTAAGCCCATCTCAGATTTCATGGCCTCAAGCCATTTCGTGGAATCTGGGCTCATCATCACTTCCTCATAGTTCGTAGGTTTGTCATGGTCTAGTAACATGACTTCCAGAACAGGATTACCGTACCACTCACAGTGCGTAACATACTCTAGTTGACCCTACGAGGTTCGGTAGTAACTTGATCTGAAGTTTCATGGTCATTATCATTAACTTCCTCACTAATTAGATGCGAGCATCCTTTGGAACTGATTTCTGTGATGAACTACTTCCCAATTCAAGAGAAGGTACAATTACCTCATCAAGTTCTACTTTCCTCCCACTCACTTCTTTCGAGAGAAACTCCTTCTCTAGAAAGGATCACAAATATTTTGCCTTCGGATCTGGGATAGAAGGTGTACCCAACAGTTTCTTTTGGGTATCCTATGAAGTCCCTTCTCCGATTTGGGTTCGAGCTTATCAGGTTGAAGCTTTTTCACATAAGCATCGCAACCCCAAACTTTAAGAAATGACAACTTAGGTTTCTTCCCAAACCACAGTTCATACGGTGTTGTCTCAGCAGTTTAGATGGTGCCCTATTTAATGTGAATGCAATTTGTCTCTAATGCATAACCCCAAAAGCGATAGTGGTAAATCGGTAAGAGACATCATAGATCGCACCATATCTAATAAAGAAATGCAGTTCTGACGTTTGGACACACCATTACGCTGTGGTGTTCCAGGTGGCGTGAGTTGCGAAACTATTCCACATTGTTTTAAATGAAGAGCAAATTCATAACTCAAATATTCGCCTCCGCGATTAGATCGTAGAAACTTTTTTTCTTGTTACGATGATTTTCCACTTCACTCTGAAATTCTTTGAATTTTTAAAATGTTTCAGACTTGTGTTTCATTAAGTAGATATACCCATATTCTGCTCAAATCATCTGTGAAGGTCAGAAAATAACAATACCCGCCGCGAGCCTCAACACTCATCGGACCACATACATCGATATGTATTATTTCCAATAAGTCAGTGGCTCGCTCCATTGTTCCGGAGAATGGAGTCTTAGTCATCTTGCCCATGAGGCATGGTTCTCAAGGATCAAATGATTCATAATCAAGTGATTCCAAAAGTCCATCCGCATGGAGTTTCTTCATGCGCTTTACACCAATATGACCTAAACGGCAGTGCCACAAATATGTTGCACTGTCATTATCAACTTTGCATCTTTTGGCATCAATATTATGAATATGTGTATCACTACTATCGAGATTCAACAAAAATAGACCACTCTTCACGGGTGCATGACCATAAAAGATATTACTCATATAAACAGAACAACCATTATTGTCTGATTTAAATGAATAACCATCAAACAAGATCCAGATATAATGTCCATGCTCAACGCTGGCACCAAATAACAATTATTTAGGTCTAAAACTAATCCCGAAGGTAGATGTAGAGGTAGCGTGCCAACGGCGATCACATTGACCTTGGAACCATTTCCGATGCGCATCGTCACCTCGTCCTAAGCCAATCTACGTTTAGTCCATAGCCCCTATTTCGAGTTGCAAATATGAGCAACATAACCAATATCAAATACCCAGGCACTACTACGAGCATTAGTAAGGTACACATCAATAACATGTATATCAAATATACCTTTGTTCACTTTGCCATCCTTCTTATCCGCCAAATACTTGGGGCAGTTCCGCTTCCAGTGTCTAGTCCCTTTGCACTAGAAGCACTCAGTTTTAGGCTTAGGTCCAGACTTGGGCTTCTTCCCGGGAGTAGCAACTTGCTTGCCATTCTTCTTGAAGTTCTCCTTATATCCTTTGCCTTTTTTCTTGAAACTAGTGGTCTTGTTAACCATCAACACTTGATGCTCCTTCTTGATTTCTACCTCCGCAGCTTTGAGCATTGCGAAGAGCTCGGGAATAGTCTTTTCCATCCCTTGCATATTATAGTTCATCACGAAGCCTTTGTAGCACGGTGCCAGTGATTAAAGAACTCTGTCAATAACACTATCATCCGGAAGATTAACTCCCAGCTGAGTCAAGTGGTTATGGTACTCAGACATTCTGAGTATGTGTTCACTGACAAAACTGTTCTCCTCCATCTTGCAGCTATAAAACTTGTTGGAGACTTCATATCTCTCAACTCGGGCATTTGCTTGAAATATTAACTTCAACTCCTGGAACATCTCATATGGTCCATGACGTTCAAAACGTCTTTGAAGTCTCGATTCTAAGTCGTAAAGCATGGCACACTGAATTATCTAGTAGTCATTAGATCGAGGTTGCCAGACGTTCATAACATCAGCATTTGCTCCTGCAGCAGGCCTTTCACCTAGTGGTGCATCAAGGACATAATTCTTCTGTTCAGCAATGAGGATAATCCTCAAGTTACGGACCCAGTTCGTGTAGTTGCTACCATCATCTTTCAACTTAGCTTTCTCTAGGAACACAATAAAATTCAAGGGAACGGTAGCACGGGCCATTGATCTACAACATAGATATGCAAAAACTATCAGGACTAAGTTCATGATAAATTAAGTTCAATTAATCATATTACTTAAGAACTCCCACTTAGATAGACATCCCTCGAGTCATCTAAATGATCACGTGATCCATATCAACTAAACCATGTTCGATCATCACGTGAGATGGATAAGTTTTCTATCGTGAACATCTCTATGTTGATCATATCTACTATATGATTCACATTCGACCTTTCGGTCTCAGTGTTCCGAGGCCATGTCTGTACATGCTAGGCTCCTCAAGTTTAACCCGAGTATTCCGCACGTGCAAAATTGTCTTGCACCCGTTGTATGTGAACGTAGAGCTTATCACACCCGATCATCACGTGGTGTCTCGGCTGTATGTCATAGCGGTGCATACTCGGGAGAACACTTATACCTTGAAATTTAAGTGAGGGATCATCTTATAATGCTACCGCCGTACTAAGAAAAATAAGATGCATAAAAGATAAACATCACATGCAATCAAAATATGTGACATGATATGGCCATCATCATCTTGTGCCTTTGATCTCCATCTCCAAAGCACCATCATGATCTCCATCGTCACTGGCTTGACAACTTGATCTCTATCGTAGCGTCGTTGTCGTCTGGCCAACTATTGCTTCTACAACTATCGCTAACGCATACTGATAAAGTAAAGCAATTAATTACATGGCGATTGCATTTCATACAATAAAGAGACAACCATAAGGCTCCTGCCAGTTTTCGATAACTTTTACAAAACATGATCATCTCATACAACAACGTATATCACATCATGTCTTAACCATATCACATCACAACATGCCCTGCAAAAACAAGTTAGACGCCCTCTACTTTGTTGTAGCAAGTTTTACGTGGCTGCTACGGGCTACTAGTAAGAACCGTTCTTACCTACGCATCAAAACCACAACGATGTTTCAGTCAAGTATGCTATTTTAACCTTCAACAAGGACTGGTCGTAGTCAAATTCGATTCAACTAAAGTTGGAGAAATAGACACCCGCCAGCCACCTTTATGCAAAACAAGTTGCATGTCTGTCGGTGGAACCAGTCTCGTGAACGTGGTCATGTAAGGTTGGTCAGGGCCGCTTCATCCAACAATACCACCGAATCAAAATAAGACGTTGGTGGTAAGCAGTATGACTATCATCGCCCACAACTCTTTGTGTTCTACTCGTGCATATCATCTACACATAGACCTAGCTCGGATGCCACTGTTGGGGAACGTAGCATGCAATTTCAAAAAAAATCCTACGCTCACGCAAGATCTATCTAGGAGATGCATAGCAATGAGAGGGGGAGAGTGTGTCCATGTACCCTCGTAGACCGAAAGCGGAAGCGTTAGCTTAACGCGGTTGATGTAGTCGAACATCTTCTCGATTCAACCGATCAAGCACCGAATGTACGGCACCTCCGAGTTCTGCACACGTCCAGCTCGATGACGTCCCTCGAACTCTTGATCCAGCAAAGTGTCGAGGGAGAGTTTCCTTAGCACGACGGCGTGGTGACGGTGATGGTGAAGTGATCTACGCAGGGCTTCACCTAAGCACTACGACAATATGACCGGAGGAGTAAACGGTGGAGGGGGGCACCGCACACGAAACAATTGATGTGCTTAGAGGTGCCCCCCCCCCATATGTAAAGGAGGGAGAGGGGAGGAGGCCGGCCTAGGGTGCGCCAAGTGGGAGGAGTCCCACTTGGAGCCCTAGTCCAATCCCCCCCCCCCCCCGTTCATTTTACCGGAAGGGGAAATTAAAGGGGGAAGGAGAGGGAAGAGGAGAAGGAAAGGGGGGCCGCGCCCCCTCCCCTTGTCCAATTCGGACTCCCCATGGGGGGGTGCCACCCCCTTGTGGCTGCCTTGCCTCCCCTCTATGGCCCATATGGCCCATATCTTTCCCCGGGGGGTTCCGTTACCCCCCCCCCCCCCCCCCCGGGTACTCCAATATGTACCCGATACATTCCGAAACACTTCCGGTGTCCGAATACTATCGTCCAATATATCAATCTTTACTTCTCGACCATTTCGAGACTCCTCGTCATGTCCTTGATCTCATCCTTGTGGACCCTACGGGTTCGAGAACTATGTAGACATGACCGAGACACATCTCCAGTCAATAACCAATAGCGGAACCTGGATGCTCATATTGGTTCCTACATATTCTATGAAGATCTTTATCGGTCGAACCATAATGACAACATATGTCATTCCCTTTGTCATTGGTATGTTACTTGCCCTAGATTCGATCATCGGTATCTTCATACCTAGTTCAATTAATCTCGTTACCGGCAAGTCTATTTACTCGTTCCGTAATACATCATCCCACAATTAACTCATTAGTCACATTGCTTGCAAGGCTTATCATGATGTGCATTACCGAGAGGGCCCAGAGATACATCTCCGATACTCGGAGTGACAAATCCTAATCTCGATCTGTGCCAACCCAACAAACACCTTCGGAGACACCTGTAGAGCATCTTTATAATCACCCAGTTACGTTGTGATGTTTGATAGCACACAAAGTGTTCCTCCGGTATTCAGGAGTTGCATAATCTCATAGTCAAAGGAATATGTATAAGTCATGAAGAAAGCAATAGCAATAAAACTTAATGATCATAATGCTAAGCTAACAGGTGGGTCTAGTCCATCACATCATTCTCCTAATGATGTGATCCCATTCATTAAATGACAACACCTGTCTATGGTTAGGAAAATCAACCATCTTTGATCAACGAGCTAGTCTAGTAGAGGCATACTAGGGACACTGTGTTTTGTCTATGTATCCACACATGTATCAAGTTTCCGGTTAATACAATTCTAGCATGAATAACAAACATTTATCATGATATAAGAAATAAAAATAACAACTTTATTATTGCCTCTAGGGCATATTTCCTTCAGTCTCGTGTTTGAAAAACGAATCGTACGATCAGAAGTGGCTGAGCTAGGAGGAGCCCCCATTCCCTTCATGGTTCTAACTCCGGGATCTTGCATGAAGGAAGATGCACTTTTCTTGATGGCAAAAATAGTTAGATGCAAACTTCCAATGTTATGGCATCTTCAACGCTGACTCGCTAATTTGCTCCGCATTCGTCCGCGGACAAGGAGGGACCTGTGCATGGACACAGGTGCAGGAGCCGGCCATCCAACGCTTCCCGCATACATTTCAACCACTAATTAAACTAACGGGCGAAATTCAAGCAAACACAACGGGTTTCATTCAAGTTCGGTCATAATTTACATAAAATGGTCGCAATTTCGACCATTTGATCATAAAACTAGAAAAAAAACTAAAACATATAACGGGCGACTACCTCGTAGGCATGGCCGTCGTGCCCCGCTGCACCGTCATTGTTGTCTGTGTCATCCTCCCACGAGCGGCGGTATGACGCCGGAGGTCCGCGGCAACCTTATCCTGCAGTTGTCTGCCGGTCGTGGAGGAGCCGCTACACCTCCTGCTGCACACCGCTCGACTTAAAAAGTCGCGGCCAAGCCAGGCGAAGGGGTGGCCAGCCTGTTTCAATGCAGCGCAGCGGCCGGAGTTGATTCGACGGGTCACGTTCGTCAGCACCGCCTCTCGTCCGGTCAAATCGCGGGCGTCAATGCCGGCCGCTGCATGCTCTGGGTCAGCATGAATGCAGCACGGCAAGCGGCGCGTGCGTTCGATGGAAACCGCGGGAGATGTGGGTGGGCATTTGTGATGGGCTAGGGCAGTCAGGCGCGGGTGTGGCAGCGGTCCGGATGCCAGCAAAGCCCCCTGCCCCCTCCCTACCTCCACTTTGTCTTCTGTTTGCGCGGAAAAAACACGGCCGAACCGACAAGCGGACCGATACAGGGCTACATTGGATGACAAAATACGTTCGGACTGCTCATTCCGAACGTATGCGGGTGCTTGAAGGATCGATGTTGGAGATGCCCTGAACCCTAGTTCATTTCATTTACGGACCAAACCATCATAAGCAATTAACCTCCCACGCACAACACAACCCATCTAAAAAAGTCGTGCGCTGATGCCTGCTGGATATAAATAATTCCCCTCGTATGTCAGCTGATCCGTTATAAAAACCTACAGAAATTGTTGGACGACATGTGTCCAACTGTCCATCGAGTCATCTAGAATTTTTTTGGTAAATGGAGTAATAGCCGGCGGTTAAATCTTTTTTTGACAGTGATGAGATTTCAGTGTGTGATGTAACTACACTGAGATCCGACCAAATGGAAGTATGGAAAACACCTATACGTACGCTCCAGCTGCACGACTGTGATCACGTAGGACATTGAAATTTCTTCAAGCTGGCACCGCAATTTTGCAACCACGACATTGACCAAAGAACCCATGGGTTTAGTCGTCTCGTGTGATCTCATCTATTGACGCTGACACTGATTTGTTCGATTTTTAATGGTATAAATTAGTTGATCATATGTATCTACTGGTTTCAAATTTGCATGTGAACATAAACTTGGACACGTACGTGTAGCACAGGACTCAAGCTACATAATTGCACGGAGCCATGCGCTCATGCCCATGCAAAGGTTAGATAAGCTCACAAGACAAAGGAAAAAAAATACAATATATCCTGTAATTTATACACAAGTATATACAGGCCTCCGTTGGGTAACGTTTTGTAGAGCATTTGCATTTTGCAAGCAAGCAACTTAGTTAAGCATGCCGTCCCTTCGAGCGGCCATGGCGGACGGCGCCGACTGCGTCGAGGCCACGACGATCGGCAACGACAAGGAGACCCTGCTGAGCCTGCTCCGCGCCAAGTCTGAGCGGAGCGCCGAGGCGGAGGAGAAGGTGGAGTGGGTGCGATCGCAGATGGTCGGCCACGACGCCGAGTTCGACACGCCGTTCGGCCGCCGCGCCCTCGTCTACGCCGACCACACCGCCTCCGGGCGCGGCCTCCGCTACATCGAGGACTACATCCTCACACAAGTCCTCCCCTTCTACGGTCAGCTCGATCAGCACTAATACTTTGCATGTGGATCTAGCACGCAAGAGAGCGTGCGGGAATGCATGATTGACACGATCGACGTGCGTGTGATGTTTAGGGAACACGCACACGGAGGACAACTACGTCGGGAGCAGGACGACGAAGATGGTGAGGACGGCGGCGAGCTACATCAAGCGGTGCATGGGCGCCGGTGCCGACGACGCGCTGATCTTCTGCGGCTCCGGCGCCACGGCGGCGGTGAAGCGGCTGCAGGAGGTGGTGGGGATGGCCGCGCCGCCGGGGCCGCTTCTGCGGGCGAGGCTGCTCTCACAGCTGCGCGCCGAGGAGCGGTGGGTGGTCTTCGTGGGACCCTACGAGCACCACTCCAACCTGCTGTCGTGGCGGCAGAGCCTGGCGGACGTCGTGGAGGTCGGCGCCGGCGACGACGGGCTCGTCGACCTCGCCGCGCTCCAGCGCGCGCTGGGCTCCCCCGAGTACGCGAAGCGGCCCATGCTGGGGTCATTCTCGGCGTGCAGCAACGCCACCGGCATCGTCACCGATACCCGAGCGATCGCGCGCGTCCTGCACCAGCATGGGGCTTTCGCCTGCTTCGACTTTGCCGCGAGGTACGTCCACGTAGCCAATCCCAATGTTTTAGTCTTATATTGTGCACCAACACCATGATCGACCGAACATGTTGCGTTTTACTCACATTTATCTGGAAACAATGTATAAAAAACGGTCTTATATTTTGAGACAGAGGAAGTACTTTTTGCGGTAATAACGTTCATTAGGCTATTTGGAATATTCGCAAGATGATGCTTACATGTTATCAAGCACGACCCAAACCGCCGTCCATTACATCTAACAAGTTTCGTCTATAGAAACTAGATATATACGAGTAGTTGCAAATATGAATTCCCAACATATTTTTTAAAAAAGAAGGATGACCCCCGGCCTCTGCATCTCGGAGGTGCATAGGGCCACATGAATTCTCAACATACATATCTAACAAATTTCATCTATAGATACCAGAATTTTGGATATTGCATATTTTCGGAAAAAAATGGATACTGGTACATAAAACTGAGTTCGTATTTGCATTTCTCCCGTTTCCGTGGACACGCACTGCCATTGCTATCTATCACCCGGTGCTCCCGTTTGACGGTCCAGTAAATCCACGGTGCTCTCGCGGTCAGAAGTCATACCAGTGGATTTAATTAAATATGATCGACTAATTCCAACAGAAAACGTATCGATGCGCGTTTCCTCTGGATCAGATTTCCACCGCGCTTTGACATCGCAACTCGAAGCACGAGAAATTTGTCCATCGTCACACTCCACCTGCTCTGCTGGCCGCAGCCATGCCGGCCAGCGCTACGCCAATTAATATAGCAGCCCTGCTGCATGATGAGTTACCGGTCGCCACTTTGACTTGGCTGATGCGGTTACTTGTGTCAAGCAACTGCACGCCAGAACAGTGTAAACTACAAGCGAACATTGACTTGAGAACGTACAGCGCACATTAAACTGTAGCAAAAACAAACCCTGTCCTTGTTGATCTTGCTGATCTTCTCTCCGGCCGGTCCCTCTCAACATGGAAGTGGCCTGTCTTAATGCCTCGCTCAATGTTTCTCTATTAGTGCATGATCACAGCAAGTCTGGCTAGACAACGAAGGGCATTGACCTGGACAAGTCGTAGGGCATCTCAAATTGTGATGAAACTTCGTATCACCACTCGCAAGACTTCACTTCTGTCGTTCAAAGAAAATACTTAATACTTTGGGACCATTTACAATATAGTAGGAGCCATGCCCGGGTATATTTGTTCCAAAATACCCTCAAATTAAATTTACTGCTTCCTCATTCCCGGAAAATAGATTCTCTAAGTCCTTCGCAAGTCAATTTTTCTTAAGTTTGACCAAAGATTGTAGAAAAGGTAACACCAGTTACTACATCAAATAAATAAACTTACGTTTGACCAAGATTATAAAAATAAGAACATTTACCACATCAAATAATTATACTTTCAATACACATTTCATGATGAATCAATTGATATTGAATTGGTAATGTAGGTGTTGATATCTTTTTTCATGAATTTCGTCAACCTCAGTGTTGTTGGGTATGCATGAACAGTAGTAGTTTTGGAAACACACTGGTTTAGAAAGCGGGTGATGCCAGAGAATGCTTTGAGGAGTCGAGAGTCGAGACACGCCTTTTTCCCTTGTCACTCAATGTTGCATGAATCACCACCTTGGTTTCCTGTATGTATTGCGGATCCGAGGAGTTGAGATTTAGGTCTTCTGAAGGCTACAAGCTTGAAGCTAGTTCCGAAGTCAGAACTTAGCTCGAAGGTAGTTATGAAGGTAATACTACCTAACCCAAAACTTGTTCCGAAAAGACCTAGCCCGAGGCTAGTTCCAAAGACAACACATCACAAAAATCGCTTGCAATAATGAGATAGAGGTTATACCACTCACACATCTGCTCGAAGCATGGCACGAGTTTCACATCGATGGGATAGAAGATAGAAGCAGCATGATCCCCTAAACATTTGACCGATTAGAACCACGACAACAGACCTAGGAAATGAACAACACTCCATGTGGGGATTCAAAGTCCCTTTGTCAACCGACACTCAGACACTTGGAATAACAACGGAGATGAGGACACACACTAACAATGCACGAGGAAACAATGTAAAGCCCGGTCACGATGTGATCATCTATCGTTTGAAAAACAACATTGTTGCTACCATAGTCTTCATGAGGCGATTGCCAACCTATATTCTCCCGCAAAAAAGTAGAAGATTGCCAACCTCTGTTGACTCTTAATTATGTATCTTTGCTTTCATGCCATCACGAGCGGTCACGCTTTTGTTCAAATGCGAACCTTCGCTATAGCCGCCTACATCGTCATCCAAAATTCCGAATAGTGAAGGGCGATGTGTGTGGATCCACAAGAAATAATTACTCATAGGATGGTGAAGTTCAGTGGTGGAGCTACACGACCAAAGCTGAACGGGCTAGTACAAAGGAAGGCTGGCTACTTTCCCCTCATGGTCCAGTTTACCCTTAATACCACACTATGTTTGCTATGGCTAGGCTAGCCGTGGCCCATTTTCCTAACACGTAGCTCTGTCAGTGGTAAAGTTGTCGGGGCTTAATTGCACTCACTAAGATTTAAATCTTGTTCCTCGTGCTTTAAACAAGCATGTGTGTTTTATTATGAGTTTTTCGAGATTCATATATGAATTTATCCCCATGGTATTTTAGAACATTATAGAGCTAGATCACCGAAAGGTCCCCTCACGTATTTAAACTCCTCTGCCGTCTGATGGGGACTGTCTCAACATTATCATCACTTTAGGATTAGGCTGGTCATAGTGGGAGTAACATAGATGCCACATAAGCAAAAATGTTAATGTAGCAAGTAGTTATAATGAGGAGAGAGGCAAATAGAGTAACCTAACATATTACCATCACATAGCGCTTTTCAATGCAAAATGAGTCTACATGACAATAAATGAACATGCGTATGTTACTACACATATGACACTTCCCACTATAAGACTAGTCACAACGGGTAGTAACTTAGACTAGTAACCTGCATATGTTACTAGTCTATGTTACTACCTCCACAGTGGATAGTAACATATGTGTTGTGTCATGCATCACTTCATTTATTACGTTGTAGACTCATTTTTTCTTGATATGTGTGATGTTACAGTAACTAGCTATGTTACCACATGCCTCTCTTTCTTCATTAATTACATGCCACATCATCTATTTTACCTAGATAAGTGTGATGTTAGCACCTATGTTACTCCCACTGTGGGTAGTCTTAGACTAGTAAAAGTGGCTAGTCTAAGTTACTACCCGTTGTGACTAGTCTTATAGTGGGAAGTGTCATATGTGTAGTAACATACGCATAGTGGGAGTAACATAGGTGCTAACATCACACTTATCTAGGTAAAATAGATGATGTGGCAATCAATAAATGAAGAAAGAGAGGCATGTGGTAATATAGCTAGTTACTACTAGTATGAGTAACATCATACATATCAAAGCAAGATGAGTCTTCTATAGTCTAATAAATTAAGTGTTGCATGTTACCACACATATGTTACTCCCCACTATAAAGGTAATAACATAGAGTAGTAACATGGGCATGTTATTACTCTATGTTACTACCCGTTGTGGCTAGTCTAAGAGTAGTAACATAGAGTAGTAATATATGCATATTACTAGTCTAAGGCTAGCCATAGTGGGGGTAACATAATCGGTAACATACATTTGGGATTAGCAAACACGCTTATGTGGCACACAATTAAATAAGAGAGAGGGTTATAGTAACATAGGTAGATACCGTATCATGTTAAATGCTATGCTACTTTGTGTCATGCATGACAATAAATATGATAATCTATGATACTACTTTATAATACTATGCACTATGAATGTAGTATCATATACTAGTATCATATGCATGATAAAGTATCAGTATATGTTACTCCCCGAGTAGCCTAAGTTTGGGGAAAGTTATCATGCACGGTTTTGTACGAGAGAAGGCCGTCCAATGTGCAGCTGCTTCCTGCACCTGGCCGATCGGGTCGGGCAGTCTGACAAGAAATATCGCTGGTCGTGGTGGTGGTACAATGAATGTGTTTTGTGCACTCCACCTGTTGTTATCGGAGAAAAAGGACGACCGGCCCCTCGGCTCGATTTCCTTCACCCATTCGTAAACTTACTGTTAGCAATTAATACAGCGACCACGCTTTCGAAAAGAAAAATTAATACAGCGACCACGCGTACGTAGTACCAGCAAAGAGAATTATTTGTGTGCCGTACGTGCACGTAACGTGTCTGTCTAGCTCCATGAAATGGTGTGACACATTCCTGTGTGGTGCGTGCATGGCGTTGACATTGCGTACGGTGCAGCGGGCCCTACGTGGAGATCGACATGAGGTCGGGCGACATGGACGGCTACGACGCCGTCTTCCTCAGCCCGCACAAGTTCCCCGGCGGCCCCGGCACGCCGGGCCTCCTGCTCATGAACCGCTCCCTCTACCGCCTCGCCTCGCTGCCGCCCACCACGTGCGGCGGCGGCACCGTCGCCTACGTCAACGCCCGCAGCGAGGACGACACGGTGTACCTCGACGACGTGGAGGAGCGCGAGGACGCCGGCACGCCGCCCATCACGCAGAAGGTGCGCGCCTCGCTCGCGTTCTGGGTCAAGGAGCACGTCGGGCTCGGCGCCATCGCGCTCCGCGAGCGCGTCCACGCCGACGCCGCCATGCGGTGGCTCCTGTCTAACCCCGCCGTCAAGGTGCTCGGCAGCGTCGAGGCGCGCCGCCTGCCGATATTCTCGTTCCTCATCTACCCCGGCGGCGACACGACGATGGGGAGGAGGCGGCGGGGGCTGCCCCTTCACGGGCGGTTCGTCGCGAAGCTCATGAACGATCTGTTCGGCATCCAGGCCAGGGGCGGCTGCGGCTGTGCGAGCCCGTACGGGCACGCCCTCCTCGGCGTCGGCGAGGAGCTCTCCCTTCGCATCCGCTCCGCCATTCTTAAGGTAAGTACAAGAAACATCTCTGAGAATCACTGGCATTATATCATTCGAAACACACAACTTTGTACTGTACGTTTTACTACTGGTTAACAAATTTGACTGAACTTGTTTCTCCCTCTAGGGCTATCACGGTGTGAAGCCGGGATGGACGAGGGTGAGCTTCGCCTACTACCTCCCACCGGAGGAGTTCCGGTTCATCCTCGCCGCCATCGACTTCGTCGCGGCGCACGGCCATCGGTTTCTGCCGCTGTACAATTTCGACTGGGCCACCGGCAACTGGACCTTCCGGCGCCGTGCGGTCAAGCACCACCTCATGATGGAGGAGCTGCTGCATGGTCATGGTAGCTCTAACACGAAGATGAAGGGGAGTAAGACTGCTGGCGACAGCGACAAGTTCGAGGGCTACCTGGAGTTTGCCACCAAGGTCGCGCTGTCGCTGCCGGAGACGTGTGATGAGCTGCAGGTTCCCGAAGGAATCGACCCTGACATTGTACTTTTTCGAGTGTGAGACATGTAAAGTTTCATGATTTTGTAATGAGAGATGGTGCGGTCATGTCCATTAACTTCATAAAATAACTATATATCTATACCTATCTCTACTTCTAATGAAGCAGTTGGTAGGATTGCATCCAAATTTTTTTCATCCCACCACTTATGTCCGGGTTTTTTTCGACTGTTTTTTTCGTCCCCTTCCCCACCTCACCGGTTTAGTTTCGTGTCATCCTCACACACAATAAAAAAAATCTGAACGGATCAGAACTTTCCATATTGGCGCAAATTATTTCGTAATGTCTTTATGTGAAAGAATCAATTACGATCTATCTCTAAAGATCAAATCTAAATTAATTAACCTTACCTTAAATCGCTCAATCACATTAATTAGGAAACAAATAGCCGATTTTAAAGAAAAACGCTTCACCCTAAGCTAGCGAGCCGTGCTCGTCTCTCTCTCCTCGTGTTAGCAGTTCCTCTCCCCAATTACCCTCGAGCCCAGGGTTCCTTGCGTCGCTGCCGCATGGAAGCTGATCGACGAGCTCCACTTCTTTTTAGAGAAAAGGCAGACGCCCGACTTTATAAATAAAGCCATAAGGCAGGTAGCAAACACACAAGGGTTCGAAACACACAACCAGCCAGACCCCAACCATGGATCATGCGAGGAAGTTAAAATAAGGGTACATGGCTCCCTAGCCAGTACACGGCACGCAGGCCAGAAGTTCACTGCCCAAACGAAACTAGCAACGACGCGCAATCGAACTAAGCATCCTGCTCTTGTCTGCATAGATTAGATGCCGAGGCCCGAACTTTGGAGATCAGCACAGAAAGCGCATCCTGGTCGTCCACCTTAGTCAATGATTTCCACTGCTGCAAGAGAGCACATGATTTAAATAAGCAATCAGCAGGTTTAGCCAGAAACACATGCTCAATAGTAAATTTGTTCCTAGTCATCCAGAGGGACCATCACAAAGCTCCCAGGCCCACCCAAAAGATACGTCTGGTGACACCTGATAGATTACTAGCCAGAGCCCGAAGCTCAGAGAACGACGCAGGGTCCCAGGAAATATGAAGCCATTCTCTAACGCAACTCCAGATGAGCTTAGCCAAGACACAGTGGAAGAAGATATGAGTTGTATCCTCCAAGTCGCCACACAGAGCACAAAACTGAGAGTCCGGACCATTTCTCTTACGAATTTGGTCAGCCGAAGGCAACCGACCCCTAAAAGCTTGCCATAAGAAAATGGATCCGTGCCTTCCAGATTTGAGAAAAACGGTTAGTAGGAATGCCACCAATAAGCTTAGAATACAGCGATTTAACAGAAAAACTCCCAGAAGCAGTATGCGGCCAAATCACCAAGTCTCGATCCGCCGAGAGCGTGGGGAAGAAGGCAGTAAGACGTTGCCAATCTTCAAACTCTTCAAGCGACAAGGAACGGCGAAAGGCCAGGTTCCATCCATGGACAACCGACTCCGCAATAGAAATACCCAGGTCAGGGTAATAAGAGAGTAAGGTGGGGAAGGTCACAGAGAGCGGTGAATCTCCACACCACCAATCAAGCCAAAATCTAATTGAGGAGCCATCCCCCACAACAAACTTAACGTGAGCCTGGAAAAGAGGTCTCACTTTCACCAAGGCCTTCCAAAACTGAGAACCACCACGAGAGTTAGCAAACATCGGGCTAGATAGAGGAAAATATTTTGCCTTAAGTAAGGAGAGCGAAAAAGGAGGATCCCCACTACTCATAATTTTCCACCACCATTTAATCATAAGACATTGGTTCATGATAGAAGTATTAATGATACCCAACCCTCCAAGGTTTTTTGGGTCTACACATCAGCTTCCACTTAACGAAACGATATTTGTGACGATTAACCGCAGCGTTCCAATAGAAAGCCCCACGGTGTTTATCAAACCCAGCATGTGTACCTCCCGAGAGTAGGTAAAAGCCCTTCAAGAACATGGGAAGGGAGGATAGACATGCATTGATCAAAGCAACTTTACCCGCGTTGGTATTATACCTCCCATGCCAGGTGATACGTCTCCAACGTATCTATAATTTTTTATTGCTCCATGCTATATTATCTATTGTTTTGGACTATATTGGGCTTTATTTTCCACTTTTATATTACTTTTGGGACTAACCTATTAACCGGAGGCCCAACCCGTAATTGTTGTTTTTGCCTAATTTAGTGTTTGAAGAAAGCGGAATATCAAATGGAGTCCAAACGGAATGAAACCTTCAAACGTGATTTTCTCATCGATAAGACCCAGGAGACTTGGACCCTCCGTCAAGAAAGCTCGAGGCGGCCACGAGGTGGAGGGCGCCTGTATGCGCGCCCCTACCTCGTGGGCCTCGAGGCTCCACCGACGCATTTCTTCCTCCTATATATACCTCATTACCCCGTCGGATCGAGATCACGGAGCCAAAACCTAATTCCACCGCCGCAACTTTCTCAGATCCACGAGATCCCATCTTGGGGCCTGTTCGAGTTCACGGAAGGGGATTCCACCACGGAGGGCTTCTACATCAACATCATAGCCTCTCCGATGAAGTGTGAGTAGTTTACCTCAGACCTTCGGGTCCATAGTTAGTAGCTAGATGGCTTCTTCTCTCTTTTGGATCTCAATACAATGTTCTCCCCTCTCTCGTGGAGATCTATTCGATGTAATCTTCTTTTTGCGGTGTGTTTGTTGAGACCGATGAATTGTGGGTTTATGATCAAGATTATCTATGAGCAATATTTGAATCTTTCTGAATTCTTTTATGTATGATTGAGTTATCTTTGCAAGTCTCTTGAATTATCCGCTTGGTTTGGCCAACTAGATTGGTAGTTCTTGCAATGGTAGAAGTGCTTAGCTTTGGGTTCAATCTTGCGGTGTCCTTTCCCAAAGGATGAGGGGCAGCAAGGCACGTATTGTATTGTTGCCATCGAGGATAACAAGATGGGGTATTTATCATATTGCATGAATTTATTCCTCTACATCATGTCATCTTGCTTAAGGCGTTACTCTGTTTTCATTAACTTAATACTCTAGATGCATGCTGGATAGCGGTCGATGAGTGGAGTAATAGTAGTAGATGCAGGCAGGAGTCGGTCTACTTGTATCGGACGTGATGCCTATATACATGATCATACCTAGATACTCTCATAACTATGCTCAATTATGTCAATTGCTCAACAGTAATTCGTTCACCCACCGTAAAATACCTATGCTCTTGAGAGAAGCCACTAGTGAAATCTATGGCCCCCGGGTCTATTTTCATCATATTAATCTTCCTATGCTTTATTATTGCTTTGCTTTTTTACTTTGCCTTTTTATTTTACTTTGCATCTTTATACCAAAAATATTATCTATCATCTCTATCAGATCTCACTCTCGTAAGTGACCGTGAAGGGATTGACAACCCCTATTCGCGTTGGTTGCGAGGAGCTATTTGTTTTGTGTAGGTACGAGGGACTTGCGTGTGGCCTCCTACTGGATTGATACCTTGGTTCTCAAAAACTGAGGGAAATACTTACGCTACTCTGCTGCATCATCCTCTCCTCTTCGGGGAAACGCAAGCTCAAGATGTAGCACCAGGGCAGGACCCTGTTACCCACCTTGGTAACCACCGGGGCAAACTCCTTCGCATGAAGCACGTCCGGGGATATGGGGAGGCCCAAATACTTGAAAGGAAAGGATCCTAGCTTACAGTTAATAAGATGAGCCACCCGCACAGCTTCACTGTCATCCACACCGGTGACAATAGCCTCACTCTTCGCCAAAATTGATCTTAAGACCCGACATGGCTTCGAAGCAGAGGAGGATGAATTTAACATTAGCGAGGCAGGAGTCACTCAACTCGACCATAATAATAGTATCATCCGCATATTGAAGATGAGTAACCCCTTCAGGGATAAGATGAGAGATGACTGGAGAGATATGCACATGGCTAGCTGCTCTGGAGAGGATATGAGATAGGGCGTCCGCCACAAAATTAAACAAGATGGGAGAGCCAGGATCACCTTTCCTTAGGCCCCTACCATTGGCAAAATACTTACTAACCTGGCCATTCACTGAAATGGCAGTTTGGCCTCCCGAGACCAACTGCATGATTCTGTGGAAAAAGGGCCCATCAAACCCTTTGGCCAGCAGAACCCTTCTAAAAAAAGGCCAACTCACCGAATCGTACGCCTTCTCAAAATCAAGCTTAAGAATCACCGCTTTAGATTTATGAATTTTGAGGTCATGCACAATTTCATGTAAGCACAGGATCCCGCCCAAAATGAATTGACCTTTAATAAAGGCGGATTGAAAGGGACTGATGGTACGATGAGCAATGGGGGAGAGGCACGTAGCGAACCCTTTAGCAGGAAACTTAGCGAAGTTGTTAATGAGAGCAATCGGTCGGAACTGTGATATCAGCTCAGCTCCTTTGACTTTGGGAATGAGAGTAATGATAGCATAATTAAGAAGAGAGATGTACACCGTCCCCAGACAAAAACCTTGGATGATCTTACAGACGAGCTCCACTTCCTGTTGCCTCACACCTCTGCCTCCCTCTCTCCCTCTCGTAACCTTCTCGCTCTCTCCACCAGATGCGGCCGCCATCCCGCGCGTCTGCATGAGTTTTATGGAACGTCCCCAAGGCGAGATCCGCTGCCGCCAGTCACTCGATCGGGTCAGGGCATGGAGCCATGGATGCAGCCATTGCACAGTTCCCCGCGTCGGCGCCTACCCCTAGAACATCATTGAGGCAAGATCCACCTCTGCCCATTGTCATCAACATCCTGACGCACCGTGTTGGCCAGCCCTCACTTCAATGGAACTGAGGTCTCAGTTCTCTGCTCCCTTGATCCCGCTACTCTCTTTGTAACATCCCAAAATTTTCAATTTGGAATGTTATACATAGATCATTCATGCATATCATATTCTATTGCATATTTGTTTTGCGATCCTCAAAATTCAAAGCAACTCAAGGACCCTCGGAGAGAGTTGGGGATTTCACCGTTTTCGTATTTGAAATTTTTATCGAATATCAAAACCAGGAGCATTTGCTTTATTATTTTTCCCTCCAAAAATATTTCATATTAAAATATATGAGAGGAGATAATATGACTTCTCCAAAATAAATGAAATATTGGAGGAAAAATATTAAAATCAAATATTTGATTTTATTCGGATTTTTATTGCTATTTTATTTGCATAGGAAAAATTCACGTTTTCCAAAATTGCATTATAGGCCCAAATAAATGTTCACATTGTCCGGCTTATTTTTAGAGGACGGGGAAAATTTATTTTGGAATTTTTGGAGTAAGTTTAGTATTTCTTTACTTTCTTTTTCTGCACGTCGGGATATTTCAAAAAAAAAAGGAAACCGACTCCGGGCCATACCCGACCGGGACTCCGCCCGGGGGTGCTTTATAAGCCGCCACCGCCCCACGCGCCGCATCGTGCCGCCACCACCTCCCGCCGCCACCGCCTCCCGCTTGCCGCCGATCCGTCATCGCCGACCGTTGATTTTCTTGAATAACCCGCTTTTATTTTCTTCGGTTTATTTTCGTTAGATCGGTTTTCCCGATGGTTTATTTATTTTGCGGACGTTCGTTCATTTAAACGAACGCCGTTCACTCGTTAGTCACAGACAGCGAACGTTCGTTCGTTAGCCTGTTCGTCAGTTTTTCTTTTTCTCGGGATTTTCGCGATTATTTTCAATCGCGATTTCTGATCCGATTTTTGTTTTAGTTTATCTTTTCGCTCGTTTATCGGAATCAGGCGATTCAAGCGCCTAGATCTTTGTATCGAAGCCCTCTTTCTGTTTAACCAACTTGAACAAGATTTTGATACTGTAAAATTTGACTTTGGTCCAGATTAGTAAACGGATCTTGTTTCTTTCGCCGTTTGAGTTTCGTTGCTCCGTTTGATTTGATTATTTTTGTAAACCAGAGTTCTTAAGTTGAACTTTCTGGTTAGATCTTCTTATTTGAGTTTTACCCTTGCATCTTTGCTTGATTGCTTATGTATGCTATTGTTTGTTTGCGATAGAATTCCCGGAGTGCGAAGCGTGCTACTACGAGTCACTAGGTTTTGCGGATCGTCAGCAAGGCAAGTAACACATTGATCATACCCCTTTATTTCCCAGTTTTTATGCATTAGATACCACCCTCACACATTGCATGATTAGGATCTCTTAAATTGTGGGTTTGGGAAGTAGATGTTGAGGTAGAACCTATTACCTGTTTTCATATCAAACCCTTGGGAGTTACTTCTACGTATTTCTTATATTGCTATGCTATGCTCGTAGACGTGGATTGGGTTTGAGTGTATCCATGACAGATGTGAGATTGTTAATTAATGGTTCAACTTAAGGTGGCAACTTTAATACACATCTGGGTGATTTGCTTGTTTGGGCACCTGGGGTATCCAGTGTTGTCCTAGGAGATCCGGGGGTATCCGTGTGATCGTCCTATGGTCCGCCACCCAGGCTCAAAGGGATCGTGAGATTATTCATGCTAGAAACTTCCGTGTGCAGCCACAAGCCATTATGGGCTCTGGCATAGTTGAGTATGTTGTGTGACCTCTTTCAGTGGTGGGCTAGCGTATGTAGGGGAAAGTAGGTGTAATCGCCCACCCGAGTAAAGAGTTAATGTTGCTGAAAGACTGTGTCTCGGTCATCCGTTTCTCAAACACCATGTAGTGCAAGAAATCCAACGGAGGAGATCGAGTCTTGTGGGGAAAAGTGCGCAAACCTCTGCAGAGTGTACAATCTAATCATGGTTAGCCCTGTCCCCGGTTATGGACATCTTGAGTATCTAGTACTTGGGATTTTCCTATTGTATCTCATCACCTTAATTTAATTTGTTGGGTTAATAATTACCTTTAATTGGGATTGAGATGGGGGTTCCATTCTCAATGATGTTTCAACTACCATGGTAGTTAAATAAAATCTATTCCGTTGTTGTAGGAAAAAATTGGGTTTTTCGCAAAATCATATAACCATAGAGCCTCCACCAGCCATATATGCATATAATGATAGCATTATCTGCTCAATACTCTACTGTGTTATATTGCCAGCATATTCCATGTGCTGACCCGTTTTCGGGCTGCAACGTATTATGTTGCAGACTTTTCAGACGAGGAGTAAGGTTCGCTAGGTCGTTGTCGTGCAGCTCAGCTATGCCTTTGGAGTTGATGGACTCACTTTATCTTCCAAGTCTTCTATTAGATGGCCTTAAGCCATATTTATTGTAATAAGTTCTCTTTTGAGATATTCGATGTAATAAGTGTGTGATTGCTACTCTGTTATAAATCCTTCGAGTATCGTGTGTGTCAGCATTACCGATCCAGGGATGACATCACTACGTAGAGACTTGACCGTTTGAGGTCGGGTCGCTACAAGATGGTATCAGAGCACACGCTGAGTTTAGGACACGACCACTAAGAAAAGCCATAGGTCACTCTTCTCTACTCATTTCTGACTCCTCTCCATTTTCTACTCTTTAGGATGGCGGACTCAAGGAACGAGTTTGCACAACCGGATGAAGACACACCCTTTGGACGACACTTGAAGGAAGTCACTAGATACCTGAACATTGGAATACCAAGCTTCACCGGGACCTACAACGCCACCTTACCAGAAGAGGAGCGATGGATGATTCGAGTTCAAGTTCCAGGAAGGACATTCACGCCAGTCACGGAGCCCATAGAGTTTTCCTTTGATGCCCCAACCTAGAGTCTAGGCAAGAGCATGGCAGCCCACCTCGCCATGGGACGCATTGGGGAAGTTTACCACAAGGATCTCAAGGATACTATCTACCAGATTTGTGGGCGCCGAGATGAACAATGGGAGATAGTCAGCACCAGGAGGGACAGGTCCATTGCAGCTTTCATCCAGGAGTTAAACCGGCACATTTGACGCCAGGAGAACCAGATGTGCACGGACATGATAGTTTTGAAGAAGGCGATGACAAGGATCACCCAGCTTGAAGAGGAACTCAAGTCTACACGCGATGGATACAAGGAGGAAATCGCTACACTATTGGAGAAGAACGACGACCTGATAAAGAAGATCGGAGTATTCATGGGAGACCCTGTGCCAGGAGGAGAAGACGACGATTCCACTTGGCCGGAGAACTACATCATCATCGACGACACCGACTCCGACCCTGACGATAGTGATAATGACGGTGAAGACGAAGCTGGAGCGGATATCATGGAGTCTTCCACCGATCAAAATTTCTAGTGGACCACCATATGATTAGTAGTATTCCCCCATGTATATAGTAGTAGTCCGAGCACTTTAACGATAGTTCTAGACCGTTTTGTATGCCCTTGCTTGATTGATTGAGTGATATGATTGTGTTTGTCTCATGTGAATATGGGTAGTGTTTTCTCACTAGACCTCAATTCTATTATAATCTCTTCCCTCTAAAACCCCTCAGATGCCTCCGAGACGTAACTCCGGATTTGTCTTCCCACCCGAGATCACCCAGTTGATCCAGCAGCAGAATGTCTTGATGCAGATATTAGTCCAGAACCAAGGCAACAACAACAACAACCCTCCGCCAGTTGACAACTTAGCCCGCTTTTTGAGGTTACAGCCGCCTGTGTTTTCTAGTAGCACCGAGCCAATAGTTGCGGATGATTGGCTACGCAGGATTGGAAGGGAGTTGACCATCGCAGGTTGCATGGATGCAGAGAAGGTGCGTTTTGCCGCACACCAGTTGGATGGACCAGCAGCCTCATGGTGGGAGAATTACACAGCCACTTTTCCCATAGCCAATGTCACTTGGGATCAGTTTCAGCAAGCATTTCGCACAGCCCATGCCTCAACTGGAGCTATGAGCATGAAGAAGCGTGAATTTCGCAACTTACGCCAGGGGAACCGTACTTTGGGGCAGTACGTGGATGAGTTTAGTAAGCTATCACGCTATGCCCCTGATGATGTGGCCACAGATGCCGCGAAGCAGGAGAAGTTTATGGAAGGGCTGAATGATGAGATGAGTATGCAGTTGATGGTGGCAACATTTAATAACTACCAGGAGTTCGTAGACAAGGCTCTTATGATTGAAGGGAAGCAGCAGCAGATTGAGAGCCACAAGAGGAAGTATGGACAAGGAAAGTACAATTCGGGAGCTCAGCAGAAGCCTCGTTTCACCCCGAACTCTGGACGACTTGTCCATAATCATGGAGGCCACAACCACAATGGAGGAAGTTCTCATAATCACAATGGCCCCAAGAATGGAAACGGGAATGGAGCAAGCAGCAATCAGAACCGCTCTAACCCAGCCACACCCGCCAAGAAGGATCAAAGTCACATTACATGTTACAAGTGCGGGAAGACTGGACATTATGCCAACGACTATCCGGAATTGAAGAACGGCAATGGCAATGGAAGCGCCGGGAAGAAGCCCAACCCTTTCAACAAGGGACAAGTGAACCACGTGAACGTGGAGGAGGTTGAAGAGCAGCCTGATGCAGTTATTGGTAAGTTTTTGGTTAAGTCTTTTACTGCAATTGTTCTTTTTAAATCGTGCATCGCATTCATACATACCAAGGGGATTCGTGGATAAGTATAAGTTTCCCACTAAGGTACTTAGGACACCCATGTTAGTAAGTTCGCCAGGAGCAGAATATATGGCAAGACAAGGATGTTTTCAGATGCCATTGACCATTGGAAGCCATGTTTTCCCCTCAGACCTGATAATTTTGGAGTCACAAGGGTTGGATGTGATACTAGGAATGGATTGGCTATCGATGTATGGAGGAAACATCGATTGCGCCAGTAAGTCAATTTTTCTCACTACCCCGGAGGGAAAAATGATGAAGTATGTATCCAGGCATGCGCCAAGGAGGACTCAAGTAAATTCTCTCACGGGAGTTGTTCAGGAGGAAGTGCCTATAGTGAAGGATTACCAGGATGTATTTCCGTAGGAGTTACCAGGCATGCCGCCAAATCAAGACATCGAGATTTTGATAGAGCTATTGCCAGGCACCGGGCCAATATCAAAGAGACCATACCGGATGCCCGCAAATGATCTAGAAGAGATCAAGAAGCAGATTAAGGAGTTATTGGAGAAAGGTTACATCCGATGAAGTTCATCACCGTGGGGAGCCCCAGTGCTTTTGGTTGAGAAGAAGGATGGATCCTTAATGTCTACTATGCAACCTTCTTCTTGTAGACGTTGTTGGGCATCCAAGTGCAGAGGTTTGTAGGATAGTAGCAAATTTCCCTCAAGTGGATGACCTAAGGTTTATCAATCCGTGGGAGGCGTGGGTTGAAGATGGTCTCTCTCAAACAACCCCGCAACCAAATAACAAAGAGTCTCTTGTGTCCCCAACACACCCAATACAATGGTAAATTGTATAGGTGCACTAGTCCGGCGAAGAGATGGTGATAAAAGTGCAATATGGATGGTAGATATAGGTTTTTGTAATCTGAAAATATAAAAACAGCAAGGTAAATAATGATAAAAGTGAGCGTAAACGGTATTGCAATGTGTTGAAACAAGGCCTAGGGTTCATACTTTCACTAGTGCAAGGTCTCTCAACAATAATAACATAACTGGATCATATAACTATCCCTCAACATGGAACAAAGAGTCACTCCAAAGTCACTAATAGCTGAGAACAAACGAAGAGATTATTGTAGGGTACGAAACCACCTCAAAGTTATCCTTTCTGATTGATCTATTCAAGAGTCTGTAGTAAAATAACACGAAGCTATTCTTTCCATTCAATCTATCATAGAGTTCGTACTAGAATAACACCTTAAGACACAAATCAACCAAAACCCGAATGTCACCTAGATACTCCAATGTCACCTCAAGTGTCCGTGGGTATGATTATACAATATGCATCACACAATCTCAGATTCATCTATTCAACCAACACAAAGAACTTCAAAGAGTGCCCCAAAGTTTCTACCAGAGAGTCAAGACGAAAACGTGTGCCAACCCCTATGCATAAGTTCGTTGAACCTGCAAGTTGATCACCAAAACATACATCAAGTAGATCACGTGAATATCCCATTGTCACCACAGATAAGCACGGCAAGACATACATCAAGTGTTCTCAAATCCTTAAAGACTCAATCCGACAATACAACTTCAAGGGGAAAACTCAATTCATCACAAGAGAATAGAGGGGGAGAAACATCATAAGATCCAACTATAATAGCAAAGCTCGCGATACATCAAGATCGTACCACCTCAAGAACACGAGAGAGAGAGAGAGAGAGAGAGAGAGAGAGAGAGAGAGAGATCAAACACATAGCTACTGGTACATACCCTCAGCCCCGAGGGTGAACTACTCCCTCCCCGTCATGGAGAGCACTGGAATGATGAAGATGGCCACCGGTGAGGGATACCCCCTCCGGTAGGGTGCCGGAACAGGGTCCCGATTGGTTTTCGGTGGCTACAGAGGCTTGCGGCGGCGGAACTCCCGATCTAGGTTCAGTATTTATAGGATTTTTTGGCGTAGGTCTCATGTCAGGGGGGTCTCCGGGTTGTCCACGAGGCAGGGGCCCATGCCCAGGGGGGTGGGCGCGCCCCCCACCCTCGTGGGCAGCCCGGGACTCTCCCGCCCAACTCTTTACTCCGGGGCTTCTTTTGGTCCAGAAAAATCATCAACAATTGGCACGTCACTTGGACTCCGTTTGGTATTCCTTTTCTGTAAACTCAAAAACAAGGAAAAATGTAAACCGCACTTTGGGCTCTAGGTTAATAGGTCAGTCCCAAAAATTATATAAAATAGCATATAAATGCATATAAAACATCCTAGATGGATAGTATAATAGCATGAATACTTCATATATTATAGATAATTGGAGACGTATCAGCATCCCCAAGCTTAATTCCTGCTCGTCCTCGAGTAGGTAAATGATAAAAGAAATAATTTATGAAGTGTGAATGCTAGCAGGTGCACAAGTTTGATCAATGATAATTTCAATCACCTTTTCTAGCATCATTATATGTCATAACAGTAGCTCATATCATAAAGCTTCTCATGATCACGTAACAAGCTATTCACATGTTGAAGTATAGATCATAAACTTTCTTGAAAACTAACAAACAGTTCTCAGTCATCAAACAATTGCAATTTATCTTATTTTCAGGAAGGGTCTATGTAAGAGCTTTGATTTAGCAAATCCCACATACTCAACTATCATATAGTCTTCCATGATTGCTACCACTCAAAGCATATTTTTAGAACAAATAACATTCATCGAACACAGAGAAAGATAGGGGCTTAAAGTTTCGCCTCCCAACCTTTTACCTCAAGGGTAATGTCAACAATAATAATTCATGATCAAATATATTTGAATGGCCATATATGCTTAGATATTTCCATCACATGATGCTTGCCAACTAAAGAGTGGGTTGGAATGAGAAGGAATGCTACTGACTCTTGCATAAAAGTAAAAGATAGGCCCTTCGTAGAGGGAAGCAGGGATTTGCAGAGGTGACAGAGCTCGAAGCATAAACAGAGATGAAAATAATTTTGAGAGGTATGCTTTCATTGTCAACATAACGACCAAGAGTTCCCAATATCTTCCATACTAGATACATTATAGGCGGTTCCCAAATAGAAAGGTAAAGATTTTACTCCCCCTCCACCAACAATCACACTCCACGGCTTGTCCGAAACAACAGGTGCAGTCCAACTTTCAACAATCCTGGGGGAGTTTGTTTAAATTATTTGCGAATTTATTTTTGATCTTTTGATCATAGGACTGGGCATCCCAGTTACCAGCCATTTTCTCGTGAATGATGAGCGGAGTCCACTCATCGTGAGAATAACCCACCTAGCATGGAAGATACTGACAGCCCCTAGTCGCTACATGAGCAATTCAGGCATACAAAACAGATTATTATTTGAAGGTTTAGAGTTCGGCACATGCAAATTTACTTGGAACGGCAGGTAAATATCGCATATAGTTAGATATGGTGGACACTCATGGAATAAATTGGTTCAAGGAATTTGGATGCACAAGCAGTATTCCCGCTTGTAAGGGCATCTGTAGCCCTAAGATGTTTTGGTGATTGATGACAATGCTTTTGCGGACTAATCGTGTGCACTGAGCTTTTCAGAGATTCATCCTTTGGCACAAGACGATTTCCTCCCCTCGGAGTTTGAAGCGAAGACGGTGTAGCCTTTTCGATTTAGTTTGGTGGATTAGTTTCGTAGAGGTTACCGTACTATCAAGAGGGGGCCCGCTTTGGAAAGGCTAGGGTGGAATCTTCACGTACACATCCCTTGCACACCTTCCAAGCCTTTCCCCTTCAATGGAGAGCTCGTTCTTGTCCCCCTTGTGCATGTTCTGGTCTGAGCGGTAGTACCGCGGGCTGGAGTGGTAGTACCGCTTGGGTGCTATAAGCGGTAGTACCGCTCCTCAGCGGTAGTACCGCTTGTAGCCCCAGTCGTAGTACCGCTGCAGTTTCGTGCTTGTGTCGCCTCGATTCGAAGGCCCCTTTTTCGTGTCGGACTTTATGGTACCGGCCACGGCAGGACTGGCGGTAGTACCGCCCCCGAGCGGTAGTACCGCGGGGAGGAGCGGTAGTACCGCTTAGGCTGATAAGCGGTAGTACCACCGCCTAGCGGTAGTACCGCTCGCGGCTGGTGGGGGGTAACGGTTGGTTTGTTCCCCCACTATATAAGTGGGTCTTCTTCTCCAAAGTTGACCTACCTCTTCCCCAAAAGCTCCATTGTTGCTCCAAGCTCCATTTTCGCCGATCTCTCTCCCTAGCAAATCAAACTTGTTGATTTGCTCGGGATTGGCTGAGAAGGCCCGATCTACACTTCCACCAAGAGAAATTTGATTCCCCCACTAATCCCTAGCGGATCTTGTTACTCTTGGGTGTTTGAGCACCCTAGACGATTGAGGTCACCGTGAAGCCATAATCCATTGTGGTGAAGCTTCTTGGTGTTGTTGGGAGCCTCCAATTAAGTTGTGGAGATTGCCCCAACCTTGTTTGTAAAGGTTCGGTCGCCGCCTTCAAGGGCACTAATAATGGAATCATGGCATCTTGCATTGTGAGAGGGCGTGAGGAGAATACAGTGGCCCTAGTGGCTTCTTGGGGAGCATTGTGCCTCCACACCGCTATAACGGAGACGTACTTCCCCTTAAAAGGAAGGAACTTCGGTAACACATCCTCGTCTCCACCGGCTCCACTCTTGGTTATCTCGTGCCTTTACTTGTGCAAGCTTATTTGTGTTATATCCTTTGCTTTCTTGTGTGCTTGTTGTTGTGGCATAATATAGGTTGCTCACCTAGTTGCATTTCTAGACAACCTACTTTGATGCAAAGTTTAATTTGGTAAAGAAAAGCTAAAAATTGTTAGTTGCCTATTCACCCCCCTCTAGTCAACTATATCGATCCTTTCAATTGGTATCAGAGCCTTGTCTCTTTTTAAGGACTTTACCATTCAAAGAGTATGGTTGACGTCGAAGACGATGTGGGAGAGCACTCCGGTGCGAATCCGATATCGTCTACGGGAGATGGGGGTAACTCGATCTCACGTGAGGAATTCAATGTGGCGTTGGACACATTGAAAACCTCCATGACGACCGAGGTCAAGGACATGTTTAAGGAATTCTTAGAAGGGCTTAAACTTTCCACCGCGCCCATGAAAGTGGGTGATCCCGCCAACACGGGGACGGATGCTAACCCCGACAAGGGGGAAGCTACTAGAGAGAAAGCTCCTTCATCTAGTGGTAATAATGGCACCGGCATCTTTGCCCATGTGCAACCTCCACCCGTTTATGGTGGACCGATTCCTTCTACTCATTTGAATCATGCCGGTCCTCCCCCCAAGATTGATAAAAAGGAGGATTTTGATTCTTGGGTCTATCATTTTAAGCGTCATTTAAACCATGTGAACACTAACCTTTGGAGAATCATTGAAGAAGGTTTTTATCCGCAAGATCGGAGCAACTTCACTCCTAGAGAAGCCGTGGATGATCACTTTAACGAGAATGCTCTCTTCATCATCCAAGAAGCAATCCTTCCGAAGACCCCCGCATCTTCGCCCTACTCATTGGCCAAAGATGCTTGGCTCAAAGTGGTTTCCCTCTATCGGGGAAGCGCAAGCATTCAACGTTCCAATTATGAAGTGGTTCAAGATGAAGCCGATGAGTTTGCAATGAAAGAAGATGAAGAACCTCGTGAACTTTATCGGAGAGTTACCAAGCTCGCCATCTCTCTTCGGGATCATGGAAGAAAGGACATGGATAACAATTGGATCAAGCGCAAATTCCTCAAGGCAATGATGCCCTACCACAAGGCCATGTCCTCCGTCATTCGTCAAAGGCCGGACTTCCACACCTTGTCCTCAAGTGATGTGTTGGATGAGTTTGTGGCTATGATCATATTGGACAAGACCGCCGACAATGCGGTGCTTCGCTCCCAGAGAGCAAAGAAGCCTAACCTTGCATTGAAGGCCAAGGTCCATGTCGAAGAAGAGGAAGAGGAGGAAGAAGAGGAGAGCAATCTCGAAGATACGAAGTATGCCTATCATGAACACATGGCACTTGCTTCAAGGCAATTTTGGAGCAAGAAGAACTCAAGGCCCAACTTCAACAAGAATAATTCAAGTGGCGCAAAGGGCAAGCAACGAGTGAGGACTTGTTTCAATTGTGGCAATGTGAGTCATTTTGTTGCGGAGTGCCCGTATGAGAAGAGGGAAGACAATGGTGGCAAGCTCATCCGTAAGGACAAGGCCAAGTCTTTCCCCAACAAGATCAACTTCACTAAGAAGACTCCTCACAGGGCTTTGGTGGTACAAGAAGAATACAACAAGGACGGTGACGATGATGAAGATGGTGAGACAGTTGCCATGGCCTCCGTTGCCATTGCGACGACTCCACGGGTATCTCTCTTTGACTCACCCAATGAGAGTATCACCGCCAAGTGCCTCATGGCTAAAGCCACCAACAAGGTAACCCCCAACATCAAAACTACCATCATCAATCATTATTCTTCGATGGATAGCATTGATGAACATGAGGGAACTAATGTGGAGGAGAATGAGTTTGAGGCCTTTATGGGTAAACTCAAGGGCAAATCCAAGAAGTACTTCATTGCTCTCTTGGAACAACTTGGTCAAGCCAATGACATGATCGAGGCTCATGAAGATACCATCTCTAAGATGGAGGGGCATAGTCGTGACTATGCCGATGAGATTTCGGATCTTTCCAATGCTCTTGAGGAAGAGCGTGGTCTTCGCTTGGCTCTTGAGGAGTCATACAACGATGATCATGCTAAACTAAAGAAAGATCTTGATCATGCTCTTGTTGTTTCTCGTGTGCTAAACTCCGAGAAGGCAAAGCTTGGGGTTGATCTTGCTAGACTCAAAGAGGAGTTTGACATTCTCGACAAGGCTCAAAAAGTCTTGAAGGGCGTTCATGCTAACCTCAAAGAGTCTCATGATCAACTCCAAGTAAAGCTGACCAAGGAGAAAGCTGTTGGAAATATGCCCTAGAGGCAATAATAAAAGGATTATTATTATATTTCCTTGTTCGTGATAATTGTCTTTTATTCATGCTATAATTGTATTATCCGGAAATCGTAATACACGTGTGAATACTTAGACCACAACATGTCCCTAGTGAGCCTCTAGTTGACTAGCTCGTTGATCAACAGATAGTCATGGTTTCGCACTATGGACATTGGATGTCGTTGATAACGGGATCACATCATTAGGAGAATGATGTGATGGACAAGACCCAATCCTAAGCATAGCACAAGATCGTGTAGTTCGTTTTGCTAGAGCTTTTCCAATGTCAAGTATCTTTTCCTTAGACCATTAGATCGTGTAACTCCCGGATACCGTAGGAGTGCTTTGGGTGTACCAAACGTCACAATGTAAATGGGTGACTATAAAGGGGCACTACAGGTATCTCCGAAAGTGTCTGTTGGGTTGACACGGATCGAGACTGGGATTTGTCACTCCGTGTTACGGAGAGGTATCACTGGGCCCACTCGGTAGTGCATCATCATCATGAGCTCAAAGTGACCAAGTGTCTGGTCACGGGATCATGCATTACGGATTAGTAAAGTGACTTGCCGGTAACGAGATTGAACGAGGTATTGGGATACCGACGATCGAATCTCGGGCAAGTAACATACCGTCTGACAGAGGGAATAGTATACGGGGTTGCTTGAATCCTCGACATCGTGGTTCATCCGAAGAGATCATCGAGGAGTAAGTGGGATCCAACATGGGTATCCAGATCCCGCTGTTGGTTATTGACCGGAGAGTCGTCTCGGTCATATATGCATGTCTCCCGAACCCGTATGGTCTACACACTTAAGGTTCGGTGACGCTAGGGTTATTAGGAAGACTTGTATGTGATTACCGAATGTTGTTCGGAGTCCCGGATGAGATCCCGGACGTCACAAGGTTCCGGAATGGTCCGGAGGTGAAGATTTATATATGGGAAGTTGTCATACGGACACCGGAAAGTTTTGGGGGCATATCGGTATTGTACCGGGGCCACCGGAGAGGTTCCGGGGGTCCACCGGGAGGGGCCACCCCTCTCGGAGGGCCTCATGGGCCGCAAGGGGTAGGGAACCAGCCCCTGGAGGGCTGCCCCCCCCCCCCCCTTGGGCTCATGCGCCTAGGGTTGGGGGGGAACCCTAGTGGGGGCGCCCCTTTGCTTGGGGGGCAAGCCCCCCTCCCTGGCCGGCCCCCTTCCCCCTTCCCCTATAAATAGAGGGGCGAGGGGAGGGCTGAACACCTGATCCATGGCGCAGCCCCTCCCCTCCCCAACACCTCTCCTCCTCTGTTGAGTGCTTGGCGAAGCCACAGCCGAGTATCGCCTCTCCACCATCATCACGCCGTCGTCTTGCTGCTAGAGCCTTCTTCCTCAACCTCTCCTTCCCCTTGAGACGCCGTCTGCCTGCACGTGTGTTGAACGCGGAGGTGCTGTCCGCTCGCACTTGGTCATCGGTGATTTGAATCACTACGAGTACGACTCCATCATCACCGTTCCTTGAACGCTTCCGCACGCGATCTACAAGTGGTATGTAGATGCAATCTCTCTCCCATGACTCGTTGCTTAGGTGAACTCATAGATGGATCTTGGTGAAACTGTAGGAAAAATTTTAATTTTCTGCAACGTTCCCCAACAAAAGCCACCTTTCCTCATATGGTTTTAATTGATAATGCAAATGCTACTAACCCTTGTTGTGAGCATGAGCACCTTATTGAGGAGAATGCTATGTTGAAGAAGAAACTTGAGAAAGGCCTTGTGTCGTGCATACAAGGTGAGAAGAACCTCAACGATCTTTTGAGTATTCAAAAGGAAGTGGTTGCAAGGAAGGGATTGGGTTCGCACCCAAACCCAAGAACAAGAAGAAGAATGACAAGACCAAATGACCTCCTCCTCTCAAGCAAACGTTCATGAAGGAAGGAGAGGGTGCTCCCAAGGAGAGGAAGAACAATGAGAAGGGTGGTAATGTCAAGAAGGGCAATGCCACCCCTTCCAACCAAACCGGCGACTTTAACCCTTCTTATGTGTTGTGTCGTGCTAGTGATGGGCATGTCTATGCCAAATTTGTTGGTTCGCTTTATGAGTACATTGAATGGTCTATTTGGGTTCCTAAGACCCTTGTCTCTAACATCAAAGGACCCATTACAAAATGGGTACCTAAATCCAAGCATTGATCTCTTGTAGGTGTTTGCTTCCGGTGGGGGATCATGGTTGCTCGATAGTGGAGCTACAAATGATATGACCGGAAGCAAGGACTTGGTGGTGGACGTTCACAAGATTCCATCCATGCCCACCAACGTCAAGTGGGGTGATGCCTCATTTTCTAAGGTATTGGGACTTGGCAAGGTTGTCATTTCTCATGATCTCACGATCGAGAAGGTCATGCTTGTTGAGTCCCTTGCATACAATTTACTTTCCGTTCGTCAACTTGCAATCATGGGCTTTGCCACTTTCTTTGATATTGATACCGTGGCCCTCCTGTGGAGCAAGACACTTAAATTAGCCTTTGTTGGGCATGTCGAGAACGGTCTATATGTGATAAACTTTTCGGAGTGACCCACTAAGACCGCGACATGCCTAATGGCTAAAGTTGACGTGGGATGGCTTTGGCATCCCCGTTTAGCCCGTGTCAATATGAGGTCTTTGCAAAGTCTTCTCAAGGGGGACCATGTCCGTGGACTAACGAATGTTAGTTTTGCTAAAGATCGTGCTTGCAGTGCTTGTATCGAAGAAAAGCTTCATGAGAAGGCTCACCCTCCCACGACTATCATTTACTCGAAGAGGCCTTTGGAGCTCCTTCACTTGGATCTCTTTGGGCCTCCATCATTTGATATTCTTGGGGGTAGGAAGTATTGCTTGGTGATTGTGGATGACTACTCAAGATATACTTGGGTGTATTTCTTCAAGAGGAAGAGCGAGACCCAACAAACCGTCATTGACTTTGCTAATGAAGCACAACGTCAACACAATGCAAAGATCTTGACAATAAGAAGTGACAACGGCACCGAGTTCAAAGAACTATACCTTGGATAAGTTTCTTAGTGATGAGGGGATCAAGCATCAATATTCTGCACCCTACACCCCTCAACAAAACAAAGGTTATGGAGAGGAAGAACCGGACGTTGTAGGATGCGGCAAGGACCATGATGGCGGAGTTCAAGTCTCCATACAACTTTTGGGCCGAAGCCATCAACACCGCATGTCATGCATCCAATCGGCTTTACCTCCGCAAGGGCTTGAACAAGACTCCATATGAGATACTCACTGCAACAAGCCCAACCTCAAGTACTTTTGGGTGTTCGGGTGTAAGTGTTTCATTCTCAAGAAAGGTGTTCGGTTGTCTAAGTTTGAGGCTAGAGCTTATGAGGCCATATTTGTTGGTTATGCTACAAACTCTCTTGCTTACCGTGTCCTCAATAAATCCATGGGACTTATTGAGGAGACGTGTAACGTGGAGTTTGATGAGAATAGCGGCTCCCAAGTGGAGCAAAGTGGCACTTGTGATGTAGGTGATGAAATTCCTCCTCAAGCCATAAGAAGAATGGGTGTTAGTTTTATCCTACCCATTGAGGAACCCCTTGTGGCGAAGGAGAAGGACAATGCTCCACTCAAGTGGAGCCATCACCAACCCAAGGCTCACACGCTTCCGAAGAACAAAGTGAAGGCCCTCAACCTTGTGAACAAGATCAAGGGCAAGATCAACCTCAAGATGGTGGTGAACCACAAAATGATGCCCAAGGTCAAGTTCTTCCCCTCGAGCAAGTCCAAGATCATGAGCAAGCTCAAGATCTAGAACAAGCTCAAGACGGCGCTCAAGATGATCAAGTTACCCCTCCTAGTCTCACTTCCGAGGAGGAATTGGAGCGTTGTTCCGCGAAGATTGCTTCCAAGCTCACCACCAAAGGTCATCTCATGGAGAATGTGGTTGGAAGCCTAAGAAAGGGGGTAAGCACTCATAGACAATTAGCAAACTATTGTGAACATCATGCGTTTGTCTCTTGTGTGGAACCCCAAAAGGTCTACGAGGCGCTCGAAGATCTGGATTGGCTCAATGCCATGCATGAAGAACTCAATAACTTCGAGTACAACAAGGTGTGGAGATTGGTGCCAAGGCCAACGGGAAACCACAATGTCATTGGAACCAAGTGGATTTTCAAGAACAAGCAAGATGCTCATGGGAACATCGTTAGCAACAAGGCAAGATTGGTAGCACAAGGCTACTCCCAAGTCGAGGGTATCGACTACGGTGAAACCTTTGCTCCCTGCTGCTCGCCTTGAATCCATTCGCTTGTTGATTGCATATGCTTCTCATCACAACTTTAAGTTGCAACAAATGGATGTTAAAAGTGCGTTCCTTAATGGTCCTATTAATGAGTTGGTATACGTCAAGCAACCCCCCGGGTTCGAGGATCCCTACTTTCTCGATCATGTGTATCAACTCTACAAGGCACTCTATGGCCTTAAATAAGCCCCACGTGCGTGGTATGACCACCTTACCGAGTTGTTACAAGATCGTGGATTTGAAGTTGGGCTAATCGACCCCACTCTTTTTACTAAGAAGGTCAAAGGGGAGTTGTTTGTATGCCAACTATATGTTGATGATATTATCTTTGGTTCCCCTAACAAAGCTTTCAATGAGGAATTTGCCGCTCTCATGACCTCCAAGTTCAAGATGTCTTCGATGGGAGAGTTGAAGTTCTTCCTTGGTTTTGATATCAAGCAAAGAAGAGAAGGTACCTTCATCAACCAATCCAAATACACTCAAGACATGCTAAAGAGATTCAAGCTAAGTGATGTCAAGCGGCTACTACTCCAATGCCTACCAAGTGCCAACTTGACATTGATCCCAATGGTAAAGCGGTGGATCAAAAGGTATATCGCTCCATGATTGGCTCCTGCTTTACCTTTGTGCATCTAGACCGGATATCATGTTGGGTGGGGAATATGTGCACGGTTTCAAGTCAAGACTAAAGGAAAGCCACTATGTGGCGGTCAAACGAATCTTTCGATATTTAGCTCATACCCCAAACTTTGGCCTATGGTACCCAAGAGGAGCAAATTTCAAGCTTGAAGGATATACGGATTCCGATTGGGCGGGAGACAAAGTGGACAGGAAGTCAACTTCCGGAGGGTGCCAATTTCTTGGTTGCTCTTTGGTGAGTTGGTCTTCCAAGAAGCAACGTTGTTTGTCTCTCTCGTTCACCGAAGCGGAATATGTGGCGGCCGGTAGTTGTTGTGCACAACTCCTTTGGATGAGACAAATTTTAAAGGAGTACGGTGCCATTTGTGACAAAGTGCCTCTTTGGTGTGACAATGAAAGTTCCATCAAGATTTCTCTCAACCCAGTACAACACTTCAAGACGAAGCATATTGAGATTCGGTATCATTTCATCCGGGATCATATTAGGTGAGGGGAGATCGAGCTCAAGTATGTCAACGCTCATGATAACCTTGCAGATATTTTCACGAAGCCCTTGGATGAAGCAAGATTTCGCGAGTTAAGGCATGAGCTAAATATCATTGATTTGAGCAATGTTGCTTGAACCCTTGCACCCCACCATACTCAACTTGTTTTCTTATTTAGGTGTAGGCATGGACATAGGGGGAGTGTTGTTCTCTCAATGAACTCTCCCTCCCCCATTATGCATAAATCGATCAACTCTTTCACATTAGCCATTTTTGATGGTACTTGTGCTTCAAAGACGAGTTTTGGTCATGGGCCCAAGGTTAAAATCTTCGCGGTGCCATACCTTTTGACTCAAACATAGGTGGCCTCGGCCACCGCCCCTCTCTTGAAGGGGTGCTCTTTCTGTCCTCTTGCTAGTTTTCCTTGTGGGTTCTTGGTTTTCGGTTTGTCCCGCTTTGTCCTTTTTCCCGTGCATTTTTAAAGTCTAGTTTTGTCGTGCGCTTGGCGGTACTACCACTGGTGGCGCGGTACTACCGCTTACCTTGTTAAGCGGTACTACCGCCACTTCGTGGTACTACATTGAGGGGCGGTCCAGGTTAAGTCGTGGGCAGGGGTGGTTTTTCTCCCCCCATACCCATTTGCTTCGTTCCCCTGCTCCTCTTCCTCTCTCCAGCGCCATCTTGCCGTGGGAGGGCTCCTGCGGCCCTCCGTCTCGGGGCCGTCCCTCTCCATTTCCTTCGGTGGAATCGATCCCCACCTCGTCCTCTTGCCATGGATGCCGGTATTTCCTTCGTTCCTCTTCTCTTCTCGTCTAGATTTCAGATCTAGTGATTAGAGGCAATAGTGGTTGCATCTCTAGTTTTTTGGCTAAAACTAGGCTTGAGTAGGTTGGAGAAGGCAACTAGACTCTTTGGATTGATGTTTGGTAGGTTCATTTTTGAATTTGGCATCTCCGGTAGTGCCGGATCTTTCCACGGTAGTAGGGAACTGCTGTTCCTCGCCTCGAGCGGTACTACTGCGCGAGCAGCACTAGAGCGGTACTACCGCTCAAGCGGTACTACCGCGGAGGGTCGCGGTACTACCACCTGATGCCCATTTCCATCATATCCTACCACATATTGATTCTTGTTCGGTTTGTTTGTTGGTTTTTGATCGTTCTTTCTGGTTGTTCGTGTGTCCGTGTGTTTGGTTCCAGGTGATGAACATCCTGAGCAGCAAGCCCGCCGTGTCAACCCCGGGCGTTCCACGTCAAAGCGCTACCGCACTTCTGAGTCTGCTGGTGGTTCCTCCAATGCTCCACCACCGCCAATGGGTGCTTCTTCAAGCACCAATCCCCCTCACAAGACCAAGATGCCTCGCCAATGCACCAAAGTCTCGTGGGAAGAGAGTGACCGAGATGTCTTCCAAGGAATTTCGACAAAGGCCGCTGCAATCCTTATCTTGAAGACCAAGATCCCACCTTTGTCAATCGTCTGCTCGAACCGCTTTCAGTATGCCACCTACTTTGAAGTGATCAAGTCTAAGAAGAACCTCTTTGTCAATGTTCACTCCATCAACACGGATGCAATGGAACAGGACCCTGAGTACTTTGGTGCATCCCTTTAGATGTGCTCTCAGCTGAACATCCTCAGGATCATGCAGTTCAACAAGGACTTTGATGCTGACTTGGTGGCTCAGTTCTATGCCACTGTCCATCTAGGAACTGATGAGAATAGGACTCTGACCTAGATGATGAATGGGAAGCTGCTAGTTGTCAAGTGGAAGGCTTTCATGGAGTTGCTTGAGGTGGAAGATCAAGGGCTTGAGTCTCCAGTCGGGTTTCGTCCTCACCAAAATGTTACCTCCTCTCACAAGCAAGCTCTCTGGCCCTACTGCATTAAAAAGGTTAATCCTGCGACTAAGAAGACAACCTATGAGCTGCCTACCTTTCTGGACATCCTTCACCGTGTGTTCCGCGAGACTCTATTCCCTCGTATTGGGAATCTGGATCAGGTTCATTCCTATCTTGTGGACATGCTTCTCTTCTGCCAGCATGGGAAGGAGGCAAACACTTGCGAGACCCTGGATATCTCTCATGTGATGTGGTCTGAGCTCCTTACTGCTGTGTCTGAGCGCAAGTGTCCGATCTATGCTCCGTTCATCATGTTGCTCATTGAGAAGGCCTGGAGACGCACCTATCCCGAGGAGTCACTGGAAACTGGAGAGTTGGTCTCTCATGAGATCAAGCGTCTGAGGAAGAAGGATAATTGGGGTACCTCCGTTCCCCAAACTGGTGTTCCATCTTCTGCTGCTGCCATGGAGACCGAGGGCGAGGCTGATGCCGGTGATGACCTTGACACTGAGCCTTCTGAGGCAGAGCCCTCTTGGGCAAAGAAACTCAAGCTCAAGATGAAGAAGCTTTTCTGTATGGAGTCTCACGGTCAGTACATGACTCATGTGGCTGAGAAGAAGGCAAGGGGCCGCCACAAGGAGCTTATGCGTTAGGTGGGTGCTACTGTCACCAGCGGCTCTGAGGGTCAGATCACCGAGGAGGAGGAGTGGGTCCAGCAGCACTGTCCATGGACTGATTCAGATGCGGAGCAATTTCCGACTGAGGATGATGGTGCAGACGTCTGATGTTCAAGATCTTCAGTTGCTCTCACCTGGAGCCGTAGGTTCGCTCTTTGCCCCTTTTGGTGTCTCGATGCCAAAGGGGGAGAGAGTCTAGGGATTTGTGTCGTTGAGTTGCGTGTGTGTCTTTGTGGTCTCTTTGGTTTCGTTGTGGTTGCTCGTCTTTTGCTTTGTTTGGTTTTGTGTTAGTGTGACCTAAGTTCTAGTCATATGGTGTGAGACATATGCTACCCTTTCTCTATCATATTATTATCTATGTCTCTAGTCATTCGGTATCTTATGAGTAGTTGCATGCTTATTATGTTATTCATATATCCTGCTCTCATGGATCGTGCTTAGTTTGTTTATCTCTATAATATAGGGGGAGTGTTGATCCTAGTATGTGTGTCGTGCAGTCCAAAGCACTCATCTTGATGGCACACATCTAGGGTGAGCCCATCTCTATTTTAGAGATGTGGGGTTGCTTAGGTTTTGTATCTTTCTTCGTTTCGTGCAAATCCCGTATTGTCATCAATCCACCAAAAAGGGGGAGATTGTAAGGGCATCTGTAGCCCTAAGATGTTTTGGTGATTGATGACAATGCTTTTGCAGACTAATCGTGTGCACTGAGCTTTTCAGAGATTCATCCTTTGGCACGAGACGATTTCCTCCCCTCGGAGTTTGAAGCGAAGACGGTGTAGCCTTTTCGATTTAGTTTGGTGGACTAGTTTCGTAGAGGTCACCGTACTATCAAGAGGTGGTCAGCTTTGGAAAGGCTAGGGTGGAATCTTCACGTACACATCCCTTGCACACCTTTCGAACCTTTCCCCTTCAATGGAGAGCTCGTTCTTGTCCCCCTTGTGCCCGTTCTGGTCTGAGCGGTAGTACCGCGGGCTGGAGCGGTAGTACCGCTTGGGTGCTATAAGCGGCAGTACTGCTCCTCAGTGGTAGTACCGCTTGTAGCCCCAGCCGTAGTACCGCTGCGGTTTCGTGTTAGTGCCGCCTCGATTCGAAGGCCCGTTTTTCGTGTCGGACTTTACGGTACCGACCGCGGCAGGACTGGCGGTAGTACCGGCCCCGAGCGGTAGTACCGCCGGGAGGAGCGGTAGTACCGCTTAGGCTGATAAGCGGTACTACCGCTGGCCTAGCGGTAGTACCGCTCTGTGCGGGGCTGGTGGGGGGGGTAACGGTTGGTTTGTTCCCCCCACTATATAAGTGGGTCTTCTTCTCCAAAGTTGACCTACCTCTTCCCCAAAAGCTCCATTGTTGCTCCAAGCTCCATTTTCGCCCGATCTCTCTCCCTAGCCAATCAAACTTGTTGATTTGCTCGGGATTGGTTGAGAAGGCCCCGATCTACACTTCCACCAAGAGAAATTTGATTCCCCCACTAATCCCTAGCGGATCTTGTTACTCTTGGGTGTTTGAGCACCCTAGACGGTTGAGGTCACCGTGAAGCCATAATCCATTGTGGTGAAGCTTCGTGATGTTGTTGGGAGCCTCCAATTAAGTTGTGGAGATTGCCCCAACCTTGTTTGTAAAGGTTCGGTCGCCGCCTTCAAGGGCACCAATAGTGGAATCACGACATCTTGCATTGTGCGAGGACGTGAGGAGAATACGGTGGCCCTAGTGGCTTCTTGGGGAGCATTGTGCCTCCACACCGCTCTAACGGAGACGTACTTCCCCTTAAAAGGAAGGAACTTCGGTAACACATCCTCGTCTCCACCGGCTCCACTCTTGGTTATCTCGTGCCTTTACTTGCTGCAAGCTTATTTGTGTTATATCCTTTGCTTGCTTGTGTGCTTGTTGTTGTGGCATCATATAGGTTGCTCACCTAGTTGCATTTCTAGACAACCTACTTTGATGCAAAGTTTAATTTGGTAAAGAAAAGCTAAAAATTGTTAGTTGCCTATTCACCCCCCCTCTAGTCAACTATATCAATCCTTTCACCGCTTAGTACTGATATTTTGGCTAGCAAAGGATTCTAAATAGCAAGAACCACATGTTAGAGGATCCATAAAAATATAACTTCTATACAAATATACCCAAGCATAACTCATTATGTTGTCTTCCTTGTCCAACTTCAAGTAATTTGCTCAGGTTTGAAAATAATTAATGGGGCTCACAATCATAGAAGATGTCCAAGATGCTATACTTATATGTGAAATCTCTCTTCCTTCAATATTCTTTCATGAATTGTTCAAGTGGCCAATACAATGTTTGCTAACCTTGAAAAAATTTACCACCTCTACTTCTTATGTGAAGGCATTACTCCCCATGGGATAAGCATATGAAACATATATAATTTCAGATTTATGATATTCAAATCATTCAACTATTTACTCATAGGATATAAGTGAAGCACACGGGTAAATGACAAACTACTCCAAAAAGATATAAGTGAAGATCAATGAGTAGTTAAATAATTATGTAGCTATGTGGGGACTCTCTCTCATTTAAGAATTTCAGATCTTGGAATATTATTCAAACATCAAGCAAAACAAAATAAAACGGCATTTCAAGGATAGCACTCATCATGTGAAGAAGCAAAAACTTAGGCTCAACCGATACTAACCGATTATTGTTGAAGAAGAAAGGTGGGATGCCTACCGGGGCATCCCCAAGCTTAGATGCTTGAGACTTCTTGAAATATTATCTTGGGGTGCCTTGGGCATCCCTAAGCTTGATCTTTTGTGTCTCCTTAATTCCTCTCATATCACGGTTTCCTAAATCTTGAAAGCTTCATCCACACCAAACTCAACAAGAACTCGTGAGATAAGTTAGTATAAACCAATGCAAAAACCTTATCATTTTCTACTGTAACAAATTACTAAAATTATTATTAAACATTGCATACTAAATGCCTATGCATATTTAATACTCCTATCCTCAAATAGAATCATTAAACAAGCAAACATATGCAAACAATGCAAACATAACATCAATCTGCCAAAACAGTACAGTCTGTAAAGAATGCAAGATTCATTATACTTCGCTAACTCCAAACATTATAAAATTCTACCAAACTGTAGAAAATTTATCTGAGCTCAATATTCAAAAAGGTTTCAACATTTTATCCTATTCTGACTTTTCTAGGGAATTTTTGCAACAGCGGTAAACTTTCTGTTTTGAAACAGCAACATGTATACTTGCAAAATAAGCATGGTAAAGGCTATCCTTGACATTTTTTATTGAAAATAGAGATGCAAAACATTATTCTAAATAACAGCAAGAAAATACTAACAAAATAAAATGACGTCAAGAAAAACACATATCATGTGGTGAATAAAAATATAGCTCCAAGTAAAGTTACCGATGAACGAAGATTTAAAGAGGGATGCCATCCGGGCATCCCCAAGCTTAGGCTCTTGGTTATCCTTGAATATTACCTTGGGGTGCCTTGGGCATCCCCAAGCTTAGGCTCTTGCCACTCCTTATTCCATAGTCCATCAAATCTTTACCCAAAACTTGAAAACTTCACAACACAAAACTTAACAGAAAACTCAATAGCTCCGTTAGTATAAGAAAATAAATCACCAATTAGGTATTGTTGTGAAATCATTCTAAATTCATATTGGTGTAATATATATTGTATTCCAACTTCTCTATGGTTCATATCCTCCGATACCACTCATAGATTCATCAAAATAAGCAAACAACACAATGAAACAGAATCTGTCAAAAACAGAACAGTCTGTAGTAATCTGCATCAAACTCAAACTTCTGGAACTCAGAAAAATCTGCCAAAATAGGAAGACATAGATAATTTTATTATTGAGATACTGAAATTGGAATCAGTATTTTATCACTTTCTGGTGATTTTTAACAATTGTTTTCGTGAGCAGAAAGTTTCTGTCTTTTTCAGCAAGATCAAATAATTATCATCCAAGAAGATCCTATAGGTCTTACTTGGCACAAACACTAATTAAAACATAAAACCACATCTAACCAGAGGCTAGATGATTTATTTATTACTAAACAGGAACAAAAAGCAAGGAACAAAAAGCAAGGAAAAAAAATAAAATTGGGTTGCCCCCCAACAAGCGCTAACGTTTAACGCCCCTAGCTAGGCATGATGATTTCAATGATGCTCACCTAAAAGATAAGAATTGAAACATAAAGAGAGCATCATGAAGAATATGAATAGCACATTTAAGTCTAACCCACTTCCTACGCATAGGGATTTTGTGAGCAAACAACTTATGGGAACAATAATCAATTAGCATAGGAAGGCAAAACAAGCATAACTTTAAAACTTTAAGCACATAGAGAGGAAACTTGATATTATTGCAATTCCTACAAGCATATATTCCTCCCTCATAATAATTTTCAGTAGCATCATGAATGAATTCAACCATATAACCAGCACAAAAAGCATTATTTTCATGATGCACAAGCATAGAAATTTTATTATTCTCCACATAAGCAAATTTCTTCTCATGAATAGTAGTGGGAGAAAACTCATCAAAATAACTATCATGTGAAGCATAATCCAATTGAAAATTAAAATCATGATGACAAATTTTATGGTTATCTTTATTCTTTATAGCATACGTGTCATCACAATAATCATCATAAATAGGAGGCATGCTTTTATCATAATAAATTTGCTCATCAAAACTTGGGGGACAAAAAATATCATCTTTATCAAACATAGCTTCCCCAAGCTTGTGGCTTTGCATATCATTAGCATCATGGGTATTCAAGGAACTCATACTAACAACATTGCAATCATGCTCATCATTCAAAAATTTAGTGCCAAACATTCTAACGCATTCTTCTTCTAACATTTTGGCACAATTATCGGAATCCTTGTTTTCATGAAAGATATTAAAAAGATGAAGCATATGAGGTACCCTCAATTCCTTTTTTTTGTAGTTTTCTTTTATAAAATAAACTAGTGATAAAACAAGAAACTAAAAGATTCGATTGCAAGATCTAAAGATATACCTTCAAGCACTCACCTCCCCGGCAACGGCGCCAGAAAAGAGCTTGATGTCTACTACGCAACCTTCTTCTTGTAGATGTTGTTGGGCCTCCAAGTGTAGAGGTTTGTAGGAAAGTAACAAATTTCCCTCAAGTGGATGACCTAAGGTTTATCAATCCGTGGGAGGCATAGGTTGAAGATGGTCTCTCTCAAACATCCTCGCAACCAAATAACAAAGAGTCCCTCGTGCCTCAAAGACACCCAATACAATGGTAAATTGTATAGGTGCACTAGTTCGGCGAAGAGATGGTGATACAAGTGCAATATGGATGGTAGATATAGGTTTTTGTAATCTGAAAATATAAAAACAGCAAGGTAACTAATGATAAAAGTTAGCGTAAACGGTATTGCAATGTGTTGAAACAAGGCCTAGGGTTCATACTTTCACTAGTGCAAGGTCTCTCAACAATAATAACATAACTGGATCATATAACTATCCCTCAACATGCAACAGAGAGTCACTCCAAAATCACTAATAGCGGATAACAAACGAAGAGATTATTGTAGGGTACGAAACCACCTCAAAGTTATCCTTTCCGATCGATCTATTCAAGAGTCCGTAGTAAAATAACACGAAGCTATTCTTTCCGCTCAATCTATCATAGAGTTTGTACTAGAATAACACCTTAAGACACAAATCAACCAAAACCCTAATGTCACCTAGATACTCCAATGTCACCTCAAGTATCCATGGGTATGATTATACGATATGCATCACACAATCTCAGATTCATTTATTCAACCAACACAAAGAACTTCAAAGAGTGCCCCAAAGTTTCTACCGGAGAGTCAAGACGAAAACGTGTGCCAACCCCTATGCATAAGTTCATTGAACCCGCAAGTTGATCACCAAAACATACATCAAGTAGATCACGTCAATATCCCATTGTCACCATGGATAAGCACGGCAAGACATACATCAAGTGTTCTCAAATCCTTAAAGACTCAATCCGACAAGACAACTTCAAGGGGAAAAATCAATTCATCACAAGAGAGTAGAGGGGGAGAAACATCATAAGATCCAACTATAATAGCAAAGCTCGCGATACATCAAGATCGTACCACCTCAAGAACACGAGAGAGAGAGAGAGAGATCAAACACATAGCTACTGGTACATACCCTCAGCCCCGAGGGTGAACTACTCCCTCCTCGTCATGGAGAGAAATCGGATGATGAAGATGGCCACCGGTGAGGGATCCCCCCTCCGGCAGGGTGGCGGAACAGGGTCCCGATTGGTTTTTGGTGGCTACAAAGGCTTGCGGCGGCGGAACTCCCGATCTAGGTTATTTTCTGGAGGTTTCAGTATTTATAGGATTTTTGGCGTAGGTCTCATGTCAGGGGGGTCTCCGGGTTGTCCACGAGGCAGGGGCCCACGCCTGGGGTGGGCACGCCCCACCCTCGTGGGAAGCCCGGACTCTCCTGGCCCAACTCTTTACTCCGGGGCTTCTTTTGGTCCGTAAAAATCATAAAAAATTGGCACGTCAATTGGACTCTGTTTGGTATTCCTTTCTCAGAAACTCAAAAACAAGGAAAAATGTAAACCGCACCGGGCTCTAGGTTAATAGGTTAGTCCCAAAAATCATATAAAATAGCATATAAATGCATATAAAACATCCTAGATGGATAATATAATAGCATGAATACTTCATAAATTATAGATACGTTGGAGACGTATCAATCCTTAAGGATGGTTGTTGATTATCGCGCGTTGAATGTAGTGGCGATCAAGAACAAGTACCCGCTGTCGATGATCAATGATTTATTTGACCAGTTGACAGGAGCTAAAGTGTTTTCGAAGATCGATCTGCGATCAGGATATCACCAACTGAAGATTAGGGAAAAGGATATACCTAAAACAGCTTTCACCACAAGGTACGGGCTGTATGAGTATACGGTTATGTCTTTTGGACTAACTAACGCCCCTGCCTATTTCATGAGTATGATGAACAAGGTGTTCATGGAGTTCTTGGATAAGTTTGTCGTGGTGTTTATAGATGATATCTTGATATACTCGAAAATGAAGAGGAACACAAGGAACATTTGCGTTTGGTTCTCGAGAAGCTCAGTGAACACCAGTTATATGCCAAGTTTAGCAAATGTGAGTTTTGGTTGAAGGAAGTTAGATTTCTTGGACATGTTATATCAGGAGAAGGTATAGCAGTGGATCCCACCAAGGTTCAGTCGGTCACTGAGTGGTTGGCACCCACCTCAGTCGGAGAGATCCGTAGTTTTCTTGGACTCGCGGGATACTATCAGAGATTCATTGAGAATTTCTCTAAGATTGCAAAGCCTATGACGGCATTGTTGAAGAAGGACACTAAGTTCCATTGGAATGATGAATGTGAAGCAAGTTTCCAGGAGTTGAAGAAACGTTTGACTACAGCCCCAGTGCTGATTCTGCCGGATATACGCAAGGATTTCCATGTGTATTGCGATGCATCTCGCTTAGGACTTGGAGGAGTACTTATGCAAGATGGGAGAGTTGTTTCGTATGCCTCACGACAACTGAAACCGCATGAGTTAAATTATGCCATGCATGATTTGGAGTTAGCAGCTGTGGTGCATGCGCTCAAGACCTGGAGACATTTCCTTATTGGAAACCGTTGCGATGTGTACACGGATCACACAAGTTTGAAGTACATATTCACACAAAAGGAGTTTAACCTCGGGCAGAGGAGATGGTTGGAGCTCATAAAGGATTATGACATGAAGCTGCATTATCATCCAGGAAAGCCAATGCCGTAGCAAACGCCTTGAGCCGTAAGAGTTATGTTAACACCCTTGTAAACGGAGGGATGCCAAAGGAGTTAGCCGAGGATCTCAGGGAACTACGTTTGGAGATAGTCCCTAGAGGTTTTGTTGCAGCAATGGAGGTTCAAATCTACATTATTGGGAAAGATTCGAGAAGCTCAGAAGGATGACAAGGAGATTGCCGAGATAAAGGAGAAGATGAGCGAAGGGAAAGCCAAAGGTTTTCGTGAGTATGAGCACGACACCTTATGGTTTGAGGACCGTATATATGTGCCCAACAATGCAGAGATCAGGAAATCGATACTACAGGAAGCTCATGACTCGCCATACTTGATACACCCCGGAAACACCAAAATCTATTTGGATTTGAAGGAGCATTTGTGGTGGACCGGTATGAAGAAGGATATTGCCAAGTATGTAGCAGTATGTGATGTATGTCAGAGAGTGAAGGCAGAACATCAGAAGCCAGCAGGATTACTGCAGCCTATGCCGATACCCGAATGGAAGTGGGATAAACTTGGCATGGATTTCATCACCGGATTACCCAGGACTCGATCAGGATATGATTCTATCTGGGTAGTAGTTGACCGCTTGACCAAAGTAGCTCACTTTATACCAGTGAAAACCACGTATACCAGTGCGAAGTTGGCCAAGATATATATGACCAGGATCGTATGTCTGCACGGAGTTCCGAGGACCATCGTATAAGATAGAGGAACACAGTTTACTTCAAAGTTTTGGCATCAGTTGCACCAAACTTTGGGTACGAGGCTAGAGTTCAAGACAAGATTTCACATGCGCATGTATGGATGCACCGTGAGAGTCAATCAGATTCTGGAGGATATGTTGAGAGCTTGTGCGCTAGATTACGGATCTAGTTGGGATGACAACTTGCCCTACGCGGAGTTCTCATACAACAATAGCTACCAGGACAGTTTGAAGATGGCACCGTTTGAAGCCCTGTATGGAAGAAGATGCCGAACACCATTGATGTGGGATGAAATTGGAGACCGCCAGTTGTTTGGACCGAATTTGATTAAGGAGTCTGAAGAGAAGGTTAAGCTGATTCGGGATAGACTGAAGGTAGCTCAGTCCCGACAGAAGAGTTATGCAGATTCAAAACGCAAGGAGGTAGTCTATGAAATCGAAGACAGAGTGTATCTGCGAGTATCAGCTCTTCGAGGAGTTAAGCGTTTTGGAGTAAAAGGAAAGTTAGCCCCGAGGTTTGTAGGACCGTATCGTGTTTTGGAACGCATGGGAGAAGTTGCCTACAAGTTGGAGTTACCTGAAGAACTGTCAGGAGTACATGATTTGTTTCATGTTTCCCAGTTGAAGAAGTGCCATGCAGAGATGGCCGATATACCTCTGAGTGATACAGTGCCCCTGGAAGCGATTCAGTTGGACAGTGATTTGACATATGAGGAGAAACCAGTCAAGATTCTAGAGTTGCCAGCCGAGTTACTCGCAACAAGGTTATCAAATTTTGCAAAGTTCAGTGGAGCCACCATACCGAGGATGAAGCCACCTGGGAACGAGAAGATGATCTATGGAAAGACCACACACACCTATTTTCTTGCCAACCCAAATCTCGAGGGCGAGATTCATCTTAAGGGGGATAGGTTTGTAACATCCCAAAATTTTCAATTTGGAATGTTATACATAGATCATTCATGCATATCATATCCTATTGCATATTTGTTTTGCGATCCTCGAAATTCTAAGCAACTCAAGGACCCTCGGAGAGAGTTGGGGATTTCACCCTTTTCGTATTTGAAATTTTTATCGAATATCGAAACGAGGAGCATTTGCTTTATTATTTTTCCCTTCGAAAATATTTCATATTAAAATATATGAGAGGATATAATATGACTTCTCCAAAATAAATGAAATATTGGAGGAAAAATATTAAAATCAAATATTTGATTTTATTCAGATTTTTATTGCTATTTTATTTGCATAGGAAAATTCATGTTTTTCAAAATTGCATTGTAGGCCCAAATAAATGTTCACCTTGTCCGGCTTATTTTTAGAGGACTGGGAAAATTTATTTCAGAATTTTTGGAGTCCATTTAGTATTTCTTTTCTTTCTTTTTCTGCACGTCGAAATAATTTTTTTAAAGGAAACCGACTCCGGGCCGTACCCGACCGGGACTCCGCCTGGGGCTTTATAAGCCAGAAGTAGCCAGCCGCCGCCGCCTCCCGTCGTCGCCGCGCCGGATCCCGTCACCGTTGACCGGTCGGTTTTCTTCGGATAACCCTGGGTTTTTTATTTTCTTCGGTTTATTTTCATTAGATCGGTTTTCCCGACGGTTTATTTATTTTGCAGACGTTCGTCCATTCGTTTATTTAAACGAACACCGTTCAACCGTTAGTCACAGACAGCGTACGTTCGATCGTTCGCCTGTTCGTCAGTTTTTCTTTTTCTCGGGATTTTCGCGATTATTTTTTATCGAGATTTTGATCCGATTTTCGTTTTAGTTTATCTTTTCGCTCGTTTATCGGAATCAGGCGATTCAAGTGCCTAGATCTTCGTCACGAAGCCCTCTTTCTGTTTAACCAACTTGAACAAGATTTTGATACTGTAAAATTTGACTTTAGTCCAGATTAGTAAACGGATCTTGTTTCTTTCGCCGTTTGAGTTTCGTTGCTCCGTTGGATTTGATTCTTTTTGTAAACCAGAGTTCTTAAGTTGAACTTTCTGGTTAGATCTTCTTATTTGAGTTTTACCCTTGCATCTTTGCTTGATTGCTTATGTATGCTATTGTTAGTTTGCGATAGAATTCCCGGAGTGCGAAGCGTGCTACTACGAGTCACTAGGTTTTGCGGATCGTCAGCAAGGCAAGTAACACATTGATCATACCCCTTTATTTCCCAGTTTTTATGCATTAGATACAACCCTCACACATTGCATGATTAGGATCTCTTAAATTGTGGGTTTGGGAAGTAGATGTTAAGGTAGAACCTATTACCTGTTTTCATATCAAACCCTTGGGAGTTACTTCTACGTATTTCTTATATTGCTATGCTATGCTCGTAGACGTGGATTGGGTTTGAGTGTATCCATGACAGATGTGAGATTGTTAATTAATGGTTCAACTTAAGGTGGCAACTTTAATACACATCCTGGGTGGATTGCTTGTTTGGGCACAGGGTATCCAAAGGTGTTGTCCTAGGAGATCCCGGGGTATCCGTGTGATCATCCTATGGTCCGCCACCCAGGCTCAAAGGGATCGTGAGATTATTCATGCTAGAAACTTCCGTGTGCAGCCACAAGCCATTATGGGCTCTGGCATAGTTGAGTATGTTGTGTGACCTCTTTCAGTGGTGGGCTAGCAGATGTAGGGGAAAGTAGGTGTAACTGTCCACCCGGAGTAAAGAGTTAATGTCTTTGAAAGACTGTGTCTCGGTCATCCGTTTCTCAAACACCATGTAGTGCAAGAAATCCAACGGAGGAGATCGAGTCTTGTGGGGAAAAGTGCGCAAACCTCTGCAGAGTGTACAATCTAATCATGGTTAGCCGTGTCCCCGGTTATGGATATCTTGAGTATCTAGTACTTGGATTTTTCCTATTGTATCTCATCACCTTAATTTAATTTGTTGGGTTAATAATTACCTTTAATTGGGATTGAGATGGGGGTGCCATTCTCAATGATGTTTCAATTACCATGATAGTTAAATAAAATCTATTCCGTTGTTGTAGGGAAAAATTGGGTTTTTCGCAAAATCATATAACCATAGAGCCTCCACCAGCCATATATGCATATAGTGATAGCATTATCTGTTCATTACTCTACTGTGTTATATTGCCAAAGATATTCCATGTGCCGACCCGTTTTGGCTGCAACGTATTATGTTGCATACTTTTAAGACGAGGAGTAAGGTTCGCTAGGTCGTTGTCGTGCAGCTCAGCTATGCCGTTGGAGTTGATGGACCCACTTTATCTTCCAAGTCTTCTATTAGATGGCCTTAAGCCATATTTATTGTAATAAGTTCTCTTTTGAGATATTCGATGTAATAAGTGTGTGATTGCTACTCTGTTATAAATCCTTCGAGTACTGTGTGTGTCAGCATTACCGATCTAGGGATGACACTGAAGCACAGAGACTTGACCGTTTGAGGTCGGGTCGCTACAAGATGGTATCAGAGCACACGCTGAGTTTAGGACACGACCACTAAGAAAAGCCATAGGTCACTCTTCTCTACTCATTTCTGACTCCTCTCCATTTTCTACTCTTTAGGATGGCGGACTCAAGGAACGAGTTTGCACAACCGTATGAAGACACACCCTTTGGACGACACTTGAAGGAAGTCACTAGATACCTGAACATTGGAATACCAAGCTTCACCGGGACCTACAACGCCACCTTATCAGAAGAGGAGCGATGGATGATTCGAGTTCAAGTTCCAGGAAGGACATTCACGCCAGTCACGGAGCCCATAGAGTTTTCCTTTGATGCCCCAACCTGGAGTCTAGGCAAGAGCATGGCAGCCCACCTCGCCATGGGACGCATTGGCGAAGTTTACCACAAGGATCTCAAGGATCCTATCTACCAGATTTGTGGGCGCCGAGATGAACAATGGGAGATAGTCAACACCAGGAGGGACAGGTCCATTGCAGCTTTCATCCAGGAGATAAACCGGCACATCCGACGCCAGGAGAACCAGATGTGCACGGACATGATAGTTTTGAAGAAGGCGATGATAAGGATCACCTAGCTTGAAGAGGAACTCAAGTCTACACGCGATGGATACAAGGAGGAAATCGCTACACTATTGGAGAAGAACGACGACCTGATAAAGAAGATCAGAGTATTCATGGGAGACCCCGTGCCAGGAGGAGAAGACGACGATTCCACTTGCCCGGAGAACTACATCATCATCGGCATTTACACCGACTCCGACCACAGCGATAGTGATAATGACTTTGAATACGGTCGAGCGGATATCATGGAGTCTTCCACCGATCAAAATTTCTAGTAGACCACCATATGATTAGTAGTATTCCCCTATGTATATACTAGTAGCCCGAGGACTTTAACGATAGTTCTAGACCGTTTTGTATGCCCTTGCTTGATTGATTGAGTGATATGATTGTGTTTGTCTCATGTGAATATGGGTAGTGTTTTCTCACTAGACCTCAATTCTATTCTAATCTCTTCCCTCTAAAACCCCTCAGATGCTTCCGAGACGTAATACCGGATTTGTCTTCCCACCCGAGATCACCCAGTTGATCCAGCAGCAGAATGCCTTGATGCAGATATTAGTCCAGAACCACGGCAACAACAACAACATCAACCCTCCGCCAGTTGACAACTTAGCCCGCTTTCTGAGGTTACAGCCGCCGGTGTTTTCTAGTAGCACCGAGCCAATAGTTGCGGATGATTGGCTATGCAGGATTGGAAGGGAGTTGACCATCGCAGGTTGCATGGATGCAGAGAAGGTGCGTTTTTCCGCACACCAGTTGGATGGACCAGCAGCCTCATGGTGGGAGAATTACACATCCACTTTTCCCATAGCCAATGTCACTTGGGATCAGTTTCAGCAAGCATTTCGCACAGCCCATGTCTCAACTAAAAGACTGTGTCTCGGTCATCCGTTTCTCAAACACCATGTAGTGCGAGAAATCCAACGGAGGAGATCGAGTCTTGTGGAGAAAAGTGCGCAAACCTCTGCAGAGTGTATAATCTAATCATGCTTAGCCGTGTCCCCGGTTATGGACATCTTAAGTATCTAGTACTTGGATTTTCCTATTGTATCTCATCACCTTAATTTAATTTGTTGGGTTAATAATTACCTTTAATTGGTATTGAGATGGGGGTGCCATTCTCAATGATGTTTCAACTACCATGATAGTTAAATAAAATCTATTCCGTTGTTGTAAGGAAAAATTGGCTTTTTCGCAAAATCATGTAACCATAGAGCCTCCACCAGCCATATATGCATATAGTGATAGCATTATCTGTTCATTACTCTACTGTGTTATATTGCCAGCATATTCCATGTGCTGACCCGATTTCAGGCTGCAACGTATTATGTTGCAGACTTTTCAAACGAGGAGTAAGGTTCGCTAGGTCGTTGTCATGCAGCTCAGCTATGCCGTTGGAGTTGATGGACTCACTTTATCTTCCAAGTCTTCCGCTGTTATCGTATTAGATGGCCTTAAGCCATATTTATTGTAATAAGTTCTCTTTTGAGACATTCGATGTAATAAGTGTGTGATTGCTACTCGTTATAAATCCTTCGAGTATTGTGTGTGTCAAAGATTACCATTCCGTGGATGACCTTTGAAGCACAGAGACTTGACTGTTTGAGGTCGGGTCGCTACACTCTCCTACGAATGTCGTTGTGCACCATCGGTGGTCGTCGTTCTCCTCCATCTCCGTCAGGGTCACCAAGCTCGCGACGAGGAAGGACATTGTCTGCTGCTCGCATCAGCACCGCCATCATCACAACACAGAAGGAGCGGAGTAGAGGACACATCGTGCGGCTTGTTGTATTCTTCAGGTTCTCTGAAATGACATGAAGATTGGTTACAACGAATTTTACATCTCACCCCTTGTATGTAAACTGGTATCCACTGTGAGTAGTGGTGTTGTGGGTTGTGGCTAACTGGCTATGTGAATTTGTCGATACTTTGCCAGCCTTGACATGTTTCAGTTGCGGATGAAATGAGATGGTGTGTCGGTGCAGGTGTGAAGCATCTGATTGTGTATAGGAGGACCGATGACATATATGGTGAGACGGCGTGGCACAAGGGTGCACACAAGTTGGCCAGGATATGTTGCATGCACTATTAATTGTTGTAAGTTACCTTTCTGATACAACCACAATACTCTGCCGCTATTATTATTTCTATTTAGAGATTTGAGACTCTAGACTTTATGGTCCATTCAACCAGTTTTATTGCACTAACTGGAAAAATAGATTAGCTCAAAAGTATGTATACTCAGTAACTCATGGTGCTGCTTGCAGTTATTTCTTGTAATGGCATCAGCTAAAATATTGGTATGATTGAATTGAGAGAAGTTCTTTCAACATAGAAGTATATTATTATTGTACAAATTTAGCAATAGCAAGTAAGACGGAAATTGGTTGAATCACAATTTACGATATGCCCTGACATACCTGATAAAACTGCTATCGAAGTACGAATACTAATGCAGCATATCCTTTTGATTTAAAGAAAACATAGACACTCAAGAAGAAGCTGGCAAATCAGGATTGGAACCCAACGAGGAAATCTAAAAGCATAGACCATGTTTAGGAACAGGTTGTTTTTGTTGTGCAATTTTTAAGAAAGAGGATTGTCTCAAAGAAGATGAAGTTTACCAACAAGAAAACTATGGCAAGGAGGCACTCTTCTGTAACCTTTGCAATATAGAGGTACTCAGCTCCAACCCTATTCAAAAAACAGAAATATACCATACTCTAGTGTTCGGGCTTCAGACACATTTTATCCTTTTGTTATACTCATGGTCGTTGTGAAAAAAATGATGCAAGGCAAATGCTATGTATTCTGCTTCTGCTTGTTCATGATGGAAACAGATTCAGATGGCATTAACTGGCTAGAAGAGATCTAGCTAAGTTTGCAATGGCATGTTTACTAACGAACCATTTTAGTCTCAGGTCCCCCCCTGCAAAAGAGAAGTTCATGTTCGCAGAGCTTACACAGGTATATGGATTAAAACAAAGATGATGTGTATTTGTTAGTATATATGTATTTCCTTCAAGAAATAAGTTTGGAAGAGTAGTAAGTATAACAACATTTTCTTTCAGAATACGCCGGGTGTATTTGATAGTGTGTTTCTATGACATGCATATGTTGCTTTAATTTGCTCCTCGCTGAACCCCTCAAAATTATCTCGACAATCTGCTTATACAAACACCTTTTCACTTTGGTGCACTCTATTGCTTTGTTATGCTTGTGGTGTATCGATTCGTGTCAGTTCAGGAGAATAATACTCCCTTCATCATATAATATAAGATGTTATTACAACCAATGTACTCATATATTGGTTGTAAAAATATCTTATATTACGGGATAGAGAGAGTATTATTTATTTGGTTGTGCACTTTGATCGGCTCGATGATTAATGCAACGAGTCATGATTTTGTAATGTTTAGTAATTCATACTTCTACTTGACCTTTCAGTAAGATGCAAACCATGGCGGGAGCTGCTTGTGGAGCATCTGGTAAGCACGGGTTGCACTTTCTGTAGTGTGGCCTGTGATGTAGGTGCTTGCTTACTTGTTTTGGCTGCAGTTCGCCTGCCTCATGGACCAAACTTTCGATTTTATATGAGCGGTCTTTCTCTATTTGGAGACTTTCCCTTCTTTTTATCTTAGGTGTATGCATGAATGACATGGGTTGTTTGGTGCTAATTATAGTATGGTTTTGATATGTGTGACTGAAAGATGTGTGCCCCCATGCTTGATTAAGTAGGTTACCTGGAGTAAAATCCTCAAGGAGAATTAGTAACTTTCTTTACTAAGGTGAGAAAAATGCATATTCCATCTACAGCTGACATTATATCAATTAATTAATAGATGGATGAGATAAGCAACTAAGACAAATATATGAAACTACACATGAGTGAATAGAACAATACTTCAAATATAGCTAATTTGCAGGATTAACATGAATATTTCAAATGAACTAAATGACATTGTTTAGCTTTCCACATCAGTAGGATGTAGTTGTTTATCTGGATTAAAATCATATGCCCAACCATGCTCAAGCAGGTGGAATTAACACTTTCAGTTTGAAGAGTGAAAAGTTCAGTGCAATTTTACATGGGAAATGATCTGTACTGTCTCAGTTAGTCTAGGTGACACTGTAAATCCAACAGCTTCATAGCAGATTGTATGCGATAAGATAAACTACCCTACAAACTAGCAGCTATTGTATGGAATTTAGAAGATTTATTTCCACCAAGTGAAAAGTACATCTCAATTTCAATATTAAAGATCATGTGAAGAAGTGAAACTTTTACTCAGGTTCGAGGTATGGAGGTAATGCATCAATATTTATTTTTTTCTTCGATAAATATAGGTTGTCAAAGTTTCTCTGATATGATGGAATAATCATGTGTGTTCCTTTGTGATTGTGAGAATTATCATGAAAGATTCGTAATCTCAACTAATTTGCCTGGCACCAAAATATCATGGTTGGATATTTGATTTTTCATGGTGATGTTATGTTGATGCCGATCATATTTACTTTTTGATTTCTTGATGGATGTTACTTAAGAGGAGAATAACGAGAATAGGTAGTTCCTTGAGAAAGTGGAGGTCGGAAGGCCGTGAGGGTCCAGCTGCATCTGACGCACTATGGATGTGGTAATATGATTTTGCATTTACTTAACAAAGAAGAAAAATTGCGTTTAGCTAGTGCATTTTCTGGATGATTTCAACTTTCATTGCTGAATTCATTGGTTCGTACTTGAAATTATGTGATCTACCCGGTCCCACCTCAAGCAAAAGATAATGCAAGTGCAGTGATGTCACATCTCAGAATATACTATATTTCCCATGTGAATGCATATGCACAATAAATTTGGCAAAAATTACTAATTTGTTATTGGATCATTTATTTATTTGTAAAGTTTGTTTAGACAATATCATTTTCTTATCGAATTATGGACACTATTTTGGTAAAAATAAGGGTGCAGATAGGGTAATAATTTTCAATCACTAGATATTTTGTTAACCTAATATTGTTTTTTGTTCTTCTCACTCAAGAAAAGATGATTCAATGAAGTGTGCCTTTAGAGGTTTCACCAATATATAGCAAAACTTACATGGAGTCATGGATTCTTTAGGTGCGTGTAGTGACTTGGGAGCTTAGCTAGGCATGCCCCTCACCGACAAAAGAGCAAGAGAGCCTGAGCGCCTTTCACGATCCCTGGCTCCACGTACGCCCAAAGTTTTCTAGATTTTATGGAGCAAATTGGTTGACGAGTTGAGAGGATAATTTGTTGGTGCTAATTTGTTGTTGTTGGTTTTAAGAGGATGTTGGCAAATTACAACCATCGAGCATTGCAAATAATAACAGGTGGTAGAACTTTGCTAGCCATTGGCAATAAAGCAAATCAGATAGGACAACATGCTTTCTACTTCTCATTAGATAAAATATCACAAATTGATTATTTCTTCAGTTTAGGAACTTCCTTTTTTTTAATGGGTGTCCTTTGCCTATATCCACGGAAAAGAAGAGCATGTTGATTGCTTGCTATCTATGATTCCCAACCAGCCTAAGGTGCATAAGTTGGAAATAAATCTTCCTTACGAATATCTGCTAGTTTTGTCTCTTCTTCATTTTGGCTTTCATCTCAACTCCTTTGATAGATCTTTTTAAACATGAAAAAGGGAAATTTAGACTATATGTTAGAAAAACATATTATGTTTTTTTACAGAAACCTTTGCAATGATCTCAAATATTTATTGAGATGCACGAGTTGTGTAAGCTTGACGTGACAATGAAAACACAAAGCTGGTTGTGGTGAAGGTCAGCTTGGTTGCAGTACGGATCTGATCTCAACACGGTTGTGGTTAGTGGGGTACTGTGGTTTGGCTGGCGTAAGAAGGTGGTTGGGGAGCGGGAGGAGGATGTAGGAGAGGAAGAAGACATGCATGGAAGTTGGTTGGCAAAAAATTATTCCGGCGATCGATTCCATAGTATTCACTAAACAAATTGATAAAGGGCTAAGGGGGCATACGTTAGACATGCCCTTACATGACCTGATTAATTCATTTACCGTACCAATGCATGTTCAGTATCATTAGTACCAACATGTTTCTAAATTATTTTTCTTACTCAGTCCATGATATTAGATTCAACACGAGATTAGCTGACGTGGGATAGACAACATCTCATCGTACAATATGGCAAGGTATTTTGTCCTTTGATGTCATGGTTTATTGTTTCTAATAGCTACCACTTGTAGATTTATCTTTCATATGTATTCGTAGGCCGCACACCGGGTATATATTCTAGACCCTATCCAAGGCATTTACTGAAATTGCAAATATGTGCGATGGAATTCAATGACGCACTTGAAATAAATCAACTCGACTGAAATTCCGATATATCTAGATGGCAATGTTTTTTAGAAGGTTTCTCCAATTTCTCATTGACCATTCAATTGTTTTTCATGCATGAAACGGATAATATCTTGGTAAAGTGTGCTAGAATAGGTTAATTGCAATTAGCACACAACAGGTGTGGGTGGCAAGAACCACCCGATAACCTCTCCTCCACTCCCCATTCTTCAATCTTTTAGGATTCATGCAATTTTGAGTGTCTGCATCTGCATGCTATTTTGGGTTCTCGGGTTTTTTATCTCAGTCTTTGGATAGGACTGCAAGTTCTTAAGTCTGGGAGCTGGAAAAAAAGGAGAAGAGCATGCCTGATCCCTCCAAATGAAAATAAATATATCACATGATGCGTTGGAGACACATGACCAATGGAACAATTTACAAACTTACATGCTTAGGCAGGTTCATAGGTTGATAGCAAGGATCATATGTGTTGTTTGCTTTAATTTGATACAAAAAACTATCTCTACAATTAGTTGATATTAAGGAATAATAACTAAAAACTTCTAGAGGTTTACATCTGTGAACTTGTCTAGAAAATGGACTGTAATATGTTTTTTATGTGGAGGCATAAAGATTAATTCACTATTTTGTTTTCGTAAAACGGCTGTTTACTCGCCAATTTGTATAGTTAAATCCATCTATTAAGGATACATCATTGAAAAGTATTATATTTTTACTTCCATTCACTTCCTTAGTCGGGTGTTGAAATGTTGGGAGATTACAAAGTTCCTGCTCTATTTACACATGGTGGAGGCAACCCAACAATTTGTTACCGGAGCTAACAGAGGAAGGAGTTGAGGAACCTGCATCATGGGAGAGTCATCGAGGGGCATCCGCATAAAGTGAGACACTGCATTGTATATATATGGTCAAAATATAGAACCATGTTGTACATACAATGCACGGTGAGTATTCTTTGTTGCACATTCTTAGATCTTTCACGTGAAAGCTCGTGCAGGTTGGTTATGAGCTGAAAATGAAATTTTTACTATACTTGTTGAAGTACCGTGTGAACGAAGTTAAAGACAACATTCCTGACGTTGTACGGGAATATCTCAAGCGTATTAAGTATAATTTAGTTTGTAACAGATAATTATTTGGATCATTGCCTATTTTGTATGTACATCGTCAAATTACATTGCAAGTGAAATTGATTTCAATTATTTTCAATTGTTGTAGATTATCTTTCCTATACATGTAAATTTTGATATGCATTATATATTTACTATTTTGGCGGGGAACTACGACATATTTACTACTCCCGGCTGAACTATATGCATTATATATATATATATATATATATATATATATATATATATATATAATCAAAAAATAAAGGTCCGTGACAACGCATGGGCTTTCTACTAGTATATAAAATAAGAAACAGGCTATTGCTTCTTACACCGTAATTTCGTCACGTCATACTTCAAATTTAAATGCATTGCACGTCCACCTAAGCCGTCGAGACTATATTGGGACTCCCCTAGCAGGCTAGCACCGCTGCATGGCCTGCCTCCCAGTGCACCACTAGCCCAAAGAAATAATAGTTGCTGGTGTGGGGGTTCGAACCAACAGACTCACCTCCCATCACAAAGAGTGCAGCCACCTCAACCAGGTTTTGATTGTGATATTATTGCTTAATGAAATAGTCTCACCTTGCTTTTTACAATAACATCCACCAATTTATATACTTCCGCGAGTTGCCTAGAAATCAGCAAGCAACAAACAGCAGAAATGGATGAAGCATGGGTCTCAATAAAAGAGGAAGTAGGGAATTTATCCTGGAAGAAGGAAGAAGAAATTAACTCCACAAATTATGGAGGTGGGACTATCTTGGCATGTTATGTTTGGCACAATTTTCAGTCCCCTACTAATTGTTTTCAGAAGTAGGCCTTGCATTCTGTTTGATACTCCAGGTATGCTAACGTCTGTTGTTACTCCAGGTTCGTTAATAATGCTATTTCTTCCTATTCTACTTTTAACATTTTAAAATAAACTAACATCTGAATTAATATTGTTCACCCACCAGATCAATTGAATCTGGATAATATATACATGGTTTTGTTCTGCGTGACGAACAATGGGTATTGCAAAAAGAATCTCCCGTTTTGCTAGTTATTATATAGGTACAGGCTAGCAAAAGTGCTTGTGCGTTGCAATGGGAGAAAAAATTATAATCTTCAATGGCCATGACCATACTTTGCTGCATCAACAAGATACTTTATCACTCTCATTTTCATGAAAGCATGAACAATTTCTAAAATCATGAGAATATTTTTAAACTTGTGAATATATCTGAAATCAAGAACATTTTTCAAATTCATGAACATTTTTAAAGATTTTTGAACATTTTCCAAAATCATGAAAATTTTGAATTCATGAACATTTTATAATTTTGCAACGATTTTGAAAAAAAATCGCTAAAAATTTAAAATATTTTTCTTGAATAGGGGAACATTTCAAGAATCGACGATAATTTTTTTGATAACAATTTTTTAAATTCACAAACATTTTTTCTCGAATGAACATTTTTAGAAATACATGATAATTTTTTGAATCCGTGAACATTCTATGAAACAATAAACTGTTTTGTAAGTCATAAACAGTTTTTAAATTTTTAGGATATATTTTCATTCATGAACATTTTTTGAATTGGCAAGAAAAATCATTTCATTAGCATTTTTTAGTAAACGAACTTTTTAGAAAGTTCACATTTTTTGATTTCCCTAACATTTGTTTTCGAAATTTCAAACAATGTTTAAATAAGCAAACATTTTTTTACAAAATCGCGCACATGGGAATCCCAGAATCGGCTGGCCCATGCAGTAGGAACCTTCTTCTATACTGCACACTGTTGCGTTGGAAGAAGACGGAGCACGCCTGTTTGGGCCGGCCCATTTAAGTGCGGCCTGGTTTATAATTTTTGTTTTTCCTTTTCCGTCTTCCTTTTTTTCTACTTTAAATAATTTGGGATTTGGAAAAATTTACGACAATTAGAATGATGAGAATTTTTAAGTAAAATATTTAACAATTCATAAATGTTTGTGGATTTATAAAATGTTCAATATTTTTACAAAAGAAATTGCGTATTCAAAAAAATTCGCAATTTTGAAAAAAAGGATTGGTAAATAAAAAAAAGTTCGTTCAATCTAAAAAAATGCTAACTAAATCAAAAAAATGTTCATCGAGAAATATTCACCGTTTCGAGAAAATTATTTAATAAAATGTGCACAATTTTATTTCATTTTGGAAATAGTATGAAATGTTCATGAATTCAAACAATGTTCTTGATTTTAGAAAACATTTAAAAATTTCTAAAAAATGTTCAGAAATTTGAAAGATGTTCATGATTTCAAATAAATCAATGAGTTTTAAAAAATGTTCATGATTTCATGAAATTGAGAGTTATATTGTATCTCAGTGATGCAACAAAATATGGTCATGGCCATTAAAGATTATGTATTTTTTGCTCCCGTTGGAACGCACGGGCCCTTTTGCTAGTAATAATAAAGGGGCTATTGCTTCTGGCGGTACGTCAGCGAAATTGCTCCCGAAGTTGAAAAACATTACCACGGATGCCACCTATATGTGAAGAAAACGATTCAGTTTTTTTATAAAGGTGCTATTGTTTCTGGCGGTATGTCACGAAAATTGCCCTTGAAGTTGCAAAATATTACTACCGATGCCACCTATAAGTGAAGAAAATGATTCGTTTTTTAAATCGCCGTGGGGTTTGATTCTTATTTGGTGGTACCCTTGCATAACTCAAGCAGAGAAGTATCGCAATGGTCAAGCCTTCGATATTTCATGTGGGAGACCCGGGTTTCATCCCAGGTTCTACCCTTTTTCTCTTCTTTTCGCTCTTTATAGCAAGCGCTCCTCCTCCTCCCGCACGCGTATGGGCCATCCCATGTACGAGCCTGACACCCCCTGCTATTTTCGTTTTTTTCCTTTTAGTTTCTTATTTCTATTTTTGTTTTTCAAAATTAATTAGGGATCTCCAAAAGTTCCAAATTTCAGAAAGTTGGGAGTTGAAGTTTTTCTGAGAAATCATAATATGTTCGTGAATTCAAAAAATGGCAGGGAAATCATAAAATTTTCAAGATTTTTAAAAGATGTTTGCATATTATAAAAATCATGATATAAAAAGTTCTCATGATTTTCAAAAAAAGTGATCGTGAAGTCAAAACATATCCAGCAATTTGAAAATAATGTCCATGAAATTTTAGAAAATATTCACAAAAATTCAAACAAATACGTAAATCACGAACAAGACGAATCATCGCTTACATAGAACTCTTTTAGGGGATATGTAGAGGTTATTTTATGATTTTATTTAGTCCATCGTGCATCGGTTGAAAGAGGGTTTTTGTGTTCTATACAACGGTTGACGCCAGAAAAATTGACACAATTTCCTATGGCTTAGTATATGAAAATGACTAAATGCCTAATTTACCTCCATAGATAGCTATGTTTATTCTAGTACTATAGTTTTACTCGTCATGGAAAACACCGCGATGCTAGGTAAGGCGAGGCACATCATTCATCGGTGTAGCTCAGGCAGGGTTCATCAATGCAGCTTGCTTAGCCAAAAAATATTTCATTGTGGCGCCTTAGGAAATCAAGTTGTGATGAGACCATCACATTTTCAGTTTTTAAACGACTTCTTAAAAGTCTCTTGTCTCATCGTGACATGATTCAGACGTAGTTTATCAAATGACATTTTAATAGTCCTTACCCCCATCCTGATATAATCTGCATAATCTGATTATTTTTGTCCTATTACAACGCACGCGCATATTTGCTAATATGTATGACGATAATGCCAGCTCAGCTATCTCCGGCCGATTAGTGTTACCTACTTTTTTTGATTTAGGGGGTGTTACCCACTTTTATGTATACACTTGCAGGCGGAGGCGTGGCGGCACCTCTGCCCGTCAGAAGCCTGTCCTGATTACAAAGATTTAGTTTTAAAGTTCAATTTAGGAATCCGTTGGGCTAGCCCGGCTAATCCTTTGGGTAATTATTCTTTATAGTACAATATTGTTGTTGAATTGGAGCATGTTAAAAATATGGATTGCCAATTTTATATTTTTATTGATTGCAAAATAAACAGATATAATTAAGTCAAGAGTGGAAACTCCTAATATCTAATGCTGAAAAGCAACAAACAAAGGTCAATATACATGAAAACTGACTATCCACAATTGTCAGGAAGAAAGAAAGTAAACATGCTATCTGGCTTGGCCCATTGGGCTGTACGAAATGTCTGATAGGCCACTTTTCTTTTTCTCTAGCATGTTGAAGAAGGGAGGGCAGAATAATCTTTTTTTATTTCGGTCCATTGGGTATAAAAAGAATGGGCCGCTTTTCCTTTCTTTTTTCGTTTTGCAGTTGGTTTATGCGAAATTTTTGAGAAGATGAACCGGTAATGTAATCTTTAAGTAATTGTTTCTATAGTAAGCTATCATAAAAAATCTGTCCATGGTTCTTATTCTTTTCCCTTTTTTATTAACAAACGAATTTTCCATATTCAAAAATCCACTATTCTGTTAAAATAGGGGATGTATTTTTATTTCATTATTGTAGAGCAATTGATAAACAGAAAAGGAGGGCTATCATACAGTAAAATTGTTGGACCTGGCTAGGGAGTGCCTGAGCGCCCGTTCGTACCATCAAGCGCCATACTATTTATAGAAAGTTCAAGTGATTCATCTCAATACACTTCCAAAAAAGAAAGCATTTTTTCTGCTACCACCACCTTTTCCGTGCATACGTGATCCTGAAACCTCATCAGCCTAAATATTTTCTTCATGTGCATTTGTTTGGGGTTCAAAAAGTTTAAAACCCTGTAACTTTTGATTCAAGCGTCAAAATCCAGTTTCATTTTCACCGTTGGGTTTCTTGCGACGAGTTCTTCAAAACTAGATCTCATATTGGTAGGTTTTGTCGAACTTTTTTTTAGGAAACTTTGGGTGCGACGAAGACAACTTTAGTGCTATAGGGAAGCAACTTCATTTTTTCCTTAGTAGGACTGCCTATTAGTTGGTTTGTGTAAAAATTATAAAATCACGCAAATCATGAGGCACCTTGATCTCCCCCTAGCAAATCAATGTCATACTGCGTGAAACTCCTACGCATCTTGCATGTAAAAAATTTAAGCAATTATACCAGCAAATCCAAGAAATTTTATTACCAAAACACAATGAAAAACTGTTTCTAGCAATACCAAACAAATGTATTACCAAACCACAATGCAAACCTGTTCTTGCAAAATTGAGCAACCATCCTACAAGACCAAGCAAATGTATTACCAAACCACAATGCAAAACTGTTCTAGCAAAACCAAGCAACTATCCTACAAAACCAAGCAACTGTACTATCCAATCCAAGCGACTACATTACTAAAAAACAACTATGAAAAAAATGTCCTAGCAAAACCAAGCAACTGTACTATCCAATCCGAGCGACTATATTACTAAAAACAACTATGAAAAAATTGTCCTAGCAAAAGCAAGCAACTGTCCCTAGCATTACTACTTAGATTGTCTACTTTAGGCAGAAAAAACGTATGAACAACTTGAATAGCCTTTGTGGACAACTATCTGATCCTCCTCCCCATGCAACTTCTAGCAAAAATCCAAAACAACTCAATTACAAACAAAATAAAAAATGAAAAATTGTTCTAGCAAAAAGAATCCAAGCAACTGTCTAGCAAAACCAAGCAACTGCATTACAAAAAACACAATGCAAAAAATTGTTCAAAAAAATTCCGAGCAACTTCCCTAACAAATCACGAGACCTTAAGAATGGTAATTAATTGCCTAACAATGATGCCCGGTTGCATGTCAACGCTAAGTAGTTGGCTATACGGTACTCGGAGAAGTTGTCTGCCGGTGTAGCTCATGTTGCCTATACTTTGAAACATAGTGTTAGCATACTCGATAGTTGGGTAGAAAACTTATATGTGAATTTAGTGAACATGATAGTCATGGGAGGCAACTTATAAGGACTTCTTGTTGATTGGCAATCATAGTAGCCAAACTAAGAAGAGGTTTCCTTGCTATAACACTAAAGTTTCCTCTGCAGCACCCAAAGTTGCTCTAAAAAAAGTTTGTTGAAACATATTCATATTGGATCTCGTTTTCAAGAATTCGTCGCGAGTAATCCAACAGTGAAAACCAATCTAAATTCAGATGCTCGAATCAAAAGTTATGCCTTCTTAAATTTTATAAAACCCAAATAAATGCACGTACTTTTCCTATTCTGGCTTGTGCAAAGGGAGCATTTGAAGGGACAAGGACCAGATAGTTTTCTATTTTTGTAGTGTAATCATGGTACGGGACGAAACCAACTAGTGTTTATGGCAGGTCTGCTCCGATGCACCCCGTGCGGTGTAAATTTTTGTCGCGTAACGCGTACGCTCGGGTAACCCGATTAGTGCAGCTGCACTAATAAGTATTTGAGAAAATTGTTTACGTTGGCACAAATTTACATTTGCTCGAGTTGAGTTGTCATTGCCGCACCAATGTCGGTCTTCCTATGTACAAAACAACATAGCTAAACTGTCTGACACATTTCTTGATTTTGATGGTTGTAAACCAAAGCAACTGAACTTATCTTTTCATACTAACATGGCATGAAAGTCCAAACTTAACCCAAATATTCATGGCGGTAGAACTCCGTAACATGATACAACAAAAAGCAAGTAAACAAAGTTACTTCTCATGTGAGCACAGGAATACTATTACAGCTGACCTGATGACATTTTAAAATTTTACTAGCACAAACGTCAGTGCGTTGCAACGGGAGACATTGTGACCCTTCTCATGTGTCCACTTATTTTTCGTTTGTCCCGCCCTTTTGTCTTCTTTCTCTCCCTCGGAGAGCTCCTCTAGTATCCCAGACATCAAGCTTCTTCGCATTCGTCAATGTAGTATTCCATCCACCTCTGTTTAATTACGCACCACTTAATGAATCCAAATACGCAAACGTACAACCTCCTTTAATTATGCAGCAAGCCGTTTAAGCGTACCACTTAGTAGGACTCATTCTCTTCTTCTCATTTCATCATCCGCATACTCCTCTTATTGATTCCCAAGTCAACTTATTGAGTTGATCTATAACAGGTAACTCTAAGATGTATTTAAATAGGTGGTTTTGATTCTAAGGGAGTGAGGCAAGGTGGTACTATTTAACGATAATAGGAAGAGAGACTTATTAAGTTGATGTTTTTTCCAGGCCCAGCAGAGGCCCAACACAACACGTGTTATGTAATTGCATTCGGCCTACTCGAAGCGTAGGTTACAAAGAAAATACTGATTTAATTTTGTGCATTTTTTCGTGAATAACCCAATCAAAGAAAAAGAAGAAACAGAGCAGCCCCCTCCCTCCCAACCCCCCCTCTCAAACGCAGGCGGACGGACCAGTGAGAGACCGATCAAAGAAAACCATCCCAAACACCTCAAACGGGCCTCAAACGCTTGGACTGACCGACCCCCTCATATCTAGCCCAATTGTAGGCCAGATATGGGAGGCCCTGACATGACCAGGCGCGTCCGCCACTTCGGACCCGACAGGCCTACCCCACCACAAATTGCGCCAAATCCACGAAACCCTTTGCCCTCCTCCCGCCTTCCTCCACCATTTCCTGCGTCTGAGCCCTCGTCATCCACCATGCTTGCTCTCCATCCTTTCCGCCAGTCCTGATCCGCCACCCTAGATGTCGTCCAGCTCATCCCTGACCGCCGCGACCGAGGTTGTGTCCTTGTAGTCCACCGACGTCTCGTCCTCGGTGACATCGTGCAAGCTGGAGAATACCGCCCGGAGGGACCAACGATAGAGGCAGCGGGAGAGGGATGTGGTGGCATCATAGGAAGCAGATGCGGACCTCGACAAGCAGCTCCCCCCGGCCATGCTCGAGACCCTACACCCCATCCATCCAGCCGTTGACAAGGATCATGTCGCCGGACCAGGTTGGGACAGAGGAGGATCCGACGGCTGGTTGGGGCATTCTGGAAAGCTTTCCGCCAACGCAGATGCCTCTGGTGGACGTTTGTCACTCGCCACAACTCGTTTGGGTGCAGACAAGCACTGGCGACACCCCGGCTGCCCACGACCTTTCGACGAAATGACACGACAAGACTTGGTATGTCCTTGTTGTTCCTCTCCGATCAACTTCGCAAATGCCATTTTCAATATTTTGCATAGACCGCTAGTTCATTTCAAAAATGATCAATGCTTAGAGACCATGATCATTTTAGGAGTTTATTATGTCAGAGATGATCAATGATAATCAAGATCCGACCCAAATGGACTACGAGTTTGAGGATCCAACTTGCCCTTATTTGGAGTTGGGATAATATCAAATCCTGATGACCCACAAGTATAGGGGATCTATCGTAGTCCTTTCGATAAGTAAGAGTGTCGAACCCAACGAGGAGCAGAAGGAAATGATAAGCGATTTTCAGCAAGGTATTCTCTGCAAGCACTGAAATTATAGGTAACAGATAGTTTTGTGATTGGATAATTTGTAACGAGCAACAAGTAACAAAAGTAAATAAAGTGCAGCAAGGTGGCCCAATCCTTTTTGTAGCAAAGGACAAGCCTAGACAAACTCTTATATAGAGAAATGCGCTCCCGAGGACACATGGGAATTATCGTCAAGCTAGTTTTCATCACGTTGATACGATTCGCGTTCGGTACTTTGATAATTTGATATGTGGGTGGACCGGTGCTTGGTGCTGCCCTTACTTGGACAAACATCCCACTTATGATTAACTCCCATTGCAAGCATCCGCAACTACAAAAGAAGTATTAAGGTAAACCTAACCATAGCATGAAACATATGGATCCAAATCAGCCCCTTACGAAGCAATGCATAAACTAGGGTTTAAGCTTCTGTCACTATAGCAACCCATTATCTACTTATTACTTCCCAATGCCTTCCTCTAGGCCCAAATAATGGTGAAGTGTCATGTAGTCGACGTTCACATAACACCACTAGAGGAGAGACAACATACATCTCATCAAAATATCGAACGAATACCAAATTCACATGACTACTAATAGCAAGACTTCTCCCATATCCTCAGGAACAAACGTAACTACTCACAAAACATATTCATGTTCATAATCAGAGGAGTATTAATATGCATATAGGATCTGAACGTATGATCTTCCACCAAATAAACCAACTAGCATCAACTACAAGGAGTAATCAACACTACTAGCAACCTACAGGTTCCAATCCCAGACTTAGAGACAAGAATTGGATACAAGAGATGAACTAGGGTTTGAGAGGAGATGGTGCTGGTGAAGATGTTGATGGAGATTGCCCCCCTCTCGATGAGAGGAGCGTTGATGATGACGATGGCGATGATTTTCCCCTCCCGGAGGGAAGTGTCCCCGGCAGAACAGCTCTGCCGGAGCCCTAGATTGGTTCCGTCAAGGTTCCGCCTTGTGGCGGCGGAGTCTTGCCCCGAAAGCTTACTTATGATTTTTTTTCGGACGAAAGACTTCATATAGCAGAAGATCGGCACCGGAGGGCCACCAGGGGGCCCACGAGGCAGGGGGGGCGCGCCTAGGGGGGTAGGGCGCTCCCCCCACCCTCGTGCCCAGGGTGTGGGTCCCCTCCGGTATTTTCTTCGCTCAGTATTTTTTATTATTTCCAAAAATAACTTCCGTGGAGTTTCAGGACTTTTGGAGTTCCGTAGAATAGGTCTCTAATATTTGCTCCTTTTCCAAATTTCGAATTCCAGCTTGCCGCATTCTCCCTCTTCATGTAAACCTTGTAAAATAAGAGAGAATAGGCATAAGTATTATGACATAATGTGTAATAACAGCCCATAATGCAATAAATATCGATATAAAAGCATGATGCAAAATGGACGTATCAACTCCCCCAAGCTTAGACCTCGCTTGTCCTCAAGCGGAAGACGATAACAATAAATATGTCCACATGTTTTGAGGTAGAGGTATCGATAAAATAAAATACGGACATGAGGGCATCATGATCATTCTTATAACATCAACATATATGGGCTTGCTAAAGTAATAATCTATTCACAATGCAAAGTATGAATCAGAAACTTTATTGAGAACTAACAAACTATAATCTCAGTAATTGAAGCAATTGCAATTTATCAAAACATAAGAAAGAGTCTATGTCAGAGCTTTTTAGCAAGCCCACATACTCAACTATCATTTAACCTTTCACAATTGCTAACACTCACAAAATACTTGTGGTTACGGAATTTTAATCGGACACAGAGAAATATAGGGGCTTATAGTTTCGCCTCCCAACCTTTTACCTCAAGGGTAATGTCAACAATAATAGTTCATGCTAACTTACATCCAATTAGATATATATGTCAGGATCTTTCCAACACACTGTGCTTGCCAAAGGATAAAATGTAAAAAGGAAAGGTGAAGATCACCATGACTCTTGCATAAGGTAGAAAGTAAAAGATAGGCCCTTCGCAGAGGGAAGCAGAGCTTGCCATGCACTTTCAGGGTTGGATGCACAAAATCTTAATGCGAAAGAACGTCACTTTATATTGCCACTTGTGATATGTACCTTTATTATGCAGTCCGTCGCTTTTATTTCTTCCACATCACAAGATCGTATAAAGCTTATTTCCTCCACACTAATCAATCATACATATTTAGAGAGCAATTTTTATTGCTTGCACCGATGACAACTTACTTGAAGGATCTTACTCAATCCATAGGTAGATATGGTGGACTCTCATGGCAAAACTGGGTTTAAGGGTATTGGAAGCACAAGTAGTATCTCTACTTGGTGCAAAGAATTTGGCTAGCATGAGGGGGAAAGGCAAGCTCAACATGTTGGATGACCCATAACAATATACTTTATCTCAGATATAAGAAAACACAACCCATTACGTTGCCTTCCTTGTCCAACATCAACTCTTTAGCATGTCGTATTTTAATGAGTGCTCAAAATCATAAAAGATGTCCAAGATGTGAAACCTCTCTTTCTTTATTACTTCCTATTAATTGCAACGATGACCAAAACTATGTTTGCCAACTCTCAACAACTTTTAATCATCATACTCTTTATATGTGAAGTCATTACTCTCCATAAGATCAATATGATCTCTTTATTTCTTTTTATTCTTTCTCTTTTCTTTTATTCACTCAAGATCATAGCAAAATAATCAAGCCCTTGACTCAACACTAATCTTTATTATATAGCTCACGGACTCGATTACATAGAGGGATCATAAAGCAAAACTCAAAACTAAATCATACTAAAGCTTTATTCTACTAGATCAAAATATTACTAAAAGGATCGAACTAAGAAAAACGGTAAAGATAGGAGTGTGATGGTGATACGATACTGGGGCACCTCCCCCAAGCTTGGCAGTTGCCAAGGGGAGTGCCCATACCCATACGAATATGTCTCCTTCTTCGGAGATGGTGATGATGGAGTTGTTGATGATGACAGTTGTGTCTTTAGCTTCTTCATACTGTAATTGAGAAGGGCAATTTCCTCTTTTAAATCATCGACCTCCGATTCCAGCTTCAAGATCTTGTCACATAAATCTCCTTTGCTTTTACGCGAAAACGAGAAGGAATAGATCTGTTGTTAGATAGTTTAGCCCTCTTAGGGAGACTAGATTTCTTGAACTTCACGTGCATATCCCTGTGTTGAGGTAGAGGGACATCCTCCTCCTGCGAACTTGAATCATTGATCCTCATCAAATGAGCATCCTCCTCCTCATCCGTAGTTCGACCACAAGGAGATAGATCCCCGTAGGTCTTTGGGTCAACAATGAGGTGTGAGACATAGCTCTCTCCGTCGGAATCCTGAGATGACATCTTGCTCCAAATCTGCTACAGAAACAGCTCGAAACAAGAACAAAGGAAAATTGCGTGGTACAGGAGTCAAAACCTTCGGGAGATTATATAATGAATTTTTACCGACCTAAATACGTATCGTGCAAGAAAACAGAGTCCGGAGAGCGCACGAGGTGCCCACGAGGCAGGGGGCGCGCCCAGGGGGTAGGGCGCGCCCTCCACCCTTGTGGAGGCCTCGTGTCCTTCCCAGACTGCTTCTTATTTTTCTATTTTTTTAAATATTCCAAAACGGAGAAAAAATGCCATTAGAACTGTTTTGGAGTCGGTTTACTTACCGTACCACATACCTATTCCTTTTCGGAGTCTGAAACGTTCCGGAAAGTGTCCCTTATGTATTCCTCCGGGGTTACGGTTTCAATAACATTGGTTTCAACATTTATAGGATTACGTGAGATATAATGTTTAATTCTTTGACCGTCCACCACCTTTGGATTTGTGCCCGAAGTTGTTGATTTTTATGGCACCGGAACAATAGACCTCCTCGATAACGTAAGGACCTTCCCATTTAGACAGAAGTTTCCCTGCAAAAAATCTTAAACGAGAGTTGTATAGCAATACATAATCACCTACATTAAACTCACGCTTTTGTATTCTTTTGTCATGCCATCTTTTAACTTTTTCTTTAAACAGTTTGGCATTCTCATAGGCTTGGGTTCTCCATTCATCAAGTGAGCTTATGTCAAATAACCTCTTCTCACCGGCAAGTTTGAAATCACAGTTGAGCTCTTTAATGGCCCAATATGCCTTATGTTCTAGTTTGAGAGGTAAGTGACATGCTTTTCCATAAACCATTTTATACAGACTCATACCCATAGGATTTTTATATGCAGTTCTATAGGCCCATAATGCATCATCCAGTTTCTTGGACCAATTCTTTCTAGATCTATTAACAGTCTTTTGCAAAATTAATTTGAGTTCTCTATTACTCAATTCTACTTGACCACTAGACTGTGGGTGATAAGGAGATGCAATTCTATGATCAACATCATACTTAGCAAGCATTTTACGGAAAGCGCCATGAATAAAATGTGAACCACCATCAGTCATTAAATATCTAGGGACTCCAAACCTTGGAAAAATAACTTCTTTAAGCATCTTCATAGAGGTGTTATGATCAGCACTACTAGTTGGAATAGCTTCTACCCACTTAGTAACATAATCAACAGCAACTAAAATATGTGTATATCCATTAGAGGCAGGAAACGGTCCCATATAATCAAAGCCCCAAACATCAAATGGTTCAATAACAAGTGAATAATTCATAGGCATTTCTTGACGTCTACTAATATTACCAATTATTTGACATTCATCACAAGATAAGACAAACTTACGGGCATCCTTGAAGAGAGTAGGCAGATAAAAACCAGATTGTAATACCTTATGTGCAGTTCTATCTCTAGCGTGGTGTCCTCCATAAGCCTCAGAGTGACACTTGCGTAGGATCTGTTCCTGTTCATGCTCAGGTACACAACGTTTAATAACACCATCTACTCCTTCTTTATAAAGATGTGGGTCATCCCAGAAGTAATGTCTTAAATCATAGAAAAAACTTTTTCTTTTGCTGGTATGTGAAACTAGGTGGTATAAACTTAGCAACAATGTAATTAGCATAATCAGCATACTGATGTCTACTACACAATCTTCTTCTTGTATACGTTGTTGGGCCTCCAAGTGCAGAGGTTTGTAGGACAGTAGCAAATTTCCCTCAAGTGGATGACCTAAGGTTTATCAATCCGTGGGAGGCGAGGATGAAGATGGTCTCTCTCAAGCAACCCCGCAACCAAATAACAAAGAGTCTCTTGTGTCCCCAACACACCCAATACAATGGTAAATTGTATAGGTGCACTAGTTCGGCGAAGTGATGGTGATACAAGTGCAATATGGATGGTAGATATAGGTTTTTGTAATCTGAAAATATAAAAACAGCAAGGTAACAAGTGGTAAAAGTGATCGTAAACGGGACTGCAATGTGTTGAAACAAGGCCTAGGGTTCATACTTTCACTAGTGCAAGTTCTCTCAACAATAATAACATAATTGGATCATATAACTATCCCTCAACATGCAACAAAGAGTCACTCCAAAGTCACTAATAGCGGAGAACAAACGAAAAGATTATGGTAGGGTAATGCAGAAACCACCTCAAAGTTATTCTTTCCAATCAATCCGTTGGGCTATTCCTATAAGTGTCACAAACAGCCCTAGAGTTCGTACTAGAATAACACCTTAAGATACAAATCAACCAAAACCCTAATGTCACCTAGATACTCCAATGTCACCTCAAGTATCTGTGGGCATGATTATACGATATGCATCACACAATCTCAATTCATCTATTCAAACCAACACATAGAACCTCAAAGAGTGCCCCAAAGTTTCTACCGGAGAATCACGACGAAAACGTGTGCCAACCCCTATGCATAGGTTCATGGGCGGAACCCGCAAGTTGATCACCAAAACATACATCAAGTGAATCACGTGATATCCCATTGTCACCACCGATCGCATGGCAAGACATACATCAAGTGTTCTCAAATCTTTAAAGACTCAATCCGATAAGATTACTTCAAGGGAAAACTCAATTCATTACAAGAGAGTAGAGGGGAGAAGAAACATAAGATCCAACTATAATAGCAAAGCTCGCGATACATCAAGATCGTGCCAAATCAAGAACACGAGAGAGAGAGAGAGAGAGATCAAACACATAGCTCTTGGTACATACCCTCAGCCCGAGGGTGAACTACTCCTCCTCGTCATGGAGAGCGTCGGGATGATGAAGATGGCCACGGTGAGGGTTCCCCCCTTGGCGAGTGCCAAACAGGGTCCCGATTGGTTTTGGTGGCTGCAGAGGCTTGCGGCGGCGGAACTCCCGATCTATTCTCCGTTCTGGAAGTTTTAGGGCACGTGGAGTTATATAGGCGGAAGAAGCACGTCAGGGGAGCCACGAGGGCCCCACGAGGCAGGGGGCGCGCCCTAGGGGGGTGGGCGCACCCCCCACCCTCGTTCCTTCCTTTACGTGGGGTCCAAGTCCATCCGGTAGCTTTCCTTCCAAAAATAACTTCTCCAGTTGATTTCGTTCCGTTTTGACTCCGTTTGATATTCCTTTTCTTGAAATAATCAAATAGGCAAAAACAAAGAATGGGATGGGCCTCCGGTTAATAGGTTAGTCCCCAAAATAATATAAAAGTGGAAAATAAAGCCCAATATTGCCCAAAATAGTAGATAATATAGCATGGAGCAATAAAAAATTTTAGATACGTTGGAGACGTATCAAGCATCCCCAAGCTTAATTCCTGCTCGTCCTCGAGTAGGTAAATGATAAAAAGATAATTTTTTATGTGGAGTGCTACTTGGCATAATTTCAATGTAATTATTCTTAATTGTGGTATGAATATTCAGATCCGAAAGATTCAAGACAAAAGTTTAATATTGACATAAAAATAATAATACTTCAAGCATACTAACTAAGCAATCATGTCTTCTCAAAATAACATGGCCAAAGAAAGTTATCCCTACAAAATCATATAGTCTGGCTATGCTCTATCTTCCCCACACAAAATATTTAAATCATGCACAACCCCGATGACAAGCCAAGCAATTGTTTCATACTTTTGACATTATCAAACTTTTTCAAACTTCACGCAATACATGAGCGTGAGCCATGGACATAGCACTATATGTGGAATAGAATGGTGGTTGTGGAGAAGACAAAAAGGAGAAGATAGTCTCACATCAACTAGGCGTATCAACGGGCTATGGAGATGCCCATCAATAGATATCAATGTGAGTGAGTAGGGATTGCCACGCATAGCGGATGCACTAGAGCTATAAGTATATGAAAGCTCAACAAAAGAAACTAAGTGGGTGTGCATCCAACTCGCTTGCTGACGAAGACTTAGGGCATTTTGAGGAAGCCCATCATTGGAATATACAAGCCAAGTTCTATAATGTAAAATTCCCACTAGTATATGGAAGTGACAAAATGGGAGACTCTCTATCATGAAGATCATGGTGATACTTTGAAGCACAAGTGTGGTAAAAGGATTGTAGCATTGTCCCTTCTCTCTTTTTCTCTCATTTTTTTATTTTTTTTTGTTTGGGCCTTTTCTCTTTTTTTATGGCCTCTCTTTTTTCTTTTTTTTTCGTCCGGGGTCTCATCCCGACTTATGGGGGAATCATAGTCTCCATCATCATTTCCTCACTTGGGACAATGCTCTAAAAATGATGATCATCACCCTTTTATTTTTCTTACAACTCAATAATTACAACTCGATACTTAAAACAAAATATGACTCTATATGTGTGCCTCCGTGGTGTACCGGGATATGCAATGATTCATGAGTGACATGTATGAAAAAATTATGAACGGTGGCTTTGCCACAAATACTATGCCAACTACATGATCATGGTAAGCAATATGACAATGATGAATGTGTCATGAAGAACGGTACGGTGGAAAGTTGCATGGCAATATATCTCGGAATGGCTATGGAAATGCCATAATAGGTAGGTTTGGTGGCTGTTTTGAGGAAGGTTTTATGGCGGGTGTATGATACCGGCGAAAAGTGCGCGGTATTAGAAAGGCTAGCAATGGTGGAAGGGTGAGAAAAGTGCGTATAATCCATGGACTGAACATTAGTCATAAAGAACTCATATACTTATTGCAAAAATCTACAAGTTATCAAAGCAAAGTATTACGCGCATGCTCACTGGGGATAGATTGGTAGGAAAATACCATCGCTCGTCCCCGACCGCCACTCATAAGGAAGACAATCAATAAATAAATCATGCTCTGACTTCATCACATAGCGGTTCACCATACGTGCATGCTATGGGAATCACAAACTTCAACACAAGCATTTCTCAAATTCACAACTACTCAACTAGCACGACTTTGATATTATTACCTCCATATCTCAAAACAATTATCAAGCATCAAACTTTTCTTAGTATTCAACACACTCATAAGAATACTTACAAATCTTGTATGCTTAGAATATTAGGATTATTTAAGGAAATTACCATGCTATTTAAGACTCTCAAAATAATATAAGTGAAGCATGAGAGTTCATCTATTTCTTCAAAATAAAACTACCACCATGCTCTAAAAGATTTAAGTGAATTACTAGAGCAATAACAAAACTACTCCGAAAGATATAAGTGAAGATCAATGAGTAGTCGGATAATTATGCAACTATGTGAGGACTCTCTAACATTTAAAAATTTCAGATCTTGATACTTTATTCAAACAGCAAGCAAAACAAAATAAAATGACATGACGCTCCAAGCAAAACACATATCATGTGGTGAATAAAAATGTAGCTCCAAGTAAAGTTACCGATGAACGAAGACGAAAGAGGGGATGCCTTCCGGGGCATCCCCACGATTAGGCTCTTGGTTATCCTTGAATATTACCTTGGGGTGCCTTGGGCATCCCAAAGCTTAGGCTCTTGCCACTCCTTATTCCATAGTCCATCGAATCTTTACCCAAAACTTGGAAACTTCACAACACAAAACTTAACAGAAAACTCGTAAGCTCCATTAGCGAAAGAAAACAAAACACCACTTCAAGGTACTGCAATGAACTCATTCTTTATTTATATTGATGTTAAACCTACTGTATTCCAACTTCTCTATGATTTATAAACTATTTTACTAGCCATAGATTCATCAAAATAAGCAAACAACACACGAAAAAACAGAATCTGTCAAAAACAGAACAGTCTGTAGTAATCTGTAACTAACGCAAACTTCTGGAACTCCAAAAATTCTAAAATAAATTGGTGAACCTGAGGGATTTGTCTAGTAATCATATTAAAAAATAATCAACTAAATATCACTTTCCAGTAAAAAGTTCTAGCTAATCTCATGAGCGCTAAAGTTTCTGTTTTTTACAGCATGATCATAAAGACTTTACCCAAGTCTTCCCAAAGGTTCCACTTGGCACAAACACTAATTAAAACACAAAACCACATCTAAACAGAATCTAGATGGATTATTTATTCCTAAACAGAACCAAAAAGCAAGAAACTAAAATAAAATTGGGTTGCCTCCCAACAAGTGCTATCGTTTAACGCCCCTAGCTAGGCATGATGATTTCAATGATGCTCACATAAAAAGATAAGAATTGAAACATAAAGAGAGCATCATGAAGAATATGACTAGAACATTTAAGTCTAACCCACTTCCTATGCATAGGGATTTTGTGAGCAAACAACTTATGGGAACAAGAATCAACTTGCATAGGAAGGCAAAACAAGCATAACTTCAAAACTTTAAGCACATAGAGAGGAAACTTGGTATTATTACAATTCCTACAAGCATATATTCCTCCCTCATAATAATTTTCAGTATCATCATGAATGAATTCAACAATATAACCAGCACCTAAAGCATTCTTTTCATGATCTACAAGCATAGAATTTTTATTACTCTCCACATAAGCAAAATTATTCTCATGAATAGTAGTGGGAGCAAATTCAACAAAATATCTATCATATGATTGAGAATTAAGATCAAGATGACAAGTTTCATGGTTATCGTTATTCTTTAAATCATACGTGTCATCACAATAATCATCATAGATAGGAGGCATGCTTTCATCATAGTAATTTTTTTCATCAAAGCTTGGGGGACAAAAAATATCATCTTCATCAACCATAGCTTCCCCAAGCTTGTGGCTTTGCATATCATTAGCATCATGGATATTCAAGGAATTCATACTATCAACATTGCAATCATGCTCATCATTCAAATATTTAGTGCCAAACATTCTAATGCATTCTTCCTCTAGCAATTGAGCACAATTATCGGAATCCTTATTTTCACGAAAGATATTAAAAAGATGAAGCATATGAGGTACCCTCAATTCCATTTTTTGTAGTTTTCTTTTATAAACTAAACTAGTGCTAAAACAAGAAACAAAAAGATTCGATTGCAAGATCTAAAGATATACCTTCAAGCACTCACCTCCCGCAACGGCGCTTTAAAAGAGCTTGATGTCTACTACACAACCTTCTTCTTGTAGACGTTGTTGGGCCTCCAAGTGCAGAGGTTTGTAGGAAAGTAGCAAATTTCCCTCAAGTGGATGACCTAAGGTTTATCAATCCGTAGGAGGCGTAGGATGAAGATGGTCTCTCTCAAGCAACCCTGCAACCAAATAACAAAGAGTCTCTTGTGTCCCCAACACACCCAATACAATGGTAAATTGTATAGGTACACTAGTTCGGCAAAGAGATGGTGATACAAGTGCAATATGGATGGTAGATATAGGTTTTTGTAATCTGAAAATATAAAAACAGCAAGGTAACAAGTGGTAAAAGTGATCGTAAACGGGACTGCAATGTGTTGAAACAAGGCCTAGGGTTCATACTTTCACTAGTGCAAGTTCTCTCAACAATAATAACATAATTGGATCATATAACTATCCCTCAACATGCAACAAAGAGTCACTCCAAAGTCACTAATAGTGGAGAACAAATGAAGAGATTATGGTAGGGTACGAAACCACCTCAAAGTTATTCTTTCCAATCAATTCGTTGGGCTATTCCTATAAGTGTCACAAACAGCCCTAGAGTTCGTACTAGAATAACACCTTAAGATACAAATCAACCAAAACCCTAATGTCACCTAGATACTCCAATGTCACCTCAAGTATCCGTGGGCATGATTATACGATATGCATCACACAATCTCAATTCATCTATTCAAACCAACACATAGAACCTCAAAGAGTGCCCCAAAGTTTCTCTTGGAGAATCACGACGAAAACGTGTGCCAACCCCTATGCATAGGTTCATGGGCGGAACCCGCAAGTTGATCACCAAAACATACATCAAGTGAATCACATGATATCCCATTGTCACCACAGATACGCACGACAAGACATACATCAAGTGTTCTCAAATCTTTAAAGACTCAATCCGATAAGATTAATTCAAGGGAAAACTCAATTCATTACAAGAGAGTAGAGGGGGAGAAGAAACATAGGATCCAACTATAATAGCAAAGCTCGCGATACATCAAGATCGTGCCAAATCAAGAACACGAGAGAGAGAGATCAAACACATAGCTACTGGTACATACCCTCAGCCCCGAGGGTGAACTACTCCCTCCTCGTCATGGAGAGCGTCGGGATGATGAAGATGGCCACAGGTGAGGGTTCCCCCCTTCGGCAGGGTGCCGAAACAAGGTCCCGATTGGTTTTTGGTGGCTACAGAAGCTTGCGGCGGCGGAACTCCCGATTTATTCTCCGTTCTTGAAGTTTTAGGGTACGTGGAGTTATATAGGCAGAAGAAGCACGTCAGGGGAGCCACGAGGGCCCCACGAGGAAGGAGGCGCGCCCTAGGGGGTGGGCGCGCCCCCACCCTCGTGGCTTCCTCGTTCCTTCCTTGACGTGGGGTCCAAGTCCATCCGGTAGCCTTGCTTCCAAAAATAACTTCTCCAGTTGATTTCGTTCCGTTTTGACTCCGTTTGATATTCCTTTTCTTTGAAATACTGAAATAGGCAAAAAAACAGCAAATCTGGGCTGGGCCTCCGGTTAATAGTTAGTCCCAAAAATAATATAAAAGTGGAAAATAAAGCCCAATATTGCCCAAAATAGTAGATAATACAACATGGAGCAATCAAAAAGTATAGATACGTTGGAGACGTATCACATGCCATGGAGCAGTATGAGAAGCATTTATGACATTTAATTGTTCATAAGGAAAGCTATCATCAATAGGTAGTGGGTCATCAAGAAAATTTTCTAACCTAGACAAGTTATCTGCAACGGGGTTCTCAGCTCCTTTTCTATCAATAATATGCAAATCATATTCTTGTAGCAAGAGAACCTACCTAATAAGTCTAGGTTTAGCATCTTTCTTTTCCATAAGGTATTTAATAGCAGCATGATCAGTGTGAATAGTTACTTTAGAATCAACAATATAAGGTCTAAACTTATCACAAGCAAATACAACTGCTAAGATTTTTTTTGGGTTAGTAGCATAATTTCTCTGAGCACTGTCTAGAGTTTTACTGACATATTGAATAACATTTAATTTCTTATCAACTCTTTGCCCTAGAACAGCACCTACAGCATAATCACTAGATCACACATGATTTCAAAAGGTAAATTCCAATCAGGTGGCTGAACAATAGGTGCAGAAATCAATGCTTTCTTAAGTATTTCAAATGCTTCTACACAATCATCGTCAAAGACAAATGGTATATCTTTTTTTAATAAATTAGTCAGAGGCCGAGAAATTTTTGAGAAGTCCTTAATGAACCTCCTATAAAATCCGGCGTGACCAAGGAAACTTCTTATACCTTTGATGTCCTTGGGACATGGCATCTTTTCAATAGCATCAACTTTAGCTTTATCAACTTCAATACCTCTTTCAGAAATTTTATGCCCCAAGACAATGCCTTCATTAACCATAAAGTGGCACTTTTTCCAGTTCAAGACAAGATTAGTTTCTTCACATCTCTGCAAAACTCGATCAAGGTTGCTCAAGCAATCATCAAAAGAGCATCCATAGACGGAGAAATCGTCCATGAAAACCTCGCAAATCTTTTCACAAAAATCAGAGAGTATAGCCATCATGCATCTTTGAAAGGTAGCAGGTGCATTACATAAACCAAAAGGCATACGTCTATAAGAAAAAGTACCGAAAGGGCAAGTAAAAGTGGTCTTAGGTTGATCATCAGCTGACACAAGTATTTGAGAGAAACCAGAATAACCATCTTGAAAGAAAAAATGTGTATGTTTGGATAATCTTTCTAGCATTTGATCAATAAAAAGGTAAGGGGTAATGATCCTTTTTAGTAGCTTTATTTAATTTGTGGAAATCAATTACTATGACGCCCTGAGACCGACGCTTTAGAAGACTTCCATATTTTCGTGATCTCCGTGTGTTTCTTTTGTGCTTGCTCTTTTATTTTTGCATCGCATCATGTCATCATGCCATCATGTCATTAATCTTTGCATCTCAACTCAACTAATAAATTGCAAAGATGGTTGATCTATATAAATCGAGGGAAGGGTGACTTCTCTTTATAACATATCCTCCCAATATTAGGGAGCTATATTAAATATTTCTTTAATTTGGAAATCACCATAACACACTTGCAAATTATCCCAATGCCTTTGTCATCTTAATTCTTGGTCTCCAACCTTGCCATATATTCTTTCATCATATTCCGAAGCTCCACCAAAAAACCGAAATTTTTTGGACCTTCCCAACCCTCACTTCCGATTCAAATCATTTGAATTTAAATCAAATGAGTTTGAATTAAATCTTTCAATCATGGCCTTTTCTATTTTCTCGGAACAAGCACATTTTTGTGAGTCCGGGAAAATTATCCGCGTGTCCAACTTCTTCCCCTAACCTCCCTTTCTTTTCTTTCTTATCTCTGTTTTTTTATTTTCTTTAGAGTGAGAGAGAGAAGAGAGCCTGCAGCCCGGCAGGCCTCTAAGCCCAAAGCCCAGCCTGCAGCCCCTATCTAACCCTAGCCCGACCCCCCTGCTCGATACCTCTCCCTCTCGTTCCCTCTGCCCGCCGCCACACACACACACGCACGCATCGAGCCAGGGAGAGGAGCTCCCTGCGCCTGATCCCCTCGCCTCCCTCCTCCTCGATCCGGCCCGAAACCGCCGTCGTCACGCCTCTCCGCCTCTGCAGCGATGCTGAGCCCCCGCTACCACCTCGCCAACCAGCGCCGCTCCTGCCCTGCCTCCTTACGCCTCAGCAGGCAGGTCCCGCGCCCACGACTTCGTCTGCGCCGTCTCCTGCTCCTCGCCTCGAGCACCGACGCTCAAGGCCGGCCTCCTGCAGCTCGTTGTTGCCGGAGCTCCCCACCACCACCACCATGCGCCCAGCGACACCCTCTCGGCCGCCCTTGCTCGGACCTCCACCGCGCCTCGCCTTTGACCTCGGCTTCCGTGTCCCATGGCCACGAGCGCCACCAGCAGCAGTTTCAGGCCGTCCCCGTCGCCGAGTCCCTCGCCGCCCTTCTGCACCTCGTCTCCGACCCTGCCCATCGGAGCCACGCCTCTCGGTGCCCGCAGCTGTGTCACCGGTCTTCCTCCTCGATGCTGCCGCCTCAAGCCTCCCCATGCCTCGCGAGACTGCCGTGCCAAGTTCCCGCCACTGCCGCTACATGTCCTGCTCGGAACCAGCCTCCTGCATCGTGCCCCTGTTGCTGTTGACGCCAAGTCCAACGGTCACCGAGCGTGGAATTCGCCAAGTACCACTACCAATACATCTGGATTCGCCAAGTACACCACCGGCTAAGACCACACGGATGCTTGAACGAGTACTGACCGGAATGCCAAGTACCACGACGACCTTCGACATGTACCCCTACACCGCACCGAAACACCGAGTTCCTCACCGTGACCCCGAACATCTACGGAAACTTGTGCGACTATGAACGTGAACGACTACCGTCGACCCCAAGTTACTCGGATTCGTCAAGTCCCTCTACGAAAACGTGTACCACTACGCCCAAGTTCCACTACAAGATGTGCCACTACCGTCATCGTGTACCACTACTTCCACTACCGTTGCGAGAACGACTACTTCCACTACCGTCGAACCCGATCCGCCCCGAAAAGGCACGCTTTGAAGGTATAACCCCGAGACGACGTCCGTGGACCGAATGCATGTGTTGTATGAGATGCACCCTTTGTTTGGACCGCGTCCGAATTGTTCCTTGCACGTTCGCCATAAGCCATGCCACCGACATGTGGGACACCCGGTATACGGGATCACTCCCCGTCACTCTTGCACGCTTTCAAGACCCACACTTGTTCCTTTGCACCAAAGATCTCGGTCGAGTTGCCGGAACCGATATGTTGTCGTGGCACCATTTTAGTTTCACCGCCGTGGCACCCTTTTCCTTCCGCCATGGCGACAAATGCCTCGTATCATGCTCATGTCAACATTTCCATAAAATTGCTTAAAACTTGCATATGTCATCCGCATCATGATAATAAAATTTAAAACATTTAAAATTGTTGTTTGCTTTAAATTGCTAAATGACATATGGGGATTTTCCGGAATTGTTATTTGTTATTTCTGGCCTCATTTAAACTTGCCTAAATAGATAGTTTTATTATGCTTCACCTCTTGCCATGCTTAACCGCAGTTAATTTTGTTGGGTACATAAACGAGAGAGAACTAAATAATTGATGTGGTGTTTTGTCAATATGCAACTCGTTGCATATTGAGCTCCACTTAATTTGTAGTATTGTTTGTTGCATTTTGCCATGCCATGCCTCATTTAAACCGGACATGCATCATACTTGATTGTGCATCATGCCATGTTTATGATTGTGTGTTTACCATGTTGTTTGCTTCTTTCCGGCTTGCTTCTCTCGTTAGCTTCGGTTTCGTTCCAGAGTTTTGAGGGTCCGTTCGACTATGTCCGTTTGTCTTCTTCATGGACTTGATCTTCTTCCTAGCGGAATTTCAGGCGAGATGATCATACCCTCGAAATCACTTCTATCTTTGCTTGCTAGTTGATAGCTCTATTGCTATGCCGCGCTACCTACCACTTGCTATATCATGCCTCCCATATTGCCATGTCAATCCTCTAACCCACCTTTCCTAGCAAACCGTTGTTTGGCTATGTTACCGCTTTTGCTCAGCCCCTCTTATAGCGTTGCAAGTTGCATGTGAAGATGAAGTTTGTTCCATGTTTGGAACATGGATATTGTTGGGATATCATTATTATATCTTATTTACTTTAATGCATCTATATACTTGGTAAAGGGTGGAAGGCTCGGCCTTATGCCTGGTGTTTTGTTCCACTCTTGCCACCCTAATTTCCATCATATCGGTGTTATGTTTCTTGATTTTGCGTTCCGTACGCGGTTGGGTGATAATGGGAACCCCTTGACAGTTCGCCTTGAATAAAACTCCTCCAGCAAGGCCCAACCTTGGTTTTACCATTTGCCACCTAAGCCTTTTTCCCTTGGGTTCCGCGGACTCAAAGGTCATCTTTATTTTAAACCCACGGGCCAGTGCTCCTCTGAGTGTTGGTCCAAACTAGAGCACCGTGCGGGACCGTCCCTTGGCAACTTGGGTTACATTGGTACATGTACGCTTAGCTTATCCGGTGTGCCCTAAGAACGAGATATGTGCAGCTCCTATCGGGATTTGTCGGCGGGTGGTCTTCCTGGTCTTGTTTTACCATTGTCGAAATGTCTTGTAACCGGGATTCCGAGTCTGATCGGGTCTTCCTGGGAGAAGGAATATCCTTCGTTGACCGTGAGAACTTGTGATGGGCTAAGTTGGGACACCCCTGCAGGATATAAATTTTCGAGAGCCGTGCCCGCGGTTATGTGGCAGGTGGGAATTTGTTAATATCCGGTTGTAGAGAACTTGACACTTGACTTAATTAAAATACATCAACCGCGTGTGTAGCCGTGACGGTCTCTTTTCGACGGAGTTCGGGAAGTGAACACGGTTTGGGTTATGTATGAACGTAAGTACCTTCAGGATCATTGCTTGATCCCTTCTAGCTTCTCGACCATTGAGTTGCTTATCTTATTGCTCTTATTTGCGTATGTTAGCCACCATATTTGCTTAGTGCTTGCTGCAGCTCCACCTCATTACCCCATCCTACCCATAAGCTTAAATAGTCTTGATCTCGTGGGTGTGAGATTGCTGAGTCCTCGTGACTCACAGATTCTACCAAAACAGTTGCAGGTGCCGAGGATACCAGTGCAGGTGACGCAACCGAGCTCAAGTGGGAGTTTTACGAGGACCTTGGTCGTTACTATGTTTCGTTTCCTGATGATTAGTGGTGGAGCCCAGTTGGGACGATCGGGGACCTAGCATTTGGGGTTATCTTCTTTTCATTTGGATTTGACCGTAGTCGGTCTATGTGTGTATTTTGAATGATGTATGAATTTATTTATGTATTGTGTGAAGTGGCAATTGTGAGCCAACTCTCTTTATCCCATTCTTGTTCATTACATGGGATTGTGTGAAGATGACCCTTCTTGCGACAAAACCTACAATACGGTTATGCCTCTAAGACGTGCCTCGACACGTGAGAGATATAGCCGCATCATGGGCGTTACAAGTTGGTAATCAGAGCCATCCCCGACTTAGGAGCCCCCTGCTTGATCGAATCATTGACGTTGTCGAGTCTAGAACAAAAATGTTTTGAGTCTTAGGATTATATATATCGGAGAGTAGGATTCTTTTTACTCCTCAGTCCCTTCGTCGCTCTGGTGAGGTCTCCTGACGTAGATGTTTTGACTTTTCTCTCCTCAAATTTCACTAAAAATATTTTAGGATCACACGGGTATCTTGGAATCGTTTCGATGGTTTTGTGACGAGAACATTGTTCTTGGTGCCTCTTGACATTTAGGGGTTGTGGCAGTGTCCTGGGGAGTTGAGCTCCAAGGTGTTGTCGTCATAATTTTATCGTTGCAGTTCTGGAATACCTGAGTTTCGCCGACATCGAAAATCTCTTTTATGCAGTTGTTGGTGAGATCACCTCGATGCCACCCAGTACTGGGGCGGGAGTTCAGGAGTATTGCCATAACTCGTATAACGGATGCTTTTCGAAGGTTGAGGTACACGATTCCCGGAGTTTTCTTGGTTATGTTTTGATGGATGGATACAGCTGGATCTAGGTATTGTTAGTTTGGGTGAGATATATTGCGTCCCCTATATCCCCAACACCAGAGTGCATAACCAGAAAGTTTCGGGAGTTTATAAGTGGGAATTCAAGTATCTCGTAGGATATCTTTCCAACACACACATGATACGATATGGGATCTATCATATGTTTGTTTCCGGCTTATTTCCTAAGCCAATCCTTTGTTTTGTTTTGGTTTGTGGTATTCGAGTTGCTTCGAAGTCAAGTGTTAATTCCTTACCTTTCCTAAGCGGTGTTCTCATACTTCTATGTGAATACCAATCCTTCTTGATCATCGAGATTGTCATGCCAATTCTTTTCCAACCGACGTGCTCTTTTTCAAGTGGATCTGATCATTTCAACATTCACGAGATCAATTCTCAGTTCTTTGCAACGGTGTTTGCTTCATCCGTCCCAAGTTGTCTTTGTTTTCCCCGCCCTCCCACCCTTTTTCTTCAAGGACTCCGATTTCTTAATCAAGTATCCATCTTATAGATGGGAAGTCTCTCCATTCTTTTCCGTCAATGTTCTTATCCGGTGATTCTCAGGAAGATACTAACGGAGCCTTAACTTCATCATTATTCGTTCTCTTTCTTCTCCAGTGGATTAAATTCAAGCTTTGTCGATCATATATTTTCCTCGTTTCAAATGTTTTTCTCGTACCATTGCACCTCTTAATCATCCACTTCTCGCTATTCAATTGTTCCGGAGTGATGAAGATATCTCAGAAGATTCAAGTTTCCATTTTCAATCAATTTCTTTTGAGGATGCTATCTCATTCAAGCCATTTAATTCAACCGGTGCAATCTCTCTTTTCAAGCAATCGTTCAACGGTGGTTCTTTTGAGTGGGCCCTAACACACGGGTCTTTTCCCAGGATCTTACCTAACTCTTCTAATTTTGCCGGAGCTTCTAAAATTATTTTCAAAGTTTGACGTAAGAATGGGTTATCATCAGTCATATGTCTTTCTCCAAGATCTTTCAAATTCTTTTCATCGTTGGTTCAACCTTTCCAATTTTCATTCCGGAGTGCCTCAACAATTCATGGTGGTGTTTCTCATCGTCATTCTCAACATTTGAAGACCGAAGAAGAGTTTCTCTTAAATCTTGCTCCATTCTCTTCAAGATTCATGGTTCTAGCTTGATGCCATCCTCTCATAATTGTTTTCGATTGTGGGAATCCTTTTCACCCATCCGGAGCATTTCAGGAGTCTTTTCAGTTTGATTCTCCAGAGCCCATCATCTCGGAAGTATTCATTCCAGCTTTCAGCTCTCGTTCTCCAAATCATACTGATGCATCATTCAAGTATTATCTAATCAGCTCGGGATGTCTGCGTTCACTTGTATCTAAATTCTCTCAAGTATCTTCATTCATTTTATAATTCTTCCTGGTGTTTCTTTATCTTTTCTTCGTTCATTTTCAATTCTTACGGTGGTTCGTTCAAGAGTTCTCTTCCTTCGTTATCATATAGATCCATTCGTTCTTTCCAATCCTACCGGTGATTTGTTGAAGACCTTCCCAAGTTTGCGCCATATCTATCTTAATCCTTTCTACGAGAATAAGTAGTATGCCAAATCCATTGATTTTCATCAATTTAATTGGTGAAGGATGAGCATAATGTAATTCTTATTCTTGTTTCATCGAGTAAATTCAATTCCTTATTCCGGAGGTTCATCAAAATTCTGGATTTCATTTGTTCATCTTTCTTTCCGGAGTTCCAAGTTTTCTCGGTTATATCATTTCAAAGCTTCATCTTATCACTGCAAGGCTTCACCTTGTGTTTTCAACTTCTCTTTCTTTCTATCATCCTTTTATTACCGGAGTTCTTCATGGAGTTTCTTCATGGTGGTTCATCAAGGATTTAATTCATTCTCGAAGTGTTCTCAAGATTCTTGTTGGAAGAGCTCAAATATTCTTCTTCCTGCATTCCAAAGTGCAATTCGTCCTACCTTATCATTTGAGGTGGTGTTATGTCATTCTTGATAATTTGAGTTCGCGTTTCATAATTCACATGTTGTCAAGGATGAGATATTTTAAATCCACCAATCTCTTCGTTGGATTTATCTTGTGTCATGTTTCACCTAGATCCTTCCCTAAGGAATGTTGCTATTATGGTGCTCATCAATGATCCAAGTTTTCTCCTATCCTCTTGGTGAAAGAAGTTTTTCATCGCCTTGGTGCTCTCACTCAAATCAATGGCTTCCTTTAGTGGCCGTTTGTCACCTCATAATGTTGAGATGTTTCCATAAGTCCACTACAAGCTTATTCTTTTCATTGTTGGTTTTCCAACAACTCCGTTCAATCCTTCTTTTTAAGGAGGTTCTTTCAAATTCAGTTGTGATAGAAGTTGTTGTTCTCTTCTCTGTTCTCTTGATTCCACTCTTTCATTTGTCCCGAAGGAATTGTGATGTTTTCTTCGACCCATCATCTCATTTTGGAGATCATGTTCTTTTCCTTGCTTATCCATTTAACCGGAGTGTCGTGTTTTCATTCGAGCTCTCTCATCTTATCAAGTTTTGCCTCCTTCCTCAACCAGATTGCGGTCTGAAATCTTTCTTACCCTTTATGCCATTTTTCAATAGTTCCGGAGGCAGTGTGTTGTTGATTTCATCAAGTATCATCCCATCTTCTCAAGTTCATGTTAATTCCTTCCATTTTCAGTCGGAGTGCTATCCAAATTATATCATTCTTAATCCTACTCTATCTTGTTTTAACCGGAGTGGCTTCAAAATCTATCTTGTCCCCTAAGCTCTTGGTTCTCATCATGTTCTTTGTTCTTCTCTGCTAACGCAGTGTTTGCAATCTCATTCACCTCTATTGTATTCTTTCTTTCGATTTGTTCAACCTCTCAAGGTTTGTGGGTTTCAATCGTTTGTCAAAGAAGCAACTTTTTTTTACCTCTTCCTCTTCCGTTTCTCTCCGGCGCCATCCTTAGATCTCGGGACGAGATCTCTTGTAAGTGGAGGAGTGTTGTCACGCCCTGAGACCGATGCTTCAGAAGACTTCCATATTTTCGTGATCTCCGTGTGTTTCTTTTGTGCTTGCTCTTTTATTTTTGCATTGCATCATGTCATCATGCCATCATGTCATTAATTTTTGCATCTCAACTCAACTAATAAATTGCATAGATGGTTGATCTATTTAAATCGAGGGAAGGGTGACTTCTCTTTATAACATATCCTCCCAATATTAGGGAGCTATATTAAATATTTCTTTAAGTTGGAAATCACCATAACACACTTGCAAATTATCCCAATGCCTTTTCCATCTTAATTCTTGGTCTCCAACCTTGCCATATATTCTTTCATCATATTCCGGAGCTCCGCCAAAAATTCGAACATTTTTGAACCTTCCCAACCCTCACTTCCTATTCAAATCATCTGAATTTAAATCAAATGAGTTTGAATTTAAATCTTTCAATCATGGCCTTTTCTATTTTCTCGGAACAAGCACATTTTGTGAGTCCGGGAAAATTATCCGCGTGTCCAACTTCTTCCCCTAACCTCCCTTTCTTTTCTTTCTTATCTCTGTTTTTTTATTTTCTTTAGAGTGAGAGAGAGAAGAGAGCCTGCAGCCCAGCCGGCCTCTAAGCCCAAAGCCCAGCCTGCAGCCCCTATCTAACCCTAGCCCGACCCCCCTGCTCGATACCTCTCCCTCTGCTCCCTCCTCACGCCACACACACACACATCGCACGCATCGAGCCAGGAGAGGAGCTCCTGCGCTGATCCCCTCGCCTCCCTCCTCCTCGATCCGGCCCGAAACCGCCGTCGTCACGCCTCTCCGCCTCTGCGTCGTCTGGAGCCCCCGCTACCACCTCGCCAACCCGCGTCGCTCCTGCCCTAGCCTCCTTCTGCCTCAACGGAGAAGGTCCTCACGCTGTCACGACTTCGTCTGCGTCGTCTCCTGCCCCTCGCCTCGAGCACCAACGCTCCAAGGCCGGCCTCCTGCAGCTCGTTGTTGTCGGAGCTCCCCACCACCACCACCATGCGCCGCGCGCCAGCACCCTCTTGCTGATGCCGCGCTCAGACCTCCACCGCGCCTCTCCTTCGACCTCGGCTTCCGCGTCCCATGGCCACGAGCGCCACCAGCAGCAGTTTCAGGCCGTCCCCGTCGCCGAGTCCCTCGCCGCCTGATACGTCTCCAACGTATGTATAATTTTTGATTGCTACATGCTATATTATCTACTGTTTTAGGCAATATTGGGCTTTATTTTCCACTTTTATATTACTTTTGGGACTAACCTATTAACCGGAGGCCCAGCCCAGATTTGATGTTTTATGCCTATTTCAGTGTTTCGAGGAAAAGGAATATCAGACGGAGTCAAAACGGAACGAAATCAACTGGAGAAGTTATTTTTGGAAGGAAAGCAACCCAGGGAACTTGAGTGCACGTCAGGGGAGATACGGGCTGCCCACGAGGGTGGGGGCACGCCCACCCCCCTAGGGCGCGCCCCCTGCCTCGTGGGGCCCCCGTGGCTCCACCGACGTACCCCTTGCACCCATATATACCTACGTATCGTAAAACTTCCAGAACAGAAGATAGATCGGGAGTTCCGCCGCCGCAAGCCTCTGTAGCCACCAAAAACCTCTCGGGAGCCTGTTCCGGCACCCTGCCGAAGGGGGAACCCATCACCGGTGGCCATCTTCATCATCCTTGTGCTATCCATGACGAGGAGGGAGTAGTTCACCCTCGGGGCTGAGGGTATGTACCAGTAGCTATGTGTTTGATCTCTCTCTCTCTATCGTGTTCTCTCTCGTGTTCCCTCTATGGCACGATCTTGATGTATCCCGAGCTTTTCTATTGTAGTTGGATCTTATGATGTTTCTCCCCCTCTACTCTCTTGTGATGAATTGAGTTTCCCCTTTGAAGTTATCTTATCGGATTGAGTCTTTTATGAGAACACTTGATGTATGTCTTGCCGTGTTTATCTGTGGTGACAATGGGATATCAGGTGCCACTTGATGTACGTTTTGGTGACCAACTTGCGGGTTCCGCCCATGAACCTATGCATAGGGGTTGGCACACGTTCTTGACTCTCCCAGGTAGAAACTTTGGGGCACTCTTTGAAGTACTTTTATGTTGGTTGGATAAATCTGAGATTGTGTGATGCATATCGTATAATCATGCCCACAGATACTTGAGGTGACATTGGAGTATCTAGGTGACATTAGGGTTTTGGTTGATTTGTGTCTTAAGGTGTTATTCTAGTACGCACTCTAGGGCTGTTTGTGACACTAATAGGAATAGCCCAACGGATTGATTGGAAAGAATAACTTTGAGGTGGTTTCGTACCCTACCATAATCTCTTCGTTTGTTCTCCTCTATTAGTGGCTTTGGAGTGACTCTTTTTTGCATGTTGAGGGATTGTTATATGATCTATCTATGTTATTATTGTTGAGAGAACTTGCACTAGTGAAAGTATGAACCCTAGGCCTTGTTTCCTATCATTGCAATACCGCTTACGCTCACTTTTATCACTTGTTACCTTGCTGTTTTTATTATTTCAGATTACAAATACCTTTATCTACCATCCATATTGCACTTGTATCACCATCTCTTCGCCGAACTAGTGCACCTATACAATTTACCATTGTATTGGGTGTGTTGGGGACACAAGAGACTCTTTGTTATTTTGTTGCAGGGTTGCTTGAGAGAGACCATCTTCATCCTACACCTCCCATGGATTGATAAACCTTTGGTCATCCACTTGAGGGAAATTTGCTACTGTCCTACAAACCTCTGCACTTGGAGTCCCAACAATGTCTACAAGAAGAAGGTTGTGTAGTAGACATCAAGCTCTTTTCTCGCGCCGTTGTCGGGGAGGCTTGGTAAGTGAAGGTATATCTTTAGATCTTGCAATCGAATCTTTTTGTTTCTTGTTTTAGCACTAGTTAGTCTATAAAAGAAAACTACAAAAAAAATGGAATTGAGTTTGTCTCATACGCTTCACCTTTTTAATATCTTTCATGAGTATGATGGAAAGAAAAATTGTGCCAAAGTGTTAGAATAAGAATGCATTAAATTGTTTGGCACTAAATCTTTGAATGATGAGCATGATTGCAATGTTCTTAGTATAAACTCCTTGAATATCCATAGTACTAATGATGATTGCTCTAGTCATAATGAAAATATCTCTCATAAGCATGTCAACTTTTGTGGAGTGCATGTTTGCATTAACACACCAAATAAAGAAGATAGATATTGCAAGAGGCATAAGTACTTAGAAACCAAATTGTTGCAAGAAGAGCTAGATGAATGTGATGAAAGATTCAATATTTTTCATGCCCCTTGTGAACTTTGCAATGAACATGGTCATTTAAAGCTCCAATGCTATTTGTTTCATGATCAAGTCGTGTCCAAATATTGTGATAATTTGATTACCCTTGAGCATCATAAAGAACTTAGCCTTCTTTTGGGTTATGAAGAAATGAAACGTATAACTGAGGGTATTCCAAAATTTAGTCTTGATAAAATTCTTGATTTTGATCTAGAAAAGATTTATATGTATTGTGTGGAGAATTGCATTGAAAATCCTTATATTGCCAATTACATAAAGAAAAGAAAACAAATAGAAGATGAAGAGAATACTAACGAAAGGGAAGAGACTTCCCAATATCCTCCTATTATTTCTTATGATGAATCAGGTAACGAGGAGGAGCTTTCTATTCAACCAATCTCATCAATAAGGAGCTCAAAGAGGAAGGTTGAACCTACACATAACGTGAAGAAGAAAAAGAAAAGAAGGAGCAACAAAGGCAGAAATGTATCCCTCCCAAATGATGTTGCTCCTACTACCCATTGTGATGATCATAATTGCTTTACTATTGGTGTTATCCATACTATTAATGATGAGAGTGATTATGCTTATGATATGAAAAGGCCCAAGCTTGGGGAAGCTATGTTTGATGAGGGTGACATATTTGAGAATATATTTGCTGCAATTAATGTTTGTCCCAGGCTTGGGGATGCTATGTTTAATAATGATGATATTTTTAGCCTCTCAAGTTTTGATATGCAAAGTTGTTATGATGATAGCATGCCTCCTACCTATGATGATTATATTGATGAAAGTGGGTTTGGAAGAGTGTCAACTTTAGGAAGTAGTGATCCCACTATTTTGGAGGATGTTGAATTTTATTGTGATGAATACGAAAGTAGATTTGGAAGAGTGTCAACTTTATTTAGTGATTCCACTATCTTGGGAGAGGTTTCAATTGATTATGATGAGAACGAAGTTGCTACTTATGATGATTATTGTGATGAAACTTATGCGAAAAGTAGTGATGATTATACTTATAAAACTTGTCATGATTATGGTTACCCTTTTTCTGAACATTACTCTTTTAATGTGGAAACAATTTTTAGTGTTCAAGTCTCTTATGATACTCCCACTATTATTCATGAGAAGAATTTTGCTTATGTGAAGAGTAATAAAATTTCCATGCTTGTAGATCATGAGGAGAATGCTTTAGGTGCTGGTTATATTGTTGAATTCATTCATGATGCTACTGAAAATTATTATGAGGGAGGAACATATGCTTGTAGGAATTGCAATAATATCAAGTTTCCTCTCTATGTGCTTAAATTGTTGAAGTTATGCTTGTTTTGCCTTCCTATGCTTGTTGATTATTGTTCCCATAAGTTGTTTGATCACAAAATCCCTATGCATAGGAAGTGGGTTATACTTAAATGTGCTAGTCATATTCTTCATGATGCTCTCTTTATGTTTCAATTCTTATCTCTTATGTGAGCATCATTGAAATCAGCATGCCTAGCTAGGGGCTTTAAACGTTAGCGCTTGTTGGGAGGCAACCCAATTTTATTTTAGTTTCTTGTTTTTTGGTTATATTTAGGAATAAATAATCCATCTAGATTCTGTTTAGATGTGGTTTTATGTCTTAATTAGTGTTTGTGCCAAGTAGAACCTTTGGGAAGACTTGGGTGAAGTCTTTATGATCATGCTTTAAAAAACAAAAACTTTAGCGCTCACTAGATTAGCTTCAACTTTTTACTGGAGAGTGCTATTTAGTTGATTCTTTTTGAAGATGATTACTAGAAAAATTCCTCAGGTCCACCAATTTATTTTAGAATTTTTGGAGTTCCAGAAGTTTGCGTTAGTTACAGATTACTACAGACTGTTCTGTTTTTGACAGATTCTGTTTTCCTTGTGTTGTTTGTGTATTTTGATAACTCTATGGCTAGTAAAATAGTTTATAATCCATAGAGAAGTTGTAATACAGTAGGTTTAACACCAATATAAATAAATAATGAGTTCATTACAGTACCTTGAAGTGGTGTTTTGTTTTCTTTCGCTAAGGGAGCTCACGAGTTTTCTGTTAAGTTTTGTGTTGTGAAGTTTTCAAGTTTTGGGTAAAGATTCGATGGACTATGGAATAAGGAGTGGCAAGAGCCTAAGCTTGGGGATGACCAAGGCACCCCAAGGTAATATTCAAGGACAACCAAGAGCCTAATCTTGGGGATGCCCCAGATGGCATCCCCTCTTTCGTCTTCGTTCATCGGTAACTTTACTTGGAGCTATATTTTTATTCACCACATGATATGTGTTTTGCTTGGAGCGTCATGTCATTTTATTTTGTTTTGCTTGCTGTTTGAATAAAGTATCAAGATCTGAAATTCTTAAATGTTAGAGAGTCCTCACATAGTTGCATAATTATCCGACTACTCATTGATCTTCACTTATATCTTTCGGAGTAGTTTTGTTATTGCTCTAGTAATTCACTTAAATCTTTTAGAGCATGGTGGTAGTTTTATTTTGAAGAAATAGATGAACTCTCATGCTTCACTTATATTATTTTGAGAGTCTTAAATAGCATGGTAATTTCCTTAAATAATCCTAATATGCTAAGCATACAAGATTTGTAAGAATTCTTATGAGTGCGTTGAATACTATGAGAAGTTTGATGCTTGATAATTGTTTTGAGATATGAAGATGGTGATATTAGAGTCGTGCTAGTTGAGTAGTTGTGAATTTGAGAAATACTTGTGTTAAAGTTTCTGATTCCCGTAGCATGCACGTTTGGTGAACCGTTATGTGATGAAGTCGGAGCATGATTTATTTATTTATTGTCTTCCTTATGAGTGGCGGTCGGGGACGAGCGATGGTCTTTTCTTACCAATCTACCCCCCCCCCTAGGAGCATGCGTGTAATACTTTGCTTTGATAACTTGTAGATTTTTGCAATAAGTATATGAGTTCTTCGTGACTAATGTTGAGTCCATGGATTATACGCACTTTTTTCATCCTTCCACCATTGCTAGCCTCTGCAATAAGTATATGAGTTCTTCGTGACTAATGTTGAGTCCATGGATTATACACACTTTTCTCATCCTTCCACCATTGCTAGCCTCTCTAATACCGCGCACCTTTCGCCGGTATCATACACCCACCATATCCTTTCTCAAAACAACCACCATACCTACCTATCATGGCATTTCCATAGACATTCCGAGATATATTGCCATGCAACTTTCCACTGTTCCGTTTATTATGACACGCTCCATCATTGTCATATTGCTTTGCATGATCATGTAGTTGACGTCGTATTTGTGGCAAAGCCACCGTTCATAATTCTTTCATGCATGTCACTCATGAGTCATTGCAGATCCTGGTACACCGCCGGAAGCATACACATAGAGTCATACTTTGTTCTAAGTATCGAGTTGTAATTGTTGAGTTGTAAGAAAAATAAAAGTGTGATGATCATCATTTCTAGAGCATTGTCCCAAGTGAGGAAAGGATGATGGAGACTATGATTCCCCCACAAGTCGGGGTGAGACTCCGGACGAAAAATAAAAAGAAGAAAAGAAAAGAGGCCATAAAAAAGAGAAAAGGCCCAAATAAAAAAAATGAGAGAAAATGAGAGAAGGGACAATGTTACTATCCTTTTACCACACTTGTGCTTCAAAGTAGCACCATGATCTTCATGATAGAGAGTCTTTCATTTTGTCACTTTCATATACTAGTGGGAATTTTTCATTATAGAACTTGGCTTGTATATTCCTACGATGGGCTTCCTCAAATGCCCTAGGTCTTCATGAGCAAGCAAGTTCGATGCACACCCACTAGTTTCTTTTGTTGAGCTTTCATACACTTATAGCTCTAGTGCATCCGTTGCATGGCAATCCCTACTCACTCACATTGATATCTATTGATGGGCATCTTAATAGCCCGTTGATACGCCTAGTTGATGTGAGACTCTCTTCTCCCTTTTTGTCTTCTCCACAACCACCATTCTATTCCACATATAGTGATATATCCATGGCTCACGCTCATGTATTGCGTGAAGATTTATAAAGTTTTGAGAATGTCATAAGTATGAAACAATTGCTTGGCTTGTCATCAGGGTTGTGCATGATTTAAATATTTTGTGTGGGGAAGGTGGAGCATAGCCAGACTATATGATTTTGTAGGGATAACTTTCTTTGGCCATGTTATTTTGAGAAGACACAATTGCTTAGTTAGTATGCTTGAAGTATTATTATTTTTATGTCAATATGAACTTTTGTCTTGAATCTTTCGGATCTGAATATTCATACCATAATTAAGAAGAATTACATTGAAACTATACCAAGTAGCATTCCGCATCAAAAATTATCTTTTTTATCATTTACCTACTCGAGGACGAGCAGGAAGTAAGCTTGGGGATGCTTGATACGTCTCCAACGTATCTATAATTTTTGATTGCTCCATGCTATATTATCGACTGTTTTAGGCAATATTGGGCTTTATTTTCCACTTTTATATTACTTTTGGGACTAACCTATTGACCGGAGGCCCAACCCAGATTTGTTGTTTTATGCCTATTTCAGTGTTTCGAGGAAAAGGAATATCAGACGGAGTCAAAACGGATCGAAATCAACTGGAGAAGTTATTTTTGGAAGGAAAGCAACCCAGGGAACTTGGAGTGCACGTCAGGGGAGATACGGGCTGCCCACGAGGGTGGGGGGCGCGCCCACCCCCCTAGGGTGCGCCCCCTGCCTCGTGGGGCCCCCGTGGCTCCACCGACGTACCCCTTGCACCCTATATACCTACGTATCGTAAAACTTCCAGAACAGAAGATAGATCGGGAGTTCCGCCGCTGCAAGCCTCTATAGCCACCAAAAACTTCTCGGGAGCCCGTTCTGGCACCCTGCCGGAGGGGGAACCAATCACCGGTGGCCATCTTCATCATCCCGGCGCTAGCCATGACGGGGAGGGAGTAGTTCACCCTCGGGGCTGAGGGTATGTACCAGTAGCTATGTGTTTGATCTCTCTCTCTCTCTCTCTCGTGTTCTCTCTTGTGTTCCCTCTATGGCACGATCTTGATGTATCTCGTGCTTTGCTATATGATGTTTCTCCCCCTCTACTCTCTTGTGATTAATTGAGTTTCCCCTTTGAAGTTATCTTATCGGATTGAGTCTTTTATGAGAACACTTGATGTATGTCTTACCGTGTTTATCTGTGGTGACAATGGGATATCATGTGCCACTTGATGTATGTTTTGGTGACCAACTTATGGTTCCGCCCATGAACCTATGCATAGGGGTTGGCACACGTTCTTGACTCTCCAAAGAGAAACTTTGGGGCACTCTTTGAAGTACTTTTATGTTGGTTGGATAAATCTGAGATTGTGTGATGCATATCGTATAATCATGCCCACAGATACTTGAGGTGACATTGGAGTATCTAGGTGACATTAGGGTTTTGGTTGATTTTTGTCTTAAGGTTTTATTCTAGTATGAACTCTAGGGCTGTTTGTGACACTTATAGGAATAGCCCAACGGATTGATTGGAAAGAATAACTTTGAGGTGGTTTCGCACCTACCATAATCTCTTCGTTTGTTCTCCTCTATTAGTGGCTTTGGAGTGACTCTTTTTTGCATGTTGAGGGATTGTTATATGATCTATCTATGTTATTATTGTTGAGAGAACTTGCACTAGTGAAAGTATGAACCCTAGGCCTTGTTTCCTATCATTGCAATACCGTTTACGCTCACTTTTATCACTTATTACCTTGTTGTTTTTATTATTTCTGATTACAAATACCTTTATCTACCATCCATATTGCACTTGTATCACCATCTCTTCGCCGAACTAGTGCACCTATACAATTTACCATTGTATTGGGTGTGTTGGAGACACAAGAGACTCTTTGTTATTTGGTTGCAGGGTTGCTTGAGAGAGACCATCTTCATCCTACGCCTCCCACGTATTGATAAACCTATGGTCATCCACTTGAGGGAAATTTGCTACTGTCCTACAAACCTCTGCACTTGGAGGCCCAACAACGTCTACCGCCCTTCTGCTCCTCGTCTCCGACCCTGCCCGCCGGAGCCACACCTCTCGGTGTCCGCAGCTGCGTCGCCGGTCTTCCTCCTCGACGCTGCCGCCTCAAGCCTCCCCATGCCTCGCGAGACCGTCGTGCCAAGTTCCCGCCACGGCCGCTGCAAGTCCCGCTTGGAACCAGCCTCCTGCATCGCGCCCCTGTTGTTGTTGACGCCAAGTCCAACGGTCACCGAGCGTGGGATTCGCCAAGTACCACTAGCAATACATCTGGATTCGCCAAGTACACCACCGGCTAAGACCACACGGATGCTTGGACGAGTACTGACCGAAACGCCAAGTACCACAACGACCTTCGACATGTACTCTACACCGCACTGAAACGCCGAGTTCCTCACCGTGACCCCAAACATCTACGAAAACTTGTGCGACTATGAACGTGAACGACTACCGTCGACCCCAAGTTACTCGGATTCGTCAAGTCCCTCTACAAAAACGTGTACCACTACGCCCAAGTTCCACTACAAGATGTGCCACTACCGTCATCGTGTACCACTACTTCCACTACCGTCGCGAGAACGACTACTTCCACTACCGTCGAACCCGATCCGCCCCGAAAAGGCACGCTTCAAAGGTATAACCCCGAGACGACGTCCGTGGACCGAATGCATTTGTTGTATGAGATGCACCCTATGTTTGGACCGTGTCCGAATTGTTACTTGCACGTTCGCCGTAAGCCATGCCACCGACATGTGGGACACCCGGTATCCGGGATCACTCCCCGTCACTCTTGCATGTTTCGCGCACCCACACTTGTTCCATTGCACCAGCATCTCAATCGAGTTGCCGGAACCGGGATGTTGCCGTGGCACCATTTCCGTTTCACCGCCGTGGCACCCTTTTCCTTCCGCCATGGCGACAAATGCCTCGTATCATGCTCATGTCAACATTTCCATAAAATTGCTTCAAACTTGCATATATCATCCGCATCATGATAATAACATTTAAAATGATTAAAATTGTTGTTTGCTTTAAATTGCTAAATGACATTTGGGGATTTTCCGGAATTGTTATTTGTTATTTCCGGCCTCATTTAAACTTGCCTAAATAGATAGTTTTATTATGCTTCACCTCTTGCCATGCTTAACCACAGTTAATTTTGTTGGGTACATAAACGGGAGAGAACTAAATAATTGATGTGGTGTTTTGTCAATATGCAACTCGTTGCATATTGAGCTCCACTTAATTTGTAGTATTGTTTGTTGCATTTTGCCATGCCATGCCTCATTTAAACCGGAGATGCATCATGCCATGTTTATGATTGTGTGTTTACCATGTTGTTTGCTTCTTTCCGGTTTACTTCTCTCGTTAGCTTCGGTTTCGTTCCAGAGTTGTGAGGGTTCGTTCGACTACGTCCGTTTGTCTTCTTCATGGACTTGATCTTCTTCCTAGCGGAATTTCAGGGAAGATGATCATACCCTCGAAATCACTTCTATCTTTGCTTGCTAGTTGATCGCTCTATTGCTATGCCGCGCTACCTACCACTTGCTATATCATGCCTCCCATATTGCCATGTCAAGCCTCTAACCCACCTTTCCTAGCAAACCGTTGTTTGGCTATGTTACCGCTTTTGCTCAGCCCCTCTTATAGCGTTGCTAGTTGCAGGTGAAGATGAAGTTTGTTCCATGTTTGGAACATGGATGTTGTTGGGATATCATTATTATATCTTATTTACTTTAATGCATCTATATACTTGGTAAAGGGTGGAAGGCTCGGCCTTATGCCTGGTGTTTTGTTCCACTCTTGCCTCCCTAGTTTCCGTCATACCGGTGTTATGTTCCTTGATTTTGCGTTCCTTACGCGGTTGGGTGATAATGCGAACTCCTTGACAGTTCGCCTTGAATAAAACTCCTCCAGCAAGGCCCAACCTTGGTTTTACCATTTGCCACCTAAGCCTTTTTTCCCTTGGGTACCGCGGACTCAAAGGTCATCTTTATTTTAAACCCACGGGCCATTGCTCCTCTGAGTGTTGGTCCAAACTAGAGCACCGTGCGGGACCATCCCTTGGCAACTTGGGTTACGTTGGTACCTGTATGCTTAGCTTATCCGGTGTGCCCTGAGAACGAGATATGTGCAGCTCCTATCGGGATTTGTCGGCACAGTCGGGTGGTCTTGCTGGTCTTGTTTTACCATTGTCGAAATGTCTTGTAACCGGGATTCCGAGTCCGATCGGGTCTTCCCGGTAGAAGGAATATCCTTCGTTGACCGTGAGAGCTTGTGATGGGCTAAGTTGGGACACCCCTGCAGGGTATAAACATTCGAGAGCCGTGCCCGCAGTTATGTGGCAGATGGGAATTTGTTAATATCCGGTTGTAGAGAACTTGACACTTGACTTAATTAAAATACATCAACCGCGTGTGTAGCCGTGACGGTCTCTTTTCGGCGGAGTCCGGGAAGTGAACATGGTTTGGGTTATGTATGAACGTAAGTAGCTTCGGGATCACTTCTAGCTTCTCGACCGTTGCATTGCTTCTCTTCTCGCTCTTATTTGCGTATGTTAGCCACCATATTTGCTTAGTGCTTGCTGCAGCTCCACCTCATTACCCCATCCTACCCATAATCTTAAATAGTCTTGATCTTGCGGGTCTGAGATTGCTGAGTCCTCGTGACTCACAGATTCTACCAAAACAGTTGCAGGTGCCGAGGATACCAGTGCAGGTGATGCAACCGAGCTCAAGTGGGAGTTCGACAAGGACCTTGGTCATTACTATGTTTCGTTTCCTGATGATCAGTAGTGGAGCCCAGTTGGGACGATCGGGGACCTAGCATTTGGGGTTATCTTCTTTTCATTTGGATTTGGCCGTAGTCGGTCTATGTGTGTATTTTGAATGATGTATGAATTTATTTATGTATTGTGTGAAGTGGCGACTGTAAGCCAACTCTCTTTATCCCATTCTTGTTCATTACATGGGATTGTGTGAAGATGACCCTTCTTGCGACAAAACCTACAATGCGGTTATGCCTCTAAGACGTGCCTCGACACGTGAGAGATATAGCCGCATCGTGGGCGTTACAATTACCATCCTATAACCTGTAATAATTCTTTGCGGAATCAATTCATCTTTATCATTAGGAACGACAGTAATACCTCGCTTCTTAGGGACACAATGGACATGACTTACCCACTGACTATCAGCAACGGGATAAATTATACCTGCCTCAAGGAGCTTTATTATTTCCTTTCTTACCACTTCTTTCATCTTAGGGTTCAGGCATCGTTGGTGATCAATAACTGGTTTGGCATCTTTCTCCAAATTTATTTTATGTTGACATAGAGTGGGACTAATGCCCTTAAGATCATCAAGAGTATATCCAATAGCAGCACGGTGCTTCTTCAGAGTTTTCAATAATTTTTCTTCCTCCTTCTCTGAAAGGTTAGCACTAATAATAATAGGGTATATCTTATTTTCATCAAGATACGCATATTTAAGAGTATCAAGCAGTGGTTTAAGCTCAAATACGGGATCACCCTTGGGTGGAGGAGGATCCCCTAAGATTTCGACAGGCAAGTTGTGTTTCAGAATAGGTCCCTGTTTAAAGAATACTTCATCTATTTCCCTTCTTTCATTCATAAACATATCATTTTCATGGTCTAGCAAATATTGTTCTAAAGGATCACTAGGAGGTACGGCAATAGAAGGAAGACCAATGATTTCATCTTTACTAGGAAATTCCTCTTCACGGTGTTGTCTACGAAATTTAGAGAAGTTGAACTCATGAGACATATCATCTAAACCAATAGTAACAACATCCTTTTCGCAGTTTATCTTAGCATTAATAGTGTTCAAGAAGGGTCTACCAAATATAATGGGACAAAAGCTATCTTGTGGGGAACCAAGAACGAGAAAATCAGCCGGATATTTAGTTTTCCCACATAAGACTTCAACATCTCTAACAATTCCAATTGGTGATATAGTATCTCTATTGGCAAGTTTAATTGTGACATCAATTTATTCTAACTCAAGAGGGTGCAATATCATGCATAATTTCTTTGTATAAGTCAATAGGTATTGCACTAGCACTAGCACCCATATCACACAAGCCATGATAACAATGATCTCCTATTTTAACAAAAATAACAGGCATGCCTACCGCATGTCTATGTTTATCTTTAGCACAAGGTTTAGCAATTCTAGCAGTTTCATCACAGAAATAAATAACATGCCCATCAATATTATCAGCCAAGAGATCTTTAACAATAGCAATATTAGGTTCAACTTTAACTTGCTCAGGAGGTGTATAAGTTCTAACATTGCTTTTACGAACAACAGTTGAAGCTTTAACATGATCCTTTATTCTAACAGGGAAAGGTGGTTTCTCAACATAAGCAGTAGGAACAATAGGATCACTATAAGTGATAGTCTTTTCTTCAACTTTAATAGGTTCAGCTACTTTTACTTCTATGGGAGGATGATATTTAAACCACTTCTCCTTAGGGAGATCAACATGAGTAGCAAAAGATTCACAGAAAGAAGCTACTATCTCGAGTCAAGTCCATATTTAGTGCTAAATTTACGGAAAACATCGATATCCATAAAAGATTTAACACAATCAAACTTAGGTGTCATACCTAACTCCTTACCTTCGTCGAGGTCCCAATCTTCAGAGTTGCGTTTAATTATTTCCAATAAATCCCATTTGAATTCAATAGTCTTCATCATAAAAGAGCCAACACAAGAAGTATCAAGCATGGTGCGACTGTTGTCAGAAAGCCGAGCATAAAAATTTTGAATAATCATTTCTCTTGAGAGCTCATGATTGGGGCATGAATATAACATTGACTTAATCCTCCCCCAAGCTTGAGCGATGCTTTCTCCTTCGCGAGGCCAAAAATTATATATATAACTACGATCACGATGAACAAGATGCATAGGATAAAACTTCTGATGGAATTCCAATTTCAATCGTTTGTAGTTCCATGATCTCATATCATCACATAGCCTATACCATGTCAATGCATCTCCCTCCAAAGATAAAGGGAAAACCTTCTTCTTGATAACATCATCGGGCATACCTGCAAGCTTAAATAATCCACAAACCTCATCCACATAGATTAGGTGCTCATCAGGATGTAATGTTCCATCTCCTGCAAAAGGATTAGCTAGCAGTTTTTCTACCATACCCGAAGGAATTTCAAAGTAGACATTTTCCTTTTCAGTAGGTTCAGTAGGTTGAGGAGCAACTCTTTGCTCTACTGGTCGGGGTGAAGATACCCCGAATAAGCCCCTCAGAGGATTACTTTCCATAGTAACAAGTGACAGTAAAGTTCAGCACACTATATAAATTTTTCCTTACCAAATTCCACCTACCAAAGGCGCTTCACTCCCCGGCAACGGCGCCAGAAAAGAGTCTTGATGACCCACAAGTATAGGGATCTATCGTAGTCCTTTCGATAAGTAAGAGTGTCGAACCCAACGAGGAGCAGAAGGAAATGATAAGCAGTTTTCAGCAAGGTATTCTCTGCAAGCACTGAAATTATAGGTAACAGATAGTTTTTTGATTGGATAATTTGTAACGAGCAACAAGTAACAAAAGTAAATAAAGTGCAGCAAGGTGGCCCAATCATTTTTGTAGCAAAGGACAAGCCTGGACAAACTCTTATATAGAGAAAAGCGCTCCCGAGGACACATGGGAATTATCGTCAAGCTAGTTTTCATCACATTCATACGATTCGCGTTCGGTACTTTGATAATTTGATATGTGGGTGGACCGGTGCTTGGGTGCTGCCCTTACTTGGACAACATCCCACTTATGATTAACTCCTATTGCAAGCATCCGCAACTACAAAAGAAGTATTTAAGGTAAACCTAACCATAGCATGAAACATATGGATCCAAATCAGCCCCTTACGAAGCAACGCATAAACTAGGGTTTAAGCTTACATCACTCTAGCAACCCATAATCTACTTATTACTTCCCAATGCCTTCCTCTAGGACCAAATAATGGTGAAGTGTCATGTAGTCAACGTTCACATAACACCACTAGAGGAGAGACAACATACATCTCATCAAAATATCGAACGAATACCAAATTCACATGACTACTAATACCAAGACTTCTCCCATGTCCTCAGGAACAAACGTAACTACTCACAAAACATATTCATGTTCATAATCAGAGGAGTATTAATATGCATATAGGATCTGAACATATGATCTTCCACCAAATAAACCAACTAGCATCAATTACCAGGAGTAATCAACACTACTAGCAACCTCTGTGTACCAATCCTGCACTTAGAGACAAGAATTGGATACAAGAGATGAACTAGGGTTTGAGAGGAGATGGTGCTGGTGAAGATGTTGATGGAGATTGGATCCCTCCCGATGAGAGGAGCGTTGGTGATGACGATGGCGATGATTTCCCCCTCCCAAAGGGAAGTGTCCCCGGCAGAACAGCTCTGCCGGAGCCCTAGATTGGTTCCGCCAAGGTTCCGCCTTGTGGCGGCGGAGTCTCGTCCTGAAAGCTTGCTTATGGTTTTTCTTCGGACGAAAGACTTCATATAGCAGAAGATGGGCACCGGAGGGCCACCAGGGGGCCCACGAGGCAGGGGGCACGCCCAGGGGGGTAGGGCGCGCCCCCCACGCTCGTGCCCAGGGTGTGGGTCCCCTATGGTATTTTCTTCGCTCAGTATTTTTTATTATTTCCAAAAATAACTTCTGTGGAGTTTCAGGACTTTTGGAGTTGTGCAGAATAGGTCTCTAATATTTGCTCCTTTTCCAAATTTCGTAATTCCAAATTAAGCATTCCCCCTCTTCATGTAAACCTTGTAAAATAAGAGAGAATAGGCATAAGTATTATGACATAATGTGTAATAAAATCCCATAATGCAATAAATATCGATATAAAAGCATGATGCAAAATGGACGTATCAAATCCCAATCCGAGCAAGAAGAAAAAGAAGTCAAATATAACAAAGGCAAGAGGCCGAACATTATAAACTTTGAGGATATATTGTTGGTTCAATCTTGGTTGGCCACAACAATGGATCTCATATGCGGCACGGAGCAAAAGTGGAACAAGTATTTGGAAGGAATATTATGAACAAAAGAAATATGTGGAGTGCTACCTCTTGAGCACTGCGTTGGATTTCCTTGAAGAGGAAAGGGTGATGCAGCAAAGTAGAGTAAGTATTTCCCTCAGTTTTTGAGAACCAAGGTATCAATCCAGTAGGAGGCTACGCGCGAGTCCCTCGTACCTTCACAAGCAAATAACTCCTCGCAACCAACGCGATAAGGGGTTGTCAATCCCTTCACGGTCAGTTACGAGAGTGAGATCTGATAGAGATGATAGGATAACATTTTTGGTATTCTTGTGATAAAGATGCAAAGTAAAATAAAAGAAAAGTAAAAAGCAAAGGAAATAACTAAGTATTGGGAAATTAATATGATGAAGATAGACCCGGGGGCCATAGATTTCACTAGTGGCTTCTCTCAAGAGCATAAGTATTTTACGGTGGGTGAACGAATTACTGTTGAGCAATTGTGAATTGAGCATAGTTATGAGAGTATCTAGGTATGATCATGTATATAGGCATCACGTCCGAGACAAGTAGACCGACTCACGCCTCGCATCTACTACTATTACTCCACTCATCGACCGCTATCCAAAGATGCATCTAGAGTATTAAGTTCATGAAAACAGAGTAACGCCTTAAGCAAGATGACATGATGTAGAGGGATAAATTCATGCAATATGATAAAAAAAAACCCATCTTGTTATCCTCGATGGCAACAATACAATACGTGGATGATTAAACACGCTCATCAAGGGTTTCCACCTCTCCTCTCCCACCTCTCCTCTCCCACCTGCTCTCCACCACCAACCATGGATCTCAGTAGCTGCCCTCAACATGGAAGGATTACTGCACTGGGATTTTGCTCCTGGCCTTGCTTTGGCCGATCAAGTGAGAAGGAAGTTCGGATCAACAGTCCATTTTTCTCCCTCTCGAGACACCAAGGAGTTCTTTTTGGTTGTTTCATTCTCTTCGGCCTCCTTCCCCCTCACGGTGGATTCTGTTGGAATTGCTTTGCAATGTTGCATTGGAGGCATTTGTCCTGGTTTTAGAGTGACTCCCATCTCTGCAAGATCTTTCCGGTTTTCTGTAGCCAACAACAAGGTCGGGAATTTCATATATGGGCTCAAGGATCGTATTTGGCCAGACTTTGTATGCCATTTTCACTTGTTTAATGGTCGTTTCACCAAAGCCCTTCTTGTTGATTCTCATTGGCATGCGGATACACAACTTGGGGAAATCTTAGTCCGTCAACCGGTGGCGATTAAAGCTCCGTCGAACTTTTCAAATATGAGCCAACCTTTGGATCATTCATCTGCCATGGAGCTAGCAAAATTTGGTTTGGTTAATTTGGTTACTTGGAACTTTTCTGATAAAAATGCACATGAAGCTTCATCATCTGCCAATGTTCCTTATGATGCTCCGAAACAAAATATTCAAATTCAATTTGGATCATTGGCGCCAGTAACTCAGCCAGGCTTGATCAATGCTAAGCGTAATGATCGTTTTTCTTTAATGGAGGATTTTATTGCTCAGGAGGAATCTGAGGACATTCATTCTCGTCAATGTCTGTGTTTAGGGACCTTTAATTGCCCTATTAATTTGCTGTATCCTCCTTTGCCGCTCTGCTTCCTCAATTCGGTGTTCAGATATGCACCGCCACATGAGTCTTGGCCACCTTTCCTCTCGGCTAAACATAAAGCAGATTTGGCTTAGGCGGAATATTCTTTATTTGATATCAGTAATCTAGCCACAAATTGGGCGGCTCTCTGTAGTAGATGCCTTCAATGGGGACACAAGCAGGATTAATCGCCAAGCTCGCCTCATTTGTATTAATGCTCGGCCTGCACCATAAGGCAATTGCTTGCCCCAAACGCGCCACGCCTGCATCCTTATCTGCAACTGAATCAATTTGCACAGAGCATATCAATCTCCCAAATATGGCGCTTCCCAAAAAGGCTACAGCCCCGGTCAAACATTACAGCACAACCGTCCGATGTGCAACTTGCGGTTCCTACAGCCACGTGGATGCATCCTGCTGGAAATGTCGCTTCAGCTTGAAATGGAAATGGGTACCTAAGGTAACCCACACCCACTCCGCCCCGGTTCTCGCTTCGTCTTCCACCTCGAAAATCCAAAAGCCCCAGCTCTGCTCCATCCCATCGGCAGAACCTGCTCTTGCCCTGTCTCAGAGCCCCTCTCCCATGGCGAACTACCCCTTCAACCCAGTCCCCTTCCTCCCGCCCGGGTTTGCTGTTGAGCCCGTTCCGGCGGACCGAGTGGTGCATAGCATCATGGTGGTTGGCCCCATTGCACCTCTCAGCCATGAGTTCTTGGCGATTGCAGAGACGAGCCATTATGTCCCTCTACATCATCGTGCTCTAATCCGCAACCAGATCGTCGCCCTCCTACACGAAGCGCAACTCCTCACTACTGATGTCAGTGATCATCCGTTTGGGATTGGAGTCTTTGGATTTACCGACTCGTTCTTGAGAGATACTGCTGTCGCCACGACGTTTGAGCTTGAAGAGGAAGATCTTCTTGTCACTTTCGTTCCCCATAATGAAGCTCTTAACCGTCGTACTACCTCGTTTAGTCCTGAAGTTTGGTTGATGTTCTTCGGCTTCCCCTATGACTATCAAACTGACTATTACATCACTAAAGCTTTGGGTGGTTTTGGCTCCCTTGTTTCGTGGTACAATCCATGACAAGATCGCAGATTCATGTTGCTCAAAGTTAGAGTGCTCCGCATGCGTTTGATCCCGAAGAGTTTTGTTGTGTGGCAACTCGGGGGTGCCAGGGACTGTTGGACATTTCAGATCACAATCCTTCGAAGCATTGATGGCCATGGACTGCTACCTGAAGTTCCGCCCGCTGATGAAGCATTACCACCTCCTGGCGGTGAGCCTCACCCTTTGTTTGGCCCTGATCTGACTGCAAAACAACTTTATCAGCAGCAAGTGCACAACTGGCTAGTGCAGAATGGCGCTCCTCCACCTGGCAATGGTGGTGGCCAGGACAATGCCCACAATGCTCATGGTAATGTCAATGTGGCATGGGATGCGTGGCCTGCTCCCCCGCCCCTTGTCATGCCCCCAAACCTTGTTAATTACCAGGCATGGCTTAATGCTCAAGCCTCACATTCCAAGCTGGTATAGTCCCTGACAACAATATTACCGACAATGCATTTCAAGCCTGGAATGATTCAATCATCGTGACTGATAGCTCAAGCTCTGAGTCTTCTGACCTTGCTATCGAGCAACACACACTGGTTGTGCTACCTGCTCCTCCTGTGCCTTCTGCTGCCCTGACCATCTCGGTGTCTCTGCATAATCAAGGGATCTCTTTTGGCCTCTCTGCTCAAGGAGATGAGCTTCTTGCCGTTCTGCTGGATGACCCAATCCCGCGCCGCAACCTGAACACCTTCATTTTCCAGGCGCTTCGTCCGATGATTGCAACATTTGGTCCCTGGAGCTCTGGTTATGGTCTGCGTTCACCACGCTCGGAACTTTCTATTCTTGTCACAGCGGATTCTTCTGGCATTAGTTTCATGCAACAGCCTTTGTCTGTTCTACCTGCACACCCAACCATGCATATTGAAGAGATCCACCTTGTTCCAGAGATTTTGGATGGTTCTGAGGTTGCTGCTGTCGAGGAAAATTCTCCCCCTCTGGAACCTGCTATTTTGGACAGCCTTACAACCCTGCCAGCGTCTAAAAGTGTCACTTTACTGTCTGTTGAGACTATCAACACGCTCCAGCCAGTTTCTGATGTCAGTTTCTCTGGGCTACCTGATGCAATTGATCCTACCCATGGTACCTTGGTTGCCCCTCCAAACCAGCCTCGGGCCCACCCCAGACGCTCGAGACCTGCTGCTCCTCTCTCCACGGTGGATGTTCGGCGTAGCTCACGCTCGAACAAATACAATGGCTTCAAGGTTCCACCGCTTACTGACAACCATGCGTACACCTCCAAGGTCAAGACCAGGTTGGCTCCTTCCTTTGGATCTTCAAGCTCTGCTCCTTCCGCGGATGATGGCATCCCCCCTCCAACACCGATATCAACTCTGCAACAAATTGGCATCAACAGGTGCGCCATTCCAGAAGCTGAGCTCACTGCTGAAGCTCTTCTCTCCTTGCCGGATGTTTCTGCTCCAACAACTTCAGGTACTCCTTCCGTTCAAGATCAGGAGGAGGGCACCTCTGCTCCTCTTCAGTAACTCTTTATCCGTGACATGCCCTCTTTACGCTGCTGGAATGTTCTCTCGTGGAATATCAGAGGTTTAAATTCTGAGAAGAAACGTTTAGCTCTTAATAATGTGATCCTCTCAAGTGGCTGCGTCGTAGTTTGTCTTCAGGAGACCAAGTTGTTTGACGTTACTTCTGCTTTTGTTAAAACTTGTTGTCCTCGTCAGTTTGATCAATTTGCTTTTGTTCCTTCGCGTGGTGCCTCGGGTGGGATTCTCACCATATGGAAAAGCTATGTTTTCTTCGGCACAGTAGTTTCAATCGACACGCGTGCGCTAGTTACCTCTTTCATCAGTATGCAAACCTCTCAAACCTGGACACTAGTGAATGTTTATGGTCCATGCGCTGGCGAAGAACGCGATACTTTTACTAATTGGCTCTATGATGTGAACATTCCTAATGGTCAGGACTGGCTATTCCTCGGTGATTTTAACTATATGCGTCCACCTGATAACCGTAACAAGCCTGGGGGAAACATGCAAGATATGCTCACCTTTAACGACATCATACATAAACAACAACTTATTGAGCTGCCAGTACAGGGTCGTGCTTACACCTGGAGTAATATGCAAACTGACCCCCTCCTCGAGCAAATTGACTGGTTTTTTACTTTGCTTAACTGGACCACGGTATACCCTAAAACCTTGGTGAAACTCCTTGGTAAACCGGTATCCGATCATATCCCATGTGTTTTCAGTATTGAAACCAAGATTCCCCGCAGTAAGATTTTCCGTTTTGAGTCCTACTGGATCCTTCACCCAGGGTTTATGGATGTTGTGCGAGAGGTTTGGGAAAGGCCTGTTAAGTCAGAGAATGCTACCACTAAACTTTGCCGCAAGTTCAAAGCCCTGAGACATGCATTGAAACACTGGAGTAAGAACATCTCCCGCCTCTCTGTTGTTATTTCTAACTGCAATTGTGTACTGGCTGACCTTGACGAGCTTGAAAACAAACGCACACTCACTATACCAGAGGCTAGTTTCAGAACAATTCTAAAAACTCACTTGCTCAGGCTCCTCCAGCATCGTAAGCTTTATTGGAAAAAACGCTGCACTATTAGGTGGATCAAATTTGGCGATGAAAACACTAAGTTTTTTCAAGCCATTGCAACGGAAAGATACAGACAGAATAACATTGCAAGCTTACGTGATGACAGTGGTGCTATAATTGAAGATCACACTAGTAAAGAGGCCCTCTTGTTCCTCACTTACAAAAATCGTCTGGGCTCCACTTCAACCTCTGAGATGAAATTCTCTCTGCCAGACCTCATCAGAAGATCTGATAATCTTGCTACCCTGACCGAGCCGTTCACACAAAAAGAAATTGACCAAGCTGTTAATGAAATGCCTCCAGATCGTGCACCTAGCCCTGACGGTTTTAGTGGTGCTTTTCTGAAAGCCTGTTGGCCTATCATCAAGCATGATTTTTATGACCTTTGCGCTCAATTTTATGATGGCACCCTGGACATTAACAGCATCAATGATGGGCTCATCATGTTAATCCCTAAAGTCAACTCCCCGGAAACAGTAAATGATTACAGACCGATCACGCTTTTGAACTGCTGCCTCAAGTTGATTACAAAACTTCTAGGAGATCGCCTACAATCTTCTATTTTGGACTTAGTTCATCGCAATCAATATGGCTTCATTAAGGGGAGGACTATCCAGGATTGCCTTGCCTGGGCTTACCGGTATATACACCAATGCCAAAGCTCGGGCAGACAGATCATTTTACTCAAACTTGATTCTGCAAAGGCCTTTGACACAATTGCTCATGACCCGATGATCCAGATTATGCGTCATATGGGCTTCAACGATAAATGGATTTCTTGGATCCAATGCTTATTCTCCTCTGGGCGCTCTTCTGTCCTTCTCAACGGGGTGCCGGGTCGACAATTCTAATGTCGATGTGGAGTCCGACAGGGGGATCCCCTGTCCCCCCTCATTTTTGTGCTCGCTGCGGATTTATTACAGTCTGCCATAAATGATGCATTCAGACAAGGTAAAATGGAGCTCCCCTTTCCTTGTGTTGGACAAGCTGACTACCCCGTTATTCAATACGCAGACGACACTTTGATAGTCGTACATGCATGCATCCGCTGCTTCTTTGGTCAAGGAGATCCTATCAGATTACGCCACCTCTATTGGTTTGAAAATCAATTTTCACAAGTCAACATTGATTCCGATCAACCTCGACCCCTCCTCAGCGAATGTTCTTGCAAGGGTTTTTGGCTGTAATGTTGGCACGCTGCCTTTCACCTATCTTGGCTTGCCTCTGGGTACCACTCGGCCTACAGTCCAAGACCTCATGCCTCTTGTTTGCCGATTGGAAAGGCGTCTAACGTCAACCATTGCTATGATGACTTATGGTGGCAGATTATCCTGGCTGAATGCTTCAGTCACGTCTCTTCTTATATTTGCCATGTGTACACACAAATTTCCGCCCAAGCTTCTTGAAATCCTAGAAAAAATCAGAAGACGTTGTCTCCGGACTAAGAAAACTGAGCAAGGTGACAAATGCTCCTCTCTTGCGGCTTGGGACATGGTCTGTCGTCCCAAAGATAAAGGTGGGCTAGGAGTGATCAATCTCAAAATCCATAATAAGCCCTGCTCCTAAAATTCCTCCATAAATTCTACAACAAAATGGATGTACCCTGGGTTCACCTGTTATGGGACAATCTCTACATCGACAAAATACCACATGCAGTGGACCAGGCCGGCTCTTTCTGGTGGCGCGATATTCTAAAACTGACACCAACCTTCAAGGGCATATCTCATGTTCAGTTGGTAGATGGAAGGACCACCTTGCTTTGGAAAGATCTATGGGCGCGTGATGTGCTGCATGACTCCCACCCACGTGCCTTCTCTTTTGCGCTGCATGAAGATATCTCGGTTGCTGATTTCTGGGCCTCCAATGATCTGCATGAAACCTTTCAACTCCCTGTGTCTCCAACCGCACTAGACGAAATCCGGGACATGCAGCTAACGTTGACCAAGCTTTGCCCTTCCACGTCGAATACTGATTTTGGCACTAAATGTGGGGCGCGGCCGAGTTTCGACCTAAGGACTACTATTCTTTCTTCTTTAGAGATGCTCAAGCCGATCCCATGTTCAAGCACCTATGGAAATCAAAATGTACAATGAAGTTGAAGGTGTTTGGATGGCTGCTTTTCCTGGACTGGCTCAACACACACGATATGTTGAAACGGAGGCACTACAACATTGGTGACGATTTTGATTGCCTTCTTTGCGGGCTGCCAATTGAAGAAACGGTGGACCACATGATCTTCACTTGTGATTTTAGCAAGATTTGCTAGACCAAACTTGGCATTCATTAGCCCCCTTTTGATAACCGTCTCACTGTCATCATATTAAACAGAGACTCGTGGCCTGACCCATTCTTCTTGGAAGTTTTTCTCACTGCTGCGTGGAGCTTATGGAAGGAGAGGAATAACAAGCACTTTCGAGGAGTTGACCCTACTATTGGGTCCTGGTTGTCACGCTTCAAAACGACCTGGGTCAGCTCCAATATAGAATCAAGGAGGCCCTTAGAGGCTCATTTGTAAACCTTTGTAATACTCTAGGTTGATCCTTGTTAACTCTTTTCTCTCTTGATTCCTCCTGTGGAGAGCTGGTAGTTTGCCTCCTCCCTAAGCCATGGGGAGGGGGTGGTAGATGGTTGGTTGAGTTTGGCGTTGTATATTTCTATGTAAACAACCCATTTATATAGATATATATAAAACACAGTGGGAGTGCTCTCCCACTGTCAATTCCTTCAAAAAAAACAATACAATACGTGCATTGCTGCCCCTACTGTCACTGGGAAAGGACACCTCAAGATTGAACCCAAAGCTAAGCACTTCTCCCATTGCAAGAAAGATCAATCTAGTAGGCCAAACCAAACTGATAATTCAAGAGACTTGCAAAGATAACCAATCATACATAAAACAATTCAGAGAAGATTCAAATATTGTTCATAGATAATCTTGATCATAAACCCACAATTCATCGGTCTCAACAAACACACCGCAAAAACAAGATTACATCGAATATATCCACGAGAGAGGGGGAGAACATTGTATTGAGATCCAAAAAGAGAGAAGAAGCCATCTAGCTACTAACTATGGACCCGAAGGTCTGAGGTAAACTACTCACACTTCATTGGAGAGCTATGGTGTTGATGAAGAAGCCCTCCGTGATGGGTTGCCCCTCCGCCGGAGCTCCGGAACAGGCCCCAAGATGGGATCTCGTGGGTACAGGAGGTTGCGGCGGTGGAATTAGGTTTTGGCTCAGATTCCGATCGCTTGGGGGTACGTGAGGTATATATAGGAGGAAGGAGTACGCCGGTGGAGCAACAGGAGCCCACGAGGGTGGAGGGTGCGCCTAGGGGGTGGGCGCCCCCCTACCTCGTGGCTTCCTCCTTCGTTTCTTGACGTAGGGTCCAAGTCTCCTGGATCATGTTCGGTGAGAAAATCACGTTCCCGAAGGTTTCTGTAACATCCCAAATTTTCAATTTGGAATGTTATACATAGGTAATTCATGCATATCATATTTTATTGCATCTTCGTTCCGCAATCCTCAAAATCCAAAGCAACTCAAGGACCCTCGGAGAGAGTTGGGGGTTTTCCGGTTTTCATATTTGATTTTTATCAAATAATGAAACGAGGATTTCTGATTTTAATTATTTTTCTCTCTGAAAAATATTTCATATTAAAAATAAATGAGAGGAGATAACATGACTTCTCCAAAACAATTGAAATATCGTAGGAAAAATGTTAAAATCAATTAGTTGATTTTATTTGGATTTTGTTCGCCTTAGAAAAATTGCACGTTTTCAAAATTACATTTTAGGGCCAAGAAAATGTTCATCTCGTTCTAAATATTTCATTTAGACGGTGAATTTTTTTTGGCATTTTTAGGTTTTTATTTTATTTTCTAGGATTTTATTTCTGCCGGCGAAATCATTTAAAAAATAACTTCCCCGCGCCCGACTGGGCCTAAGGCCCAGCCGAGCCAGGCCGGCCCAAGCCGCCGCCGCCTCACAGGCGCCACCTCACATCACGGACAGAGTCCGAGCCGGACTGTCACGCCGCCTTGGCCCCTCCTCCAAGCCCCCCTTTTTATATACGCCCGCCACCCCGCCACACCACCACTCAGAGCCTCCACGCCGAGCCTCGCCGCAAGCCGCCACTTGCCGCCCGCGCCATCGCCAAGCCCCGCCGCCCAACCCCGCCCCGCCGGAGCCACCTCGTCGAGGTACCGCGCCGATCCGAGCCGCCGATTTTTTAGGAAACCCTAGTTTGGTTTTTTTCGGTTCGCCGGTTTTCCTCGGTTCTTCTAATTTGCGGACGTTCGTCCATACGTTCATTTTAACGAACGGTAGTTCGCCCGTTAGTTACAGCTAATGAACGCTCGTTCATTAGTCTGTTCGTCAGTTTTCTTTTAATCGGATTTTTTCCGCGATTATTCTCGATCGCGATTTCTGATCCGATCTTAGTTTCTGTTTATCTTTTCGCTCGTTAGTCGGAATCAGGCGATTCAAGCGCCTAGATCTTCGTATCGAGACCCTCTTTCTGTTTAATCAATTTAAACAAGATTTTGGTACAGTAAAATTTGACCCTAGTTCAGATTAGTAAACGGATCTTGTTTCTTTCGCCGTTTGAGTTTCGTTGCTCCGTTTTGTTTGATTCTTTTTGCGAACCGGAGTTCTTAAGTTGAACTTTCTGGTCAACCTCTTTTAGTTGAGTTTTGCTTGTGCATCTTTGCTTGTTGCTTATGTAAGTTATTGTTTGTTTGCGATAGAATTCCCAGAGTGCGAAGCGTGTTACTACGAGTCTCTAGGATTCGTGGATCGTCAGCAAGGCAAGTAACACATTGATCATACTCTTTTCATACCCAGTTTTTATGCATTAGTTTCAATCCTCAAACATTGCATGGTTAGGATGTCATTAACTTGTGGGTTGGGAAGTAGTTATTGAGGTAGAACCTATTGCCTTGTTTCTATCAAACCCTCGGGAGTTACTTCTACGTGTTGCTTATATTGCTATGCTATGCTCATAGACGTGGTTGGGTTTGAGTGAATCCATGACAGATGTGAGATTGTTAATTAATGGTTCAACTTAAGGTGGCAACTTGAAATTAACATCTGGGTGGATTGAGGCACCGGGGAACCCAAAGGTTGTCTCGCTTTTTTTGAAATCTCGGGTACCAGCAGTGATCTTCCTATGGACCGCCACCCGTGCTTAAAGGGAACTGAGATGATTCATGCTAGAAACTTTCGTGTGTAGCCACAAGCTATTATGGGCTCTAGCATAGTTGAGTAGGTTACGTGAAGCTCTTGAAGAGGTAGATCAAAGTAGTGGGTTTTGTAGGTTTGGTATGGTCTACCCGAGTAGAGAGTTCATGTTTCGAAAGATCGTGTCTCGGTCATCCGCTTCTCAAACACCATGCGGCGAGAAATCAACGGAGGCGATCGAGTCTTTTGGGGAAAAGTGCGCAAACCTCTGCAGAGTGTACAATCTAATCATGGTTAGCCGTGTCCCCGGTTATGGACAATCTTGAGTATCTAGTATTTGGGTTATCACATGTATCTCATCATGCTTAATTAATATTGTTGGGTTGTTAACTACTTTAGTTCGGATTGAGTTGGGGTTATACCTTCTCAATGTTTCAACCACCATGATAGTTAAATTAAAATCTATTCCGTTGTTGTAGGGAAAAATTGGATTTTCGCAAAACTACAACCATAGAGCTTTCCACCAGCCAAATATGCATGTAGTGATAGCATTATCCTGTTCTTGCTTTTATCAGGTTATATTGCCGGCATATTCCATGTGCTGACCCGTTTCTCGGGCTGCAACGTATTATGTTGCGCACTTTTCGCACGAGGAGTAAGGTTCGTTAGGTTGTTGCCGTGCAGCTCAGCTATGTCGTTGGAGTTGATGGACTCACTTTATCTTCCAAGCCTTCCATTGTTATCACATTAGATGGCCTTAAGCCATATTATTGTAATAAGTTCTCTTTTGAGACATTCGATGTAATAAGTGTGTGATTGCTACTCTGTTATAAATCCTTTGAGTATTGTGTGTGTCAAAGACATCGATCCAGGATGACATCAAACACGTAGACTTGACCATCTGAGGTCGGGTCGCTACAAGATGGTATCAGAGCACACGCTGAGTATAGGACTCGACCACTAAGATAAACCATAGATCACTTTTCTCTACTCATTTCTGACTCCTCTCCACTTTTCCACTCTTTAGGATGACGGAGATGAAGAACAAGTTTGCGCAACCGGATGAAGACACACCTTTTGGACGCCACTTGAAGGAAGTTACTAGATACTTGAACATTGGAATACCAAGCTTCATCGGGACGCATACGCCACCTTACCGTAAGAGGAACGCTGGATGATTCAAGTACAAGTTCCGGGAAGGACGTTCTCTCCAACTTCTAAACCCATAGAATTTTCTTTCGAAACACCCACCTGGAGCCTAGGCAAGAGTATGGCAGCCCACATTGCCATGGGACGTATTGGAGAAGTCTACAACAAGGAACTTAAGGACACCATCTATCAAATATGTGGGCGCCGAGACGAGCAATGGGAAGTGATCAGCACCAAGAGGGATAGATCCATTGCAGCTTTCATCCAGGAGCTGAACCAGCACATTCGACGTCAGGATAACTAGATGTGCGCAGACATGATGGAATTGAAGAAGGCGAAGACCAGGATCATCGAGCTGGAGGAAGAACTCAAGTTTACACGTGATGGATATGAGGAAGAAATCAAGACACTACTGGAGAAGAACGGCGACCTGGTTAAGAAGATCGGAGTACTCATGGGAGGACCAGCACCGGGAGAAGAAGACGACGACCCCACTTGTCCGGACAACTACGTCATCATTGATGACACCGATTACGATCCTAGTGATGATGACTACGAAGACGAAGCTGGAGCAGACATCATGGAGTCTTCCACTGATCAAAATTTCTAGATGACCACCATATATTAGTAGTATTTTCCCATGTATTTAGTAATAGTTGAGCACTTATGTGATAGTTCTAGACCGTTGTATGCCCTTGCTTGATTGATTGAGTGAAATGATTGTGTTTGTCTCATGTGCATATGGGTAGTGCTTTCTCGTTAGACCTTTTTCTATTCTAATCTCTTCCATCTAAACCCATCAAATGCCTCTGAGACGTGACACCGGTTTTGTTTTCCCATCGGAGCTCACCCAGTTGATCCAGAAGCAGAATGCTTTGATGCAATTGCTAGTTCGTAATCGTGGCAACAACAACAACAACAACAACAACAACAACAACAATAACCCGCCGCCAAAGGGACAACTTAGCCCGTTTCTCGAGGTTACAACCGCGGTGTTTTCCAAAGAAGACCGAGCCAATAGTTGTTGATGATTGGCTACGCCCGTATTGGAAGGGAGTTGACCACCGCAGGTTGCACAGATAAGCGGAGAAGGTGCGCTTTGTCGCACACCAACCGGATGGACCAAAGACCTCATGGTGGGAGAATTACACGACTACTTTTCCTATAGCCAATGTTACTTGGGACCAGTTTGAAGAAGCTTTTCAGATAGCCCATGTCTCAACTGGAGCCATGCAGATGAAGAAGCGGGAGTTCCGCAACCCACGCTAGGGAACCGTGCGTGGCTCAAGATGCGTGGATGAGTTTAGCAAGTTATCACGCTATGCCCCCGATGATGTGGCCACAGATGCCGCCAAGGTGAGAAGTTTATGGAAGGGCTGAATGATGAGATGAGCATGCAGTTGATGGTGGCAACCTTCAACAACTACCAAGAGTTGGTAGATAAGGCTCTTATGATCGAAGGGAAGCAACAGCAGATTGAGAGCCGTAAAAGGAAGTATGGACAAGGGAAGTATAACTCAGGAGCTCAGCAGAAGCCTCGCTTAACCCCGAACTCGGGAGGACTTGTTCATTACCATGGAGGTCACAACCACACTGGAGGAGGATCACATAACAACAATGGTGCTAAGAATGGAAATGGGAACGGAGTTAATAACAATCAGAACCGCTCCAATCCAGCTACACCCGCCAAAAGGGACCTAAGTCTAGTTACTTGCTTTAAGTGCGGAAAGACATGGCACTATGCCAATGATTGCCCTGAAGGAAGGAATGGAAACGGAAATGGGAGCGTTGGGAAGAAGCCTAATCCATTCAACAAAGGTCAAGTAAACCACATTAACGTGGAGGAGGTTGAAGAGCAGCCGGACGCGGTAATAGGTAAGTTTTTGGTGAAGTCATTTACCGCTCTTGTTCTTTTCGATACTGGTGCATCGCATTCATACATATCAAGGGATTTGTGGATAAGTTTAAACTACCAACCCAAACCCTTAGGACCCCTCTTTTAGTGAGCTCGCCTGGAGCAGAGTACATGGCTAGCCGATGGTGCAACCAGATACCCCTAACCATTGGCACACATGTTTTTCCGTCCGACCTAATTATCTTGGAGTCACAAGTATGGAGGAAGCATTGACTGTGCTAGTAAGTCGATTTATCTCGCCACCCCGGAGGAAAAAGGATTAAGTATGTATCTAGGCATGTGCCTGGGAGGAGCCAAGTGAATGCCCTCACGGGAATCGTACAGGAGGAAGTGCCTGTAGTAAAGGATTTTCCGGATGTTTTCCTAGAGGAGTTACCAGGCATGCCACCGGATAGAGACATTGAGTTTTTGATAGAGCTATTGCCAGGTACAGGGCCAATATCCAAGAGACCCTATCGGATGCCCGCTAATGATCTAGAGGAAATCAAGAAACAGATCAAGGAGTTATTGGAAAAAGGTTATATTCGAAGGAGTTCATCACCTTGGGGAGCCCCAGTGCTTTTGGTGGAGAAGAAGGACAAATCCCTAAGGATGGTTGTTGATTATCGAGCCTTGAATGAAGTACCAATTAAGAATAAGTACCCACTGCCGATGATCAATGATCTGTTTGATCAGCTGCAAGGAGCTAAGGTGTTTTCGAAGATCGATCTACGATCAGGATACCATCAGCTGAAGATCCGCGAGAAGGATATACCAAAGACAGCCTTTACCACGCGATATGGATTATACGAGTATACGGTCATGTCGTTTGGACTGACTAATGCCCCTGCCTATTTCATGAGCATGATGAACAAGGTGTTCATGGAGTACTTGGACAAGTTTGTTGTGGTGTTTATCGATGATATTATGGTATACTCGAAGAATGAAGAGGAGCACAAGGAGCATTTATGCTTAGTTCTCGAGAAACCTGTGGAACACCGCTTATACGCCAAGTTCAGCAAGTGCGAATTTTGGTTGAAGGAAGTTGGATTTCTTGGGCATGTTATATCGAGAGGGTATAGCAAAGGATCCCAGCAAGGTTCGATCCAACCGAATGGTTGGCACCCACTTCAGTTAGCGAGATCCGCAGTTTCCTTGGACTCAAAGGATACTATCGGAGATTTATTGAGAATTTTTTCAAGATTGCCAAACCAATGACTGAACTATTGAAGAAGGATACCAATTTTAAATGGATGGAAGATTGCTAGGCAAGTTTTCAGGAATTGAAGAAACGTTTGACTACAGCCCCAGTGCTAACACTTCCAGATATACATAAGGAGTTCCAAGTTTATTGCGACGCCTCTCGCTTAGGACTTGGATGTGTGCTTATGCAAGATGGAAGAGTTGTTTCGTATGCCTCACGACAACTAAAACCCCATGAGTTGAACTATGCCACGCATGATTTGGAGCTAGCAGCCGTAGTGCATGCATTGAAAACCTGGAGAGATTATCTTATTGGAAACCGTTGTGATCTGTACACGGATCATAAGAGTTTAAAGTACATTTTCACCCAAAAGGAGCTGAACCTTAGGCAGAGGAGATGGTTGGAGCTTATAAAGGATTACGATATGAAGCTACACTATCATCCAGGAAAGGCCAATGTCGTAGCAGACGCTTTGAGCCGGAAGAGTTATGCTAATATCCTTGAAAGTAAGGGATTGCCGAAGGAGTTAATGAGGATATCATGGAACTTCGGTTGGAGATTGTTCCAAGAGGTTTCGCTATGCGACAACGGAGGTTCAGTCGACATTGTTGGACAAGATTCGAGAAGCTCAGAAGGATGACAAAGAGATTGCCGAGATAAAGGAGAAGATGAGCAAAGGAAAGGCCAAAGGTTTTCGTGAGGATGAGCATGATACCTTATGGTTTGAGGACCGAGTTTATGTGCCCAATAACCCAGAGATCGTGAAGTTAATACTTCAGAGGCTCATGACTCACCATACTCGATACACCCGAAACACCAAGATGTATTTGGATTCAAGGAGCATTTACGTGGACAGGTATGAAGAAGGATATTGCGGAGTATGTAGTCGTAGGTGATGTATGCCAGAGAGAGTAAAAGCAGAGCATCAGAAGCTAGCAGGATTACTACAGCCTATGCCGATACCCGAATGGAAGTGGGATAAGCTTGGCATGGATTTAATTACCAGATTTCCCAGAACCCGAACGGGACATGATTCTATCTGGGTAGTAGTTGATTCGCTTGACCAAAGTGGCTCACTTTATCCCAGTGAAAACCACCTATACAAGTGAGAAGTTGGCCAAGATATATATATGTCCAAGATTGTATGTTTGCATGGAGTTCCGAGGACCATCGTATCAAATAGAGGAACACAGTTTACCTCAAAGTTTTGGCATCAGCTGCACCAGACTTTGGGAACGAGATTGGAGTTCAGTACAACATTTCACCCACAGACGGATGGACAGACCGAGAGAGTTAACCAGATTAGGGAAGACATGTTGAGAGCATGTGCGCTAGATTATGGATCTAGTTGGGATGACAATTTGCCTTACGCAGAGTTCTCATACAACAATAGTTACCAAGCCAGTTTGAAGATGGCACCGTTCGAAGCTCTATATGGACGCAGATGCAGGACACCGCTGATGTGGGATGAGGTAGGAGACCGACAGCTGTTTGGACCAGACCTGATCAAGGAGTCCGAGGAGAATGTTAGACTGATTCGACATAGACTGAAGATTGCTCAGTCCAGACAGAGTAGTTATGCAGACTCAAAACGCAAGGAGGTAACCTATGAAATTGGAGATAGAGCATATCTGCGAGTATCACCCTTGCGAGGAGTGAAACGTTTTGGAGTTAAGGCAAAGTTAGCCCCGAGATTTGTAGGACCGTATCGTCTTTTGGAACGGATGGGAGAAGTTGCCTACAAGCTGGAATTACCAGAGGGATTGTCAGGAGTTCACGATGTGTTCCACATTTCAAAGCTGAAGAAGTGTCATGCTGAGATGGCCGATATACCGTTAAGAGATACCGTACCCTTGGAGGCAATTCAGTTGGACATCGATTTGACATACGAGGAGAAGCCAGTGAAGATTCTTGACTTTGCCAGCCGAGTCACCCGCAACAAGGTTATTAAGTTTTGCAAAGTTCAGTGGAGCCACCATACAGAGGAGGAAGCCACCTGGGAATGAGAGCATGATATTCGCAAGGACCACCTGCACCTATTTTCTAGACAACCCGAATCTCGAGGACGAGATTCATCTTAAGGGGGGGGGGTAGGTTTGTAACATCCCAAATTTTCAATTTGGAATGTTATACATAGGTCATTCATGCATATCATATTTTATTGCATCTTCGTTCTGCAATCCTCGAAATCCTAAGCAACTCAAGGACCCTTGGAGAGAGTTGCGGATTTTCCGGTTTTCATATTTGATTTTTATCAAATAATGAATCGAGGATTTCTGATTTTAATTATTTTTCTCTCCAAAAAATATTTCATATTAAAAATAAATGAGAGGAGATAGCATCACTTCTCCAAAACAATTGAAATATCAGAGAAAAAATGTTAAAATCAATTAGTTGATTTTATTTGGATTTTATTCGCCTTAGAAAAATTGCACGTTTTCAAAATTGCATTTTAGGGCCAAGAAAAAGTTCATCTCGTTCTAAATATTTCATTTAGACGGTGAAAATTTGTTTTGGCAATTTTAGGTTTTTATTTTATTTTCTAGGATTTTATTTCTGCCGGCGAAATCATTTAGAAAAAAAACTTCCCCGCGCCCGACTGGGCCTAAGGCCCAGCCGAGCCAGGCCGGCCCAAGCCGCCGCCGCCGCCGCACGGACAGGAGTCCGAGCCGGACTCCGTCGCCACCGCCGCCTTGGCCCCTCCTCCAAGCTGTCCCCCTCTTTATATACGCCGCCACCCCGTCGCCATATCACCAGCCCCGCCGCCCGTGCCTCACCGCCACCCGCGCCGCCGCCAAGCCCCCCCCCCCCGCCGCCCAACCCCGCCCTGCCGGAGCCACCTTGTCGAGGTACCGCGCCGATCCGAGCCGCCGGTTTTTTTTTTAAAAGCCGTTCGTTTTTTTAGGAAACCCTAGTTCAGTTTTTTTCGGATTGCCGGTTTTCCTCGGTTCTTCTAAATTGCGGGCGTTCGTCCATACGTTCGTTTTAACGAACGGTAGTTCGCCCGTTAGTTACAGCTAACGGACGCTCGTTCGTTAGTTTGTTCGTCAGTTTTCTTTTAATCGGATTTTTTCCGCGATTATTCTCGATCGTGATTTCTGATCCGATCTTAGTTTCTGTTTATCTTTTCGCTCGTTAGCCGGAATCAGGCGATTCAAGCGCCTAGATCTTCGTCTCGAGACCCTCTTTCTGTTTAATTAACTTAAACAAGATTTTGGTACTGTAAAATTTGACCCTAGATCAGATTAGTAAACGGATCTTGTTTCTTTCGTTGTTTGAGTTCCCTTGCTCCGTTTGGTTTGATTCTTTTTGCGAACCAGAGTTCTTAAGTTGAACTTTCTGTTCAACCTCTTTTAGTTGAGTTTTGCTTGTGCATCTTTGCTTGTTGCTTATGTAAGTTATTGTTTGTTTGTGATAGAATTCCCGGAGTGCGAAGCATGTTACTACGAGTCTCTAGGATTCGCGGATCGTCAGCAAGGCAAGTAACACATTGATCATACTCTTTTTATACCCAGTTTTTATGCATTAGTTTCAATCCTCAAACATTGCATGGTTAGGATGTCATTAACTTGTGGGTTGGGAAGTAGTTATTGAGGTAGAACCTATTGCCCTGTTTCTATCAAACCCTCGGGAGTTACTTCTACGTGTTGCTTATATTGCTATGCTATGCTCGTAGACGTGGTTGGGTTTGAGTGAATCCATGACAGATGTGAGATTGTTAATTAATGGTTCAACTTAAGGTGGCAACTTGAAATTAACATCTGGGTGGATTGAGGCACCTGGGGAACCCAGTGTTGTCTGTTTTTTTTTGGAAATCCCGGGGTACCCATGTGATCTTCCTATGGACCGCCACCCAGGCTTAAAGGGAACTGAGATGATTCATGCTAGAAACTTCCATGTGTAGCCACAAGCTATTATGGGCTCTAGCATAGTTGAGTATGTTACGTGAAGCTCTTGAAGAGGTAGATCAGCAGGTAGTGGGTTTTGTAGGTTTGGTATGGTCTACCCGGAGGAGAGATTTAATGTTTACGAAGATCGTGTCTTGGTCATCCGTTTCTCAAACACCATGCAGTGCGAGAAATCAACGGAGGCGATCGAGTCTTTTGGGGAAAAGTGCGCAAACCTCTGCAGAGTGTACAATCTAATCATGGTTAGCCATGTCCCCGGTTATGGACAATCTTGAGTATCTAGTATTTGGGTTATCACATGTATCTCATCATGCTTAATTAATATTGTTGGGTTGTTAACTACTTTAATTCGGATTGAGTTGGGGTTATACCTTCTCAATGTTTCAACCACCATGATAGTTAAATTAAAATCTATTCCATTGTTGTAGGGGAAAATTGGCTTTTCGCAAAACTACAACCATAGAGCTTTCCACCAGCCAAATATGCATGCAGTGATAGCATTATCTTGTTCTTGCTTTACTGTGTTATATTGCCAGCATATTCCATGTCTTGACCGTTCTCGTCTTGCAACGTATTATGTTGCAGACTTTTCAGATGAGGAGTAAGGTTCGTTAGGTCGTTGCCGTGCAGCTCAGCTATGCCGTTGGAGTTGATGGACTCAATTTTTCTTCCAAGCCTTCCGTTGTTGTCGCATTAGATGGCCTTAAGCCATATTATTGTAATAAGTTCTCTTTTTGAGACATTCGATGTAATAAGTGTGTGATTGCTACTCTGTTATAAATCCTTCGAGTCTTGTGTGTGTCAAGACATTCTTGATCCGAGGATGACACCTGAAACACGTAGACTTGACCATCTCGAGGTTGGGTTGCTACGGTTTCATTCCGTTTGGACTCCGTTTGATATTCCTTTTCTGCAAAACTCTGAAATAGGCAAAAACAACAATTCTGGGCTGGGCCTCCGGTTAATAGGTTAGTCCCAAAAATAATATAAAAGTGGATAATAAAGCCCATTAATGTCCAAAACAGTAGATAATATAGCATGGAGCAATCAAAAATTATAGATACGTTGGAGACGTATCAAGCATCCCCAAGCTTAATTCCTGCTCGTCCTCGAGTAGGTAAATGATAAAAAAAGATAATTTTGTTGGAAATATGCCCTAGAGGCAATAATAAAAGGATTATTATTATATTTCCTTGTTCATGATAATTGTCTTTTATTCTTGCTATAATTGTATTATCCAGAAATCGTAATACACGTGTGAATAGATAGACCAAAACATGTCCCTAGTGAGCCTCTAGTTGACTAGCTCGTTGATCAATAGATAGTCATGGTTTCCTGACTATGGACATTGGATGTCATTGATAACGGGATCACATCATTAGGAGAATGATGTGATGGACAAGACCCAATCCTAAGCATAGCACAAGATCGTGTAGTTCGCTTGCTAGAGCTTTTCCAATGTCAAGTATCTTTTCCTTAGACCATGAGATCGTGTAACTCCCGGATACCGTAGGAGTGCTTTCGGTGTACCAAAGCGTCATAGCGTAATCGGGTGACTATAAAAGGTGCACTACGGTATCTCCGAAAGTGTCATTGGGTTGACACGGATCGAGACTGGATTTGTCACTCAGACACGGAGAGGTATCATCGGGCCCACTCGGTAATGCATCATCATAATGAGCTCAAGGTGACCAAGTGTTTGGTCACGGGATCATGCATTACTGATGCGAGTAAAGTGACTTGCCGTAACGAGATTGAACGAGGTATTGGGATACCGACGATCGAATCTCGGGCAAGTCACATACCGATTGACAAAGGGAATTGTATACGGGGTTGCTTGAATCCTCGACATCGTGGTTCATCCGATGAGATCATCGAGGAGCATGTGGGAGCCAACATGGGTATCCAGATCCCGCTGTTGGTTATTGACCGGAGAGCCGTCTCGGTCATGTCTACGTGTCTCCCGAACCCGTAGGGTCTACACACTTAAGGTTCGGTGACGCTAGGGTTGTATGAGTATGAGTATGCAGCAAACTGAATGTTGTTCGGAGTCCCGGATGAGATCCCGGACGTCACGAGGAGTTCCGTAATGGTCCGGAGGTAAAGAATTGTATATAGGAAGTGCGGTTTCGGCCATCGGGAAAGTTTCGGGGCCACCCGGTATTGTACCGGGACCACCGGAAGGGTCTCGGGGGTCCACCGGGTGGGGCCACCTATCCCGAAGGGCCCCATGGGCTGAAGTGTGAGGGGAACCAGCCCCTGGTGGGCTGAAGTGTGAGGGGAACCAGCCCCTGGTGGGCTGGTGCGCCCCCCTTGGGCCCCCCTGCGCCTAGGGTTGGAAACCCTAGGTGGGGGGCGCGCCCCACTTGCCTTGGGGGGTACTCCACCCCCCTGGCCGCCGCCCCCCTTGGGAGATTCAATCTCCAGGGCCGGCTCTCCCCCAGGGGGCCTATATATAGGGGGGAGGGAGGGCAGCCGCACCCTGAGTCTTCGCGCCTCCCTCCCCCTGCTACACCTCTTCCTCCTCCCGCAGTTGCTTGGCGAAGCCCTGCCGGAGACCAGCTGCATCCACCACCACGCCGTCATGCTGCTGGATCTTCGTCAACCTCTCCTTCCCCCTTGCTGGATCAAGACGGAGGAGACGTCACGCTGACCGTACGTGTGTTGAACACGGAGGTGCCGTCCATTCGGCGCTAGGATCTCCGGTGATTTGGATCACGACGAGAACGACTCCCTCAACCCCGTTCTCTTGAACGCTTCCGCACGCGATCTACAAAGGGTATGTAGATGCATCTCTCTCTCGTTGCTAGATGAACTCATAGATGGATCTTGGTGAACGTAGCAAAATTTTAATTTTATGCAACATTCCCCAACAGTGGTATCAGAGCCAGGTTTATGCGTAGTTCTCTATTGCACGAGTAGAACACAATTTGTTGTGGGCGTAGATGTTGTCAACTTTCTTGCCGCTACTAGTCTTATTTTGCTTAAGCGGTATTGTGGGATGAAGCGGCCCGGACCGACCTTACACGTACGCTTACGTGAGACAGGTTCCACCGGTGACATGCACTAGTTGCATAAGGTGGCTAGCGGGTGTCTGTCTCTCCCACTTTAGTTGGAGCGGATTCGACGAAAAGGGTCCTTATGAAGGGTAAATAGAAGTTGACAAATCACGTTTTGGCTTTTTCGTAGGTAAGAAAACGTTCTTGCTAGAAACCTATTGCAGCCACGTAAAAGATGCAACAACAATTAGAGGACGTCTAACTTGTTTTTGCAGCAATTGCCTTGTGATGTGATATGGCCAAAAGTTGTGATGAATGATGAATGATATATTGTGATGTATGAGATCATGTTCTTGTAATAGGAATCACGACTTGCATGTCGATGAGTATGACAACCGGCAGGAGCCATAGGAGTTGTCTTAATTATTGTATGACCTGCGTGTCATTGATTCAATGCCATGTATTTACTTTGCTTTATTGCTAAACCATTAGCTATAGTAGTAGAAGTAATAGTTGGCGAGCAACTTCATGGAGACACGATGATGGAGATCATGATGATGGAGATCATGGTGTCATGCGGTGACAAGATGATCATGGAGCCCGAAGATGGAGATCAAAGGAGCTATATGATATTGGCCATATCATGTCACTACTATATAATTGCATGTGATGTTTATTATGTTTATGCATCTTGTTTACTTAGAACGACGGTAGTAAATAAGATGATCCCTTATACTAATTTCAAGAAAGTGTTCTCCCTAACTGTGCACCGTTGCTAAATTTTGTCGTTTCGAAGCACCACGTGATGATCGCGTGTGATAGATTCCTACGTTCACATACAACGGGTGTAAGACAGTTTTACACATGCAAAACACTTAGGTTAACTTGACGAGCCTAGCATGTACAGACATGGCCTCGGAACACAAGAGACCAAAAGGTCGAACATGAGTCGTATGGAAGATACGATCAACATGGAGATGTTCACCGATGATGACTAGTCCATCTCACGTGATGATCGGACCACGGCCTAGTCGACTCGGATCATGTAACACTTAGATGACTAGAGGGATGTCAAATCTGAGTGGGAGTTCATTAAATAATTTGATTAGATGAACTTAATTATCATGAACATTAGTCTAAAATCTTTGCAAAATGTCTTGTAGATCAAATGGCCATCGCTCATGTCACCATGAACTTCAACGTGTTCCTAGAGAAAACCAAGCTCAAAGATGATGGCAGCAACTATTCAGACTGGGTCCGGAACCTGAGGATCATCCTCATAGCAGTCAAGAAACAATATGTCCTAGAAGGACCGCTAGGTGAAGCACCCATCCCAGAGAACCAAGACGTTATGAACGCTTGGCAGTCACGTGCTGATGATTACTCCCTCGTTCAGTGTGGCATGCTTTACAACTTAGAACCGGGGCTCCAAAAGCGTTTTGAGCAACACGGAGCATATAAGATGTTCGAGGAGCTGAAAATGGTTTTTCCAGCTCATGCCCGGGTCGAGAGATATGAAGTCTCCGACAAGTTCTATAGTTGTAAGATGGAGGAAAATAGTTCTGTCAAGAGCACATACTCAAAATGTCTGGTTGCACAACCGCCTTTGTCCCGGACATTAACCTCCGGACGAGGCGGTCATTGACAGAATCCTTCGCCGCTCCCACCGAGCTACAAGAGCTTTGTGATGAACTACAATATGCGAGGATGGTGAAGACCATTCACGAAGTATTTTCGATCTTTGAAGTCAGCAGAGGTAGAAATCAAGAAGGAACATCAAGTGTTGATGGTCAATAAAACCACTAAGTTCAAGAAGGGCAAGGGTAAGAAGAACTTCAAGAAGGACGGCAAGGATGTTGCCGCCCGATAAGCCAGCTTGCCGGAAGAAGTCAAAGAATGGACCCAAGCCCGAGGCTAGTGCTTTTATTGCAAAGGGAAGGGTCACCGAAGCGGAACTGCCCCAAATACTTACCGCATAAGAAGGCCGGCAACACTAAAGGTATATTTGATATACATGTAATTGATGTGTACCTTACCAAGACTGTAGTAACTCCCGGGTATTTGATACCGTGCATGTTGCTCATATATGTAACTCACAATGAGGAGCTGCGGAATAAGCGGAGGCTGGCGAAGGGCGAGGTGACGATGCTTGGCGTCGGGAATGGTTCCAAGGTTGATGTGATCGCCACGGCACGCTACCTCTACATTTACCTACGGGATTAGTTTTAAACCTCAATAATTGTTATTTAGTGCCAAGTTTGAGCATGAACATTGTATCAGGATCTCGTTTAATGCGAGATGGCTACTCATTTAAATCCGAGAATAATGGTTGTTCTATTTATATGAGAGATATGTTTTATGGTCATGCTCCGATGGTCAATGTTTATTCTTAACGAATCTCGAACGTGATGTTACACACATTCATAGTGTGAATACCAAAAGATGTAAAGTTGATAACGATAGTCCCACATACTTGTGGCACTGCCGCCTTGGTCACATTGGTGTCAAGCGCATGAAGAAGCTCCATGCTGATGGACTTTTAGAGTCTCTCGATTATGAATCATTTGACACATGCGAACCATGCCTCATGGGAAAAATGACCAAGACTCGTTTCTCAAACAATGGAGCGAGCAACCAACTTATTGGAAATCATACATACCGATGTGTGCGGTCCAATGAGCGTCGAGGCTCGCGGAGAATATCGTTATGTTCTCACTCTCACTGATGACTTGAGTAGATATGGGTAAGTCTACTTAATGAAACACAAGTCTGAGACCTTTGAAAAGTTCAAGGAATTTCAGAATGAGGTAGAGAATCAACGTGACCGAAAAATAAAGTTCTTACGATCAGATCGTGGAGGAGAATATTTAAGTCACGAATTTGGTACACACTTAAGGAAATGTGGAATCGTTTCACAACTCACGCCGCTGGAACACCTCAACAGAACGGTGTGTCCGAACGTCGTAATCGCACTCTATTGGATATGGTGCGATCTATGATGTCTCTTACTGATTTACCGCTATCATTTTGGGGATATGCTCTAGAGACAGCTACATTCACTTTAAATAGGGCACCGTCTAAATCCGTTGAGACGACACCGTATGAATTATGGTTTGGGAAGAAACCTAAGTTGTCGTTTCTAAAAGGTTTGGGATACGATGCTTATGTCAAGAAACTTCAACCTGAAAAGCTCGAACCCAAGTCGGAAAAATGCGTCTTCATAGGATACTAAGGAAACCATTGGGTATACCTTCTACCTTAGATCCGAAGGCAAGATCTTTGTTGCCAAGAACGGATCCTTTCTCGAAAAGAGTTTCTCTCGAAAGGAGTAAGTGGGAGGAAAGTGGAACTTCGATGAAGTACTACCTCTTGAAACGGAAAGTAGTGCAGCTCAGAAAATGTTCCTGTGGTGCCTACACCGATCGGAGAGGAAATGAATGATGATGATCAAGGTACTTGGATCAAGTTACTCTTGAACTTCAGAGGGTCCACCGGGACACGTTCCACACCGTAGTGGTATGGCAACCCTGTCCTAGAAATCATGTTGTTAGACAACGATGAACCTTGAACTATGAAGAAGCGATGGCGGCCCAGATTCCAACAAATGGCTTGAAGCCATGCAATCCGAGATAGGATCCATGTATGAAAACAAAGTATGGACTTTGACAGACTTGCCGATGATCGGCGAGCGATAGAAAACAAATGGATCTTTAAGAAGAAGACGGACGCGGATGGTAATGTTACCATCTATAAAGCTCGACTTGTCGCTAAGGGTTATCGGCAAGTTCAAGGGGTTGACTACGATGAGACTTTCTCTCTCGTAGCGAAGCTGAAGTCTGTCTGAATCATGCTAGCAATTGTCGCATACTATGATTATGAGATATGGCAAATGGACGTCAAAACGGCATTCCTTAACGGCTATCTTAAGGAAGAACTGTATATGATGCAGCCGGAAGGTTTTGTCGACCCTAAGAATGCTAACAAGGTATGCAAGCTCCAGTGATCCATTTATGGGCTGGTGCAAGCATCTCGGAGTCGGAACATTCGCTTTGATGAGATGATCAAAGCATTTGGGTTTATGCGCACTTATGGAGAAGCCTGCGTTTACAAGAAAGTGAGTGTGAGCTCTGTAGCATTTCTCATATTATATGTAGATGACATACTTTTGATGGGAAATGATATAGAACTCTTGGACAGCATTAAGGCCTACTTGAATAAGAGTTTCTCAATGAAGGACCTTGGAGAAGCTGCTTACATATTAGGCATCAAGATCTATAGGGATAGATCGAGACGCCTCATAGGTCTTTCACAAAGCACATACCTTGATAAGATTTTGAAGAAGTTCAAAATGGATCAGTCCAAGAAAGGGTTCTTGCCTCAGACATACAAGGTGTGAAATTGAGCTCGGCTCAATGCCCGACCACGGCAGAAGATAAAGAAGAGATGAATGTCAGTCCCTATGCCTCAGCCATAGGATCTATTATGTATGCCATGCTGTGTACCAGACCTGATGTAAACCTTGCCGTAAGTTTGGTAGGAAGGTACCAAAGTAATCCCAGCAAGGAACACTAGACAGCGGTCAAGAATATCCTGAAGTACCTGAAAAGGACTAAGGACATGTTTCTCATTTATGGAGGTGACGACGAGCCTGGTCAGAAGGGTTATGTTGATGCTATCTTCGACACGGATCTGGATGACTCTAAGTCACAAATCGGATATGTGTATATGTTGAATGGTGGAAGCGGTGAGCTGGTGCGGTACAAGCGAAGCGTCGTGGCGGGATCTACGTGTGAAGCGGAGTACATGGCAGCCTCGGAGGCAGCGCATGAAGCAATTTGGGTGAAGGAGTTCATCACCGACCTAGGAGTCATACCCAATGCGTCGGGGCCGATCAAACTCTTCGTGACAACACCTGAAGCTATTGCACTTGCCAAGGAGCCCAGGTTTCACAAGAAGACCAGGCACATCAAGCGTCGCTTCAACTCCATTCGTGAAAATGTTCAAGATGGAGACATAGAAATTTCTGGAAGTGCATATGGATCTGAATGTCGCAGATCCGTTGACTAAACCTCTTCCATGAGCAAAACATGATCAACACCGTAACTCTATGGGTGTTCGATTCATCACAATGTAACTAGATTATTGACTCTAGTGCAAGTGGGAGACTGTTGGAAATATGCCCTAGAGGCAATAATAAAAGGATTATTATTATATTTCCTTGTTCATGATAATTGTCTTTTATTCATGCTATGATTGTATTATCCGGAAATCGTAATACAAGTGTGAATAGATAGACCACAACATGTCCCTAGTGATCCTCTAGTTGACTAGCTCGTTGATCAATAGATGGTCATGGTTTCCTGACTATGGACATTGGATGTCATTGATAATGGGATCACATCATTAGGATATGTGATGGACAAGACCCAATCCTAAGCATAGCACAAGATAGTGTAGTTCGTTTGCTAGAGCTTTTCCAATGTCAAGTATATTTTCCTTAGACCATGAGATCGTGTAACTCCCGGATACCGTAGGAGTGCTTTGGGTGTACCAAACATCGCAACATAACTGGGTGACTATAAAGGTGCACTACAGGTATCTCCGAAAGTGTCTGTTGGGTTGACACGGATCGAGACTGGGATTTGTCACTCCGTATTACGGAGAGGTATCACTGGGCCCACTCGGTAATGCATCATCATAATGAGCTCAAGGTGACCAAGTGTTTGGTCACGGGATCATGCATTACTGATGAGTAAAGTGACTTGCGATAACGAGATTGAACGAGGTATTGGGATACCGACGATCGAATCTCGGGCAAGTAACATACCGATTGACAAAGGGAATTGTATACGGGGTTGCTTGAATCCTCAACATCGTGGTTCATCCGATGAGATCATCGAGGAGCATGTGAGATCCAACATGGGTATCCAGATCCCGCTGTTGGTTATTGACCGGAGAGCCGTCTCGGTCATGTCTACATGTCTCCCGAACCCGTAGGGTCTACACACTTAAGGTTCGGTGACGCTAGGGTTGTATGAATATGAGTATGCAGCAAACCGAATGTTGTTCGGAGTCCCGTATGAGATCCCGGACGTCACGAGGAGTTCCGTAATGGTCCGGAGGTAAAGAATTGTATATAGGAAGTGCGGTTTCGGCCATCGGGAAAGTTTCGGGGTCACCCGGTATTGTACCGGGACTTCCGGGGGTCCACCGGGTGGGGCCACCTATCCCGGAGGGCCCCATTGGCTGAAGTGTGAGGGGAACCAGCCCCTGGTGGGCTGGTGCGCCCCCCCTTGGGCCCCCTGCGCCTAGGGTTGGAAACCCTAGGTGGCGGGCGCGCCCCACTTGCCTTGGGGGGCACTCCACCCCCCTGGCCGCCGCCCCCCTTGGGAGATTCAATCTCTAGGGCCAGCGCCCCCCCAGGGGGCCTATATAAAGGGGGGAGGGAGGGCAGCTGCACCCTGAGTCTTGGCGCCTCCCTCCCCCTGCTACACCTCTTCCTCCTCTCATAGTTGCTTGGCGAAGCCCTGCCAGAGACCTCCTGCATCCACCACCACGCTGTCGTGCTGCTGGATCTTCATCAACCTCTCCTTCCCCCTTGCTGGATCAAGACGGAGGAGACGTCACGCTGACCGTACGTGTGTTGAACGCGGAGGTGCCGTCCGTTCGGCGCTAGGATCTCCGGTGATTTGGATCACGACGAGAACGACTCCCTCAACCCCGTTCTCTTGAACGCTTCCGCATGCGATCTACAAAGGGTATGTAGATGCATCTCTCTCTCTCTCTCGTTGCTAGATGAACTCATAGATGGATCTTGGTGAACGTAAGAAAATTTTAATTTTATGCAACGTTCCCCAACAAATTTTTGATGTGGAGTGCTACTTGGCATAATTTCAGTGTAATTCTTCTTAATTGTGGTATGAATATTCAGATCCGAAAGATTCAAGACAAAAGTTTAATATTGACATAAAAATAATAATACTTCAAGCATACTAACATAGCAATTATGTCTTCTCAAAATAACATGGCCAAAGAAAGTTATCCCTAAAAATCATATAGTCCGGCTATGCTCTATCTTCACCACACAAAGTATTTAAATCATGCACAACCCCGATGACAAGCCAAGCAATTGTTTCATACTTTTGACATTCTCAAACTTTTTCAATCTTCACGCAATACATGAGCGTGAGCCATGGATATAGCACTATATGTGTAATAGAATGGTGGTTGTGTAGAAGACAAAAAGGGAGAAGATAGTCTCACATCAAGTAGGCGTATCAACGGGCTATGGAGATGCCCATCAATAGATATCAATGTGAGTGAGTAGGGATTGCCATGCAACGGATGCACTAGAGTTATAAGTATATGAAAGCTCAACAAAAGAAACTAAGTGGGTGTGCATCCAACTCGCTTGCTCACGAAGACCTAGGGCATTTTGAGGAAGCCCATCATTGGAATATACAAGCCAAGTTCTATAATGAAAAATTCCCACTAGTATATGAAAGTGACAAAATGAGAGACTCTCTATCATGAAGATCATAGTGCTACTTTGAAGCACAAGTGTGGTAAAAGGATAGTTACATTGTCCCTTCTCTCTTCTCTCTCATTTTTTTATCTGGGCCTTTTCTCTTTTTTTTATGGCCTCTTTTATTTTTTTATTTTTTTTCGTCCAGAGTCTCATCCCGACTTGTGGGGAAATCATAGTCTCCATCATCCTTTTCCTCACTTGAGACAATGCTCTAAAAATGATGATCATCACACTTTTATTTTCTTACAACTCAACAATTACAACTCAATACTTAGAACAAGATATGACTCTATATGAATGCCTCCGTGATGTCGGGATATGCAATGATTCAAGAGTGACATGTATGAAAGAATTATGAATGGTGGATTTGCCACAAATACGATGTCAACTACATGATCATGCTAAGAAATATGAAAATGATGGAGAGTGTCATAACAAACGGAACGGTGGAAAGTTGCATGGCAATATATCTCGGAATGGCTTTGGAAATGCCATAATAGGTAGGTATGGTCGCTGTTTTGAGGAAGGTATATGGTGGGTGTATGATACCGGCGAAAAGTGCGCGGTATTAGAGAGGCTAGCAATGGTGGAAGGAGGAGAAGTGCGTATAATCCATGGACTCAACATTAGTCATAAAGAACTCATATACTTATTGCAAAAATCTACAAGTTATCAAAGCAAAGTATTATGCGCATGCTTCTAGGGGGATAGATTGGTAGGAAAAGACCATCGCTCGTCTCCGACCGCCACTCATAAGGAAGACAATCAATAAATAAATCATGCTCCGACTTCATCACATAACGGTTCACCATACGTGCATGCTACGGGAATCACAAACTTTAACACAAGTATTTCTCAAATTCACAACTACTCAACTAGCATGACTCTAATATCACCATCTTCATATCTCAAAAAAATTATCAAGTATCAAACTTATCATAGTATTCAACACACTCATAAGAAAGTTTTACAAATCTTGAATACCAAGCATATTAGGATTATTTAGGCAAATTACCATGCTATTTAAGACTCTCAAAATAATCTAAGTAAAGCATGAGAGATCAATAGTTTCTATAAAACAAATCCACAACCGTGCTCTAAAAGATATAAGTGAAGCACTAGAGCAAAACTATATAGCTCAAAAGATATAAGCGAAGCACAAAGAGTATTCTAATAATTTCCAAATAATGTATGGCTCTCTCAAAATGTGTGTACAGAAAGGATGATTGTGGTAAACTAAAAAGCAAAGACTCAAATCATACAAGACGCTCCAAGCAAAACACATATCATGTGGTGAATAAAAATATAGCTCCAAGTAAAGTTACCGATGGAAGTAGATTTAAAGAGGATGCCTTCCGGGGCATCCCCAAGCTTTGGCTTTTTGGTGTCCTTAGATTATCTTGGGGGTGCCATGGGGATCCCCAATCTTAGGCTCTTTCCACTCCTTGTTCCATAATCCATCAAAATCTTTCACCCAAAACTTGAAAACTTCACAACACAAAACTCAACAGAAATCTCGTGAGCTCTGTTAGCGAAAGAAAACAAAAGTCCACTTCAAGGTATTGTAATGAATTCATTCTTTATTTATATTGGTGTTAACCTACTTTATTCCAACTTCTCTATGGTTTATAAACTATTTTACTAGCCATAGATTCATCAAAATAAGCAAACAACACACGAAAAACAGAATCTGTCAAAAACAGAACAGTCTGTAGTAATCTGTAATTAACGCAAACTTATGGAACTCCAAAAAATCAGCCAAAATAGGACGACCTAGGTAATCTGTTTGTTGATCATCAGCAATTTGAATCACTATTTTATTACGTTCTGGTGATTTTTAACAATTATTTTCGTGAACAGAAAGTTTCTGGAAATTACAGCAAGATCAAATAACTATCATCCAAGAAGATCCTATAGGTTTAGCTTGGCACAAACACTAATTAAAACATAAAAACACATCTAACCAGAGGCTAGAACAAAGATTTATTGAATAACAGCAAGGAAAAATATTGGGTTGTCTCCCAACAAGCGCTTTTCTTTAAAGCCTTTTTAGCTAGGCATTGAGATTTCGATGATGCTCACAAGAAAGACAAGAATTGAAGCACAAAGAGAGCATAATAAAACACGTGACAAACACATCTAATTATAACATAATTCCTATGCATAGGCATATTATAGGCAAACAAATTATCATAGCAAGCAAAAATTAGCATATACAAGGAAGAAGAAAGAGACGATAGCAATCTCAACATGACGAGAGGTAATTTAGTAAGATAATATTTTCCTCTCTCATAATAATTACATGTAGGATCATAGGCAAATTCAACAAAATAGCTATCACCTAACATATTCTCAACATGATCCATATGCATGCGAAGTCGACACTCTTCCAAAATAGTGGGATTATCATTAACTAAAGTCATGACCTCTCCAGACCCACTTTTATCAAAAATTTCATAAGATTGAATATTCTCCAAATATGTGGGATCTAAAGTTGAAACTCTTCCAAACCCACTTTCAATATTATTGCAAACACTATTATCTCATATTCATCATGGGTCTTAAATAAATTTTCAAGATCATAAGAAGAATCTCCCCAATCATGATCATTGCAACAAGTAGTAGACATAGCAAAACTAGCATCCCCAAGCTTAGGGTTTTGCATATTATTAGCACAATTGACATTAAGAGAATTTATAGTAAAATCATTGCAATCATGCTTTTTATTCAAGGAGCTATCGTGAATCTCTTCATAAATTTCTTCATCACAATTTTCAGATTCACGAATTTCAAGCAAAACCTCATAAAGATAATCTAGTGTACTCAACTCACTAGCAATAGGTTCATCATAATTGGATCTCTTAAAGAGATTAGCAAGTGGGTGAGGATCCATAAACTTTTAGCAAGCGAAGATGCAAGCAAAAATAAGGTACATGGTGACACAAGCAAACAATAGATCTGGCAAGAAAAAAAGGCAAACAAAAAAAACAAGGCGAATAAAATGGCAAAGGTGAAGTGGGGGAGAGGAAAACGAGAGGCAAATGGCAAATAATATAATGCAGGAGATAAGGGATTTGTGATGGGTACTTGGTATGTTGACTTTTGCGTAGACTCCCCAGCAACGGCGCCAGAAATCTTCTCTGCTACCTCTTGAGCACTGCGTTGGATTTCCTTGAAGAAGAAAGGGTGATGCAGCAAAGTAGAGTAAGTATTTCCCTCAGTTTTTGAGAACCAATGTATCAATCCAGTAGGAGGCTACGCGCGAGTCCCTCGTACCTACACAAGCAAATAACTCCTCGCAACCAACGCGATAAGGGGTTGTCAATCCCTTCACGGTCACTTACGAGAGTGAGATCTGATAGAGATGATAGGATAATATTTTTGGTATTTTTGTGATAAAGATGCAAAGTAAAAAAGCAAAGGAAATAACTAAGTATTGGGAGATTAATATGATGAAGATAGACCCGGGGGCCATAGATTTCACTAGTGGCTTCTCTCAAGAGCATAAGTATTTTACGGTGGGTGAACAAATTACTGTTGAGCAATTGACAGAATTGAGCATAGTTATGAGAGTATCTAGGTATGATCATGTATACAGGCATCACGTTCGAGACAAGTAGACCGACTCTTGCCTGCATCTACTACTATTACTCCACTCATGGACCGCTATCCAGCATGCATCTAGAGCATTAAATTCATGAAAATAGAGAACGCCTTAAGCAAGATGACATGATGTAGAGGGATAAATTCATGCAATATGATAAAAACCCCATCTTGTTATCCTCGATGGCAACAATACAATACGTGCCTTGCTGCCCTCATCGTCACCGTGAAATGACACCGCAAGATTGAACCCAAAGCTAAGCACTTCTCCCATTGCAAGAAAGATCAATCTAGTAGGCCAAACCAAACCGATAATTCGAAGAGACTTGCAAAGATAACCAATCATACATAAAAGAATTCAGAGAAGATTCAAATATTGTTCAAAGATAATCTTGATCATAAACCCACAATTCATCGGTCTCAACAAACACACCGCAAAAAGAAGATTACATCGAATAGACCTCCACGAGAGAGGGGGAGAACATTGTATTGAGATCCAAAAAGAGAGAAGAAGCCATCTAGCTACTAACTATGGACTCGAAGGTCTGAGGTAAACTACTCACACTTCATCAGAGAGGCTATGGTGTTGATGTAGAAGCCCTCCGTGATGGGTCCCCCCTCCGCCGGAGCTCCAGAACAGGCCCCAAGATGGGATCTCATGGGTACAGAAGGTTGCGGCAGTGGAATTAGGTTTTTGGCTCCGTATCTGATCATTTGGGGTTACGTAAGTATATATAGGAGGAAAGAGTACGTCGATGGAGCAACAGGGGGCCCACGAGGGTGGAGGGCGTGCCCTCGGGGGTGGGCGCCCCCCTACCTCGTGGCTTCCTCCTTCATTTCTTGATGTAGGGTCCAAGTCTCCTGGATCATGTTCGGTGAGAAAATCACGTTCCCGAAGGTTTCATTCCGCTTGGACTCCGTTTGATATTCCTTTTCTTGAAACTCTAAAATAGGCAAAAAACAGCAATTACGGGCTGGGCCTTCGTTAATAGGTTAGTCCCAAAAATAATATAAAAGTGGATAATAAAGCCCATTAATGTCCAAAACAGTAGATAATATAGCATGGAGCAATAAAAAATTATAGATACGTTGGAGACGAATCATAGAGCCACATCCTAGCACCACGAACCGCAGTGTGGCATCTCTCCAACATCGACGGGAGATCATTTAAGGGGAAGTGAACAAGTACGTTGGCTACTATTCACATGTGCGTGGCTGCCATCAAAGTGGGATGGGAGTGACAACTCATGTGAGCTAAATTACTTCATCTTGTCATCATTTGCATATGCTTGTGTTTTGTTGGATTCTCATTGACATACATATTTTGTTTGCTAGACAGTGGTGGCGGCCACTATGTATCAAGAAACGGAGAAGAAGCCATTTAGTTTTAGCCATTTGTTGGGTGATATTGAATGGCAAACCAAAGTAGACACAACTTGTGCCCGGTCTCAAGGCCAGAAAGAAGAGTAATGATGGTTTAAGCTCCCACCAACCAATTAGGTTGGACGAAGAATAGGAAGATGTTGCAGTGGAGAATGAAAGATCCACTGTGCCAAAGAATAAGCGGGGAGTGATGGGAAACAAGTGGGAGAAGGTGAGGGCCTCCTGTGACGGCTACAAAAATGTCCTTCACATGGACGATCATTTTTTCTGTTAGGGCGAACAATAAAGAGGAGAGGTACAAGCTCATTATGGATGCACAAAAGGAGATGAATTAGGACCTGGAGAGGGCGAACAAGAAGTTGCAAATTCAACGGAGAAGATCGAGTTGGAGAAGAAAGAGGCGGTGATCAAATGGGAGCTCGAGAAGGTCAAGACATTCGAAGAGATTGAGATTGAGAAGGAGGGGTTGCAAATCGCACCAGACAAGAAGGATGCGAAGATAATGTTGACAGACGAAAGCCTCTTGGATGAGTATGCAAACAAGTGGCTTGTCGGGATGAAGAAAGAGATCAACGAGCGTAGTATGAGGCGACTAGGATGGCTATGGCAGCAGCGGGGCATGCGGCAAGGATGCAGACGGAGCAGGGGGAAAGGAAGGAAACATGGTATAGGTGGCATGGATGGCGTCCGACGAGTAATTCGTCTAGCCAGCGGGTGATCCGTTACGCTCGGATTTTGATTTCATTTTAACATGTCCAAAATGTCGAGCTATATTTATTTTGATTTGTCGTATTTGTTTTGAACTATGATTTGTAACGTATGATCTACGTGTATGGATTATATTGATTTGACAATCCACATTTAAGATGTGTGGATGTAAGACAACCCAAATAAGAGGTTGTTCCATGCTGTTTGCGGATGCACCCGGATACAGCCGCGAACTTTATCGAGGGTCGGACTTGTCCAGATGTAGATGCTCTAAATATAGATATGTATTCCTTGCTAGGTGAAAAAATAATACTAGTGTGAAGATCGGCAGAGTGTTCTTTATACTACCTTGACAATTGATGAATAGAGTGAAAGTTTTCTCGCAAAAGATAAATAAATCGCCAGAGAGGATGTACAATGTACAGATCTAGGCTTCTACTATTTGCATAGACAAACCTTTGCGAGCTGAAGCTCCGGCCCTTCTCTTGCGGCTCAAGTGGCTAAGCGCCTGGATATTGTTCAGCCCACTTTCCTCACAAGTTGCCTTTCGTTGGCATTATAAACATTTCTAATGCTACTATCCCTTGGACTATCAAAAAGGTGTTAGCTAAGTTTTTCTTATTCTCCTATGTTCTTCATTTTCAAATTTTTAGGTGTTTCATATTTTTAGGGGGATCAATGATATTGCCCACAATGTAGCTCATCGGGTCCTTAGATATCATGCAGAACCTGGCATATGTTGTTTTGCTTGAGCTCACAGGAATATGACTTGCTCCGTAGCTTCTGTTCTTTTAAATTTTCAGTTCCAGGGCTTTGTAATCCACGCTGCACACTGTTATTGAGCTGAATGATATGTTTGTGTGGCAAATTTCACAATTTTGACCTGTGAATGAAATCATTTCACAAAATGATCTGCACTAATTTTTTTCACTCAACTGACCTTTTTGAGTGGCGCCTGACACGGAGGCGCCACACCCTACAGTGCAGCGCCTAGCTCGCGGGCGTTGCCCTTCTTTCCAGCGTTGCAATGTTATGAGAATCACTTATGCAATGTCAAGTCACCAGCTCAGCCGTAATCGTGTCCATCTCGCTCGTGCACAACTTGTCCATGACCGAGGGATCATCCGTCGTCTCTTAACACATCCCACTTGTAAGCCCAAGTGAGGAGCCGTAATGGATCGTCTTTGTCGTCCCAATCCTCGTACTTCACGGTCTTTGGTTGTCCAACCGGCAATCGCTCACAGCTCCATACAAAAAGTGCGAGTATACAACCACCAATACCTCCGTCCTTTGAGGTCCTATGCTTCATCCAACTGCACATAAAAGAGAACATGGTTGAATTAACAGGAAGATCGCATTGATAATGTAGCAATGAAGTGAAAAAGAAACAATTGTCTACCTGTCTATATAAGTAAGCCAGTGTGGCCGAACCCTAACTCCATTTGCTATCGAATATGGTCAACACCTTCAGCCACATCCATGAAGCATTCTTGCATGTGCCATCAGCAAACATAGTCCTGAATATAACGTACAACATGTAGACACGAGCATATGTCTTGACCTCATCCTCATTAGCATCCTCAGGGCAAGAACCAAAGTTCCACGCAATTTAGGTGAAAGGAGCATCGACTGTGACTCTTTCCTTCTTCTTGTCTTCTGCTTCTGGTTCCCAAGTCTCCAGAGGAACCATACCAATAAGGGCATGCATCTGCTCACGCCACCCAGAAGAATCGGTGCTCATACAAAGAGGATTCCCCTCGATAGGAAGACCGGCGATCATAGCAATATCCTAGAGCGTCACGGTCATCTCACCGGTCCGAAAATGGAAACTGTGTGTCTCCGGCCTCCAACAATCAACAAGCGCGGTGATTGCTGCAGCATTGAGGGGTGGCGTCGACCGGCTGACCAACTGAATGAAAGGGAGGAGTCCTGTCTCCCTTACATACGGTATGTACCGCTCATCATAGCGCATCCCCCCAAGGTTGACCCCGTGAGACCGAATCATTAGAGGTTGAAGCTCCTACAAACAAGCAAATCAGAAAATTACAAATGGGGCATTTATGTTTGAAATAAACACGAAATTCATAATACCGGCCACTTTCATTATTACCCGCTGCTACACTGACATAAAGTACGCCCGGTGTTGATGGTCCCAGTGATCATCGAGAAGCCAAACCATCCTACAAATTTCGAACAAGTAACATACGTTAGCTTACTCCCTATACTTCCTAATATATGTATCCAAAACAATATAATGTTCTATAATGGTTTCATGTAAATAACATCTCAATATATGTATCCAAATCATTCTTGTCAATACGAATATCTTTTCAATAGAAATAAACTAAACTAGGCCTACTTTATGCAAGATTCAATACGAATATCTTTTCAATACAAGTAACATCTCAACATATATATCCAAAGCATCCTAGCTATGTGCATCCTGTCAATACGAATATCTTTGGTCTTATATGACTTTGCTACTTGTCGGCGTGTTTATGTGTATGTGCGTTGGTGTCGGCTGTTTGCATCCTAGCTATGCAGAGGTCGGGTGTGCGCTCATTGTGTTTGTATCTTCTTAATGCTTCATTCCGAATCAATAAAATCCATCCTTTATCGAAAAATATCCAAAGCATATCTTTTCAATACAAATAAACTAAACTAGGGTTACAAAATAATTACATGTCACCTACAAATCTTGAAGTCCCACAAATCTATATGCATGCAACATTCCAATCTAATCAAACAAGGGTTCCACAAATCTATATACATGCAATATTTTAATCTAATCAAACAAAGGTTCCATAAATCTTCAAAGTAAGATACATTATATGGTTAGATAGAAGGGGATCGAAGGAGAGTACCTTCTAGGATGGATTGGTGAAGAAATCCATGGATCAAATTGTCAGATTTGAAGGATTTAGGAGAGAGGATTGAGAGGGGGAGAGGAGGCAGCCACAACCGCCACTGCTTCTGTAACTAAACGGATGGGGTGGGGTGGGGGAGGGCGAGCGGGCTGCATCTAAGTCACAGTGCAACACCTACGGGCACATTACATGTGTGGCGCCTAGCTCGGAGGCACTGTACTACTCGGTGCGAGCCCCGGAGGTGCCATGCTGGACAGACGTGCAACGCCTGCGAGCTAGGCGCTCCACCGTTGGATGTGGCGCCTGCATGTCAAGCGTCACTCAAAACGGTTAGCTGAGTGAATATTTCTCAAGGCAGTTCATTTTGTGAAATGATTTTGTCCACAAGCTAAAATTGTTAAATTTGCCGTTTGGCGTGCGCTTCTGTTGTTAAAGAAAAAAAGATCGGCAGAGCGTGTGAAGAAGGGGGATGTTCCTTACTCACGAAGCCAAACTAGACGAGACGAGACGAAGGGAGTACTAGCTAGCTGCGCAGGCAGTGTGTGATGACGTCCGACTGGACCGGTGTAAGATGAAGTGACGGGTCTGCTCTCGCCCTTGACCAGACCAGACCAGAGTAGCGCTCATGGTCTCACTCTCTCACCTCACACCCGAATCAACGCGTGCGCGTTCTCCACTGCAAGCATGCATTAGTGCACACGTTCCAAAGCACGCCAGCAGCACCCAGCACGTCCCTCCAAAACACTAGCCTAGCTACTCACTCGGTCTCACTCCACAGTCCACTGCTCAGAGTGAAGGACCGTCTCTTCCGTAGAAACGTCGCCCCCTCTCCTCCATAGCTTGCAGCTTCCTCTTGCCAAATGTAAGTCTCTCTCTCTTTCTCTACATTTTCTCGCATGTACCATCTATGAATCGCACGTTGGATCCTCACTCCGGTCAATTGTTCAGCCGGGCGCAAACCCGCCGGAGATCTATGGCGGACCACAAGAAACCGGCAGACCAGCAGAACAAGAGGCAGCGGGTTTCCGAGAACGCCGAGAGCAGCAGCAAGAAGTTCAGCATCAAGGAGGTAGTTGGCTCGGGGGTCACGGGGACGCGGCCGTTGGCATCGCCCAGTCCAGTTGCCAAGGCAAAGCCAATCGCGGTGGTGAAGCCAACGGCCGCTATGGTGGCAGTAACCGGTCCAGTGGCCACCATGGCACCGGCATCGGCGGAGCCCAGTCCGGTTGCCAAGGCGAAGCCAACGGCCGCTACGGTGACAGTGACCGGTCCAGTGGCCACCATGGCACCGGCACCGCCCAGTCCGGTTGCCATGAAGATGCCTACGCCGGCGGCGCCCAGTCCCGTGGTCACCATGGCACCGGCAACGGCACCGCCCAGTCCGATGGCCACCATGACACCGGCGCAAGTGGCGCCCAGTCCGGTGGCCACGAAGACGCCGGCGCCGGCGGAGCCCAGTGCAGTGGCCACCATGGCACCGGCACAGGTGGTGCCCAGTCATGTGGACACGAAGACGCCGGCGCCAGCGGAGCCCAGTGCAGTGGCCACGAAGACCCCGGCGCCGGCGGCTCCCAGCCCAGTTGCTACGGCGATGCCGGCCGCCGTGGTGAACCCGCCGGCCACGGTGAAGCATGAGCCGGAAGACGGAGGGGTGCTCGAACTCGACGAACAAGTAACAGCAGCCATGGTAGCCGTGGCACCAGCGGAAGAGGAGGCCGCCATCTTAGAGGTGAAGAAGAAATGGCTTCACTGCGCCGCGTGCCCTGCTCCCCTCAAGCGTCCCATATTCATGGTAATACATAGTCGAACTAACCGAAATGTCCGTAAAAAAGCAAGGTTGATTCATAGACATGCATGGATTTGTGGATTGCAGTGCGGGAATGGACACGTCGTGTGCTGCGCCTGCGCCGGCGGCGGCAATGGCAATGGCGACGGCGGAGCGAACAAGCACTGTGATTTGTGCGGCCGCGCCACCGCCTACACCCACATCCCCTACATGGACGGCCTGGTCGACGCGTACCAGGTGCCGTGCCCCTACAGGAATTTCGGCTGCGCGAGGTCCATCGCCTACCACTCGGCCGCGGAGCACCTGGCCAAGTGCGCGCACGCGCCCTGCTACTGCTTCGAGTGCGCGTTCCAGGGCTCGCCGGCAAGCCTCCTGCGCCACCTCACGGAGGAGTCCGGCCGGCATTGTTGGCCCATGGAGAAGATCAAGTACCAGATCTGCCGCCCGCTCGTCGTGCCGGCGTCGGAGCACCGCCTTCTGCTAGTGGCGGAGGAGGACGGCCGCGTGTTCCTCCTGGCCGTGGGCGCGGGGAGGGGCGCCGCCGGCGTCCGCCCCGTCAACGTCGTGTGCGTCAGGGGCAATGTCGACGCCGACGCGAGGCCGGTGTACACAGGCGTGCTCTGGGTGGATGGCCCTCCGGCCGCCGCAGGCCACCTCAGGAGCAGCTTCCAGCTGAAAGGCGACGTGGCGAACTGCGGAGTCCCCGGCGAGGTGGACATGGAGCACGGGCGCCTCCATGCGCATGTCAATCCGGAGATGCTGCACGGGGAGGCCAAAGAGATTCATCTGCGCATTTGCATTACCAAGTTCTGGTGAATTAGCTAGCCCCCGAGTTAAGGTGAACGAGTCACTGCAGACCGTATTGTCAGTAGTACGTTAGTTGCTGCGTGCTGTTCTATTTTGGTTGGGTCCGTGTGTGCTATAGCTGTCCATTCCCAGTGGCTTTATACATGAACCATGGTTATGGGCCTTCACTAATTATCATCCGATGATTCGCCCTTGAGTGAAATGCGTTGAAGAACCTAATTTTTGAGTAAGACCTGTGAGAGAGGATTTGGGGCACACGGGTCTGGGCACGCGGATTCTTTGCCGTTGAAGTTAGTCTCTGTATTTCGTGTATTCGTCGGTGCATATCAGTACACATTCGCATCGTAGGCATATCAGTACACGGTGCATATCAGTCCGGTGGTGAACTGCGAAGAGAGTAGGCAAGGTTAGCGTCACAGAGGATCGCCGAATGAGCCACCGGTGCCCCGCCACCACGGCTTCGACTTCACAGCAACAAACAGTCGAGGCAACCCCACGGACAAGACGGAGAAGAAGAGCCTACTACCACGACCAATGCCACATTTTCGACATGCTCACTACCGTCATTGTTGCCACATAAGTCACCGTGCACGTCCAGTCGTAGGAAGCACTAATGGGAACAACGTTCAAGACAACGCCACCGCCCGACCCTGCAGCAGGATCTGGGCTTTCACCCGAATTCCCTATGACGCAAGAAATTGATCTGCGAGTAGAGGCTCTGAAATTCCCTATGACGCCTCCAAGGATGATAACGACGCCCACGGGCGCCGTCGCCGCCGCCAAAGACCAGCCAAAGCTTTCACCTGTATGCGTCCACTCCCACGCGAAGAAAGCCGAGGTCGACCTGCGTTTCCACCGGACCGCGCACCCCCACACAAAGAAGCGCGCCATCACTGTGTAGGGCCACCAGCTAGCCTCCCCGACGACGGGCCTCCAGAGACCAGATCGGGTCCAAAGACTTCAAGATCCAACTGCGGGTCGGAGCCTCCTCGCTCAAAGATCGCTTCGTCACAACCGATCATGTCACCACGCGCCGCTACACCTAGATCCGCGCTGCCTAGAGGCCTCCAGCCTAGCACGCCTCCAACGTTCCAGATCAGCGCGTGCCGGAGCACCATGCGCGCCCCTCGCGACCGGCATGCCGCAGATCCGCGTGGAAGCGACGCTTAAGCACCATGTGCACGCAGCTCCCCAGATCTGGCCGTCGCGCCATGTCGCAACCACCGCACGCCGTGCTCCCTCAGAACGAAGGCCTCATGAGCTCATGGCGCCTGCCGCCTCCGCTGCTCCAGCTTGCCTCATGCCTCATGAGCTATGCGTGACGCCGCGTGCCTCCGCCACCACCGCACTGGCCCCAACACCCTGCAGACGAGCGCCCCGCACCTCCCGAGCTGCACGAGAGGGAGAAACCGAGAGGCCCGCCGCCGACGACCCCATGCGTGATTTGCCCGGCTGCGGAGGGGAGGGAGGCGGGGGGAGGGGGAGTTCAGGGGCAGCTAGGGTTAGTGAGGGAGTCCTGGACTAAGGGGTCCTCGGGCGTCCGGCCTGTTAGCCATGGGCCGGACTGATGGGCTGTGAAGATACGAAGACCGAAGACTACACCCGTGTCCGGATAGGACTCTCCTTGGCGTGGAAGGCAAGCTTGGCGACCGAATATGTAGATTCCTTTCTTTGTAACCGACCTTGTGTAACCCTAGATCTTCCCAGTGTCTATATAAACCGGAGGACTTAGTCCGGAAAGGGGAGACTCATTACCATAGTCATACAGGCTAGGCTTTTAAGGTTTAGCCATCTCGATCTCGTGGTAGATCAACTCTTGTAATACTCATATTCATCAAGATCAACCAAGCAGAAAGTAGGGTATTATCTCCATAGAGAGGGCCCGAACCTGGGTAAACATCATGTCCCCCGTCTCCTGTTACCATCGACCTTAGACGCACAGTTCGGGACCCCCTACCCGAGATCCGCCGGTTTTGACACCGACATTGGTGCTTTCATTGAGAGTTCCACTGTGCCGTCCCCAAAAGGTTCGATGGTCCCTTCAATCGTCGACAATGACGTTGTCCAAGGAGAAACCTTCCTCCCCGAATAGATCTTCGTGTTCGGCGGTTACCGCAAGGGCCAACCTGCTTGGCCACCGAGAAGATCGATAGCTACGCCCCTGGCCATCAGGTCGGATTTGGGAGCTTGAATTACGTTGCTGACATCCGTGGAGATTTGATCTTCGCCGGATTCGAGACCGCGGCGACCGCTCCTGGTCACCTTGACGAACGTGACCTAAATCTGTCGTCAGACCGCATCAAGGAGATAGCTCTGCTACGTCTTGAGCTTGCGTTGGTTTTCCCCGAAGAGGAGAGGATGATGCAGCACAGTGGGGTAGGTATTTCCCTTAGTTATTGAGAACCAAGGTATCAATCCAGTAGGAGGCCACGCACAAGTCCCTCGTACCTGCACAAAACGATAGCTACTCGCAACCAACGCGATTAGGGGTTGTCAATCCCTTCACGGTCACTTACGAGAGTGAGATCTGACAGAGATAATATTTTTGGTATTTTTGGTATATAGATGCAAAGTAAAAAAGCAAAGTAAAAACAAAGCAAGTATAAAAGTGATGGAGATTGATATGATGAGAATAGACCCGGGGGCCATAGGTTTCACTAGTGGCTTCTCTCAAGAGCATAAGTATTCTACGGTGGGTGAACAAATTACCGTTGAGCAATTGACAGAATTGAGCATAGTTATGAGTATATCTAGGTATGATCATGTATATAGGAATCACGTCCGAGACAATCGAAACGATTCTGCATCTACTACTATTACTCCACTCATCGACCGCTATCCAGCATGCATCTAGAGTATTAAGTTAAAAACAGAGTAACGCCTTAAGCAAGATGACATGATGTAGAGGAATAAATTCATGCAATATGATAAATACCCCATCTTGTTATCCTCGATAGCAACAATACAGTACGTGCCTTGCAACCCTTTCTGCCACTGGGTAAGGACACTGCAAGATTGAACCCAAAGCTATGCACTTCTCCCATTGCAAGAACTACCAATCTAGTTGGCCAAACCAAACGGATAATTCGAAGAGACTTGCAAAGATAACTCAATCATACATAAAAGAATTCAGAGAAAATTCAAATATTATTCATAGATAAGCTGGATCATAAACCCACAATTCATCGGTCTCAACAAACACACCGCAAAAAGAAGATTACATCGAATAGATCTCCACGAGAGAGGGGGAGAACATTGTATTGAGATCCAAAAAGAGAGAAGAAACCATCTAGCTACTAGCTATGGACCCGAAGGTCTGAAGTAAACTACTCACACTTCATCGGAGAGGCTATGATGTTGATGTAGAAGCCCTCCGCGATGGATGCCCCTCCCGTGAGCTCCTAACAGGCCCCAAGATGGGATCTCGTGGATACAGGAAGTTGCGGTGGTGGAATTAGGTTTTGGCTCCTGTTCGATCGCTTGGGGGCACGAGGTATATATAGGAGGAAGGAGTACGCTTGGAGCAACAGGGGGCCCACGAGGCAGGGGGGCGCGCCCCCCACCCTCGTGACCGCCTCTCTTGTGCCTTGGCGTAGGGTCTAAGTCTCCTGGATCACGTTCGGTGAGAAAATCACATTTCCGAAGGTTTCAATCCGTTTGGACTCCATTTGATATTATAGTCCAAAACAATAGATAAAGTAGCATGGAGCAATAAAAAATTATAGATACGTTGGAGACGTATCAGGCATCCCCAAGCTTAATTCTTGCTCGTCCTTGAGTAGGTAAATGATAAAAAGAGAATTTTTGATGCGGAGTGATACTTTGGCATAATTTCAATGTAAATCTCCTTAATCATGGTATGAATATTCAGATCCGAAAGATTCAAGACAAAAGTTCATATTGACATAAAAATAATAATACTTCAAGCATACTAACTAAGCAATTATGTCTTCTCAAAATAACATGGCCAAAGAAGGTTATCCCTACAAAATCATATAGTCTGGCTATGCTCCATCTTCCCCACAGAAAGTATTTAAATCATGCACAACCCCGATGACAAGCCAAGCAATTGTTTCATACCTTAACATTTTCAAAACTTTTTCAATCTTCACGCAATACATGAGCGTGAGCCATGGATATAGCACTATATGTGGAATAGAATGGTGGTTGTGGAGAAGACAAAAAGAGGGAAGATAGTCTCACATCAACTAGGCGTATCAACGGGCTATGGAGATGCCCATCAAGAGATATCAATGCGAGTGAGTAGGGATTGACATGCAACAGATGCACTAGAGCTATAAGTATATGAAAGCTCAACAAAAGAAACTAAGTGGGTGTGCATCCAACTCGCTTGCTCACGAAGACCTAGGGCATTTGAGGAAGCCCATCATTGGAATATACAAGCCAAGTTCTATAATGAAAACTCCAACTAGTATATGAAAGTGACAAAATAAGAGACTCTCTATCATGAAGATCATGGTGCTACTTTGAAGCACAAGTGTGGTAAAAGGATAGTAACATTGTCCCTTCTCTCTTTTTCTCTCATTTTTTTATATGGGCCTTTTTTTATGGCCTCTTTTTTTATTTTTTTATTTTTCATCCGGAGTCTCATCCCGACTTGTGGGGGAATCACAGTCTCCATCATCCTTTCCTCACTTGGGACAATGCTCTAATAATGATGATCATCACACTTTTGTTTTTCTTACAACTCAACAATTACAACTCGATACTTAGAACAAAATATGACTCTATATGAATGCCTCCGGCGGTGTACCGGGATATGCAATGAAACATGAGTGACATGTATGAAAGAATTATGAACGGTGGCTTTGCCACAAATATGATGTCAACTACATGATCATGCTAGCAATATGACAATGATGGAGCGTGTCATAATAAACGGAACGGTGGAACGTTGCATGGCAATATATCTCGGAATGGCTATGGAAATGCCATGATAGGTAGGTATGGTGGCTGTTTTGAGGAAGATATATGGTGGGTGTATGATAGCAGCGGAAGGTGCGCGGTATTAGAGAGGCTAGCAATGGTGGAAGGATGGGAAAAAGTGCGTATAATACATGGACTCAACATTTGTCATAAAGAACTCATATACTTATTGTAAAAATCTAGAAGTTATTAAAGCAAAGTATTACGCGCATGCTCCTAGGGGGATAGATTGGTAGGAAAAGACCATCGCTCGTCCCCGACCGCCACTTATAAGAAAGACAATCAATAAATAAATCATGCTCCGAGTTCATCACATAACGGTTCACCATACATGCATGCTACGGGAATCACAAACTTCAACACAAGTATTCTTTAAATTCACAACTACTCAACTAGCATGACTCTAATATCACCATCTTCATATATCAAAACAATTACCAAGCATCAAACTTATCTTAGTATTCAACGCACTCAAAAAAAGTTTCACATATCTTGAATACCAAGTATATTAACATCAAGCAAATTACCATGCTATTAGCGACTCTCAAAATAATCTAAGCATGAGAGATCAAGTTTATTTAAAAAAAATCCACCACCGTGCTCTAAAAGATCTAAGTGAAGCACTAGAGCAAAAATTATCACGCTCAAAAGATATAAGTGAAGCACTATGAGCAAAACTATCAAGCTCAAAAGATATAAGTGAAGCACATAGAGTATTCTATCAAATTCCAATTCATGTATGGCTCTCTCAAAAGGTGTGTACAGCAAGTATGATTGTGGTAAACTAAAAAGCAAGGACGCAAATAATACAAGACGCTCCAAGCAAAACATTTATCATGTGGTGAATAAAAATATAGCTCCAAGTAAATTACCGATGGAAGTGGATTTAAAGAGGGATGCCTTCCGGCATCCCCAAGCCTTGACTTTTTGGTGTCCTTGGATTATCTTGGGGGTGCCATGGGCATCCCCAAGCTTAGGCTCTTGACACTCCTTGTTCCATAATCCATCAAAGAATTCACCCAAAACTTGAAAACTTCACAACACAAAACTCAATAGAAATCCCGTGAGTCTGCTAGAGAAAGAAACCAAAAGACTACTTTAAGGTAATGTAATGAACTCATTATTTATTTATATTGGTGTTAAACCTACTGTATTTCAACTTCTCTATGGATCATAAACTATTTTACTAGCCATAGATTCATCAAAATAAGCAAACAACACACGCAAAACAGAATCTGTCAAAAACAGAACAGTCTATAGTAATCTGTAACTAACGCAAACTTCGGGAACTCAAAAAAATCTACCAAAATTAGACTACCTAGACAATTTTTTTATTGATCAGCAGAAATTGTAATCAGTATTTTATCGCATTCTGGTGATTTTTAACAATCAGGGCACTGAGCGCAAAGTTTCTGGAAATTACAGCAAGATCAAATAACTATTATCCAAGAAGATCCAATAGGTTTAACTTGGCACAAACACTAAATAAAAGATAAAACCACATCTAAACAGAGGCTAGATGGATTATTTATTCCTAAACCGAAGAAAAGACAAAAAAACTAAAAATAGAATTGGGTTGCCTCCCAACAAGCGCTATCGTTTAACGCCCCTAGCGAGGCATAAAAGCAATGATAGATCTAGGTATTGCCATCTTTGGTATTCGGAGAGGAGGATCTCCTTTCTATGGCATTCATTCTTCTATTTAAGTTAAGCACATGGCCATTAATGGAAGAAGTATGATTAAGCCGTTACGGAAATTTACCTCTAAACTAGACTTCATCTCTTTAATAATTTCATTTTGATAAAAGCACAAGAGAGTAGTTGATTCAACCTTATCATTCATGGGGTGCCCAAATATAGTTTTCATTCTTTCATAGGTATCTATAGCATCCCCTTCAAGAAAACCTTCTTCAAAGATGGAATCTAAAACTTGTTTGAAGGAAGCGGGCAAGCCAACATAAAAACTTTTTAAGTAAATTTCAATTTGATATTGTGGCACATAGCTAGTCCGAATCCTAAGTAACCTATCCCAAGCATCTTTTAAAGACTCATCAAGTAAATAGCGAAAAATTCTAGAGTCATCCTCATCAAAATTATTCAAGCTCTCATTGGTGACCCCGGTGGGTCTTTCTATAACATCATTATTTATGAGCTTGGAGAGGATAGAGGGGTTATCCAAGGCACTAGAGCTCGGGATAAAACACGTAGTTCTTTTCGATTCGGCCATGGCAACGGGAAGGCAAACGGAAAAGAGAGGAGGAGATTGGGAAAGAGAGGGCGAATAAAATGGCAAGGGTGAAGTGGGGGAGAGGAAAACGAGAGGCAAATGGCAAATAATGTAATGCGCGAGATAGGGATTGTGATGGGTACTTGGTATGTTGACTTTTGCATAGACTCCTCAAAGAACAGCCAGAAATCCTTCTTGCTACGCCTTGAGCTTATGCGTTGGTTTTCCCGAAGAGGAGAGGATGATGCAGCACAATAGCGTAAGTATTTCCCTCAGTTTTTGAGAACCAAGGTATCAATCCAAGAGGAGGCCACGACAAGTCCCTCGTACCTGCACAAAACGATAGCTACTCGCAACCAACGCGATTAGGGGTTGTCAATCCCTTCACGGACACTTACGAGAGTGAGATCTGACAGAGATAATATTTTTGGTATTTTTGGTATATAGATGCAAAGTAAAAAAGCAAAGTAAAAACAAAGCAAGTATAAAAGTGATGGAGATTGATATGATGAGAATAGACCGGGGCCATAGGTTTCACTAGTGGCTTCTCTCAAGAGCATAAGTATTCTACTTGGGTGAACAAATTATCGTTGAGCAATTGTCGAATTGAGCATAGTTATGAGTATATCTAGGTATGATCATGTATATAGGAATCACGTCCGAGACAAGTAGATCGAAACGATTCTCGCATCTACTACTATTACTCCACTCATCGACAGCCTATCCAAAGATGCATCTAGAGTATTATAAGTTAAAAACAGAGTAACGCCTTAAGCAAGATGACAAGATGTAGAGGAATAAATTCATGCAATATGATAAATACCCCATCTTGTTATCCTCGATGGCAACAATACAATACGTGCCTTGCAACCCTTTCACATCGGGTAAGGACACCGCAAGATTGAACCCAAAGCTATGCACTTCTCCCATTGCAAGAACTACCAATCTAGTTGGCCATACCAAACGGATAATTCGAAGAGACTTGCAAAGATAACTCAATCATACATAAAAGAATTCAGAGAAGATTCAAATATTATTCATAGATAAGCTGGATCATAAACCCACAATTCATCGGTCTCAACAAACACACCGCAAAAAAAGAAGATTACATCGAATAGATCTCCACGAGAGAGGGGGAGAACATTGTATTGAGATCCAAAAATAGAGAAGAAGCCATCTAGCTACTAGCTATGGACCCGAAGGTATGAAGTAAACTACTCACACTTCATCGGAGAGGCTATGATGTTGATTTAGAAGCCCTCCGCGGTGGATGCCCCCTCCGGCGGAGCTCCGGAACAGTCCCCAAGATGGGATCTCGTGGATACAGGAAGTTGCGGCGGTGGAATTAGGTTTTGGCCCTGCTCGATCGCTTGGGGGCAATGAGGTATATATAGGAGGAAGGAGTACGCTGGAGCAACAGGGGCCCACGAGGTGGGGCGCGCCCCACCCTCGTGACCGCCTCTCTTGTGCCTTGGCGTAGGGTCCAAGTCTCCGGATCACGCTCGTGAGAAAATCACATTTCAAGGTTTCATTCCGCTTGGACTCCGTTTGATATTCTGCTTTCTTGAAACACCGAAAAAGGCAAAAAAAAGCGACAATTACGGGCTGGGCCTCCGGTTAATAGGTTAGTCCCAAAAGTAATATAAAAGTGGAAAATAAAGCCCAATATAGTCCAAAACAATAGATAAAGTAGCATGGAGCAATCAAAATTATAGATACGTTGGAGACGATCGTGCATCCCCAAGCTTAATTCTTGCTCGTCCTCGAGTAGGTAAATGATAAAAAGAGAATTTTTGATGCGGAGTGATACTTTGGCATAATTTCAATGTAAATCTCCTTAATCATGGTATGAATATTCAGATCCGAAAGATTCAAGACAAAAGTTCATATTGACATAAAAATAATAATACTTCAAGCATACTAACTAAGCAATTATGTCTTCTCAAAATAACATGGCCAAAGAAGGTTATCCCTACAAAATCATATAGTCCTGCTATGCTCCATCTTCCCCACGTAAAGTATTTAAATCATGCACAACCCCGATGACAAGCCAAGCAATTGTTTCATACCTTAACATTTTCAAAACTTTTTCAATCTTCACGCAATACATGAGCGTGAGCCATGGATATAGCACTATATGTGGAATAGAATGGTGGTTGTGGAGAAGACAAAAGAGGGAAGATAGTCTCACATCAACTAGGCGATCAACGGGCTATGGAGATGCCCATCAAGAGATATCAATGCGAGTGAGTAGGGATTGACATGCAACAGATGCACTAGAGCTATAAGTATATGAAAGCTCAACAAAAGAAACTAAGTGGGTGTGCATCCAACTCGCTTGCTCACGAAGACCTAGGGCATTTGAGGAAGCCCATCATTGGAATATACAAGCCAAGTTCTATAATGAAAAACTCCAACTAGTATATGAAAGTGACAAAATAAGAGACTCTCTATCATGAAGATCATGGTGCTACTTTGAAGCACAAGTGTGGTAAAAGGATAGTAACATTGTCCCTTCTCTCTTTTTCTCTCATTTTTTTATATGGGCCTTTTTTTATGGCCTCTTTTTTATTTTTCATTTTTCATCCGGAGTCTCATCCCGACTTGTGGGGAATCACAGTCTCCATCATCCTTTCCTCACTTGGGACAATGCTCTAATAATGATGATCATCACACTTTTGTTTTTCTTACAACTCAACAATTACAACTCGATACTTAGAACAAAATATGACTCTATATGAATGCCTCCCGTGATGTACCGGGATATGCAATGAAACATGAGTGACATGTATGAAAGAATTATGAACGGTGGCTTTGCCACAAATATGATGTCAACTACATGATCATGCTAGCAATATGACAATGATGGAGCGTGTCATAATAAACGGAACGGTGGAACGTTGCATGGCAATATATCTCGGAATGGCTATGGAAATGCCATGATAGGTAGGTATGGTGGCTGTTTTGAGGAAGATATATGGTGGGTGTATGATACCGGCGGAAGGTGCGCGGTATTAGAGAGGCTAGCAATGGTGGAATGATGGGAAAAAGTGTGTATAATCCATGGACTCAACATTAGTCATAAAGAACTCATATACTTATCGCAAAAATCTAGAAGTTATCAAAGCAAAGCATTACGCGCATGCTCCTAGGGGGATAGATTGGTAGGAAAAGACCATCGTCATTCCCCGACCGCCACTCATAAGGAAGACAATCAATAAATAAATCATGTCATGAAGTTCATCACATAACGGTTCACCATAATGCATGCTACGGGAATCACAAACTTCAACACAAGTATTCTTTAAATTCACAACTACTCAACTAGCATGACTCTAATATCACCATCTTCATATATCAAAACAATTACCAAGCATCAAACTTATCTTAGTATTCAACGCACTCAAAAGAAAGTTTCACATATCTTGAATACCAAGTATATTAACATCAAGCAAATTACCATGCTATTAACGACTCTCAAAATAATCTAAGTGAAGCATGAGAGATCAAGTTTCTTTAAAACAAATCCACCACCGTGCTCTAAAAGATCTAAGTGAAGCACTAGAGCAAAATTATCACACTCAAAAGATATAAGTGAAGCACTATGAGCAAAACTATCAAGCTCAAAAGATATAAGTGAAGCACATAGAGTATTCTATCAAATTCCAATTCATGTATGGCTCTCTCAAAAGGTGTGTACAGAAAGGATGATTGTGGTAAACTAACAAGCAAAGACGCAAATAATACAAGACGCTCCAAGCAAAACACTTATCATGTGGTGAATAAAAATATAGCTCCAAGTAAATTACCGATGGACGTGGATTTAAAGAGGGATGCCTTCCGTGGCATCCCCAAGCTTTGACTTTTGGTGTCCTTGGATTATCTTGGGGGTGCCATGGGCATCCCCAAGCTTAGGCTCTTGCCACTCCTTGTTCCATAATCCATCAAAAGAATTCACCCAAAACTTGAAAACTGCACAACACAAAACTCAATAGAAATCTTGTGAGTCTGCTAGAGAAAGAAAACAAAAGACTACTTTAAGGTAATGTAATGAACTCATTATTTATTTATATTGGTGTTAAACCTACTGTATTCCAACTTCTCTATGGATCATAAACTATTTTACTAGCCATAGATTCATCAAAATAAGCAAACAACACAAGCAAAACAGAATCTGTCAAAAACAGAACAGTTTGAAGTAATCTGTAACTAACGCAAACTTCTTGAACTCGAATAAATCTACAAAAATTAGACTACCTAGACAATTTGTTTATTGATCAAGCAATTGGAATCAGTATTTTATCGCATTCTGATGATTTTTAACAATTAGGGCACTGATCGCAAAGTTTCTGGAAATTACAGCAAGATCAAATAACTATTATCCAAGAAGATCCAATAGATTTAACTTGGCAAAAACACTAATTAAAAGATAAAACCACATCTAAACAGAGGCTAGATGGTTTATTTATTCCTAAAGAGAGGCTAGATAGGTCATGCTTATGTTTGCATTATATTTATTGTTTCTTCCCCCTCTTCTCTCGTTAGACACCGAGACCGACGCTGCTGCTACCCAGTACGACTACGGTGTTGACGACCCCTTCTTGCCAGAGCAACCAGGCAAGCCCCCCCCGTTGATCACCAGATATCGCCTATTCCTTCTCTCTACTGCTTGCATTAGAGTAGTGTAGCATGTTACTGCTTTCGGTTAATCCTATTTTGCTGCATAGCCTGTCATTGTTGCTATAGTTGTTACCCTTACCTGCAATCCTAAATGCTTAGTATAGGATGCTAGTATTCCATCAGTGGCCCTACACTCTTGTCTGCCTCGCCATGCTATATTGATCGGGCCGTGATCACTTCGAGGTGATCACGGGCATATGCTATATACTTTATAATCGTTACATTACTTACGATACTATTCGGAGATGGGGGTCAAGGGGCGGGTGGCTCCATCCCGGTAGAGGTGGGCTGGGTTCCCGACGGCCCCGATCGCTCTTTTGTGGCGGAGCGGCAGGCAGGTTGAGACCACCTAGGAGAGAGGTGGGCCTCGCCTCGTTGGCGTTCATGCGTTACTCTAAAATAACACGCTTAACGAAGTTCTTGGTAGTTGATCCGAGTTCCGCCACCGCCTATACGCACTAACCAACCACGCTGAACAGCTTATGGGCACTCGACGTCGTGGTATCACCGAAGCCTTCTTGACGTCGGCCGACCGAAAGCGACGCCGGATTGGACCGCAGAACGCAACTTCCTTTGAAATGGAGGTTGCTAGGTCTGCTCTCCCGTCACAGACGCAACGTGCGGTGTGTGCAATGGGCGATGGGCCTGCACTTCGCACGCATAAGATTTAGACCGGCGTGCTGACCTCTCTGTTGTTCCTAGGTGGGGCTGCGACGTGTTGATCTTCCAAGGCCGGGCATGACCCAGGAAAGTGTGTCCGGCAAAAGGGGATCGAGCGTGTTGGGTTATGTGGTGCACCCCTGCAGGGAAGTTTATCTATTCGAATAGCCGTGTCCCTCAGTAAAAGGACGACCTGGAGTTGTACCTTGACCTTATGACAACTAGAACCGGATACTTAATAAAACACACCCTTTCAAGTGCCAGATACAACCCGGTGATCACTCTTTCACAGGGCGACGAGGAGGGGATCGCTAGGTAGGATTATGCTATGCGATGATACTTGGTGAACTTACCATCTACTCTCTTCTACATGCTGCAAGATGGAGGCTGCCAAGCGTAGTCTTCACGTGACTAGCTATCCCCTCTTATTCTGGCATTCTGCAGTTCAGTCCACCGATATGGCCCTTTACACATATACCCATGCATATGTAGTGTAGATCCTTGCTTGTGAGTACTTTGGATGAGTACTCACGGTTGCTTTGCTCCCCCTTTTCCTTTCTTCCTGGTTGTCGCAACCAGATGTCGGAGCCAGAGCTGTGAGCGACGCCACCGTCAACGCATTTACTCCTACTACACCGGAGGTGCCTACTACTACGCAAGGTGTCACCGACGAGACCAGGAGTAGTTTAGGAGGATCCTGTGCAGGAGGCCCGTGCTCTCTTCGATCTGTATCCCAGCTTTGTGCTAGCCTTCTTAAGGCAAACCTGTTTAACTTATGTCCAGATCGAGATATTGTTGCTTCCGCTGTCTCGTCTATGATCGAGCACTTGTATTCGAGCCCTCGAGGCCCCTGGCTTGTATTATGATGCTTGTATGACTTATTTTATTTTTAGAGTTCTATTGTGATATCTTCCCGTGAGTCCCTGATCTTGATCGTACATGTTTGCGTGTATGATTAGTGTACGATTGAATCAGGGGCGTCACAAGTTGGTATCAGAGCCGACTGCCTGTAGGAATCCCCCTTCCAAACTCCTTGGCCGAAGTTGAGTCTAGACATTAAATTTTTTTTACTAACATGGCCGTGTGCCTTATGGGCCCACATCGCCATTGGGTGATATTAGGATCTTTTTATTCCTCGTCTTTACTCTGAGATTCTAATCTCTCTTCTCTTCGGGTTAAAGACTTTGCTAACTCTAACATTAGGATCTCGTGATCACAACCACCCGGAGAACCCCTTCATTCCAGATGATCGACTGCTTCAACAGAAGATTCTGAAAATACTCTCTGATGTTCTCCCGAGACTTTGTGCCATCGCTTTTGCAATTCCCTTCCATCGATAAACCCTATGGATAACCACGTACACTTGCCATTCATACAATAATTCTCCGTTGATCTTGTTATTACAAGATACCTCAAAATTCTCTCTATTGTTTCGAGAATACTTTGTGCCTACTGTCTTACAATTCTTAGCCACATGAATACCCTTACGGATAATTCCTTGCACTTATCGAGTATCCGCTCTTTCCCAGTTGTTCATGTGTTTCACAAAAGTTTTCGAAATACCATTCGATCTTCCAAAAATCCTGAGCGTCCTATTGCTCTTGAAATTCTTGCTTGCTTGCATTATGGTTAATCCCATAAGTCTCGTAATCTTATTGGCATCTGTTGTCATTATCATTTTGTGTCCGTTGATTCAATTTGTTGCGAATGCTCGCAATCCTCAATCAGATCCTAGAATTCATCCTTCCGGCTCAGACGTCATTTTAAACGTGAGCTGGTTCTCGCCAATCAAATTGTCGTCGATTGTGCCCCTAAGTCTATTGAACTTATCCATCCTTGATCAGAGCATCTGCTTCTGATCCTTCGCTTTGTACATCATAATTCCTTTGCAATTGAGCTCTAAGTTACTCAGTTGTTTCTATAATCTAGTGTCTTTGCATTGATTCTTCCTCTGGTTGTGTACCGATACTCACATCAGATCCTTTATGGACCATCAGAACCTTGTTGGATTTTATCCGACAACGTCCTTCATATTCAATCACTTTGGAAGTTCTTTCCCTGATACATAATGCCTTTGGTAAATCCTATTCCTTGAATTGGCCAACCATGCTCTGCTTTTGAGCTGGTGATATTTACTATTGAAGCTTGTGGTATATGTTTCCACGATGCCCCGATGGGTTGAACCTATGCCTTCCATAATATGTGTGAACTTGAAAGTTTTCATGAGTCATACTCTTCTGGTATTTTGCCAGATAAAATTTCAACACTGCAACTTCATTAAACGCGAGAAGTGAATGTAAGGTTATGCATTGAAGAAGTGGGAATCGACCTTGAACTTTGCGTTCATGCCCATGGACACGATGCACATCTTATCATGGAAGCTTCTCGCAAAATAGTTACCCCCTTGTTATAAGTGCTTGTATCTGTGGTTTGATCATTTACAAATGTGGTTCTGACCATATTGTTCCCCTTTGATTCAATTTCTCAGACAAGTTAAACCACTTGTCCTCTATAGATCAATGCACCCATCCAACCTCTATTATGATCTACTTTCGAGTATTACCCCGTGGTATCTCGATAATATCACAGAACCATATTACTTCTTATGAGTTCTTCTTCAAGTATTATTTCTCACCGATTACAATTTCCCCTGGGTTCTGAGTTGTTAGACACTCAAGGACACCGATAAGTGAATCAATTCCGCACTCCGGTTCAATAACTCTAAGTAATCTTCGTTGCTTATGAGCTTATTAATCCTTCAAGTCATTCATAGCCTGATCGGCTATATCATTATCGTGCAACTTTTAACTGTGCTACCTAGTCCTTCTTCTCGAAGCACAATTTTTGACGATGAGCTAAGCTTACATCAATTTTCCTCGTCATATCATTTTGCCTTGAACAACAAGCTTGATTCCGAGTGTGTGTCGTACCCGTGGTTTCAATAACTTTTCGCTCCATCCTTCCTTTTGCTTGATGTCGTCGATGAGCGATAATATCTTCATGAAACCTCTCAATAAATGTGTCATGATCATCATCAACATTCTAAGCTCTTCAAGGATATCGATCGAATTCATGTTGAGAAATAACATCCTTGCCCCTCGATGATTTGTGTTATCATCGACAACATCCTTGTCTTCCCTCGACACAAATGTGTTCATGTTTTGGATTGAATCTTGAGTTCCCTGCTATCCAGCATTTGTTCTTCTTTACCTTGGAGTATTACCATCTTTTATGTCAAGAATGTCATGAGGATTAGTCCACCTCTTAAGAATTCTTGGTATAGTGATACTTCTCACCATCACCATTCTTTCTTGGTCCCCGTGTTGATTCCAACAAGTGAATGGTGTTGTTTGGATTCTTTCCTTCTAGCAACCCTATTGCTTTGAAGTTAATGGTCGACATTTCATTCTTAGATCATTGGTTATCGAATCACCATTATAACATCGGTCATGCTACCTAAACCCATATTTCGGGTGCACCTTTCAACCAATGTTTAAATTGGGTATGTTTTCCTCGAGCATATCTCCTTATATCATTTGATCTGAAAATGGTTATCTCTTTGTTCACATGATTGTGGAAATCCATCTTTTGGAAATCTTGATGAATTGTCATTTAGTTCATCAGTCACCCTCTCATCCTATCCTTGGTTTAATGAAGAGCTCTTGTTTCGAAACTCGCTTCCATAGTACATTTCCCGAGAATCTTACAAGGTCGTCTTGTCAATTTGTGTTGCACCTTTCCTTCTCAGGCATCCTGAGTCTGAGGTATCCTGCCACCTATTAGAACTGAATCTTGGTCTGAAATGATGGTTGGAACATATTTCCAAGAGTTATAACAATGGTCTTTATATGACCCGGTAAGGTGGTGTCATACCTAGCCCACCTGGTCGGAGGCCCTATTGTTATAGTTCCCTTTAGCAATGTTATCCATTCTTCCATGTGGAAACTGTAAGACTTATTCTACAAGTTGTTCCTGATGAATCCTTCGTGTATCAAAAGTACGGCCTTTGCTTCAATGCTATCTCGAAGCATGTCTATGGTACTCCGTTTTTCAACAAGAACATTTGAAGCCCAATGCTAAATGTTTCTTGCTCAATTATCCAAACACCGTTGTATGGGTAATGTCATGGAATTTCTCTCCCCTTACCTAAAGGGCTTTCTACATTGTATCCTGCCACGGATATCATGCTCTGCTTGTCCTTGGGAAGGATATACCCTTGAAATATGTGTTTAAACACATTTTCCTTTCCATTGTTCTGTTTAATCTGATAATCATATTTTCCTTTCCATTGTTTGCTTTAACCTTTCTTAAGATCTATATGATCTAAGCAGTAATATTCTTCTGCTTATGTAAACACCTCGGTGTACCATCCTGTCTAGTGTAACCCTGCTACTATTGTTGATGACATTCCGGTAGCCACCGATGTACGAGAACTTTGCCTATTGCACTACAAAAAATACACTTCTGTGATGATACGTGTTTGTCATAGTAGGTCGCGTTTTTGTCATGCATGTACATCCATGACGATTTTATGACAGAATTAAGATAGTCATACCGTGTCGTCAGAGAAGTGTTCCATGACATTACCAAAATTATCATCACTAAGTGTCCACTTCCATGATGATAAATCGCGTCACGTAAGTGCTTTTCGCCAAGGGTGACCGACACGTGGCATCCACCGTAATGGAACGCCGTTAAGCTATCGGGTCGGGTTTTGGATCCGATAACCCGTTAACAGCCCCGACCAATGGGGATTTTCCACGTGTAAAATCATCATTGGCTGGAGGAAACACGTATCGGCTCACCGTTGGGACATATGTCATCCGCTCATTGGGCCAAAGGCGCCTATGATACGGCGACACGTGGCATGGCCCAACAGAGGCCCATTCATGTGAAAAGGCCGGCCCGTTTGACTTGGTCAAAAGGTGGCGGGCCGGCCCACGGAAAGCATGTTAACGGCCTGTTTGCATATAGCCCTTACGCCCTATCCAAATTAGGCCCAGTAGCGTCATCTGGGCCGTCCAATATGATTCAGCCCGTTTTAACTTCTGGCCCATGTGTGGCCCATGACTTCTTTCGGCCCATATGCGGACCTTTGTAACTCTTGGCCCATTAACGGCCCATGGTGAAACTGGCCCGTAATGAATAGTGTATCACTTTATACCCATTAACGGCCCGTTATTCCGTTGGGCCGTTTCCAGCCCAAGTTATCTTTCGGCCTTCTCAGGCCCATTGATTCTTGGGCTCATTTGCGAGATTCGTTACATACGGCCCGTTCGCTATTTTCGCTTGTGGGCCAAATTCAGCCCATCGTTACGATCGGCCCGCTTGCGGACCGTTAATACGTTGGGCTTTCATGTCAAAAAAAACCCGTTGGGCTGTTTTCATAGAGTTATCAAATCGGCCTATTAACGTCCGTTATGGTCCACGAATAGTACGACCCATGATTGGCGAAATGATGATACGCCCCGTAGAAGGCCCATGGATCCTAAGGCCCGTATGAGGCCCATGGATAGTACGGCCCGTAGAAGGCCCATGGATCGTACGGCCCGTAGAAGGCCCATGGACCCTACAGCACGTAGAAGGCCCATGGACCCTAAGGCACGTATAGAAGGCCGATGGATCCTACGGCCGGACGAAGGCCCATGGATCATACGGCCAGCAGGAGGCCCATGGTTACAACAGTCCATGTGTTGCCATGATTATTTTGGCCTAATTACCAAAAATAGGCTACTGTGGCCACTAGAAAAAAACAGAAAAAGAACTGCAATGACTACAAGCAAACAACTAAACAAGACAATAAGGAAATAAATAAGCAAGCAATTAACGCTAGCCTATTACCGCTATTACACATATTATATCCAATGGGCATCAAAGTTCGCCACCAGTGCAAATATAGGGAACAAAGCAACACATTACATACACTGGCCGTCAAAATTGGCCACCAAAGGTAAATAAACGCTGTAGCAAAACAAGAGCATAATCAAACAACTTCGTAAGAGCTCAAGAAATGTTATCCTGGGTATCCACCATGTCGGGCAATAAGCTTAGCAAGCTGATTAGCTTTGTCCTGCTTTGGCACTAAAATCCTCCAACGCTTGTCGTTGCACGGAAAGTATGCATCTGAATGCTCTAGGGACTTCCGCATCCTTCCGCTTCTTGTCGCAAAGACAACTGATCGATGTCTTTCAGTTTGTAGTTGAGACTCAAGAAACCGAACTGATTCAAACAGTGAGTTTGAATAGCTTGTGCAAGCAGTAGTGGCCAGTAACTCAAAAACACTAAACCAAGACAGGACTTTGGGGTTGTCTCGCTGTCTTCAAGATAGTCTTCCTTAGCTGTTTTATCAGCTTTGTTGGAGACCAACAAGGATGTGTCACTATCCCGAACCTTATCTGCATTACTTCCTTTACCATTGCTTAATAAGGCATTCTTCCCCAAAATTTCACAAGATTCTAAAAGAAGAAACAAGCGGACACATAACAAGTTTAGCATGTACTAGTATATGAAACTCATTTCGTGAACCAGTTCATTAGTAAGGTGGACAGGATTAAACTACCAAGTCTTCTATTGCCAAGTACTAGTACATAATAAAAGCATCAAACAAACATATATCTATGTCCTATGGTCACTGCATTGTCTTGCCAAATCAAAATAGAGATACGGTCCAAATCATATCAGTTCAAGACAAAGCAGCAGTGAAAGAATACAAAGCGTGGGAAACTACACGGCACAACAAGATTTCAGATGGGTACCACGGGTCTACATGTACAACAACACTATTGGCTCTGTTGTGATGCTAGTAATGTGCATGATATGAAATTCAATCAGATACACAATTGAAATTGAAACCAACGAGTGCTATTGATAAGAGCAAACTGTTAAAGAAACATGTGTGAACATACCTGCTGTGCCATTGGAGTTCCGATTGGATCCTTCAATTTAAAAATAAGTTTGTATGACTAAATACAGTGATACAAGAGCAAAGCAATCATAGTTAAAAAAGGCGCGCCTAAGCGGCTTAAGCTTACACGCTTAGGCTCTAGGCGTTGGCAAAACGCATTAAGCATAACTACGCTGTAATCAGGCATAATCAGCATAAGCATGCGCTTTGGTTAGTAAAGCACAAGGCAGTGGAAAAACGCACAATTAACGCCTAGCACTTTTTTGAACTATGATAGCAATGGAATCTTAAATTAGAACAGTTGTTCTTCAGGTTTAGGCACTTGTTCTACATGAACAGAAAGTACAAGAAGACGCAAGAATATAATACTTAAAAATAGAAAATGAGCTCATAGACCTTACCACATTCTTGGTTCGGGACCAAGATGTAACAAGGCGTTCCCAGTCATCGTCCAGTAAATGTGTCTTAGGAGAACGTAAGGGAATTTGATGAGTTTCTTTGCCGGTGAAGTACGTTTTCTTCAGGTAATTCCGATACTGCCACCAAGCATTCTTGAAGATAGCAAAGGTATTAGCACAGGTTACCTCATCCTGAGTTTCCAAATCGGTCCTTCTCTATAGAGAAAAACGGGAAAATTTGCTCTATTATAACCATCATGGAGGTAGGATGTATGGGGGAAGCAAAGTAATTGCCATGAATAACATTACTTACACATAACTCCCGGACAAACACCGCAATCGGCATTTTCCTTCATCTTCAGTATAATATTTCCAAGATGGGAAGATATGCACATACGACTTAACAACATCAAATGCAATAGATGCTAAACTACGACTAGCTGGTTGTGCTTCCTCCATAGGAATAGGCATACTAACTGGTGGAGTTGGGGTTTGCCGTGATAGTACTGGCCCTTTGGGCACTGGAGCTGCCTTACTAACTACTTTTGTTTGGGAGCTCTGTGGTGGAGATGGTGCCGTGTCAACAGGAACTGGGTTACTATCGGCTGGGGTTGGGGTTAGATTGGGTGAAGCTGGTTCTCTGTCCATCGCAGTAGGGGTACAATATGTGAGAGTTTGGTTTATGTGTGGTAGGGCTGGTTCTTGTGCATGTACAACCGGGGTGCTATCTCCACCAAGAGGTAGCACTGTTTTATTTGAAGACCGTGTTTTTAGTCCGCTAGATACTGGCATCACCCGCTCCAATTCAAATGGCTGATAAACAGGAAACATAGTTGAATGTACGGACATTGTATGAGAGATAGATGCAATAGATAGTCTGGAGAAAAGAGGGCATGAAATAGTTGACATGTATATTGTTTAATTAAAAGCGGATAGCATGACATAATTTCACATATATGATGTCTATCTAAACCGGATAGCATAGCATAACATAATTCAAAGATATGATGAATAACTAAACATGATCGCATGACATAATTCACCTACATGTTATCTAAGTAATCAGGATCGCATCATTTAATTCACATATGTGATTTATATGCTAATCAGAGGGAATTCGATATGATGTCTGAACTAAGAACATGGTGTTGAATATTGTGTATATGATGTCTAAACTATGCAATGCAAGACACCGTATGCATGATATAAGTAGTATAACCGTGCCAAGTTAGAGCATACACCTCAGTGGGGGAATAGGACTGGTCATCTGTCTCTGAATCCATCTCTCGAGGAGCTATCGGGACCCAACAAGAGATCTGCTTGACAGTAGCATTGTCTGCCTCAAGGCCTTGTTTTCACTCCAGATTTTTCCATCTCCCAGCAAAATGGCTGATTCACGGTGAAGAGTAGTTTAATGTACAAACATTGTCGACAAATGGAAATGTAATGAAGAAAAGGATGGGCAAGATATCATTCAAATATATGATGCACAGTTAAACAGGATGGCATTGCACATTTCACATATATTATGGCTGGCTAAAAGACATGAGATTGCATAATTCCCATATATGATATAGAAACTAAACAGGTGGCATTACAGAACATGTCTAAACTAAGCAGATGACATATACGATGTCAAAAGTAGGCACTGCAAGGCAACATATGCATGATATGACTAACATCATCATGCCAAGGTAGAGCAAACACCTTGGGGGTAAATAGGACTGGTCACGCATCTAAATCCGCCTCAGAACAGATATCTTCCTCTGGATTACAATCTGGAGAGGGGTGGGGAGGGTTTGCCATTGAGCCCAGCATGGAGCGATGTCTGCATGACATTGTATTGCCGCGCAAAACTCTTCTCTTTTTCTCTACATGTTCAGCATGATTGTGTACAATATCTGACATGCATACAAAAAAATATGGTGAGATTATGTAAGGAGAGTATGCAGAAATTTAGAGTGATGGTAACAACCAGTGGATCAACGTTTTTCCGTTGAACCAAAATAGCCCTAATGGATTGACGTGAATGTATAGTAATAAGTGATGCAACAAGTGTACAACCTCTTTGCCGTAGCTGTGTCGACCTCAGCATCATTGGGTTGGTCACTGAAGCAGTTGAGGTAGAGGTGGCTGTCGGAGGTGTGGAGGAAGATCTGAGGAATCAGAGACGCGCCCGTGGCACCGCTCTATTGTGATGGATCGATTACGTCGTTGGAGTAGCTCCGGTGAGCCGTAAGACGTCAAGGCTGAAGCAGCACAAGACAGACATCGTCAATTTCAAGTGGGATTCTAATAGCATCTCCAATAGATGATGTAAAATGGATGTAAAATTAACATCACCAAAAAACCACCTAACTAAAACAGATGAGGTAAAAATTGTTGACTCTGAACTTAATGTCGAAACTGAAATTTACTGTGGAATCTGAATGCTACTGTTGAAACTGAACGCAATGGTAGCAGAGAGGCACTTGACATGTAGTTTAGGGAGGGCCTGCAGTTCATCTTCAACCTGCACCCCCCTGAGCCGCCAGCCACCACCGGCCGAACCGTCGGCCCCAGCGCCGCCTCGCCGCCCCGCAACAACTTCGCCACTGCCGCCCGGCCAGCCCTCTAGGCCCCCGCCCATCCAACCTGAACCCTAAGATAGATAGTGGGGTACCTCTCCGGCGAGCCCCCGTCCCTGCTGCGGGTGGTTCTTCCTTAACTCCGGCGAGCCCCCCCAACCCCTGAAAATCAACTGACCCAAAAGTCGATTCAGTCGACTGAAGTGTGGCTTAATCAGAGCAAAGTAGCAGCACGAGCGAAGGGGAGAGCAGCAGCAGCAGCTGGGCGAGCAAGCGATCGAGCGAGAGCCGGAGCAGCAGCAGCAGCGTGAGCGAGCGAGAGCCGGAGCAGCAACAGTAGATCCGGCTGGTATGGACGCCGCCGCCGAAGGGGCCTCGCACTGGGGGAGAGCCGCCGTGGAGATGTCGCCCGCGGTGCCGGCTTCAAGGTAACCGCTCCATAGGGGTGCAGAATGGAGCACCGTCGGTGTCGGGAGGTCGAGTTAAGGAGAAGGTGCGATGCGATGAGTGTACAACCTCTTTGGTGGCGCCGAGTAGGCCTCGGCTTCGTCCGAGGAGTCGGTGAGGATGCTGCAGTTCCGGTGGAGCAGGTTAAGGCGGCGCTGTGGGGATGGAGCAGCCGCGATAGACGAGGCAATTGTCGGAGCAGCTCCTTGGAGGTGGAGGACGGGGCGGCTGAACCGGCGGGACGGCGAGATGGACGACGGATCCTCACCCGGGGAGGTGGACGAGGGACGTTGAGCTGTTGCGATGGACGAGTTGTCGGGGAAGAGGCTCCGGCTGGGCATCGGTGACGTGGCGGACGGAGGAGGGCGGGGTTTCGCGGCTGGAGCGGAGAGGTTATGACGGCCTGGGATTTCGAATGGCGAAAAGGGGGCGATGGGAGGGGGTGAAGCATGACTTAGGGACGCGCTTGTCCTAAATGTAGGGTGTGTTACAAAAGTACCCCCCGCCGATTTGAACTAGCGGCCCTTTTGGCTCAGCGTTAGAAGGGGGATTTCGCGTGTCGGGATTTGGCAGCTGGAGGCAGTTTTCGCGCGCGTTGTAATTTTGGGATAGAAAGGCGCGGGTTGTGAAGGCGCCAATTTTGGGAGCACGATATCTGAATTTTCGGGATATAACAAGACGCGGGTTGAATTTTAGGGACAAGCCTAACGTGTAGTAATATTGTACTTGCACGTACCAAATCAATTCACACTTCCCTCAACCAAAAAGAAAATGAAAAAATAAAACTATTCACACCACACAAAGAGAGAGTCTTGCCCCGTTTTACTATATAAATGCTATTCAAAGCTACTCCCTCCTTCCATCTATATAGGGCCTAATGCGTTTTTCGATGCTAACTTTGACCAAATATTAGAGCAATGATATATGACATGCAACTTACACAAAGCACACCGTTAAATTAAATGCATGAAAGGTTCTTTCATTGATATAATTTTCACATTGTGCATGCCATGTACTATTAATCTTGTCAATAGTCAAAAGCGGTCTTAAAAATCTCATTACACCCTATATAGATGGAAGGAGGGAGTATGAATCCATGTTATGTCCGATTAAATTTTTTCATTCAGATAATGCATGTAACCTACTCATACCAACATTTTAGTGCATTCCAAATATCTATACTACCGCTGCAATTGAACTAAATTTGAATTCGTTTCTCTATTTCAATAAGAATCTACAATCATGATTGTTGCCAACTTCAACCATCATAGTTTCCTTGCTATCCGCCATTATAAATCGGACGACCTATAATGCGTGATGGCGGGCACACCATCATCAACAACTCCGTTTTTTATAAGAGTAGAGATAAAATATATTAAATGTAGTATAACATGTTCATAACCACACCATGTGTATCACCGTTATATATATTCACACATGCGTCAGTTTGAAACACTATGATAAATTCTTCAAATATCCGAATTCGCTTTTTATAATGAAGTATATATGATCTCTATTCATCTTTTATACCCACACAACCCAATTATCTTTGTAGCTAGTGCTAACTTTCTCTTGTGCATGCACACGCCGCATCCCTCTGTCGGCGTTCTGGGAACGGGGGTCCCTAGACTTGCCTGCCTGCGTCCTGCGGCGTGGCTCAAATGGGGCCCAGCACGGCCCATCTTCACCAACACAAACTCAAGACCCTCGCGAGGGGCCAAGCCTCATGGGGCGGACGACAGGGAGCTTCCTCAGGCACGACCTCATCAGGCTGGCTCGCGAGGAGGCGGAGAGATCAAGGCGGGGTACCTCACGAGGTGCCCATGACGCAAGCCATGACGCACCAAGGGCGCCAGTAGCACCAGCCCGCTGCAGTTGTCCTCCTTTACTCCTTGGTGCAAAGGGAGCAAGCGCAGCGAGAGCATCAAGCAAAGGCATCCATTTCAAGAACAAGACCAAGACCGTCAGAACGGCAAGAAGGAACTCATTGTGGAGCCCAAGCAAAGGCCACCAGAGCCTTTGACAGGCGAGGACCAACTTTAGTCAGGATAAGTGTACCAGATGTTCCCCTTCAAAATGGCCAATTGTTGGTGCCCTTCCTGCTCAATATTTGGGAAGAGGCCCAGGGCCTCTGCCTATAAATAGGACTAGCCACCCACAGGGTAGAGGCGTCGAGTAGCATCCCAAAGAGATAGAGAAAGGCGACTGAACTCCTCCTAGCAGTTCATCGCCCCGGCCAAGAACAGACCCTCGCGAGGCTGTTCTTCCTTGTATTGTTCATCACCGTCAGCCCAAGAGGCAATCCACCACACCACAAACTAGAGTAGGGTATTACACCACAATGGTGGCCCGAACTAGTATAAACCTTGTGTCTCTTGTGTTGTTCTTTTCGTAGCTTAGATCCTAGTGAGGCGGCGGGGAGCAGGTAGGTAGAGGGCGAGATCTCCGCGCGCACCCCAGTGTTCGAACCTAGAGGGTCTGCCGGAACCCGAAATCCGACATTTGGCGCGCCAGGTAGGGGTGCATCGGGATCCACCTTCTGCCACTTCCTGTCCCGCCGTGATCGTCATCATCATGTCCGCGCCCAAAGCGGCAACCTCGATCCTCGGCGGCTTGGCCCGCCCACGCAGAGCCGCCGCCCGGGCGACCCCATGCCCTGTGCAGCTCATGTCCGCAGGCGCCGCGGGTCAGCGGGCGACGCGGACAGTAACGACAGCTCTCACGCCGCTGGCAAAGCGGTCAGCAGCAGGGCCTCCAACCACGCCATGCCACGATGCCGTACACCACGGGAGCAAAGCGAACTCAAGGGCGTCAAGGCCATGGTGGCTCGAGAGCTACTGCAGTGCAGGCTGCTGGAGGGCGGCCGCGACGTGTTGCTAGAGCGGGTGGCAGAGCTCCTGGGCTTTGCCGCCTCGGGGGCTCACCCCTTCTGCACCCAGATCCCACCCCAGGTCCAGGGCGGCTCACACAGAGGCTCCGCGCGCGCCCGCGGGCTCCAAGGCTACTCCAACACCAAAGGCTGTGCCAAGACTGGCCAGCCGTAGCGCTTGCCTCCGCCCGGCCAGCGGAGAAGGACTGTCGCGACCCACGGCCCCAGTGGGCCGCGCGCCACCCCTGTGTGGGCGCCTCAAGCAGAGCTACATGGCACGCGGAGCACTATGGCGCTGCCTTGGGATGACGGCCCCTGTAAGAATACGTGCCCCACATGATGGACCAAGGGCACAAGCATGAGGGCGAGCAAGGCTCGCTCCTCGGCCCAAGCTGGGGGGACGAGGCACCAGAAGCTGAGCTCTTCCAGGAGCCCCGGGAAGGCCCCGCCGGCCACACTGGAAGCGACGATTATCGGGTACCGCTAATCCCTCAGGAGCAAGCATACGCTATCATGGATCGCAGGAGGTGCAGGTCGCCACAGCAAGCGGCTGCCCCGCTCCCGCAGTCTCCTACCCCTCAGGAGGAGGGCGTCGGGGGCTGCAGGAGAGGGGCCGAGATCCGGCATAACCACCGCGGTGTTCGGAGCAAGGCGTCCTCAGGAGGTAGGCCCTCTGCTGCTGGGAGGTGCCTGGGGCTGCCTGGCGGAGGACCCGTGGTCGCCGGGGAACTCACATGCGACCGCTCTACCCCATCGGCGGTGTCCTGGTTTCCGCCGTCGTTGATGGCACTAGAGTGTGGCGCAAGGCGGGGCCTCGTCTGGCGATATGAAGCAAGGCCAAGACATGAAGAAGGCCCAGTGCTCGTGAAGCTCGCCGCCCGTGACACTCTCACTTAATAATGAGTGGGGCTGTACACGCCACTGAGTCTCAGGGTACCGCCTCAGCCCTGGGCTCCCTCCCACGCCCAAAGGGCAGCACTTAGCTCCGCTACTGGTGAGAAGACGTCCAAGACTAGACTAGGTGCCGGACGCGGCCTTTTTTCTGCTTTCATTGCTTTTCCCTTGGTTGTCACTTTCCCCTGCTGGATTTAAGTTGGATTCGAGCTTGAGATTTGCGTGTGTTTGGGGAAGGGGTGCTTAGTCTCGCTCGAGCAATCTCTCGCGTTCCAGTTACCACTTTGCCTCAGCTGCCTCCCCACGTGAGCCCCTCACGAGCCGGGACGGGCCTAGCTTGCGCGCAGCCCAGACTGCCGCCACCGCATCCTCTCAGGAGGTTTTTACTGCAGATCCTACTGGTTCGATCAGGAGACACTCGAGACACCACAGCCCTCCGCAGGCTATCTCAGGGCCCGCGCGGGACGAAGGTAAACTAGCCAGCTAGCTCATCGCTTAGCCAGCCACTTGGCGCAGGCGTACGGGTGATATAGCATCTACTAATACGCTGAACACAAGTTTTACATGAGGGGCTCCCCCTGCCAAAATGCTCTTACAACCATCAGGGAAAAACCTGAGCTCTATTCGTGCAGGGTAAGAAAACAGGAATGATGCGCGGTCAGTCGGATAAATCCCCCAATGCATCCTCGGGGGCACCTCCTGATCTGTCGCTGGCGTCGCTGGCCTCGCCATCGCTCTCTGCATTCCCATCAGCGGCGTCAAGGCCATTCACCACGCCGCCTTCATCAGCAGCCACGATCACGCCATCGTTATCCTGCGAAAGGCCCCGACGAGAGCGCCCATGTTGTCTTCCACCCGGTCGCCCGTGTCGTCCCGGACGGCACAGGTGCAAGCGATGGAGGCGTCGAAGTCGAAGTGGGGGTCCATATTTCGGAGATGGCTGAAGACGCGAGAAAAGGCGCGCCCGAGCAGGGCGTGGCTCCTCTCCTCCACCAACCTGTTGGCTCTGACCGACCGCGCCTCCAGCTACGTCACCACGTCGGTGAAGAACTGAAGGTTGCCGGCGTAGTTAACTGCGTGCGGCTCACCAACGGCCACCTCACAGATGTTACCCAAGGCTGTGTTGGCTCTCTCCCGGAGTGTGGCGAGCATGGGGCCGTGCTCATGCTCTAGGATCCGCCCCTGGCGTATCTCGTCCGCATTCTGCCGCACGACGGCCTCAGCCTCGTCCACCCGTTGGTGAAGAAGAAGAACCTCGGCACGGGAGGTAGTTAACTCCTCCTGCGCCACCTCAAGGGCGGCCCGGGAAGCATCGGCTCGCCGCGTCACTTCCTCCAGCTTGGCCCTCAAGGCAGCGGTCCTACCTTCAGCCTCGGCCCGGATCAACCCCAACCTCTCCTCGAACTCGCGCTCAAGGTTCAAGCGCGCCGTCGCCTCCCGACGTCCGACCTCCTCCAGGACACAGGCTTCCCGTGCAGCGACATCATCCTCCGCCTGCGTCACCAAGCGCTCCCTTGTCTCCAAGCGTTCATAATCGCGTGCGCGTTCGGCGGCTTCCAGCGTCAGCGCCTCCTCACGCCTCTGGAGCTCTACCGGGTCGACTGAGGCCAACTTCATCGACGCAAGGGCCGTCTCACGCAGCTCCACATGCTGCTCCAGTGAGTGGCACCGGGCCAGGAGTTCCCGCGCCCGCTCCTCCGCCGCCTCTCGACGCCGGTCAGCTTCCCGGGCCTCCTCGACGGCCTGAGAATGGACCTCCCGAGAGGCTGCAAGTGACGCCTTGGCCTCCCCATTGTCAAGGTCATGCTGGTGGCGCGCAAGGGCGACAGCCGCCTTCAGCTCGTGCCTCTCTGCAGCAAGGCGCATGCCCTCAGCCTCGAGGCGCGCGTCTTCATCAGCGAGCTCTTCACCAAGCAGGCTCACCGCGTCAGCCGCCCTCTGAAGAAACCCTTAGCGAAGAGCGCGACGCTCCTGGGCGCGCTCGAGTACGTCTTCTACACCATCATCCGCCCCAAGCAAGCGCCGGAGGCCACAAATCAGCACTCCCCCTCCGGGCAGGGGGCTGGGGGCTGGCGCCCTCGCGGCGGCCGGGCACGCCTCGCCAGAAGCCCGGCCTGGAGCCAGCCCATCCCCGAATGAAGAGCGCAGGGAGTACCTCAGCCGATCACAGTCCACGACCAGACGAGAAGCCCATGGCAGGCTGGCTATGTTACGAGAAGGCTCGCGAAGGAGGGGCGCAAGGCGCGCAGGGCCGCGATGCGCCTCAGGATGGCTCGACTCTCCAACCGGCCTCACCACAAGGGCTCTGCTGCTCGGAGTGCTCGAAGACAGTGGAGAGGGCGGAGCCAAGGGGGACAGCTCCTCAGCCATCTCCGTGAGCTCGACGGGAAGGGCCCTGCGGAGCAAGGATCAGTAAAAGCAACAGAAGGATCAGGAGCTAGGAAAGGGGAAGGCTTACTCATGGATGGCGAAATACTTCCTGCGCTTCAGCAGGTGACAAGGGTAATCGTCACTCAAGGCCTCCCTTCTCTTCTGGAGGGCCTCAAAGTCCACGCGGAAGTGACCCAAGAGTTGAGCGCAGGGGTCAGCCTGCGACGAGGAAGAAGGGTCAAGGCGACCCGCGTCAGGGGCGTCTACCATATGCGCGCCGCCGGTCACCTCACCAAGAAGAGTAACTGGGGCCCCAGGGGCCTCAACCGTGGGCGCTGTGGGCAGCGGCTCGTCACCCTCAGCCGCGGCAGCACGGGCCTCAGGAGCTGCTCCCTCAAGAGCGTCGCCCGGCGCCGTCACCCCGGCAGGGGCCACCTCGGCCTCCGGCAGCCCATGCCTCCCTGCTCCGCCACTTGAGGAAGGGCCCCCGTGGCCGACTGAAAGGGTGGCCACCACCACTGGGTTCTCGCGAGGCCCCCGGAGGCCAGCGGGGCGCAGCCCCCATTCGTCAAAGATGGGCATCTGATTCACAAAGTCGCCCCGCCGAAAGCAGGAAGCAAAGGCCCCCCCTTGCCAGATGCTGCCAGGGGTGGGGTCCCCAGTCAAGACCAAGAGCACTTTCCTCAGCGCTTCAGGCGTCAGGTCCTCTTCCTGGAGCCTCATACGATCCTCACGCCCGATGAAGGCCCACATCCGGCGAGAGTGACGTTGGAGAGGGGCAATGCGGCATAGCAGGAACTCCTTCACCACCTTGGGCGCCGTCACGCTGAGCGCCCTCAAGAACGCGAAGCGGCGCCAGATGAAAATGAGCCGGGAACTTGTGAGCGTCTCCTGGCCCCAGCCTGAATTGGGGACAGCAGGCGAAGATGGCTTCGACAGCAGGGGCTGGGCACCCCTACGTCCATGTACATCCATCGCTCGCGGAACCCAGGCGCGGGCGGAGGAAGGCCGAAGTCGATCCCTGAAGCCGCTGTTTCAGGTGCGGCAATGAAGCTCACGCACCCCGAGCATTGGGTGGGGTCGACAAGGCGCAGAGAGAAGAAGTGGCGCAGCAAGGCAACTGATGGAGGGATGCCCATCTTTGCCTCACAAACAAAGGCGAAGACCGCAAGAAGAGTGATGGATTCGGGACCCAGATGCATCATATGGATCTGATAATGGGAGAGCACAACGTTGAAGAAATCGGAAAAGGGGGGAACCAGTCCCGCCCACAGGGCGTCGGCAAAATACCGGACCTCAGTGATTATCCTGTCGATGGAGAAGTGAGACGCGGGCCAGGCCGTCGTCCTCCCGCATTCGTTGAAGATGGTGGCCAAAGCCGAGCTGACCTTGCCCAAGCCCTCTCGATTGAGTATGATCGACCGATCGGCAATAAGGGCCGCCCGGCGAAGCGGCGGAGGCATGGGTTTCTTCCCTCTTCCCTTCTTCGTCGGAGCCATGACAACAGAAGGGGGGGGGAGGTTCGAGATTGGATTGGAAGCAGAAGCTGGAGTTCGAGAGGAGAAAGAACAGGGGACAGTCGAGCAACGAAAAGGGGAGCGGCTGTGTGCGACTACGAGTCTGCCTAGCATGGCGCAAAATAAGGAGGCGTGGGGGAACAGTGCCACCCACGTCCAATCAACCGTCACGCGGCGCCCAAGGCCGCAGGCTGTTAGGGCCCGCGGCGCTTCGCACTTGCCCTTTTGCCTCTCTGCTCAGCCAAGTCCGGGCGCGCCTTGGGCCCGGGGGCTACTGTCGGCGTTCTGGGAACGGGGGTCCCCAGACTTGCATGCCTGTGACCTGCGGCGTGGGTCAAAGGGGGCCCAGCACGGCCCATCTTCACCAACACAAACTCAAGACCCTCGCGAGGCCAAAGCCTCATGAGGCGGGGACAGGAGCTTCCTCGAGTGCACGGCCTCATCAGTGGCTCGCGAGGCCGGAGAGATCAAGCGGGGTACCTCACGAGGTGCCCATGACGCAAGCCATGACGCACCAAGGGCGCCAAAGGCGGGCGCCAGCCCAGCAGTTGTCCTCCTTTCCTCTTTGGTGCAAAGGGAGCAAGCGCAGCGAGAGCATCAAGCAAAGGCATCCATTTCGGTGCAACAAGACCAAGACCGTCGCAACGGCAAGAAGGAAGTCATTGTGGAGCCCAAGCAGGCGTCACCACCAGAGCCTTTGACAGACGAGGACCAACTTTAGTCAGGATAAGTGTACCAGATGTTCCCCTTCAAATTGGCCAATTGTTGGTGCCCTTCCCGCTCAATATTTGGGAAGAGGCCCAGGGCCTCTGCCTATAAATAGGACTAGCCACCCACAGGGTAGAGGCATCGAGTAGCATCCCAAAGAGATAGAGAAAGGCGACTGAACTCCTCCTAGCAGTTCATCGCCCCAGCCAAGAACAGACCCTCGCGAGGCTGTTCTTCCTTGTATTGTTCATCACCGTCAGCCCAAGAGGTAATCCACCACACCACAAACTAGAGTAGGGTATTACACCACAATGGTGGCCCGAACTAGTATAAACCTTGTGTCTCTTGTGTTGTTCTTTTCGTAGCTTAGATCCTAGCGTGGCGGCGGGGAGCTGGTAGGTAGAGGGCGAGATCTCCGTGCGCACCCTAGTGTTTGAACCTAGAGGGTCTGCCGGAACCCGAAATCCGACACCCTCTCACCCTCCCTCAGCATTCTCTAGCTCCATCACGCAAATTCGTCGTTTCACTTTAGGTCGTTCACCCACGGTGTGTGTAGGCCCCCCAGCTCCTTCTTTACGGCACACATTGATCAATATGCCTCTCTAGCCAGGTGTGCCTAGCACAAACACAAGCTTCCCCTCTTCTCTTGTCACCATCCATGCCTCACTCCCACCACTCTTTTCATCGTTCTCGTACCCGCACACTCCTCCCCCTCGATATAGTATGCCTCTCGTACCACCTCCTACATGCATCCCTCTCTCTCTATCCTTCTCCTCATGCCTCATTTGCTTCTAACACACACATGCATGTATACCGATCGATCTCCCAACATATACCTAGATCGACTTTAAATACCCCTCCCATCGATCGACGTACCTCACAAGTTATGTCTCTCCTTTCTCTAACAAAGGGCGATTGATCTTCCTATGTAGTTACGTCTTCTTACCACAGCCACATCGTACCCCCTCATCATTCGTGCATGCCTCCTGACCCGTCTCTCACACGCATGTGCACAGAAAACAAGCAGCCATCTCCTCTCTTATTGATATTGCGGGCGTGCCCTCCGTTTGTCTAGCAAGCCTATCCTACCATTTGTTAGAAGCAACTCCACTACCACCCCTCGAACACTCTAGCTCTGTCTCCCTCCCGACCTTATTCCTCTCCTGCACATATGCATGGATGCCGATCGATCTCCCTTAATACATGAGGTAGGCCTCTCTCCTCCTCCACACATATACCAACCATTGTACCTCTATAGTTAATTGGGCCTCCCTCTTCCCCCACCACACACCGATAGTCGAGCGCTGCAGGTATGTATCCATGCCACAAAGACAAACTGCACATGTCCCATCTCACGTTCCAGTAGGCCAGCCACTCTATATCTTTGACGTGGGCACACACAAATTCGATGGCACTCTTTATCGATCGCACGCGCACACACACACACACACACACACACATCATCCCTCTCTTTGATTCTATGGACACCTCAAGCCGATGATGCCTCCACTCTCTTCTCGTGGATCGCCCCCTCTATATATATGTTATATCCAGGACTCTATTTCACACACATTGCATATGTTACATTTTTGATTGACCCCCCCCAAAAAAAACTCTCAAGAACCCCACACACTATATCTCTCTAGGTTCAGATCTCTCTCACACAACCCCACGTGGGTGGTGTACGTATACAAGAAGAGAATAGGTGCACTGCATGTACTCACGCCCGTGCCCAGCCACACCAGCGGGTACATGGTGGAGCTCATTTCATTACGAAATGGAAGCCCACGTGCTAATTTGAACGCTCAGAGCGGTTGTTTACCTAGGGAGGTCGTGGTACCACGCTGCGTGCACGAAACAAAGTTCGACTTGACGCGTTGCCGCATTATTTTTAAATAAAGTTATAGCGCTCAATGGCACGTACACAGAATATAAAACGATTATTATGGAGAAAAAGGTAGTCCGCTCACTATATACAATGGAGCCCGCCTGCCTAGTTTGTCGCTCTTCAGAGTATCTCACACAAGCTGCGGTGGCCTCTCTCTCTCTCACCTTTGGTCACTGATCCGGCCGCATCCCGTCCGCCGGGGAAAAGGGAGTGCAGTGGCCTCTCTCTCTCACCGTTGGTCACTGATCCGGCCGCATCCCCTCCGCCGGGGGAAAGGGAGGAAGTGCATCGTTTCTCCGTTCGGCGGCGCCGAGGCAGCACGTCCCGATTTGCGGTACACGCCGTTCTCTCTGACCAAGCTCCGGCGCGGCAGGGCCTATGCCACCTGCTCGCAGATTCCGCCCGCCGCCGCTCACCTAGTTACATCCCGACGACCTCCAGGTATCCCCTCCGGCCTTGCCCCACTGCCCGTCTTCCCACATCGCTGCATGTGGATCTTCCATAGTTCTTTGCCTAAAACGTAGCTCGTCCGGCGTACTTTCCATATTGCACTCTCGTCCTCCCACCATTTTAGACAAACACAACCGTGTTGTTATCTTCCCTTAGGACAAGGAATATGCTTCTTTTTTGTCGTCGCATGTGTCATCAACTGTTATTGGCCAGTAATTGTTTCCTTTCTACCTCTTTTTTGCAAACAGGGCTATCCATTTCACCTCGTTGCTATTATGACCTTTTGGTGAACTGCACAAATCACTTTTTTCTTAAGAGTGTTTTGTGCGGTTGTACTAAAATGTCACACGGGCAACGCCTCTACATTTCAAAGGCGATCGCACAAAGGGAGATTGGTTTTGCTCTGTCCTCCTCATCCAACTCCGAGCCTAATCTTCTTCAACTAGTTAGTCTTAAGAGAGACTGCAAAGGTGACTGGCTTCTATTTGTGTGTTTATTGTTTCATCAGCAGTCCTCTATTATCGTAATCACACTTAATATCTTTGGAACAGGGACGCTTAGCTCTATTTTAGTGGAACTGCACAAAATGATCGAAATGTTGCATGCTCCAGACATCTACTTTTTTCCAACATGCCTTGTTGATCTAGACAGAGCTGGGGGGACGTAGCTGCCAATGAAAGCATGGATCAATTTTAATTTAACACCTTCTCACAACTCTGTCTTCAGTTGTGATGTAATTATTAGCTCTGATCTGCTAATAATTGACATGCATTAGCAAGGAAGTTAGTTTTTTATTGTTTCCGAAAGAGCATCGATGGCAAGACACGTGAAACAAAAGCTGAAAGCTCACACCATTGTACAATTTCATGTCGCTGGAAAATTATTTGTATAGTACGTCAATTATGTAAACAAATGATGGAAGCTTGATAGCATTGCCAGAAGCCTCTTCATCATCCGGGTCCATGTGCCATGCACAAAATTATACTCCTTCGTTCCTAAATATTTGTCTTTTTACAAATTTCGAACGGGCATATTTTAGGGTGTAGATTTACTCATTTTGCTTCATATGTGTACTCCCTCCGTTCCTAAATATTCTATTTGTCTTTCTAGAGATTTCAACAAGTGACTACATACGGAGCAAAATGAGTGAATCTACACTCTAAAAAATGTCTATATACATTCGTATGTGCCAGTCCATTTGAAATCTCTAAAAAGACAAATATTTGAGTAGTCACTCGTTGAAATCTCTAGAACGACAAATACTCCGGAGTATATTTAAGAACCGAGGGGTAGTGCACAACCGCATGGGAGACTCAGCCCGGTCGTTGCGCCGCATTAATAGTGAGTAATGAGCAGTCAAATCATAAGCCCCACCTTTCCCACTGTAAGTTGCTCTGAAGAAGCAACCATCAATATGCTCTTCTTTGAATCCGCTCATACTATTCCATCCGTCACTGTTTATACAACGCGCTTCAGAAAAAAGAAAAAAAATCTGTGGGACCAAGGTGACTAGCGATCGGCCTGAAAAATAGCATTGGTAGTTATAGCATGGCGTCTATTACTAGAGGGAATAATGCGTACATACATGCATGCAGTGCTTCCACCCCGGGTACACACATGCATGCACTTACTCCACTCCGTAGTAGTACAAAGACATGGAGAGAAATTGTGGACTTGATTGCGGTTACCACGCCCTAATTAATTGAGCATTAAACCAAACGCGTCTAAAGTCTCTTCCGTGGTGGAAATGCATTGAGAGAAATGCATCATAATGAAGCGCTACCAGAACTGTGGACGGAGGGAGGAGTAGTATGAAGGTGCAAAACCAAGTACGCGTATGGCCAGTCGGTCAACGCACCTCCTCTTGGCATATCACTGACATGTGGGACAGGAGTGTGAGCAAACCGATCTCAATTAACTGCAAAGAGCCAACCCACCGTTCCTTGAGAGAGATGAGGAGCGAGAACACACAGACAGGCTCGCACGGAGGCCAAGATATATCCGAGCATGGTTGGTTGATCGATATCATTCATTACATGTTGGGCTGCCGTTTTCCGCCCTTCTCCGGAATAAACGTGTACTTTATCAGAGATAAAAAAGTAAGAGTACAGACGCTCTACCATGCGGTTCTAGTAGTAGTACTACTCGTACTACTGCGCTTGGCTCTTCGCCTCTTCGTGAAGTCGAACAATGATGGTACTCCGCATGTTGGGTACTACAGTGTATGCCTCTGACAATCTGACACCGAATGGACTGATGCATGTCCACCGAGGGTATGTTGCATTAGTCAAAAGGCGTAAGCGAGCTTCACCTTGTCCTGCAAGCTTCTCCTCGTTCTGCGAGTTGACGGGGCACACCAAAAAGTAGTGCTAGTCCATACTCCCTCCTTTCCGGTTGATATGGCTTAATCTTTTTTGCGGGTAAATGAGAGAGCTTTTCATATATAAGCATTCTTAGGATGATCAGCCAAGACACTAGTCACTAGGAAGCGAGGTACCCCGCAAAAAACAAGTAGGAAGCGAGGTGTTTCATCAAGCCAGCTCGCGGCAACATTCAAAGTGCAGCAAGCACGGTTCGCACGAAGATGCGCTGCAAGGTTTGCTGACCTGTTTACATGCTGAATAACAAAAAAAGAGGAAATATTACCGAGCGCTACTATTTGTAATAGGATATGAGCCAGAATTAAGCGAGAATTGTGGCGAGTGTTCCATGCAATCAACTTCTATTATCACATGCGAGAACCCTCGAAGAGAACCAAATGTGTTGAAGATTGCTTTATCACATTTTGAAATTATAATAAGAGTGCAGACGCTCCTCCATCCGGTTCCTAGTACTAGTATAGTACGTACCTTTATAGACTATAGTAGTAGTACTAGTAAACTTTGCGCTTGGCTGTTCGCCTATTCGGAAAGTCGAACAATAATAGCACTAGTAGTATAGTGTATGCTTCTGGCAATCTTACACCGAATTAACTGATGCTCGTCCACCGCCTGAGCGAGGGAGAGCTTGCATTAGTCAAAAGTTTCTCCTTGTCCTGCGAGCCACCGCGCGCAAGCTTCTCCCGTCCTGCAACCTTCTCCTCGTTCGACAAGTTGACGGGACACAGCAAAGTAATGCTAGTCCATACTGCCTCCTCTCCGGTTAATATGGCTTAATTTCAAACGAGATAAATACACTTTATGCATCCTTTGTATATTTGTAAAAATACGGTTAGTGGACTTCATAATACGCTCATTGCGCTCAATATATATATTTTCCGGTGTTTATACGGTCACTAGCTGACCCTGACTGAGTATGTGTGTGCATGCACGTGTAGGTTGAGCACTTGAGCGTGACCGTGTGTATTCCGTCGTGTGCTCGTACATGCATGCATTAGGGCGTCGCACGCATTTTTGCGTCCATGTGTAAGTGTGACTATTGCATACACGTAGGGGGAGTATGTGTAGGGGCCACTAAGGAGCAGTCAAATCACACAGTAAGTTAGCCGGAAGAAGCAACCATCATTTCACTCTTGAATGACACGTACGCAATATAAAATGGTTGATATGTAGAGAAAAAGAAAACCACTATATATACACTAGCAGGAGCCTAAGCTACAAGCCTGCTTGCTTAGCTTGCTCTCTTCATAAGCATAGAACGACAGGCCTGATCCCGCAGCTGGGGAAAGGGAACAATGTTCTGCATAGACGCGGTCGACATCCGCGAGGGAGAAAACCCACAGTCGGTGCGTCCCAATCGGGGGTCACCGCGGTATGGGCCGATGTCGCGTCCCAACCGCCCTTCTAGCTACAGCCTGACGTCCCAGGTAGTCCATCTTCCTTTTGGAGCCGGCTTGCTCCACTGCCGTAGCTCCATCTCCATGTCGATATTTCTCTACTTCTACCGGCTTGTACTTGTGATGAGTTTATGTCTCATGAACTAGTGCCGAGATTATTATTCTAATCACACTTCTTCAATATCTTTGCCATCAGGGATGCTCAGGTCGATTTTATGGAACTGCACAAAAGCATCGTATGATCCGAGGGTGCCAGTCGTCTTCCTTCGACAGGTTCTACCTGGCCAGGAAATTAAATCATGTTTAGGGTTTAGGGTTTAAGTCGTAGTGACCCCATCAGTAGTTTTTCTTTCGTACACGCTCTCACAACTTTTTTCTTTAGTTGTGAAGTAAATATTGGCTATGATATGTGAATCATTGAGATGCATCAGCATGCGTGTTAGTTTTCCTTTGTATTTGATGGAATGTTGTGACGGGGCAACCTTGGAACATGAATGAAATGGAGTGGAAAGTTTCCGTTTTTCCGGAGAAAAAGTGGAAACCGAGAGAAACCAACGTTTCGTTTTGTTTGATCGCGCCATCGAGCAAAACCAACGTTTAAATCACGTCTGTCGTGTTCGTGTCTCACCCTCCTCCACGGCTCGACCCCACACGATCGCTCGGCATGCCACTCACCGCAAACCGAGTATACGATAACTTTCCCGCCTGCTTGTCGATGGATCGCGCCATGGAGTACTAGCACTACTGGAAGAGATTGACGAGTTGGGGGAGGATAGCTAGCTATAGCACGGACTCCCAAGAACTTTTTACATGCATGTTGTAGCCGGCTATTGCGACCTTTGAATGCGGAGCAGCCGCGTGCACCCGAAAGCGGCACGGCCGATGCTCTCTCGACCGGCACGCCGCTTCAATGCCGGCGCTAGTGAGAGGTCGCGTCCGCTCTGGCCGGGCATGAATGCGGCACTGACCGTTTCGGGCGGGAAGCACGCGCGGGTGATGAAGAGGGTCCGGGTTGGTCAGGACCAGCCGTGGCAGCAGTCCGGACGTGCGCAAATAAGATATGATGTACGTTAATATTGCTGCATATATAATTAACAACGTAAATAATGTGCCAGTTGGACAAATATGATTGGAGATGGAGATGGAAATGGAATTTTACGTAAACACGGATATGCATGTCTATGTCTATGTGTGTGCGCGCCATGACTCTCGCGACCTGCAAGCGGGGGCGTGTTTTTGGTCGAGTTTTCTTTCTTGGTACGTTAGAAAACCAGTTTGTCTAATTCACATCTAGATGTTATTTAAGGATATCACATCTAAGCTCCCACAAGTATATAATGTAGCAACAAGAAACAAAAAAATAGACCACAAAGCAGTGGACATCAACTTAGATGTGACATAACTATGTCACATCTAGATGTGTCCTAAACAGACCCTTAAAAAATTGTCCGCCAGTTTTGTTTCTTTTTTTCGAACGCAGCGTATTCTATTTAAAACCACTCTTTGTGGCCAGATTTTTTTACTCCATTATAGCCTCTTGTTTGATAGAGTTTCTCGCGTCTCGCTCTCTCACCCTCTCCATATCAAAACAAGATGACAATGTCCACTCTATCTCTCTCCTCACCGGTGGTCACAGATCCGGCCGAATCGCGTCCGCTGCGGGAGGTGAGGAGGTGCAGCGTTGACGTTGTCGCCGTCGGCGACGGAGGAAGCCGATGCGAACCGTCCTCTTGGAGCCGGCGCTGGCGCGGACGAAGATCCTCCGCGGCCTTGTTCGCTGCCGTCGTGTGGGCAGATCCCGCCCGCACGCCGAAACGACATCTCGCCCACCTGAGGTATAACTTCTTGTACTGGTCCAGCTCCCAGTCCCTTTGCGTGCGGGTTTTCTTCTATGCGACTACTCCCCAGCTCCCCATGCATAGTAGCTATGGTTCGTTGGCTGGTCCAACATCACCTACTAGTACTATTATAGAGGAAATGCCACTTGAAAAGTTGTCCTGATTTATGCCTCGGTGGAGGTATACATGTTGTTTCGACAAAAAGTACATGGTGGTTGTGCGGTCATTGTCCATATGGTGGTAGTACTATCACTGGTTAAATGAAGAAATGCTTTTTTTCCCATCAAGATAATTATGATGCTTCTGTTTGTTGGTGTACTTTTCATTAATTCTTATTGACAATTGAGATGTCGTTGCTAACCCTTTTTATATTTTTGGAAACAACGATGCGTGTCTCCATACCCGGGCATGTCTTCCTCAATTTTAGTGGAACTGCACAAAATTGGATGGCCATTGTTGTTCCGCCTCATCGTTCCTTCCTCGCCACGTGGTTCTTCCTTCCTCAAGCTTGATTACTGAGAAGAAACAGACCACAGTGAGGATTTGTCGAACTTCATAGGTGCCTCACCCAAACTTGATGCCAAATGGATGATGCATCACCACGATGACCTATCGATGCTCATGGTTGCGTCGGCTGGTGAAGCTGATCGAGTATTCCATATAAGAAATCCATTCTTGAAAAGAAATCAATTAGATTAGCTCTTCATAGACAAACTTGGGGTTTGCAAGCCAAGGTAAAATCGGCTCGGGATCATGGGACCCTTTTCTATCAGATAGGAGGGGCATTTTCAATGAAAAACAAGATGTCTTCCATCAGTGCTCTTTGCTTGTTACGCACAAAGATGATATCCTTCATCAGTTCACCTTGGTTGCATTGGAGACACATTCGTCTTTCACGTTGGTGCAATTTTATCACACAATTGGCTATTAACCAAATGTTTCCTCGAAGAAGGATCGACGTTGGTACTAAGAGCATAAGTTTTGTATTGATTTCTAAGCCTTCTCACAACTTTGTCTCGGCTCCCCTATAATTTTATTTGTCCAACTATTAACTTTGATTTAAAAATGGTGTGGACTAAAAACCGGATGGACGTAGTAGCCCTCCATTTTATTTACTCCGCATATTAGATTTGGTGAAGTCAAACTTTGTAATACTCTCAAACCTTTCCGATAATTGAAATTAAAATTCTTTATTTGTACACACTCTCACACGTTTCCGCTAATTTGGCGCATGTGTGGTTGTTCACTTAAGGGAGGGTAGTGTACCACACGTGAAGGACAGGAAGTGCGACCAGGACGCGTGCGCGTGGATCGTTAGTTCATCGGAATTAGTACTAGTTTTCTTCACTTTATATTAAATAAAGAGTTTCGTTTCGTACTTACACAATTTAAACCGATTGTTATGGAGTGAATAAGAAAACCACTCCACTATATATTAGTCGTATACACAAGAGTACTATATGGACGCAGCTTCATTGACTTAGTGCACCTGCCTTTGGATTTATGACAGGTGGGCCCAAAATGTGGTCGGCTCACCTGTCATACAGCCAAAAGCAAAAGTGCGGTGAAGGCACCGGAGCTCGATCCGCATTTACAAAGAGTATATATATAAGCGGGAGCCTCAACGCTTGTTCACTAGGGTTTGCACTCTCCACACGCTCGCCGCACTACATATATGTTACACGCTGGAGGCTCAACGTTTATTTGCTAGGGTTTGCTATATTCACAGTCTCTCACCCTCTCTTCACCAGATCTAAACAATACTGCGTTGGCCTCTTGTCTCTCTCTCCCCCCTCACAGCTGGTGAAGGAGGCGTCCGTATCCCGTTGCACCGGGAAGGGGAGGAGGTGCAACGTTCACTCTATCGCCTTGGCGAGGGAGGCAATCCACTTGCTGCGCTTTTCTCTTTCACCCAGCGCCTGTGCGGGAGGGCCACCGACCCCTTCTTCCTCGCTGCCGTACGTAGTGTGGGCAGATCCGGCCTCCCACCGCACGCCTTGCCACATCCTGACGACCCTAAGGTATAAGTTTCTTTGAAACCGTCGTTGCTCTAGCTGCATGTGGATCTTTTTTGATCTGTAGTCGAATCTAGGTCTTGGTTCAAAGAGGAAAGAAGGGTGCGGTGGGCTGGAGCAAGCATCTAGGACGTGGTTCAATGAGGAAAGGAGGGGCGGAAAGTAGTATAGACTGGCTATCCAACCGCTTTGTAGGTCGAAAAGTTACAAGCTATTGCGACATTTTGCTTCGCTACTCGAAACACTTATGTTTTAAGAGTGTTTTGTGCAGTTCAACTTGAACGTCACACCGGTGACTTTGCTTAATTTTGGTGGAACTACACAAAAGGAGATCGAGATTTGTTTCCAGTCTTCGTGGCGAGTTGTTTCAAATCTTGGTCTCAACCACATGATGTGCAGTGTGTTTTGAGATGTTGTGCTACTTGTTTTGGTACTGTTTTAAATAAATGTTGAATTGAAGCTATTGTATTACTGTCTTTTCCCATTAAGTAGTGAACAAAAATGGGACCAACCTGCATATGATGCTTGTTGCTTTGTTACAACAAATTCAGCATCACCCCTTTATAAGCCAAGAATTGATGCCACTCTCAGAATTAACTACTGAATCTTATTTCAAAACTGCAACACTTGTTAGGGATTGGCGGGATTACCACTTTTGTGGCCGCATGTTTCATCCTCCTTTATTAGCCAGTAATTGATTCCTTTTTCGCCTTTGTTTAACCAGGGATATCTATTCAACTTAGTGCTATTACGACATTTTGCTTCGCTACGCGAAACACTTTGCTTGATTTCAGTGCAACTGCACAAAACGAGATTGGATTTCCTATTTGTGTTGGCAGATTCGTATTTTATCTTGGTCATCTCATGAAAGGTCAGTACAGGCCTTCACCCACATGATTGTACAACGTGCTTTGAGATGTTGTGCTAATTGTATTGACACTGTTTTAAATAAATGTTGAATTGAAGCTATTGTATTGGTGTCTTTTCCCATTAAGTAGTGAACAAAAATGGGACCAACCCAGACATGATGCTTGTTGCTTTGTTACAACAAACTCTGCATCACCCCCTTTATAAGTAGATGGAAGCACATACTGTTGTTGCACCCACTCTCCACGAACTGTTTATGCTTTTCGTTAATCCAATGTCATTTGGTAAAATTAAGCAATGCCACTCTCAGAATTAATTAACTACTGAATCTTAGTTTAAAACTGCAACACTTGTTAGGAATGGTACTATCCTGCTTTGTAGTTATTTCTACATGTTTAACCAAGGTATGTTAAGATAATGTCTCTGTTAAAATGAATCAGTTGCATTGTTTTAGGAATGGTACTTTTCTGCTTTGTCGTTCTTTATACATGTTGAAACAAGGCATTGTTAAGATAATGTCTCAGTCAATATGAATGAATCATACTGATGGAGAATTGCTACTCTCCTGCTTTGTTTCCCATTAAGATAAAGTAGATCAGTAGATGCTTTTCTTCTAGGAGTACAAGTCATCAGTAATTGTTTCCCTTATACCTATGTTGCTTACAGGGATATCAAAATTAAAGCTCGATTTTATTCCGACTTCAATTTTAGTTGAACTGCACAAAAGGAGCCAATGTGTCCAAGGCAAACTGCTGCATTACTGGGCCCAGTTGGTCATTCCACTTTGCAGAAAGAAGCAGTCACTGTTTGCACTACATTACAGAAGGAATGACCGAGAAGCTTTACAGAGTATTATTAGACATCGATGACATGACTAGTCTGCAGAGACCATTGGCAATTTAACAACACGTGGAGTGCCCTAGGAAAAAAGTGCCCAAACAAGTACAAGAAGCTACGAAAGGACTCCACGATCATAGGCATTACATATTTTGAATGGGAAAAGCTTGTCAAAGTTTAATCATTGATGTTAGCAAGAAGACGTTAGTTTAATATATTGGAATTGGAAAACCTTGTCAAAATTTGCTCATTGATGTTAGCCAAGACATGCATTTGATATTTTTGAGTGGGACGCCTTCTTTGTGAGTAGCATCGAGTGTTTTTTCCTATTCACGTGTTCAGATTAGAAGTAAATAGTTACTATGCTGAGATATTCCTGTGTTAAGAGTTTGTTCTGAATATTGTCTATGTAATGCCAGGCCTTGTGTTTGATTGCAAAGTTGAGCTTGGAATGTTGTGGCATGCGGCATCACGAGCTGTTCACCGTGCCTCTTGAGAATAATGCTTCGTATTGTTTTGCATGTCGATCTAATGCCAGTGATTTGCTTGTTAAGAAGAGCATCCTCTTCTGTTATTTCCGTGCTTAAGAAGTTCATCGTCTGATGTTTCATTCATGGCCTATACGACAAGTCGGGTAGGTTAGACGTGAAACCATATGATCTTCCGACCAACTCATGATATTAGGCCGTGATTGGATTGTCGCTTTTCCAACAAAACCGCTTGTCAAACTGACGCTTGTAAATTAAAGCAGATGGTCTCGGGCAAAGGCGCTTGGTTGGTCGATTTTGACTAGTAAAATATCGGAAGTACTTCACACACGATAAAAACGCTGAACAACACTCGGACGATTGCTAATCCAGTCGTTAGCTACTGTTTTAGCCTTGCCCATGGATGGCATGATACGCACGTCATGCATGTATCGTCTGGTAATGTCGTCCATATAGCAGTGCTCATAAAATATACACTGGTCTCTCAAATTATACGCGTAACCCGCCAGTTTTACTTACAGACCTCGGGCCCTCGGTTTCATTATGCCTGTATTTTATGCGTGTTTCCGATGACGAGTAAATTACACTTGTATGTTAATACAGGTTTGAAATAAACCAGAGCTCCCAAGCGTGGCCTTACCCTTTCATGCCATCTCAGTTTCTCGAAGGTGCTCATAGGTGTCCGATGATCCTGGCTTCCTGAATGAGCAGCGGGCGCTGTATCAGACCATCCGTAGGGCCCGCGAGGCCCTCTCCGTTGTCCTTCGAGTTGTTGCACTCGCCGTGGCGCTGAGCATTGTTAACATCGTCAACGAACATGAGGATTCAGGAGATGACTTTATTTTGACTGGATGACACTAGGGACCCACTAGGGCCATAGTCGTACGTACGCAAGTGCCTCCTTATTATGTACAACTATATTTTTTTGCTTTCTCCTGGTTTCACGACATCACGGTCCCACACCAAAGGTCAACCTATGTAGTCAATATAAACGAGAGAATTGCACAAGGTGCGGCCGATACCGGTACCAAGCAGCTCGAGCAGTATTTGTGTTTTTGAGGCGTGAGCACTGCAGAGTTTTTCTTGGCAATGATTTCGTTGTTGTTCAGAGGAGAGCAGGGTATTAACTGGGCGGGCTGTGGCCCGTCTAGCCCAGGCCAGATATCCAGCCCAGATACTAATTTATTCAAGATGAAAATGCCTAGCCAAGCTATATGTCTTTTTGAGGAATACCCAGGCAAGGTCAACTTGTTATTCTCTGCCCCGCTGGGCTGCAAATCTTTCCTAGGAGGGATGCATTAGGCTTAATAGGAAAATGGGCTTTAAAAATAATAAATGGGATGTAATTATAAAAACTGGGCAGTAACTATAAAAAATGCACCAAACACGAAATTAGTTTATAAAATATTATTTATGGATTTTGAAGATCTTAAATTTTCATTGTTGCACACGCAATGTTTCGTTGGATTTTTACGTAATACAAATTTATATTTAATCTGACTAGAAATTTCAGGATAAAAATATTTCGGATCCCATCAAAATGTGGGAAATTTTATTGAATTCTGTCTTCAACGGTTGGTTGAAATGATTAATCGTTGTCCTAGCTAGAAAATGGGCTGTACTTTTAACAAACTGTAAATGGGCTGTTGTAAATTCCATTAGAATTCAAAAATGGGCTGTACATTCCTACAAAACGCAAATGGGCTAAGTTCTCTGTCACACACTTGTGGGCCTACTAAGTGACGCGTCCCCAAAAAAAATAAGTTGACGCGTATGCAAGGTTCTAGCAGCAGTGGCCGTTGGATGTCTATCCAACGGATGTCGTGCTTCTTCTTTAATCTAGGATATTCTTAGCTTCGGCAGCCCAAAAAATGATTCCCCCCTGACATCTGGGGCGCACCGTTTCGGAGGCTGACCTGTGGGCCTACTAAGTTGGAGCGTACCAAGGGCTTTGTCAACTTAGTCAATATAAACGATTCTATCTTCAGTGACCGTACGATGTCCATCCAACGGCCATAGTGCTTCTTCAACCTCTGGTCTTCTTGGTCCAGCCGCCCAAAGCAGCACTGGTCGTGCCGCCTGCTCCTGCCTCCCGTGGCCGGCTGTGCTGCCGTGGAGGCCTCACCGCCCCCATACTACTCCCACCGCTGGCCAGGCCATCCCTTCACTCACCCACACCCCTTGTTATTCTGTGGCGGCGGCAGCCTCACACCGTAGCCGAACCAGTGAACCCTCGTACTCCTCTCCGCGCGGGCTTCCACTGCTACGTCTTCCTCGGCTCCGTGTCGTCCCCTTCCTAGGCCTCGCCGTCGTCCACTGCCCTGGTGCTCTCGGCGCGGCGTGGTCAACGTGGTCAACAACCGACTTCCATCGGAAGAGTACTGTACGTGGAGAGGCTGACAGTTGGGTCCACGGCGGCCGCAAGGAAGTGCCTCCTTATTACGCACAAAATAATTATTCCTCCACCTGATAGCACGGACCCACTGGACGGGCCACCTTATTTCGCGAAAAAAACGTTTCTCCCTGACTGCTGGGACCCACCGGACGGGCCACCGTATTTCCCGAAAAAAACGTTCCTCCCGCAGTTAGCTCGGACCCACCGGAAGTGCCTCCTTATTACGCATAAAAAAATGAATACTCCCCTGGTAGCTGGGACCCACCTTGGTGGGAGGCTGACTTGTGGGCCTACTAAGTTGACGGGGACGGAGGGCTTTGTCAACTTAGTCAATATGAACGATTCTAGCTCCAGTGACCGTACGATGTCCATCCAACGGCCGTAGTGCTTCTTCAACCTCTGGTCTTCTTGCTCCAGCCGCCCAAAGCAGCACCGGTCATGCCGCCTGCTCCTGCCTCTCATGGCCGGCTGTGCTGCCGCGGAGGCCTCACCGCCTGCATTATTCCCACCATCGGCCAGCCCTCGCGCGACGGTAGCCTCACACCGCAGCCGAACGAGTGAACCCTCATACTCCTCTCCGCATGGGCATCCACTGTGCTTCTTCACCGGCTCCATGTCGTCCCCTTCCTAGGCCTCGCCGTTGTCCACCGCCCTAGTGCTCTCGGCGCGGGGTGGTCAACGTGGTCAAGGAACGACTTCCATCAGACGTGGACTATACGTGGAGAGGCTGACAGCTGGGTCCATGGCGGCAGCAAGGAAGTGCCTCCTTATTACGCGGAAAATAATGATTCCTCCACCTGACAGCAGGGACCCATCGGACGGGCCACCGTATTTCATGAAAAAAACGTTTCCCCCTGACTGCTGGGACCCACCAGCTACACCTTCGCACGCAAGGAAGTTCGTTCGGGCAAAAAAAACGATTCGCCCCACATTGCTGGGACCCACCAGCTACATCTTCGCACGCAAGGAAGTGCGTCCGCAAAAACCAAGACAATTCGCCCCACTGCTGGGACCCACCAGCTACATCTTCGCAGCAAGGAAGTGCACGGCGGTACGGCACCCACCTGGTCGAAGCGTGCACGTGGCGTTGTCATTCTGGTCGCGAACGTGTACGTACATATATACTGGTCGATGTAGAGGCGCGCACGTGTCGTAGTAGAGGCGCGTACATGTCGTAGTAGAGGCACGCATGTAGCATGTACACGTACGTACAACGGCCAGGGTGCAAGAAAGAAAATACGGCCACGTACGTACATACGGGCAGGGTCTCGAACGCCTACTCACGCATACATACGGCGAGGGCTCGTGTACATGGCTGGGTTGGAACGGAGAAACAATGTCGTCGTCGTGTTCATGGGGAGGCAACAGAATGCGTCGTGTTCATGGGGAGGGGTGTGGCGTACCGCAAAACGGAGGAAACAGACCTCCTACGGTCGAAACGGGGGTCCTGTTGATCGGGAGGAGTGTGGCGTGCCAAAAACGGAGGAAACGGACCTCCTACGGTCGAAACGGGGTCCCTGTTGATCGAGAGGGTGTGGCGTGCATAAGCGGAGGAAACGGACCTCCTACGGTCGAAACGAGGGTCCTGTTGATCGGGAGGGTGTGGCGCATCGCAAAACGGATTTAAACGGACCTCCCTACGGTCGAAACGGGGTCCTGTTGACCGGGAGGGTGTGGCTTACATAAAAGCAGATTTAAACGGACCTCCTACGGTCGAAACGGGGGTCCTGTTCATCGGGAGGGGTGTGGTGTACCGCAAAACGGGACTCCATGGGATACTGTTCATCTCCATAGTCGACCTCCTCCAGCCTCCACGGGCTACCGTCGACCTCCTCCAGCCTCCACGGGCTCCTGTTGATCCAGCCTCCACCGCGCACTACTCCACCGGCTACTGTTCAACCACCCCTCCACGGGCACCCCTCCACCGTCTACTGTTCATCCAACCCTCTACACCACAGGGTCCTGTTCAACCACCCCTCCACGGGCACCCCTCCACCGTCCACTGTTCATCCAGCCCTCAACACCACGGGGTCCTGTTCAACCACCCTTCCACGGGCACCCGTCCACCGTCTACTGTTCATCCAGCCCTCCACACCACGGGGTCCTGTTCATCCAGACGCAACGCCGCTCACTGTTCATCCAACCCCCCCTCCCCCCCGCAACACTCACTGCTCATCCAATCGATCGGCTTCAGTTAGCAGCAGTAGCGAAGGAATCGCTCGATCGGGTTTAGTTAACAGCCATCGATCGATCGCTCGGGTTCAGTTAGAGCCCAACGCCTCGCTCGGGTTGAGTTAGAGCCAACGCCTCGCACACACGCATGTACGTGTACGAGAAAGCAGCGCATCGCCGCCCCGACCTCCCATCGTAACCGGGAACTCCCCGAAATTCCCCCCCCCTCGCTTCTACCATGGTTTTTCCCGTCATGGACGGCCCAAAGAATGTCATGCAGCTGCGTCTCCGGCCCGCCTAGGACGAAAAGCCCATTTTCTGTCATGATTTTTTGTCATAGAAGTAGGAGCCCACCACATCTATGATGATATCGGGTTTTGTCACAATTATCGTCATAGAAGTGTCATATGTATGATAAAAAAAAAATTGTTCGGCCCAAAATGTCATGGATGTGTCTTTTTTTTGTAGTGTTGGTCCGCCCCGTTTCAACGAGCAGGAAAATGGTTCTCTTCGTCCCTCGCCCTTGGTACCGACGTTGTTGCCGACATAACTGACATGCTACTCTCTGACATGCCTTGATATCATGACCGTGCAAGATGTCACTGCTCCTATTTTTAACCCACATGGTGGACCCATAACCCACAGTTCCACAGGATCGAAACCTGACTCTCCTGTACACCCCCTGTTCCCAAAGTTATTCCTCCCGCGTGGACTCGTATGTAATTCATGAGTCACCTTCCGATGAGATCATCAATTCTGGCATCGGACACAATAATTATTCCGTTGCTTTGAACCCCTTTCACGCCCTGTTTCAGGCATCGAACGATTGCCTGACCGCTCAAAACTTCCCATGATACCTCATTACTTTGGTCTCGATATGGTCTTAAGTTTCAATTCAAGAGTTACTTTCTGCCACCTTCCCTGATGTTATCGACCAGGTAGTCAACCTTGTCGAGGTCCGTTCTCCCGGAATACTCCCCCTTTATTCTTTCCTAAGTACGATGGAGTTTCCGAAGAAAGGATGCCGACTTCATCATGATGACATGAAGCAGAGAAATGGAGACATCAATGTAATGGATTGACCTCTTTGAGAAGAGCAACCAAGACCGAGAAGACTCGTTAGAATTTCGTAATCAAATCCCTTCCCCTTACTCTCGCTCCTAAATCTCGGGACGAGATTTCTTGTAGTGGAGGAGAATTGTGACGCCCGGATAATTAAGCTACAATAACTTTCTACTAATGATGTCATGTCACCTCGATTACTGTTGCTAATCTTGCATTAGTTCGAAACCGATTCAAATTTAAATTCAAAATCAGGCAAACAATAAAAGTTTTTGAATATTAAAACTAAAATGTTCGAGGTGAGCCAAATTATGCATAGGTAACTATGGTGGAGAAACCACACTTTTATAAAAGTATAAAATACTCTAAAATGTTTTAAAGAGTAGCAAAAACTATTAGTTGAATGCCTTTTACAATAAATAAAATATTAAACTATTTTATTTGGTTGCCCAAACTTATGTGGTAGTAGCCTATTTATTAACACTAAATTAGGGACTACTTTTATAGTTTATAAAACTAAAATAAAAGAGGAACTAAAATAAAACAGAAAACAGAAAAGAAAATTAAACAAGAGGAAAAATAAGAAGACAAAGCAACCCCACTTTGGCCAAATGCACGGCCTGACCCGTCAGGCTATTCTAGCCCGGCTTGACTAAGCAGGCCTATATGGCCTCCCCTGGCCACTACCAAACTCTAACTGCACCCACTTCTTCCCCCACGACCCCATATCGCTCTCCCCCCAATCCTGATCTGGATTGAGGCTTGACACCACGCCGCCGTCACCCGGTGCCCGCGCCTCGCCCCTCCGCCACCCTGGCTCCGCAGGGTGCCGTGCTCGAGCCCCGCGCCGCCCGACGACCCTGCTACGGTGGACGAGCCGCCCGCCGAAGAGGACCCCCCTCCCTCGCGCCCGTGCCACGGCCTCCTCCTCGCCTCGACGCCGCCGCCGCACACCGTCGCCGCCTCGTGCCGCCACTTCTTCGTCTGAGCCGCCTCCCTCGCGCCCGTAGCCACTGCCCAGCGCCCGCTAAGGCCCCAGGGGCCTATGACAAGGGGGCCCCGCCCAGAACGTTTTTTTAAAGAAAAAGAAAAAGAGTTAAAATAAATAATTTAGTAATTAATTAATAAATTAGTTAGTTAAGTTAATTAATCCTATTTCACAAATCTAATTAAAATGAATTAACCAAATCATTTAGTTAACTATTTAACCATGTTTAATTAACCTGAGACTATGACGAACGGGCCCCATGTGCCAGAGTTGACCTAGTCAACCTGTAGACCTGCTGACATCATGCTGACCCAATAATTACCTTTTCTAATTAATTAAAATCTGTTAATTCCAAAACTGAATTAAAAATTTAAAAATTAATATAAAATAATTCGTAACTTGGATGAAAATACTTTATACATGAAAGTTGCTCAGAGCGACGAGACGAATCAGGAGACGCAGCCCGTTCGCCCGCCACACATCCGTAGCATAGCAAACACGCAACTTTCCCCCTCCGGTTCATTTGTCCGAAAACGCGAAACACCGGGAATACTTTCCCGGATGTTTCCCCATGCAGTACCACCTCCTACCGCGTTAGGGCACACCTAGCACCGCGCATTTTCATGTCTTCCATCGTCATGCTTATGTTTGCATTATATTTATTCTTTCTTCCCCCTCTTCTCTCGTTAGATACCGAGGCGGCCTTGCTGCTACCCAAGACGACTACGGTGTTGGCGACCCCTTCTTGCGAAGCAAGCGTGCAAGCCCCCTTGATCACCAGATATCACATATTCCTTCTCTCTACAGCTTGCATTAGAGTAGTGTAGCATGTTACTACTTTAGGTTAATACTATTCGCTGCATAGCCTTTGTCATTGTTGCTACGCTTGTTACCCTTACCTGCAATCCTAAATGCTTAGTATAGGATGCTAGTATTCCATCGGTGGCCCTACACTCTTGTCATGCCCGCCATGCTATACTCTTTGGGTCGTGATCACTTCGGAGGTGATCACGGGCATATGCTATATACTTTATCTTGTTACATTACTTATGATACTGTTAGGAGATGGGGGCTGAAGGGCGGGTGGCTCCATCCAGTAGAGGTGGGCACAGGTTCCCGACGGCCCCGATCGTTACTTTGTGGTGGAGCGACAGGGCAGGTTGAGACCACCTAGGAGAGAAGTGGGCCTCGCCCTGGTCGGTGTTCGCGGTTACTTTAAAATAACACGCTTAACGAGTTCTTGGTATTTGATCTGAGTTTGGCCACTGGCCTATACGCACTAACCAACTACGCGGGAACAGTTATGGGCACTCGACGTCGTGGTATCAGCCGAAGCATTCGTGACGTCGGCGGCGAAGCGGTAGCGCCAAAGTTGGACCGCGTAACGCAACTTCCTTTGTAATGGAGGTTGCTAGGTCTGCTCTCCGGCCGCGTACGCAACGTGCAGGTGTGCAATGGGTGATGGGCCCAGACCCCTGCGCGCATAGGATTTAGACCGGCGTGCTGACCTCTCTGTTGTGCCTAGGTGGGGCTGCGACGTGTTGATCTTTCGAGGCCGGGCATGACCCAGGAAAGAGTGTCCGACCAAAGGGGATCGAGCGTGTTGGGTTATGTGGTGCACCCTGTTGGAAATATGCCCTAGAGGCAATAATAAAAGGATTATTATTATATTTCCTTGTTCGTGATAATTGTCTTTTATTCATGCTATAATTGTATTATCCGAAAATCATAATACACGTGTGAATACATAGACCACAATATGTCCCTAGTGAGCCTCTAGTTGACTAGCTCGTTAATCAATAGATAGTCATGGTTTCTGACTATGGACATTGGATGTCATTGATAACGCGATCACATCATTAGGAGAATGATGTGATGGACAAGACCCAATCCTAAGCATAGCACAAGATCGTGTAGTTCGCTTTGCTAGAGCTTTTCCAATGTCAAGTATCTCTTCCTTAGACCATGAGATCGTGTAACTCCCGGATACCGTAGGAGTGCTTTGGGTGTACCAAACATCACAACGTAACTGGGTGACTATAAAGGTGCACTACAGGTACCTCCGAAGTGTCTGTTGGGTTGACACGGATCGAGACTGGGATTTGTCACTCCGTATTACGGAGAGGTATCACTGGGCCCACTCGGTAGTGCATCATCATAATGAGCTCAATGTGACCAAGTGTGCAGTCACGGATCATGCATTACGGTATGAGTAAAGTGACTTGCCGGTACTTGTAGATTGAACGAGGTATTGGGATACCGACGATCGAATCTCGGGCAAGTAACATACCGTCGACAAAGGGAATAGTATACGGGATTGATTGAATCCTCGACATCGTGGTTCATCTGATGAGATCATCGAGGAGCATGTGGGAGCCAACATGGGTATCCAGATCCGCTGTTGGTTATTGACCGGAGAGTCGTCTCGGTCATGTCTGCATGTCTCCCGAACCCGTAGGGTCTACACACTTAAGGTTCAGTGACGCTAGGGTTATTAGGAAGACTTGTATGTGATTACCGAATGTTGTTCGGAGTCCCGGATGAGATCCCGGACGTCACGAGGAGTTCCGGAATGGTCCGGAGGTGAAGATTTATATATGGGAAGTTGTCATACGGTCACCGGAAAGTTTCGGGGGCATATCGGTGTGTACAGGGGCCACCGGAAGGGTTCCGGGTCCATCGGGAGGGCCACCCCTCTCGGAGGGCCTCATGGGCCGCAGGCTGGGAACCAGCCTCGAGGGCTGGGCGCGCCCCTTGGGCCCCTGCGCCTTGGGTTGGGGAACCCTAGTGGGGGCGCCCCCCTTTGCTTGGGGGCAAGCCCCCTCCCTGGCCCCCCCCTCTAGATCTCATCTAGAGGGGGCCGGCCCCCTTCCCCCATCCCCTATAAATAGAGGGGCGAGGGGAGGGCAGAACACCTGATACAAGGCGCAGCCCCTCCCCACCCCAACACCACTCCACCACCCTTGAGTGCTTGGCGAAGCCACAGCCGAGTATTGCCTCTCCACCATCATCACGCCCGTCGTCTTTGCTGCTGGAGCCTTCTTCCTCAACCTCTCCTTCCCCTTCTTTGGATCAAGAAGGAGGAGACGTCGTCCGTTCCGTACGTGTGTTGAACGCGGAGGTGTTGTCCGTTCGGCACTTGGTCATCGGTGATTTGAATCACGGCGAGTACGACTCCATCATCACCGTTCCCTTGAACGCTTCCGCACGCGATCTACAAGTGGTATGTAGATGCAATCTCTCTCCTATGACTCGTTGCCTAGATGAACTCATAGATGGATCTTGGTGAAACCGTAGGAAAAATTTTAATTTTATGCAACGTTCCCCAACACACCCCTGTAGGGAAGTTTATCTATTCGAATAGTCGTGTCCTTGACCTTATGACAGCTAGAACCGGATACTTAATAAAACACACCCTTTCAAGTGCTAGATACAACCCGGTGATCACTCTCTCATAGGGCGACGAGGAGGGGATCGCCAGGTAGGATTATGCTATGCGATGATACTTGGTGAACTTACCATCTACTCTCTTCTACACGTTGCAAGATGGAGGCTGCCAGAAGCGTGGTCTTCGACAGGACTAGCTACCCCCCTCTTATTCTGGCATTCTGCAGTTCAGTCCACCGATATGGCCCTTTACACATATACCCATGCATATGTAGTGTAGATCCTTCTTTGTGAGTACTTTGGATGAGTACTCACGGTTGCTTTGCTCCCCCCTCTTCCTTTCTTCCTGGTTGTCGCAACCAGATGCTGGAGCCTAGGAGCCAGACGCCACCGTCAACGACGACTCCTACTACACCGGAGGTGCCTACTACTACATGCATGCCACTGACGACGACCAGGAGTAGTTTAGGAGGATCCTGTAGGAGGCTGCGCCTCTTCGATCTGTATCCCGATTTGTGCTAGCCTTCTTAAGGCAAACCTGTTTAACTTATGTCTCGAGATATTGTTGCTTCACTGACTCGTCTATGATCGAGCACTTGTATCCGAGCCCTCGAGGCCCTTGGCTTGTATTATGATGCTTGTATGACTTATTTTATTTTTAGAGTTGTGTTGTGTGATACGTCTGCAACGTATCTATAATTTTTGATTGCTCCATACTATATTATCTACTGTTTTGGACATTATTGGGCTTTATTATTCACTTTTATATTATTTTTGGGACTAGCCTATTAAACGGAGGCCCAACCTAGAATTGCTGTTTTTTTGCCTATTTCAGAGTTTTGCAGAAAAGGAATATCAAACAGAGTCCAAATGGAATAAAACCTTCGGGAACGTGATTTTTAGGAAGATTATGATCCGAGAGACTTGGACCCTACGTCAAGAAACAAAGGAGGAGGCCACGAGGTAGGGGGGCGCGCCTACCCCCCTAGGGCACGGCCTCCACCCTCGTGGGCCCCCTGTTGCTCCATCGACGTACTCCTTCCTCATATATATATATATATATATATATATATATATATATATATATATATATATATATATATATACGTACCCCCAAACGATCAGAGACAGAGCCAAAAACCTAATTCCACCGCCGCAACCTTCTTTATCCACGAGATCCCATCTTGGGGCCTGTTCCGGAGCTCCGCCGGAGGGGGCACCCATCACGGAGGGCTTCTACATCAACGCCATAGCCTCTCTGATGAAGTGTGAGTAGTTTTACTCAGACCTTCGGGTCCATAGTTAGTAGCTAGATGGCTTCTTCTCTCTTTTTGGATCTCAATACAATGTTCTCCCCCTCTCTCGTGGAGATCTATTCGATGTAATCTTCTTTTTGCGGTGTGTTTGTTGAGACCGATGAATTGTGGGTTTATGATCAAGATTATCTATGAACAATATTTGAATCTTCTCTGAATTCTTTTATGTATGATTGGTCATCTTTGCAAGTCTCTTCAAATTATTAGTTTGGTTTGGCCTACTAGATTGATCTTTCTTGCAATGGGAGAAGTGCTTAGCTTTGGGTTCAATCTTGCGGTGTCCTTTCCCAGTGATAGTAGGGGCAGCAAGGCATGTATTGTATTGTTGCCATCGAGGATAACAGATGGGGTTTTTATCATATTGCATGAATTTATCCCTCTACATCATGTCATCTTGCTTAAGGCGTTACTCTGTTTCCATGAACTTAATACTCTAGATGCATGCTTTGGATAGCGGTCGATGAGTGGAGTAATAGTAGTAGATGCAAAGGCGAGTCGGTCTACTTGTCTCGGACGTGATGCCTATATACATGATCATACCTAGATACTCTCATAACTATGCTCAATTCTGTCAATTGCTCAACAGTAATTTGTTCACCCACCGTAAAATACTTATGCTCTTGAGAGAAGCCACTAGTGAAATCTATGGCCCCCGGGTCTATCTTCATCATATTAATCTTCCAACACTTCGTTATTTCCTTTGCTTTTATTTTACTTTGCATCTTTATCACAAAAATACCAAAAATATTATCTTATCATCTCTATCAGATCTCACTCTCGTAAGTGGTCGTGAAGGGATTGACAACCCCTTATCGCGTTGGTTGCGAGGAGTTATTTGCTTTGTGTAGGTACGAGGGACTCGCGCGGAGCCTCCTCTTTGGATTGATACCTTGGTTCTCAAAACTGAGGGAAATACTTACGCTTACTTTGCTGCATCACCCTTTCCTCTTCAAGGAAATCCAACGCAGTGCTCAAGAGGTAGCATTGTGATATCTTCCCGTGAGTCCCTGATCTTGATCATACACGTTTGCGTGTATGATTAGTGTACGATTGAATCGGGGGCGTCACATGGATACACCCAAAACAACCAACGACAATGACAAAGAAAATCCAGTCGAGAATAAACCTCCTGAGACACAACAAAAATGTCGGCGTCCTCGGCGCTGCTCTAAGTCACGTCGCTCAAAAGACAGCAATGCTAGCACGGGTGAAAATAATACTCCGGACGATGCCGAAAACAATGAAGACCTTGCTGAGGTAACATCCAAACAGGAGGAGCAAGAAAACGGGTAAGCTAGCCCCGACGAACAGGCCAGGCCCAACGACTCGGAGGACGGTAGTTATTGTCTGTTCTCCGAGGATGAGGAAAGCCTCGACAACGAAGATTTCATCGTACGTGAGGAACCTCTCGAGCAGGAGCGCTTCAAGCGCCAGTTAATAGCCACTTCATGGAGACTGAAAAAGAAACAACAGCAGCTTCAAGCTGACCAAGATCTGCTCGTCGACAGATGGACTGATGTCCTGGCAGCCGAAGAATACGGCCTCAGACGCCCAGCCAAGAGTTACCCGAAGCGAAGGTTGCTACCTCAGTTCGATGAAGAGGCACCGGAGCCCATACTTTCCTCATGTAACGCGGCCGACCGAACACTACGCGGTCGGGACAGTGCGGCGGACCGACCACTTCGTGGTCGGGATAGAGCGGCAACTCAAGTCGAACAGCAGCCCACCCCGCCGCCACGAAAAAACAGAGACAAAACAGTTCGGGATCATACATACGACCTCAGGCAAACCCTGGATAGTAGAGCAGGATATACCCGATCGATTTATGGATCGCGAGGACGTTCCTCGACACGTGATGATGGCTACATATTCGGGCGTGACAAACCTAGTCACACCCGAATTGACAACCGCAAACAGACTCCATCAGAGCTACGTCATGACGCAGCCCGATATAGAGGCGCCGCACACCCTCTTTGCTTCACGGATGAAGTAATGGATCACGAATTCCCCAAGGGTTCAAACCTGTTAACATTGAATCATATGATGGAACAACCGATCCCGCGGTATGGATCGAGGATTTCATTCTCCACATACACATGGCCTGCGGGGATGATCTTCACGCCATCAAATACCTCCCACTAAAACTCAAAGGGCCAGCTCGGCACTGGTTAAACAGCCTGCCTGAAAACTCTATCAGAAGCTGGGAGGACTTGAAAGAAGTCTTCCTCGACAACTTCCAAGGTACATATGTCCGGCCACCAGACGCCAATGACTTAAGCCACATAGTCCAACAACCTGGAGAGTCAGCCAGGATATTTTGGACTAGGTTCCTAACCAAAAAGAACCAGATCGTCGACTGTCCGGATGTCGAAGCCCTAGCGGCCTTTAAACATAGCATCCGCGACGAAAGGCTTGCCCACCACCTCGGCCAAGAAAAGCCGAAATCTATGGCAGCCCTCACTGCACTCATGACCCGCTTTTGTGCGGGTGAGGACAGCTGGCTGGCTCATAGTAAAAATACGGCCAGCGAGGTAGGCCTCTCCGAGGCCAAAAACAACAAGAAGAAGCTCCGACGCAGCAGACACAAACGCCGAAGCAATGGCGATAACACCGATGACACTTCTGTAAACGCCGGATTCAGTGGCTCCAAGTCCGGTCAGCGGAAAAAGCCGTATCAAAGAAACAATCAGGGACCATCTAGCATGGACCGCATACTTGACCATCCGTGCCAAATCCATGGCACCCCACACAAACCAGCCAACCATACCAACAGAGATTACTGGGTTTTTAAGCAAGTCGGCAAGTTAAACGCCGAGAACAAGGAAAAGGGATCACATAGCGAGGACGATGATGAGGAGTCCCTGCAGCCAACTACAGGGGGACAGAAGAAGTTCCTCCCAGGTCAAAATGGTGAACATGATATATGCTACACACATCCCCAAGAGGGAGCGCAAGCGCTCACTCAGGGACGTCTATGCGATAGAGCCACTCACCCCAAAATTCAATCCATGGTCATCGTGCCCGATCACTTTTGACCGTCGGGATCATCCAACCAGTATCCAGCATGGTGGATCAGCCGCACTAGTCCTAGACCCAATCATTGATGGATTCCACCTGACGCAAGTCCTCATGGACGGTGGTAGCAGCCTCAATCTGCTCTATCAGGACACAGTACGAAAAATGGGCATTAACCCATCACGGATCAAACCCACAAGGACTACCTTTAAAGGAGTCATACCAGGCGCAGAGGCCTGCTGTACGGGCTCAATCACACTAGAGGTCGTCTTCGGATCTCCGGACAACTTCTGAAGCGAGGAGTTAATCTTTGATATCGTCCCCTTTCGCAACGGCTAGCATGCACTGCTCGGACGAACCGCATTTGCTCGATTCAATGCGGTACCTCACTATGCTTATCTCAAGCTCAAGATGCTCGGACCACGTGGCGTCATAACAATCAATGGAAATACGGAACGCTCCCTTCGTACCGAGGAACATACCACGGCCTTAGCAGCAGAAATACAGCGCTGCCTTTTCCAGCAGAACCTTAGTTCATCGGCCAAGCCCCGGACACCATTAAAGAGTCCGGACTATTCTGCAGCAAGACAACCCGGCTCGTCAAGAGCTTAATTAGCAATTTAGCCTCCGTCCGAGTCCCGATCAAACAGCAGCATTCGTACCGCGCGTACATAACTACGCACTCAAAATCCCATGGGCATCGACGGAGGCATAGCTAGCTCCTGATCCACAGTGCAACTCGACCGACCCTGGATTCGCACACCTTCACTTTTCCTTTCGGGTTTTTCTCTTCTCGAGGCTTTTTCTGATAACCCGATCATCGGACCGATCACGACACGGACACACCAAGGAGGCAAGGAGCTTTGACGTACAAGGGAATCCCTAGGTGGTCTCTGCTAATGATTGCTATACCTATTTTACATACCCGCACGTAGCTCGCTCTTGGTCATGGCATGTTAAATAGCCTTACTTGCTTATCGCATTACTTGTACAAGTATGCCCCGACGTATTAATCACATTACAATGGAAAATAAATGGTAGCGTCAGCTTATTACTTGATTTTTCTTTTTTCCTTACCTTTGTATTTATTACTCATTGCACATGCGCCTCTGGTACATTTTACTTCACCGAGGGCTTTCGCGCCCTTGATCAAGACGCAATAAAGTCCGAACACCTTTTTCAGTACAGTTCGGCACCCCAAACTTATAGCATTATATGCATCGGCTGCGAATCATGTCTTTGGTCAATAGTTGGGTTGCCCAGCTCCTGTGCTTACTACCTTACGTTCCGCTATATCGACTAGGGTAGTAAAGGGAGAACTACTGCGATTGTGTCCTGGTTCTTCTGGACGAGCACCTCAGTAGAGAAAGCCGAAAACTAACTATCATGATGCGGCGAGAGCTGGTCAGTTGTTCGAGAGGTTTCAAATCCTTAGAGATTTTTTTCACTTTATGCGAGGAATCGTTTTTTTTATCCAATCAGGTGATAAAGGCTAGGGGCTTCGCCAAAATTCTCATTGTCAAACTCCTATGGCTAAGTGAGGGTGATAAAGGTTGTATAGTCTGATTGCCTCGTTCGTTGTGCTAAACACCTCCTTTAAGGACCAGAATGTGGAGTAAAGAGTGTTTAGATTTATCCCGAACACCCCCGTACTATCTACGTGGGGGCAGAAGCCGACAACTGGCCAACCCTCAGAGCACAGGAGGTAAAATTTTAAAGTCACAAGCATTATATTACATAACATCATTGTTTCATATTACCGGACATGATAATACGAATGTTTTCATGGGAATATAACATCCTTCGCACATTGCTCTGCCACAAGGCGGGATCCCTCCAGGACACCATCAAAATATAACTGTCACATCCTAGCTGGTTCATGCATTAGAGTGTTGCATCATGTTTACTTTTCCAGAAAACCTGAAATGGGGATGAAAAAACCCCCATCACCCCCCTGAAAACAACTAAGGTTTACTAAAATTATTTTCAATGAACCTGAAATGCCCTTCTAAAAAGTCCACCCTTTTTGTTTTGGGTTAGAACCTCTGACAAAATGGGTTCACATTTTTCTAGGACACATAAGGTCATTGGATTAAATCATTACCTATTTGCATTTGGGCATTTAAATGCTATAAAATATTTTAAATGCTCAAATAATTATGGAAATAAGTGTGGGCTGTTGGAAATAATCTAAACAGAGCCCCTGATTATTTTCAGGATTTTTAAAGATGCCTAAGTATTTTTAATAAAGCCACGATTCTGTAAAAATAGAAAAGCAGAAAATAAAAGAGAAGGAGGAACTTACGGCATGACCCACAGCCGGCCCAAAGACTATGCTAGCCCATGCCAGCCAGCTGCTTCGTCCTCGCAAGGCAGGCACAGAGGTGACACCGACGAGCACGAGCTCGCCACGGCGCCAGCTGCTTGCCGCCCGCGCCCATGGACACCTGGGCAGGCTCCATGTCGCCCCCTCGACCGCGTGGACATCTCGCACTCCCCCTGTCTCTCTCCCTCGCCTCTCCACACCATGGCCGACGCCGCCGCAGCCGCATCGCCGACGTAGCCGCGCTCTCCGTCGTCCCCGCGCCGCGCCACCGTGTCCAGAAGCTCCGCCACCCTGCTCTCCTTCGAGCAAGCCGAGCCCCGAGCGCTCGCTTGCCCTGCAGCCTCCGCAACAACCTCGCCCGACTCCGCCACCGCCGGAGATCCCCTTCGCCGTCGCTGCCGCACCAGCTCGTCCCCGACCTCGCCGACCGCTCCGACGTAATCGCCGTGAGCCCAGCTACCTCTCCATCCCTCTCGTTCTCGCTTTCGAGCCCTGCACCGACTGCACCGAGCTGGGCCAGACTCACCGCCACCACCGCACGTCGCCGTCGTGGACACATCCACGTTGGCTCGATTCCGAGCACACCACCGCCCTCACCGCACTCGCAGGAGCCCGAAACACCACCCCACGCGCCTCGCCGTGCCCCCTAGTGCCGTGTTCGAGCTCACCCGAACTCCGGCGACCGCCAAGGCCGTCGCCGGCGATGTTCCTGGCCACCCCGAGCTCCACCACTGCCACCAAACGACGCGGCTCGCTCCCCGCGTCCCGTGGATACCCTCCGCCGCCCTTTTGGTCGCCGGAGCACGAAAACGCACTTCCACCACCGCGTCTGGCCTCGCCGGCGGCTAAACGCCGCGAAGTTGACCGCTGACTGAGTTGACTGGTGGGCCCAGTTTGACCCCCGGGTCTATGACAAGTGGGGCCGCTCGCTAATTAACCTAGGGTTAGCGCTAACTAATTTTAGTTAGTTTAACTAGCTGGCACGAAGGGACTCACGGTCGGTTTGACTGGACCGCTCCGTTGACCAGCAGCGTCACCACGGCGTAATCTTGTGTGATAATTTGTTTACTGGAATTATTTTTACACATGAAATTCCAGAAAATACCACAAACTTCAAAAATCATAGAATTTAATCTGTAGTTCCAAATGCAAAGTGTTATATATGAAAAATGATCAAAAAAATCCAATCTATCCATCTGTACTGGTTTCATGCATGTTCAAACAAGTTAACCTGCTGTTTAGTGCAGAAAAAGATAAAGCACTTAAAAGGGCCACTTATGAGTTTGAAACTTGAATCTTTGGTTCAAAATGGTTCAAACCCATCTGGTCTTAGTTGCATTATCCCAATACACTCATGTTGCCATGACTCATGCATGCATCATATTGTTGCATATTGTTTGGTGATGATTGTGTATCGGTGCTCTCTGCGGCAGGTTCTGCCCCCGAGGAGTACCGCGAATACCCTAACGAAGAGCAATACCAGTCCACGGACCCGCAAGGCAAGCAACCAACCATTTGATCATATCGATACAATCCCATGTTCTCCCCTCTGCTCTCTTTTACTGCATTAAGACAACACGATTCAAGCTGGCAGTGTGCTAAGGTAGTTGAACCCATTTCCTCTGCATGACCTGTCATTGCCACAGTAACTAGATGAAACCCACTAGCATGTGTAGGAGTTGATTGAGCCATGTGTATGTGTTGTTCCTACCTTCCTATGCCTGCTATGCTTAGAGTCGTGTCAGGCCTGGTTCATCTGGGTGATGGGCTAGAGTGAAATGATTGTGTCGGTATGAGGGTGATGTGTTGAACACAATTTGGTAAAGGTATCGATGAGAGGCCATGTAGGAGTACATGGTGGGTTGTTTCATTGAAGCCGTCCTTAAGCACTAAGATCTGTATGTGTGATTTAAGATTCAACTACTACCATACATTGGGCCCTGAAATATGACCCCGCTCGACTTCTTATCCACCCTAGTCCTCATCCGGGGAGTTGCAAGTAGTTTCGGTGTTTGTAGCCTCTTGGAGGCCATGGATGCTGACCCACGGGTGGGCTCACGATCTGTGTAGGTACGTGGCGGGTATCTGCACCCGTTAGGTGTCTCGGAACCACTGTACACATCGTGCAGGGCCGTGTATGTGGAAACCTCGGCCAGACTCCCTGCGGATGGAACCTGAATAGGCGATAAACCTGGACTAGAGACTTAGGTGTTTAGGTAGGTCGTGGTCTACACCCATGTCGGCTTTCGCTTGAAGTCTGCCGAGCACATGTCGTGTGCAGGCGCTAAGTGGTGGAAACATGTATGAAGAAGTACACCCCTGTAGGGTTAACATCATCTATTCGACTAGCCGCGTCCGCGGTAAAGGACTACTTGGTTGCCTATACAGTTCATAGACAAGTAAATGGATACTACTAAAAGCCTCAAGATAAGCGCGAGTGCCGAGGATGGCTCTTCCGTAGGATGATGGAGGTGGATCCTCGGTAGTGTATTGAAGTGGTGAGTAGTGGAATCGAGTGTGCAAAACCTTTTCAAGTTGGAGTCTCGTAGGATAGCTTAGCCAAGAGTCAAAGCTGGCTTGCTGCAATAACCCCACCAACCCTTCTTGATAATGTGCATGTATGTAGGATCTGATGTAAGTCTTGCTGAGTACCTTTGTACTCATGTTGCTTAATTTACGTTTTACAGAAGATGTTGCAACCCCTTCTGACGGATTCTTCGTAGACGTTAATATTGATGAGTAGGCTGAGGCCCAGGTGGTGATCCTGAGCTCATGAAGGACCATGTAGTATAGTCAGGCTTACCCAAGCCTCTTTTATTTTACTAGTTATGCGTACTCGGACAAGTTACTTCCGCTATTGGCTTGTATGCTTGTATGACTTGAATGTGGGTCGTGTGACCCGTGCATTTGTGTGTATGATATGTATGGCTCTCTGAGCCTTTAAATAAAGTACTTTGAGTTGTAGAGTTTTGTTGTGATGCCATGTTGTATTTACACATATCAGGCATATTGTGTGTATGATTGAAATGCTTGGTATGTGTGGGATCCGACAATCTATTTGTTTATCCATGGCAGCCTCTCTTATGGGGAAATGTAGTCTAGTGCTTCCATGAGCCATAGTAGTCCGCTACAGCCCGGTTCACCGGAGTCCTGCTAGCCCAGCACTACTGCTCCGAAACACTTGGCCCGGGCATGTGTTTCACTCCGTTCACTGTGTCATCCCCTACGGAAATGTCACGCAGGTGACATCCGGAGTCCTGCCTAGCTCGCTACAGCCCGGGTTCCCTGAGTCCTGTTAGCCCAGTGCTACAGCCCAGATTCACACGCCGACCGACATGCTCGATGTGATTCATGTATGCCTGTCCCCATGGGTTAGTGCCGCTTTAGGTTCACGACTAGCCATGTCGGCGCGGGTTCTCTGTCATGTGGATGCTAGCGACACTATCATATACGTGAGCCAAAAGGCGCAAACGGTTCCGGGCCATGGTAAGGCGACACCCGTGGGAATACTGTGCGTGAGGCCGCAAAGTGATATGAGGTGTTACCGGCTAGATCGATGTGACTTGGAATCGGGGTCCTAACAGCGTTGGCATCAGAGCCGGACTACCTGTAGGTTTTCCAAGCCAAACTGGTCGATGTCGAGTCTAGAAATGCTTTAGTTATATGTAGGGGAATTGATTGTGGGGGGGGGGGACGTAAGGCTCTTTTACTCCTTTATCTTATGCTCTCTGATCTGAGTCATTCTCTTCTCATTCTACGTGGGTTAAGGACTAGGCTCTTTTCTCTCTATCAAGTTCACGTGTTACTAATCCATAGTAACTTATAGGATTGTTGGTTACCAACCTCAGTTCAGTTTCTACTACTTTTAGTATGTTATCAGTTGTACCAGAACCTTGATATGATGTTGTTGAGTGGTTTTGCAAACTGTTGTGAATGTCTCAAATCTTTTTCTGGGCATTTACAGCCGTTATGCTGTCCAATTTCTCCTAGAAAATTCTAATGCCTTTGCATTATTTTGTGCTTTCAGATGGCCACCCGTTCCCAGAACCAAGTGGTTTGTCTGACTCGGTGTCTCGATGTTTGTGGTCACACGGCCATGCTGGTCCGACTGATGGTCGAGACAGGCTATCGATGGTATCCTGAATATACCGTCGAGGAGCAGTTTAGAGACTTTAATCAAAGCCAATATCTTTGCATGGTCAGGATATATCCTTCTTATCCTGGAGCTACTGAACCCGTCCATTGCTCTTATGGACTTGGGGTTACCATCGGGATGTCCGTGCAGGACGCAGCTTACTCGATGATGACTATCATTCGAGCCAGAACTGCCTTGCTGTGCAACACCGATTTTCGCTATATGCCAGCATCACTCCCTGGGGCACATGGGTATTATCAGGCTATTTACTGTGACGCTACCCATGAGGATTCACTACTCCGCACCACCACCGAGATGCTTGAGGACAAGGACCGTGAGAATCGTGCCTTGCGTATGGAGCTCTTCAACGCTCGTTCTGATCACTGGGCCACTCTGACACGGTTTGCACCTGCTGTGCAAGCTGGGTATATGGACATGAGGGACTTGTACCCCGTGCGGTCTGGTCTGCCAGATTTTATGGAATGGCGTGAGGTAGGAGGCATAACCCCTCCTCGTGGACCTCTCCTGCCTCCGTTTTTTGGACCAAGGCCACATCCGAGTCCCTATGGACCACAAGCTCCACAGGACCGACTGTTCCCAGATGATCATGTTCCGCTTCCAGGCTTGGGTGGTGACTTTTATGAGGATTACTACGGAGCTGTCTGAGCTGGTAGTAGCTTCACTAGTATTGTAGTAGTTGTATTTCCACTGTCCTGCGTGACTTGTGGAATATGACTTGGTGTGTATCACGTTCCGGAGGTGTAGAAAAATAATGTATAGGAGCTTGGAATGCCTTCGATGAGATGTATCGTCTTTCACCGTAGTTGTACTTTAGCTGGGCTTGTACTAAACTATGTATGGTGTGTATGACCATTGGTATATATATGGCAGTTTCTATATTACCATGTCATATGGATGAACATCTCTACATTCCGTGTTATCCATTACATTCCGCACTTCCTTGCTAAGATTTTGCCATCCTTGTCTGAACCGTTGTCTTGTTTTCCTAGGATGGTCAACACCCGCAACAACCCTGCTGCCCCGGAGCAGGCTGAAGCCAGTGCAGCTAGGGATGCAAACCTGCCTCACCCTCCTTCTCTGGCCGAGGTCATGCTGAAGGCTGAGGGAAACAAGCGGGAGACCAACCGTTTGTTGGAGCGCATCGAACAGAACACAACACAGCATTAGAGGAATAACTTGGTGTCGCTCAGCGACTTCATCAAGTTACACCCACCCACCTTCCACCACTCTGTCGAGCCTCTCGACGCCGATGACTATCTTCGTAGCATTACTCACAAGCTACGTTCTGCACTCGTAGCTGAGGCTGATAAGGTCACTTTTGCTGCCTATCATCTTGAAGGCCCCACCAGTCTCTGGTGGGAGAATTATGAAGCCATGCACCCAGCTGGCCATGTCACTACTTGGGCATAATTTAGTGAGGCTTTCCATGAACATCACATTCCGGAGGGTCTTATGGACCGTAAGCGTGAGGAGTTCTGCAGTTTCACCCAAGGTAGACTCTCTGTGGATGCATACAGCAGGGAGTTCGGTAACCTAGCACGTTATGCAACTGAGGAAGTTTCCACCGATGCCAAGAAGCAGGCAAGGTTCCGCAAGGGACTTAGCCCCGAGCTTCGCCGTGATCTCCGTCTGCATGATTGCACTTCCTTCCAGAAGCTTGTGAACGAAGCCATCAGTGCTGAAACGGGTCATACCGATTTCGAAGCAACACGCAAGCACGGCCTTGACATGGGTTCCTCATCCGGTGCTGGTCCTCAGAAGCGCCGGGTGTGGGTGCCTAACACTGCCCTGCCACCCAGGTTCACACCGAGGCCATCCTATCAGGCGCCTCGTCCAGCTCAGCAGTATGCACCAGCCAAGCCCTATGGTGGGCCAACCAACAATGCTCCTCCACGCACCAGCTCCGTGACGTGCTTCAAGTGTGGGGAACCAGGCCACTACCTGCGTGATTGTCCCCAGACCAACCCAACCAGTCTGGAAAGGCTGTTGGCTGTGGCAAGCCAACAGGGAAGGTGTACTACGCCAAGCCGGCCACCGCTGCACGTGGCCATGTGAATTGTGTCTCAGCTGAAGAGGCTCAAGAGGATCCCAACGTCGTTCTCGGTACGCTCCTTGTTAAATGCCACCCGGCATCTGTTCTTTTCGATACTGGAGCATCTCATTCATTCATATCCGAAAACTATGCTTGTTTGCATAACACCGCATTCTGTGACATGCCTTCCACCATGGAAATTTCTACTCCTGGTTCTAGATGGCAAACCTCTAGAGTAAGCCATGGAAATAAAATCCAAGTTGACAGACTTGTTTTCCTTGCATCATTGATAGCTCTCAAATCTTTGGATATTAATATCATCTTGGGTATGGACTGGATGTCAGCCCATCATGCCAAGATTGATTGCTTCTCTAGGACTGTTCAACTTACGCATCCTTCGGGAAAGATAGTCAATGTCTTGACCCGAGTAGCTAAGCGACAAATATACTCTCTTAATGCCAGTCCTTTGCCAGACCTCGAAGACGTTCCGGTAGTCCGTGACTTTCCGGATGTCTTTCCAGAAGAATTGCCAGGTGTTCCACATGACAGAGATGTTGGGGAACATTGCAGAAAATTAAATTTTTTTCTACGGTTTCACCAAGATCCATCTATGAGTTCATCTAAGCAACGAGTCAAGGGAGTGAGTTTGCATCTACATACCACTTGTAGATCGAGTGCGGAAGCGTTCAAGGGATGGTGATGAGGGAGTCGTACTCGCCGTGATTCGGATCACCGATGACCAAGTGCTGAACGGACAGCACCTCCGCGTTCAACACACGTATGGTATGGTCGACGTCTCCTCCGTCTTGATCCAGCAAGGAGGAAGGAGAGGTTGAGGAAGACAGCTCCAACGGCAGCATGACGGCGTGGTGTAGTTGGTGCAGCAGTACTCCGACAGGGCTTCGCCAAGCATGTAAGGAGGAGGAGAGGTGTTGGGGAGGGGAGGGGCTGCGCCTTGGCTTGTGTGTGCAGCCCTCCCCTCACCCCTCTATTTATAGGGGGAAGGGGCAAGGGGGCCGGCCCCTCTAGATGGGACTCTAGAGGGGCGGCGGCCAGGAGGTGGCTTGCCCCCAAGCAAGGGGCGCCCCTTCTAGGGTTCCCCAAACCCTAGGCGCAAGGGCCCAAGGGGGGGGGTGCGCCCAGCCCACCAGGGGCTGGATCCTTCCCCCACGTAGCCCAAGTGGCCCCCCCGGGAGGAGTGGCCCCTCCCGGCGGACCTCCGGAACCCTTCTGGTGGCCCCGGTACAATACCGGTACGCCCCCGAAACTTTCCGGTGTCCGTTTGACAACTTCCCATATATAAATCTTTACCTCCGGACCCTTCCGTAACTCCTCGTGACGTCCAGGATCTCATCCGGGACTCCGAACAACATTCGGTAATCACATACCAGTCTTCCTAATAACCCTAGCGTCACCGAACCTTAAGTGTGTAGACCCTACGGGTTCGGGAGACACGTAGACATGACCGAGACGGCTCTGGTCAATAACCAACAGCGGGATCTGGATACCCATGTTGGCTCCCACATGCTCCTCGATGATGTCATCGGATGAACCCACGATGTCGAGGATTCAAGCAACCCGTATACTATTCCCTTTGTCAATCGGTATGTTACTTGCCCGAGATTTGATCGTCGGTATCCCAATACCTCGTTCAATCTCGTTAGCAAGTCACTTTACTCGCATCAGTAATGCATGATCCCGTGACCGGACACTTGGTCACTTTGAGCTCATTATGATGATGCACTACCGAGTGGGCCCGGTGATACCTCTCCGTCATGCGGAGTGACAAATCCTGTCTCGATCCGTGTCAACCCAATGAGACACTTTCGGAGATACCTGTAGTGCACCTTTATAGTCACCCGATTCACGATGTGACGTTTGGTACACCCAAAGCACTCGTCACGGTATCCGGGAGTTACACGATCTCATGGTCTAAGGAAGAGATACTTGACATTGAAAAGCTCTAGCAAAAGCGAACTACACGATCTTGTGCTATGCTTAGGATTGGGTCTTGTCCATCACGTCATTCTCCTAATGACGTGATCCCGTTGTCAATGACATCTGATATCCATAGTCAGGAAACCATGACTATCTGTTGACCAACGAGCTAGTCAACTAGAGGCTTACTAGGGATGTATTGTAGTCTATGTATTCACACGTGTATTACGATTTCCGGATAATACAATTATAGCATGAATAAAAGACAATTATCATGAACAAGGAAATATAATAATAATGCTTTTATTATTGCCTCTAGGGCATATTTCCAACAGTCTCCCACTTGCACTAGAGTCAATAATCTAGTTACATTGTGATGAATCGAACACCCATAGAGTTCTCGTGTTGATCATGTTTTGCCCATGACAGAGGTTTAGTCAGCGGATCTGCGACATTCGGATCCATATGCACTTTGCAAATTTCTATGTCTCCATCTTGAACATTTTCACGGATGGATTTGAAGCGGCGCTTGATGTGCCTGGTCTTCTTGTGAAACCTGGGCTCCTTGGCAAGTGCAATAGCTCCGGTGTTGTCACGTAAGAGTTTGATCGGCCCCGACGCATTGGGTATGACTCCTAGGTCGGTGATGAACTCCTTCACCCAAATTGCTTCATCTGCTGCCTCCGAGGCTGCCATGTACTCCGCTTCACATGTAGATCCCGCCACGACGCTTTGCTTGCAAATGCACTAATCGCTCCACCATTCAACATATACACGTATCCGGTTTGTGACTTAGAGTCATCTAGATGCGTGTCGAAGCTAAGCGTCGACGTAACCCTTCTGACGAGCTCTTCGTCACCTCCATAAACGAGAAACATGTCCTTTGTCCTTTTCAGGTACTTCAGGATATTCTTGACCGTTGTCCAGTGTTCCTTGCCGCGATTACTTTGGTACCTTCCTACCAAACTTACGGCAAGGTTTACATCAGGTCTGGTACACAGCATGGCATACATAATAGATCCTATGGCCGAGGCATAGGGAATGACGCTCATCTCTTCTTTATCTTTTGCCGTGGTGGGGCATTGAGCTGAGCTCAATCTCACACCTTGCGATGTGCAAGAACCTTTTCTTGGACTGATCCATTTTGAACTTCTTCAAAATCTTATCAAGGTATGTGCTTTGTGAAAGACCTATGAGGCGTCTTGATCTATCTCTATAGATCTTGATGCCTAATATATAAGCAGCTTCTCCAAGGTCCTTCATTGAAAAACTTTTATTCAAGTAGGCCTTAATGTTGTCCAAGAGTTCTATATCATTTCCCATCAATAGTATGTATTCTACATATAATACGAGTAATGCTACTGTGCTCCCACTGACTTTCTTATGTAAACGCAGGCTTCTCCATAAGTCTCAAGATAAACCCAAACGCTTTGATCATCTCATCAAAGCGAATGTTCCAACTCCGAGATGCTTGCACCAGCCCATAAATGGATCGTTGGAGCTTGCATACTTTGTTAGCATTCTTAGGATCGACAAAACCTTCCGGCTGCATCATATACAGTCTCTTCCTTAAGATAACCGTTAAGGAATGCCGTTTTGACGCCCATCTGCCATATCTCATAATCATAGTATGCGGCAATTGCTAACATGATTCGGACGGACTTAAGCTTCGCCACGGAGAGAAAGTCTCATCGTAGTCAATCCCTTGAACTTTCGGATAACCCTTAGCGACAAGTCGAGCTTTATAGATGGTGACATTACCATCCGCATCCGTCTTCTTCTTAAAGATCCATTTGTTTTCTATCGCTCGCCGATCATCGGGCAAGTCACCAAAGTCCATACTTTGTTTTCATACATGGATCCTATCTCGGATTTCATGGCTTCTAGCCATTTGTTGGAATCTAGGCCCGCCATCGCTTCTTCATAGTTCAAGGTTCACCGTTGTCTAACAACATGATTTCCGGGACAGGGTTGCCGTACCACTGCAGTGCGGGCGTGTCCTTGTGGACCTACGAAGTTCAGTAGCAACTTGATCCAAAGTACCTTGATCATCATCATTATTTTCCTCTTCAGTTGGTGTAGGCATCACAGGAACATTTTCCTGAGCTGCACTACTTACCTGTTCAAGAGGTAGTACTTCATCGAGTTCTACTTTCCTCCCACTTACTTCTTTCGAGAGAAACTCTTTTCCAGAAAGGATCCGTTCTTGGCAACAAAGATCTTGCCCTCGGATCTTAAGTAGAAGGTATACCCAATGGTTTCTTTAGGGTATCCTATGAAGATGCATTTTTCCGACTTGGGTTCGAGCTTTTCAGGTTGAAGTTTCTTGACATAAGCATCGCATCCCCAAGCTTTTCAGCTTAGGTTTCTTCCCAAACCATAATTCATACGGTGTCGTCTCAACGGATTTAGACGGTGACCTATTTAAAGTGAATGTAGCTGTCTCTAGAGCGTATCCCCAAAATGATAGCGGTAAATCGGTAAGAGACATCATGGATCACACCATATCCAATAGAGTGCGATTACGATGTTCGGACACACCGTTACGCTGAGGTGTTCCAGGCGGCGTGAGTTGTGAAACGATTCCACATTTTGTTAAGTGTGTACCAAATTCGTGACTTAAATATTCTCCTCCACGATCCGATCGTAAGAATTTTATCTTTCGGTCACGTTGATTCTCTACTTCATTCTGAAATTCGTTGAACTTTTCAAAGGTCTCAGACATGTGTTTCATCAAGTAGACATACCCATATCTACTCAAGTCATCTGTGAGAGTGAGAACATAACGATATCCTCCGTGAGCCTCAACACTCATTGGACCGCACACATCGGTATGTATGATTTCCAATAAGTCAGTTGCTCGCACCATTGTTCCGGAGAACGGAGTCTTGGTCATCTTGCCCATGAGGCATGGTTCGCATGTGTCAAATGATTCATAATCTAGAGACTCCAAAAGTCCATCAGCATGGAGCTTCTTCATGCGCTTGACACCAATGTGACCAAGGCGGCAATGCCACAAGTATGTGGGACTATCGTTATCAACTTTACATCTTTTGGTATTCACGCTATGAATATGTGTAACATTACGCTCGAGATTCATTAAGAATAAACCATTGACCATCGGAGCATGACCATAAAACATATCTCTCATGTCAATAGAACAACCATTATTCTCGGATTTAAATGAGTAGCCATCTCGTATCAAACGAGATCCAGATACAATGTTCATGCTCAAACTTGGCACCAAATAACAATTATTAAGGTTCAAAACTAATCCCGTAGGTAAATGTAGAGGTAGCGTGCCGCCGGCGATCACATCGACTCTGGAACCATTCCCCGACGCCAAGATCGTCACCTCGTCGCTTCGCCAGCCTCCGCTTATTCCGCAGCTCCTGGCATGAGTTACAAATATGAGCAACGGCACCGTATCAAATACCGGGAGTTACTACGAGTACTTGGTAAGGTACACATCAATTACATGTATATCAAATATACCTTTGGTGTTGGCGGCGTTCTTATACTCTAAGTATTTGTGGAAGTTCCGCTTCATGTGACCCTTCCCCTTGCAATAAAAGCACTCGATCTCGTGCTTGGGTCCATTCTTTGACTTCTTCCGGCAAGAATCGGCTTACCAGGCGCGGCAACATCTTTGCCGTCCTTCTTGAAGTTCTTCTTACCCTTGCCCTTCTTGAACTTAGTGGTCTTATTGACCATCAACACTTGATGTTCTTTCTTGATTTCAACCTCTGCTGACTTCAGCATTGAGAATACTTCGGAATGGTCTTCACCATCCCCTGCATATTGTAGTTCATCACAAAGCTCTTGTAGCTTGGTGGGAGCGACTGAAGGATTCTGTCAATGACCGCCTCGTCCGGGAGGTTTATGTCCAGCTGGGATAAGCGGTGGTGCAACCCAGACATTTTGAGTATGTGTTCACTGAAAGAACTGTTTTCCTCCATCTTACAACTATAGAACTTGTCGGAGACTTCATATCTCTCGACCCGGGCATGAGCTTGGAAAACTAGTTTCAGCTCCTCGAACATCTCATATGCTCCGTGTTGCTCAAAATGCTTTTGGAGCCCCGGTTCTAAGCTGTAAAGCATGCCGCACTGAACGAGGGAATAATCATCAGCACGAGACTTCCAAGCATTCATAATGTCTTGGTTCTCTGGGACGGGAGCGTCACCTAGCAGTCCTTCTAGGACATATTGTTTCCTGGCAGCTATGAGGATGATCCTCAGGTTCCGGACCCAGTCCGTATAGTTGCTGCCATCATCTTTCAGCTTGGTTTTCTCTAGGAACGCGTTGAAGTTCAAGTTGACATGAGCGTTGGCCATTTGATCTACAAGACATATTATGCAAAAGTTTTAGACTAAGTTCATGATAATTAAGTTCATCTAATCAAATTATTTTAATGAACTCCCACTCAGATTAGACATCCCTCTAGTCATCTAAGTGTTACACGATCCGAGTCGACTAGGCCGTGTCCGATCATCATGTGAGACGGACTAGTCATCGTCGGTGAACATTCTCATGTTGATCGTATCTTCCATACGACTCGTGTTCGACCTTTCGGTCTCCGTGTTCTGAGGCCATGTCTGTACATGCTAGGCTCGTCAAGTTAACCCTAAGTGTTTACCATGGGTAAAACTGTCTTACACCCGTTGTATGTGAACGTAAGGATCTATCACACCCGATCATCACGTGGTGCTTCGAAACGACGAACTTTAGCAACGGTGCACAGTTAGGGGAGAACACTTCTTGAAATTGTTGTAAGAGATCATCTTATTTACTACCGTCGTTCTAAGTAAACAAGATGCATAAACATAATAAACATCACATGCAATTATATAATAGTGACATGATATGGCCAATATCATAAAACTCCATTGATCTCCATCTTCGGGGCTCCATGATCATCTTGTCACCGGCATGACACCATGATCTCCATCATCATGATTTCCATCATCATGATCTCCATCATCGTGTCCCCATGAAGTTGTCACGCCAACGACTACTTCTACTTCTATGGCTAACGTGTTTAGCAATAAAGTAAAGTAATTTACATGGCGTTCTTCAATGACACGCAGGTCATACAAAAAATAAAGACAACTCCTATGGCTCCTGCCGGTTGTCATACTCATCGACATGCAAGTCGTGATCCCTATTACAAGAACATGATCTCATACATCACAATATGTCATTCATCATTCATCACAACTTGGCCATATCACATCACATGACAATTGCTGCAAAAACAAGTTAGACGTCTTCTAATTGTTGTTGCATCTTTTACGTGGCTGCAATTAGGTTCTAGCAAGAACGTTTTCTTACCTCTGAATAACCACAACGTGATCTTGTCAACTTCTATTTACCCTTCATAAGGACCCTTTTCATCGAATCCGCTCCAACTAAAGTGGGAGAGACAGACACCCGCCAGCCACCTTATGCAACTAGTGCATGTTAGTCGGTGGAACCGGCGTACGTGTAAGGTTGGTCCGAGCCGCTTCATCCCACAATGCCGCGGAAGCAAGATAAGACTAGTAGCGGCAAGCAGGTTGACAAGATCTACGCCCATAACCAAATTGTGTTCTACTCGTGCAATAGAGAACTACGCATAGACCTAGCTCATGATGCCACTGTTGGGGAACGTTGCAGAAAATTAAATGTTTTTCTACGGTTTCACCAAGATCCATCTATGAGTTCATCTAAGCAACGAGTCAAGGGAGCGAGTTTGCATCTGCATACCACTTGTAGATCGAGTGCGGAAGCGTTCAAGGGGATGGTGATGAGGGAGTCGTACTCGCCGTGATTCGGATCACCGATGACCAAGTGCTGAACGGACAGCACCTCCGCGTTCAACACACGTACGGTATGGTCGACATCTCCTCCGTCTTGATCCAGCAAGGAGGAAGGAGAGGTTGAGGAAGACAGCTCCAACGGCAGCACGACGGCGTGGTGTAGTTGGTGCAGCAGTACTCCGACAGGGCTTCGCCAAGCATGTACGTAGGAGGAGAGGTGTCGGGGAGGGGAGGGGCTGCACCTTGGCTTGTGTGTGCAGCCCTCCCCTCACCCCTCTATTTATAGGGGGAAGGGGCAAGGGGGCCGGCCCCTCTAGATGGGAATCTAGAGGGGGGGCGGCGGCCAGGGAGGGGTGGCTTGCCCCCCAAGCAAGGGGGGCGCCCCTTCTAGGGTTCCCCTCAAACCCTAGGCGCAAGGGCCCAAGGGGGGTGCGCCCAGCCCACCAGGGGCTGGCTCCTTCTCCCACGCAGCCCAAGTGGCCCCGGAGGTGGCCCCTCCGGTGGACCTCCGGAACCCTTCCGGTGGCCCCTCTAATACCGTCGCCCGAAACTTTCCGGTGTCTGCTTGACAACTTCCCATATATAAATCTTTACCTCCGGACCCTTCCTAACTCCTCGTGACGTCCGGGATCTCATTCGGGACTCGAACAACATTCGGTAATCACATACCAGTCTTCCTAATAACCCTAACGTCACCGAACCTTAAGTGTGTAGACCCTACGGGTTCGGGAGACACGCAGACATGACCGAGACGGCTCTCAGGTCAATAACCAACAGCGGGATCTGGATACCCATGTTGGCTCCCACATGCTCCTCGATGATGTCATCGGACGAACCGCGATGTCGAGGATTCAAGCAACCCCGTATACTATTCCCTTTGTCAATCGGTATGTTACTTGCCCGAGATTCGATCGTCGGTATCCCAATACCTCGTTCAATCTCGTTAGCGGCAAGTCACTTTACTCGTACCATAATGCATGATCCCGTGACCAGACACTTGGTCACTTTGAGCTCATTATGATGATGCACTACCGAGTGGGCCCAGTGATACCTCTCCGTTATGCGGAGTGACAAATCCCTGTCTCGATCCGTGTCAACCCAACATACACTTTCAGAGATACCTGTAGTGCACCTTTATAGTCACCCAGTTACGTTGTGACGTTTGGTACACCCAAAGCACTCCTACGGTATCCGGGAGTTACACGATCTCATGGTCTAAGGAAGAAATACTTGACATTGAAAAAGCTCTAGCAAAACGAACTACACGATCTTGTGCTATGCTTAGGATTGGGTCTCATCCATCACGTCATTCTCCTAATGACGTGATCCCGTTGTCAATGACATCGATGTCCATAGTCGTGAAACCATGACTTTCTGTTGACCAACGAGCTAGTCAACTAGAGGCTTACTAGGGACGTATTGTAGTCTATGTATTCACACGTGTATTACGATTTCCGGATAATACAATTATAGCATGCATAAAAGACAATTATTATGAACAAGGAAATATAATAATAATGCTTTTTATTGCCTCTAGGGCATATTTCCAACAAGAGATGTCGAGTTCGTGATAGATCTCATTCCAGGAACTGTCCCAATTTCTAGAAGACCCTATAAGATGGCACCACTAGAACTAGCCGAGCTTAAGAAACAACTTGATGAGTCCTTGAAAAAGGGTTTCATCCGTCCTAGTTCATCTCCATGGGCTTGCCCCGTCCTCTTCGTCAAGAATAAGGATGGTACGGATCAGATGGTTGTAGATTATCGACCCGTCAACTTGGTCACAATAAGGAACAAGTATCCGCTCCCCAGGATCAACGACCTGTATGATCAGCTCGCTAGATCCTCAGTCTTCTCTAAGATGGATTTGAGGTTGGGCTACCATCAAATCAAAATCAAGAACGAGGACATTCCCAAAAGCGGCCTTCAAGTTACTCGTTACGGCCAATCTGAGTACACCGTCATGTCCTTCGGTTTAACCAACGCCCCAGCCACCTTCTCTCGGTGAATGAACTCAATCTTCATGGAGTATTTGGATAAATTCGTCATGGTTTACCTCGATGATATACTCATCTACTCCAAGAACAAGGAAGAACATGCCGAGCATCTAAGGCTAGTGTTGATGAAACTTGAGAGCATCGCCTTTAAGCCAAATTTTCTAAATGCGAATTTTGGTTGCCAGAAGTGACCTATCTAGGACATGTAATTTCTGGTAAGGGTATTGCTGTCAATCCCGACCGAGTTCAAGCCGTTCTTAATTGGAATCCACCTGAATCGGTCAAGCAAGTTCGGAGTTTCCTTGGCTTAGCGAGCTATTGTCGCCGCTTTGTCGAGAACTTCTCCAAAGTTGCTAAACCTCTAACTGAAATCCTCAAGAAAGATAAAAGTTCGAGTGGACCCCACAATGCGAGCACAACTTTCAGGAAATGAAAAGACGCCTGACTTCTGCTCCAAGATCGGTACCACCAGACTTCTCCAAGGACTTTGTTATCTATTGCGACGCCTCGCGACAAGGACTAGGTTGCATTCTCATGCAAGATCGACACGTAATTGCTTATGCTTCACGGCAATTACACCCACATGAGGAAAACTATCCTACTCATAATCTAGAGCTTGCAGCTGTAGTCCATGCACTCAAAACTTGGCGACATTACCTCCTCGGTAATCGTTGCGAAATCTTCACCGATCACCAAAGTCTGAAGTATATATTCACCCAACCGGATTTGAATCTCAGGCAAAGACGTTGGGTCGAGTTGATCACAGATTTCGACTTAGGGATAACTTACACCCCAGGAAAAGCCAATGTCATGGCTGATGCACTAAGTCATAAATCTTATTGCAACAATCTGATGTTGCAACAAAATCAACCACTTCTCCATGAGGAATTTCGGAAGCTTAACCTTCATATCGTTCCTCAAGGATTCCTTTCCACCTTGGTGGAGAAACCTACTCTTACGGATCAAATCATCGCTGCCCAAAAGCGAGATAAAGGGATATCTCGGATCAAGGAGAACATTGCTAGCGGAGATGCTAAATGTTTCTCTACAAATGATCATGGTGTTGTGTACTTCGAGAACCATTTAGTGGTTCCCAAGAACCAGCATCTCACGCATACCGATCCTTAAGAAGGCTCATGAATCTCCTCTCACCATTCATCCCGGTAGCACCAAAATGTATCGTGACCCTCGCCGGAGGTTCCGTGGACTAGGATGAAGAGAGACATTGCTCAGTTTGTTGCTAATTGCAACGTCTGTCGTCGTGTAAAAGCAGAGCATCAACGGCCCGCTGGCACCCTTCAACCCCTAGCTATTCTTGAATGGAAATGGGATAAAATTGGTATGGACTTCATCACCGGTTTTCCCAGGACCAAGAGAGGGAATAATGCTATCTTAAATGCGTTATCGATCGTCTTTCCAAAGTGGCCCATTTCTTACCTGTTCGCGAGAGTATAACCGCTAGCCAACTAGCAGACTTATATATCTCCCGAATAGTGTCTCTCCATGGTGTCCCACTGGAAATCAACTCGGATCGAGGAAGTCTCTTCACCTCTCGATTTTGGGAAAGTTTCCAAAATGCTATGGGAACCCGCCTTTCCTTTAGCACTGCCTTTCACCCTCAATCAAGTGGTCAAGTAGAACGTGTCAACCAGATTCTAGAAGACATGCTTCGAGCTTATGTTATCTCATTCGCAATGGATTGGGATAAATGCCTTCCATTTGCCGAATTTGCTTATAACAACAGCTATCAATCCAGCTTGGGTAAAGCCCCTTTCGAAGTTCTATATGGACGAAGGTGTCGAACGCCTCTTAACTGGCCAGAAACCGGGGAAAGAAAATTCTTTGGCCTGGATATGATCCAGGAAGCAAAAGAGCAAGTTCGCATCGTTCGTGAAAAGTTGAAAACAACCCAATCTCGCCAAAGAGTCAATATGACCGAAAACATCAGGCTATGACTTTTGAGGTTGACGAGAAGGCTTACCTTGAGTTACCCTCCGAAGGGAACCCATCGCTTTGATCGTCGAGGCAAATTGGCTCCTCGCTACATTGGACCTTTTCGCATTCTCGCTAAACAAGGAGAAGTTGCCTACCAATTGGAACTACCTCCGCATCTCTCCAAAGTCAAGATGTCTTCCATGTTTCTCAACTCAGGCGTTGCTTCTCGGATCCTATCCGTGGAGTGGACCACGAAACGCTTGATCTTCAAGACAATCTCACGTATCGAGAGTACCCCGTTCGTATCCTCGATCAAGCCGAGCGTACCACTCGACGTCATAATATCAAGTTCCTCAAGGTTCAATGGTCGCACCATTCTGAGAAGGAAGCAACTTGGGAAAGGGAGGATCATCTTCGACTCGAGTATCCCGCCTTCTTTCCGGAGGAAACTAAATCTCGGGACGAGATTTTTTGGAGTGGGGGTGAGTTGTCACATCCTAGCTGGTTCATGCATTAGTGTTGCATCATGTTTACTTTTCCAGAAAACCTGAAATGGGGATGACAGAACCCCCATCACCCCCCTGAAAACAACTAAGGTTTACTAAAATTATTTTCAATGAACCTGAAATGCCCTTCTAAAAAGTCCACCCTTTTTGTTTTGGGTTAGAACCTCTGACAAAATGGGTTCACATTTTTCTAGGACACATAAGGTCATTGGATGAAATCATTACCTATTTGCATTTGGGCATTTAAATGCTATAAAATATTTTAAATGCTCAAATAATTCTAGAAATAAGTGTGGGCTGTTGGAAATAATCTAAACAGAGCCCCTGATTATTTTCAGGATTTTTAAAGATGCCTAAGTATTTTTAATAAAGCCACACAATTACAGAAAAATAGAAAACAGAAAATAAAAGAGAAGGAGGGAACTTACCTGGCCGCAGCCCACCTGGCAGCCTACCTGGCCGGCCCAGCACTGTGCTGGCCCATGCAGCCAGCTGCGTCGGCCTCGCCAGGCAGGCACAGAGGTGACGTCGACGAGCACGAGCTCGCCACAGCGCCACCTGCTTGCCGTCCGCGCCCCTGGACACCTGGGCAGGCTCCATGTCGCCCCCTCAACCGCCTAGACATTTCGCACTCCCCCTGTCTCTCTCCCTCGCCTCTCCTCACCATGGCCGACGCCGCCGCAGCCGCACCGCCGACGTAGCCGCACTCTGCGTCGTCCCCGCGCCGCGCCACCGTGTCCAGAAGCTCCGCCGCCCTCCTCTCCTTCGAGCAAGCCGAGCACCGAGCGCTCGCTTGCCCCGCAG